>JAJQXH010000055.1:0-600000 GCA_022343465.1 Oscheius sp. G VE-2021
CCTAAGCCTAAGCCTAAGCCTAAGCCTAAGCCTAAGCCTAAGCCTAAGCCTAAGCCTAAGCCTAAGCCTAAGCCTAAGCCTAAGCCTAAGCCTAAGCCTAAGCCTAAGCCTAAGCCTAAGCCTAAGCCTAAGCCTAAGCCTAAGCCTAAGCCTAAGCCTAAGCCTAAGCCTAAGCCTAAGCCTAAGCCTAAGCCTAAGCCTAAGCCTAAGCCTAAGCCTAAGCCTAAGCCTAAGCCTAAGCCTAAGCCTAAGCCTAAGCCTAAGCCTAAGCCTAAGCCTAAGCCTAAGCCTAAGCCTAAGCCTAAGCCTAAGCCTAAGCCTAAGCCTAAGCCTAAGCCTAAGCCTAAGCCTAAGCCTAAGCCTAAGCCTAAGCCTAAGCCTAAGCCTAAGCCTAAGCCTAAGCCTAAGCCTAAGCCTAAGCCTAAGCCTAAGCCTAAGCCTAAGCCTAAGCCTAAGCCTAAGCCTAAGCCTAAGCCTAAGCCTAAGCCTAAGCCTAAGCCTAAGCCTAAGCCTAAGCCTAAGCCTAAGCCTAAGCCTAAGCCTAAGCCTAAGCCTAAGCCTAAGCCTAAGCCTAAGCCTAAGCCTAAGCCTAAGCCTAAGCCTAAGCCTAAGCCTAAGCCTAAGCCTAAGCCTAAGCCTAAGCCTAAGCCTAAGCCTAAGCCTAAGCCTAAGCCTAAGCCTAAGCCTAAGCCTAAGCCTAAGCCTAAGCCTAAGCCTAAGCCTAAGCCTAAGCCTAAGCCTAAGCCTAAGCCTAAGCCTAAGCCTAAGCCTAAGCCTAAGCCTAAGCCTAAGCCTAAGCCTAAGCCTAAGCCTAAGCCTAAGCCTAAGCCTAAGCCTAAGCCTAAGCCTAAGCCTAAGCCTAAGCCTAAGCCTAAGCCTAAGCCTAAGCCTAAGCCTAAGCCTAAGCCTAAGCCTAAGCCTAAGCCTAAGCCTAAGCCTAAGCCTAAGCCTAAGCCTAAGCCTAAGCCTAAGCCTAAGCCTAAGCCTAAGCCTAAGCCTAAGCCTAAGCCTAAGCCTAAGCCTAAGCCTAAGCCTAAGCCTAAGCCTAAGCCTAAGCCTAAGCCTAAGCCTAAGCCTAAGCCTAAGCCTAAGCCTAAGCCTAAGCCTAAGCCTAAGCCTAAGCCTAAGCCTAAGCCATAGAAAAAATAAGGCGCCCACGCGACTGATCAACGCAGCATTCCTAAATAATTTGGCAGTACTATCTCAATAGTATCATTCGGCATTACTATTCCATTACACTTCCGAGACCCGAGGGCCTGATAGTATCATTCGGCGGTACTATCAGGCCCTCGGGTCTCGGAAGCTGTTTGAGGCCGTCTCTTCTCCCACCATGTGGCGTTTACAGAAGGATGACGGTAGCTTGACGCGGAACTCGAAAGAGGTCCTGCAGAGGGTGAAGTCGTTCTTTGAGCAGATCTACGCGCAGACAGTTGTCATACGCCCGCTGCTCATTCCTCCGTCGGCTGGAGTTCTTCCTGTGCTGACCGAGGAAGTCTGTAAACAACTTCGCCGCATGAAGAAACGCAAAGCTCCAGGCCAAGACAGCATCACCACCATTATGCTCCGTTCCGTGGAAGAAGACATTGCCCCAATTCTCGCCAAACTGTTCACGGAGATGCTGTCTCGTCGGTTCATTTCAAAAGAGTTCGCCAACTCCGTCACCACCCTCATTCCCAAGAAAGGCGATCTCACCGACGTGGCCAACTTTCGACCGATCTCTGTGCTAAGGACACCTTGCAAAGTTCTCACCCGGTTTGTTCTAGCCAGAGTTCAGAGGACATTGGAGCAAAACCAGCCCCCCGAACAGGGAGGCTTCAAACGTGGGTTCTCAACTGTCGAACACCTCCACACGGTGCGGCAGCTTATCGATAAGTCGTATGAATACAGGTGCCAGCTGTTCCTCGTGTTCGTCGACTTCCGCAAGGCCTATGATACCATCGAGTGGCCGGCGGTGTGGAATGCTCTCTACAATCACGGAGTGGAGTCTTCCTACATCGAGATGTTGCAGAGAATCTACGCGGAGGCTAGAAGTAAGATCAGGGTTCAGCATGAACTGGTGGACGTGGACATTGGCCGAGGAGTAAGACAAGGATGTGTGCTGTCTCCTGTTCTCTTCAATGCGGTGTTGGAGGAGATCTTCCGTGGTCTGGAATGGGAAGAACTGGGAGTGAACATAGATGGCTGCAAGCTGAACCACCTGAGATACGCTGACGACGTGGTGCTGGTTGGGAGAAGTCTAGGAGCGGTGCAAAGGATGCTAACAGAGCTGGATGAAGAAAGTAGAAAGGTCGGTCTGGAAATCTCAAAGAAGAAGACGGTGGCGATGACAAACATGGGAGAAGGAAGACTCAATCTGAGAGGGGAGCCAGTGGAATTCGTGGACCACTTCGTCTACCTGGGACAATCGCTGACGTGCAAGGAAAAGAGCAGGGAACTGACGAGGAGGATCGGAGCAGGATGGGGCGCATTCAACCGCCACAGACTATTCCTGACGAAGAGGAGCGTGCCCATGGAGATGAGGAGACGAGTGTTCGTGAGATGTGTCATCCCATCGATGCTGTACGGAAGTGAAACATGGAGCCTGACTGTAGAGGAGAGGAGGAAGGTGGCAGTGGTGCAGAGAAGGATGGAACGGGCGATGTTGGGAGTGAATGTGCTGGATCGGGTGCCGAACGATGAGATCAGGAGACTGACGGGACTACCGGATGTGTTGGAGATGGCATGGAATCGAAAGATGAGATGGGCATACAAGGTGGCGACGATGGACAACAACAGATGGCCGAAGAAAGTGACTGAGTGGTACCCGAGAGGAAAGAAGAGAAACAGAGGACGGCCATACTCTCACTGGGAAGATGATGTGGAGGATGTGATGGTGGATAACGACTTGGCAATGCAGATGTGGGCGACGGTGGCACGGGCAAACAGAAGAGAATGGCAGCACATGATGATCGCGGCGAGACGCCAGATATACCAGCAGATCTAATGTCTCGATTCCGTTGAATAAATGTAAATGTAAATGTAAATGTAAACTATCTCAAATTCAACTGTTGTTTATTTTTCGTATAACTTAATACACTTTCAAAAAATACCGGCAAAATCAATGGTTCTTGTGTGTTTTTATGGTGTCAATGGTTCTTTAAATTCCATTCACCGTCCAATTCTTAACCGTCCTTTCGGTGTTTTCCCTCCATTTTAACCCTATTTTTGCAAAGAATTTCCACTCGGTTGTGTATACCCTCTCTTTAGTAAATACCTTAATCGAGGCATTAAAACACATTTTTCGTGGTTGAAAAATTGTCAAAAATGACTGAGGAGTACTAATTAAAGTTGAGGGAGCAATCACTCTACGTCTTCTCCTTTGAGTGGTCGGGTCTCCATTTTCTCCGCTGAATAGCTGAATCTTTCAGTTTTCTTCCCTTCAACAGTTTCTCCGCTGAATAGCTGAATCTTTCAGTTTTCTTCCCCACAAGTTCCAAGTTACAGCAATTTAGTCAAGGAGACACTGTCACCGTCACTACTCCTTGCTGCTTTGATGAATCTATCTAATATGAATCTATCCATTATTCAACCTCTGGCTTCACATTATTCCCAACAATGAAACGCTGGGATCCGCCAGCCAGATCAGCAGCCCAAGACCTCTACTTATTCAGCCATGATTCGGAGACAACTATGCTGTATTTGTGAGTGGCGGGCACTAAAGGAAGTTGATGGTGGTCTCACAATGAAAGAACTCCTTTTCCCATTCTTATGTAAGAAGGGATGTAAAACAGACATCGTGGTGGGGCATCTGGGCTAGCTGGTTTTTTTATTTCCCAGTTTTTTGGAAGTTATTCTGGAATTCACGATTCACGTTAACTAGGGAGAGCTGCCAAGGGTCCCGTGGATTCACGCGAAGTTTTCACCTCCAAACGGTTTCCATTCGATCCGCCGACTAGCTGAATGCAGTCCCACAACCTCGTCAAGGAAATACCGTCATTGACACCGTCATTCCTGTTGTTGTGAGGAATCGACTACAGAAGCGTTTTGGCTCAACGTTTGCCTACACAAGAAGCACTGGGATCCATCAACCCGATCAAAGTCTCTACTGATCCAGCCGTGACCCGCAATACATTTGTATTTGTATTTGTATGTTCTGGAAACGGAGGAAGTTTTCGCAATCCTCTTGGACGTTGTAAAGAAGTGGTTGTTGTTTTTTTGGTGGTTTGGAGAACTTGCAGTTCGTTTGCATATGTTGACGTACCTCAGACAAGTGTAAGAGTAGTGGTTTATACAAGATTCTATCACCCCATGAGCGAGAGACAGAGAGAGACAGACAGACAGAAACAGAGGCAGAGGCAGAGGCAGAGGCAAAGAGAGAGAAAGAGAGAGAGAGAGAGAGAGAGAGAGAGAGAGAGAGAGAAAGAGAAAGAGTTAGAAATATAGGCAAATATAGAAACAGAGACAGAGAGACAGAGAGACAAAGACAGAAAACAAATAAAGGTAGCATAGTTATGTTTTTGTTGGGAAAATATAATTTCTACAAGATTTTAACACATTGAGACACAAGTGAATCGAGTGCGCACAGATCAGTTGTGAAGCTACATTTTCTTTATTTTTTACTTTTTAACCTTTTAAATAATTAGATATCGATTGTTTCAAAAATTTGCACAACAAATCACACTTTTGTTTTATTATTCCACTTAATGTATTTCTGTGCAGTTATGACAATTTTACGTACAACATTATTGATGCGACGAAAAATGTTTTAAATTCCTTTATGGCTTTATTTTCCGCTTTTATATGTTCATTTAAATAATCTTAAAAAACACTGTTTTAAATAAATGTACAAGTGTATTAATTTATATTTTACACCTAGAGTCATGCCTACCGGTTGCTGTTCCAACTGCCGAAGTAAATATTCCCTATTCAATCCTGAGGTGAGTAATACACTATTTTTCTTTAAATTAAAGTTTATTATTTATTGTTTTTCAGAATGGGTGCTCTAGTTGTGCATATTCATTTTGTAATAAATGCGTTGGCTACAAGGCTCTCATGCCGAGACTTGCCGATAAGCCAGTATCCGTCTGCTACGCCTGCTACCAGAAGCTCGAGGAGGCAAAACTGAAGCCTGCCAGTTCAAATGTGAATATTTTTATACTTCCATTTTTATACAATTTTAGAAACCCGAACCAAAAGAAACGACTCAGACCAACTGGTGGGGAGAAGGGCTTCCACCACCTTCGCTTCGTCAAACAATCGGTTTGCTTTTTCTCTTTTTTCCCACTTTTTTCTCTTTTTAGGTGGGAATACCCGTCCTATAGCCCGACCCAGGACTAAAAATTCTAAACCGCCTCCGGTAGTTGAAGACAAAGGAAGTCAGGATGATGATTTGAGACAGTTGGAGCAAAAGCGAGACATGCTCAAACAAGATGGTTAGTTTTACCAAAAAAACTTTTTAAAACATTTTTTGCAGATTCAGAGAAAACGGCTCTTTCTATCCCTCAAATTGAAGAGCGACTTGCGGCTTTGAGAGGGTGCGATGTTGAATTGATCAGAAACCCGAAACTGGTAAAATTGATTTTATTTTCCTTGTTTTAAGTATATTTTCAGTGGTTTTCCCCTAGCGCTTCCGGAAAGCAACCAACACAGACTGAACAGGTTTCTAGCCTTATGGAAAAAGCTCGTGACCAAGCAGCCCTCGAAACAGAGTTTGTAAATAATGAAAAATCTATATTATTGTATTGTTTCCTAGATATGACCCAGACAGACAACTGGAAAATCGCGTACGGGCCCTGAAAGGTGATGAAAAACCTGGAGGAGAAACACGTGAACAACAATTTTCTAAAAATTATGATTAACATTTTCAGAGGATGCCTCACGGAATGCAGAATTCAGCACGGCTACGCAAGAGGAATACGAGAAAATCCAAAAGTAAAATTTCTCTTTTTTTTTAATTGTTTAGTTTTCAGACTTCTGGGCGACGCTGAAAAATGTACCGCTTCCGTTGACCAAAGTTTACCAGATGAGGAAGCAATCGGAAGAGAAATGAAAGAAGTCATGGCTTCAAGTAGGTTTTTAAAAAAATCTATGTTTTATTTGATAATTCTTATCACAAATTTTGTTTAGCACGACAGAAATCTCTGGAAATCGAGGCAGTAAACTCCCGAATCAACAAGGAGATGAATGGTTTCTGGGATAAACAAATAAACAAAACGGTATGATTTTCAAACATCTTTTTTTAAAAAGATTGGTTTAGTTAAATCTAAGTGATTCTGAAGAAGATTGCGTGGATGACGAAATGGTGAAAAGGATAGTTGCGGAAGCCGAAGCTACTCCAGACGATCCCAAAGTAAACAAAGATTCTGACGGAAAAGGAGGCCAACAGCCAAATGATTCCCCGAAGAAACGTGGATTCTTCAGCAAAATATTCGGAAAGTAACTCTATTTCACTTTACCTATGTATACATTTTCACATATCCTTACATATGGTGCTTATACGTGTAGATCAATGGCACTTTACGACAATTTTGTGTTTATGTTACTAGTCTTTTCATAGTGCCTTTACCTTATGTCGCTGGGTTCATCATTAGCTGGCATGTATTCCTTAAATAGTTGTAAAATCACTCTTGCATAAATAATCTTGCTATAACCAACTGTTCATTTGTCGCAAAAACTTCATTCACCCAGGTGCGTGGAAAAATGGAATTCATTAGATAAATGGTAAGATCATACTTTTTTAAACTTTTCAAACATTTAACAGACATTCAATAAGTTCCTGTGCTCAGTAAATACAAAAAGGTATCTTAAGACTATTTTTAATTAAGGCTAAACTCAATATCGTGATTTTACTTATACTAGCAAAAGTTTGGCTGAAAATGTGTGACCAAGTGTGCCCCGGTCCTGCCTGGCCATCTTATAAGACTAACAACGAGGGTTCGGATCAGACCCAAGTAAATTTTTTCGGTATTTTCCGGTACTGTTTGTTGATGCTACTGGTCAAAAGTAATGTGGTGGTTGTAAAATTACCTTTTTGAAACAAAAAACCTTGCTAATCCCTTGATACTTAATTAGTGAAAACAAAGCGAAAACCAAAATACCACGTTTGACCTAATGTAATCTGCAGTTTCACGTGGCTGAAAATGTGTGATTAATGGTAAAATCTGTTTCCATTCAGATGGTGTTCCCCAATCTCACATGCTTGCTTAGTCATGATTCATTTACATCGTAATGGTCCTTCCACCTTTCAAATTTTATCTTCATTTTGCCAAAAGTCAATAAATCTTAAGGAATAAATGCTTTGAGATAAACTGAAAATATACTTGTTTTTTGTTTATGCTTACGTATGTGGGTACAAATTTAACTTTTTACCGCGTTTCTGAACAATTGTTTAAGAACCCGCATACGTGGAACCACTTACACATTTAAATAGAGATAAATACTAAGCTAGATCTCCTCATGAACTTCTCTCCAGATCCTTTCATCTTGAAATGTCAATAATCAGTTACAGACCGGGGGTCCTACGTACGGGGGTTCATATGTTTACCTTAACTTCAAAGCGGTGACACTTGTGAGAACTGATATATACAAAAAAACTAGCTATTGTTTACACATGGAAGTATATACTTTGTTATCTTGCGAGCATGTACTTTAGTAACCGAAGATGTAGCAAACGTGTTTCGAATTGTCGTCTCACAAAGAAAAATCAATAATGGACATTTTCATGAAAATACGGAAAATATTTATTTAAGCCATTGCGACAAGATAAGTCGACACAACAGGTGAAAAACAATAGTGAAAAAGGGGAGACAGAAGCAAACCGATAGAAGGGGATAACATTGTATGACAGCTTATTAGGTTTCACTGATCAGATCTCGAGTGGCCTTTACTTGTTGGCGAAGTTTACGCGGAGAGAGCGTCCCATGAAGTCGGCTCCGTTCAGGGTGTTGACGGCAGCCTCGGCTCCTTCAGCCTCGGCGAACTCGCAGAATCCGAATCCCTTGGCGCGTCCGGTCTCGCGATCATAGACGATTCTGAAGTTAGACATTGAAATGCGAAAGGAAGTTATAAACAGACCTCACGTTGTTGACAGCTCCACACTGGCTGAAGAACTGTCCGATCTCATTTTCGTTGGTCTTGTAAGGCAAGTTTCCGACTGAAAGGGCAGATTGGTAAGGTTTTAACACTGTTTGGTCTTTCAAACGAACTCAAGTGAATCCGATTGAGGCCAAACTTCTTGGTAGTTTTAAATTAAAAAACACTACCGGAAACGCTGATAAGGCCGTTACAGACGGAGGCACCCTACCCTACGGTAACTGAAAACTACTGAAAACCCTCGCCTAGAGGATTTCGAAATTGAGGGGAACATTTTGTCAAAACCGTTGCGGATTCGCCAAAACAATCGTATGAATTTCAATTTCCACAACGATTTTGGAGGAAGGCCGTTACCCAAGTCAAATCAGGGATACCGTGTCACAGGTTGGTGTCGACGCCTCGGCTTCCATTGTATTTTACATTATTTTAGACCACATTTGACGTAGTTCCTGTAAAGGATATCTCCTTTTTTGTGCTGTGAAGTGTTAGTAATGATAATTTTAAAAAAAAAACTTACCGTAGACGGAGTGGCGGACAGCAGGGGCAGACATGTTCAAGGAGAGGGGATTTGGGGGCGATTGTGCGGCCGGGCCTGCGAGAGGCCACACGCGGCGCAGCTGCCTGATTCAGGGCGCGTCGCGGTCGTGTTCAAAAGCTTAAGATTGATAAATCTCAAACGAAATGCACAGCCAAACTGCTTGGAAACTTTTCGGAACGAGTCACAAGGGGGCTATAGTTTATGTCCAACAAACAGTTCGCCTTTCAGATAAAATAGGAAATAGGAAAAGCATCTGTAACGCCGCTTCTTGGCGGTTTCTCGGCACACTCCTTAATCCGGGTGCCCTCTCACGCGAAGAAATGGGGGCTGCTTCTAAGCCACCGCTATTATGTGCAGGATCATGTACGTATCCTTGAACCGGCTGAAACAGCGATTGTCTATTAGACACCGACTATAATGTAACATCAAAAAGAATAATGAAAAGGTTCCAAACCCATTATTGAAGGAATGGCGAGCATTACATTAAACGCGTTTTCAAAACTATCAGCGGTTTCACGTGAACATGTCTGAATAGGTTATCAGTGAATTATAACGGCTAATAATTTCTTAAGGACGTCCTGTTAATTGTCAATCCAAAGAAAAATGACTTTTTTTCTCTTCTTTCTCATTTTCGTTAAAAGGAATTCTTAAAACTGTATGATTAGAACTATCATTATATCAGTCTGGAGTTGTACTGAAAAAAAACAAGTACCAAGTTAGGTCGAAGGAATGTGGCGAGAATTGCCTGTATCGCAGTCTCATTCCTGATTTTTTTTTCTAAAAGGAACCCTTTGAATATCCAGTTTACATTTTTACAGGGGTTGTCTAAACTGCTCAATTGTTGAATTCGAAGCAATGGTGGCTCAGGGCCGGGCCATCCCGACAACCAGGCAAACATCGGGGGTTCGGATCCGCCACCAGTAAAATGCTTTTGATCGCAATATAAACAATTAATAACTTTCAATTATAATAACTACAATCCACAGCACGGCCTGCGATTCAAACACATCTTGATTAGCAGTAAACACACAGCCACTCACAGCCAATCCTAGTTCGGCGAGTTTTGGAAATGGGTGAAATTATTCTGATGTTGATATTCGAAATTCCCCTTACAACAGCATAACTTTTTCACGAAATAGCGCTAAAGCCATTTTTCGAGGGAACTATCTTTGGCTAAATGTATAGTGTTTCAGTCGATGTTTTAAAATAGCAATGTTGTCAAAATAGATATTTTTGAAATATATATTCAATGATTCGATATGGCGTGTGAAAAAAAAACAAGATATAGACTGCCTTCCGATGGGAATGCAGTCTTCGATGGGAAACTCTTTTTTTCATAGAACAATTTTGTTTGTTGATCAAACTTAGGATATCTTTTGCATGTTCCTACTGTTTATGAATCTAGAGTCAATTGGCATAAAACTTTTGTTGAAAAGGTAAAGTGTAAAAACAGAAGTATTTTACAAAAGATGAACAAATTGGTTTTTATAAGTGGTCGCGAAAGAGATTCTGGAGTAATTAGTTCAATTTCCGCCTTCAATCAGGCTTCGTTTTTGGGTCAAATTTGAAGTCGGACAATCCAGTTGAGAACAGCGATTTTCTCACTTGACAATGCTCGCCGTGGTCTTTTTCGGAGGTATCCTCCATGTGCTTGCTTATATTCCAGGATTTGTAAGTTTGTGTTCCCTTAAAGACATTCCAATTTTCTAGACGGATCCGTCAGCGATGCCAAATGGAATGATTCCAATCGTGTATTATGGAAACGTTCCCCAGTTTCCTCAAATTCAACAGCCATCCTATGCACCGCCCCAGGTACAATACAAAAGTTTTGCCAACGCTTTTCTGGCGTGTCCTTTGTTTAAAAAAAAGACCGATGTTGTTTTTTAAAACATTTTCATAAATGCCTTCGGTTGGCACAAGTCTTGAGGTTATTTACGCTAGTTGTGGTCGCAATGATTTATAAATCATTCAATTATTTCAATTGGTTTTTAAATAACGACAGTCAGTTTCAAAATGGACAAAACAACATTATACTAGTCCCCTGAAGCCAAAAACTGATTTATTTTTACCGTGTTTTTGTTAACTTTAGTTTGTTAAAAGTTCATGTTAGTTCTACTTTGGAGGACAATTTCTGTTAATCCGGATTTAATAACACTAGAAAAAAGCGGTGTTAAAAGTAATAAAAATAGGACTCATACAATCTGCATTTGAAGACTTGCCGAAATTCCATTCACATTTTCCTATGCATTGTCTTTTGCGTGTTAGACAAAAGATCTTCATTTTTAAAATAAATGAATGAAAAAGTATGAATGCTACATGCAAAAAATTATGACTACAAACTAGACAAAATTAGGGTTTTAATCCCATCAGCTGTTTTATATTGTGTTCATAGCAGATAAAATAAATTCTCAAATATGTGTTATTTAGATTATCCAGGCAAGCACTCCTCCACCAAACTCTTTACTCTCCCTAATTCAAACTGTTGCACAAATAATGAACAAATCGATTGACTGGGAAAGAGAAAAAGAATATCGTCAAAGACATCTGAACACTGTGCGTCTTTCAAAGGAGAAGTCTAGGCAATTCGCTCCCGAAATTCTTACCTATCCGTAAATTACGTCAAGAACACTTCCAAGTTGATTTTGTTTAGGTACTTTTCGCCGTCTTTGTCAGCCCCGAGAAATTTAGACAGGATACGTTACCCAAGACCAACATTTGATGGGACTGCCAGACTTGTGAACTCTCTTCCAAGTGGTTTTACTTGTATCTAAAGTTTTAAAAACATTTTTAGAGCCTCCGATTATGTACCAGATTGGAGTCTTTTTGGATCAACGCCACCCAGAACCCCCATTTGGTCAAAATGAATTTCGAAGTTTTGCTATTTCCAAGGCAATTTGATAAAGCAGAATAATCTTTTTTATTTTTTCAGGATCCGGAAACCTCCACAACATCACGCTCAGATTTAGATGATGACACTTTATTGGGATTATTCCGTAGCGGTCGCTGGAAATCAATTGACTGGCGTAGGAAAATTTTAGGACTTGGTGAGTTTTTTTTAGGTAAAGATTTTCGTTAACTCAATTAAAGATGAAACGCCGACAAGTGAAGAAGGAAATGCAATTCTTCAATTGCTCGAAGAGGATAGAAGCAGTAGTTTGTCAAAACACCGAGGAGAATATTGACTGTGATGATGACATAAATGATGAGATTGATTTTTTCCCTTTTCTCCCTAACGTATTTGGGTAAACGGAAGGAATAAAGAATGGAAGTAAAGGTGTAAATTGGGGTTAGAGAATTTGCTTTTGTCAAATTCATTGGTATGCGTAAGAATTAAATTTGGGAATAATATACAATAAAAAACCCCTTTTCCTGTTTTTTTTCTTGCGCCATTCACTGGTATGTAAGAGACACTTTAAAAAACACTTTAATGAGAAATGCATGTTGAATTGAATTGATGTAGGCAGTAACAACATAAAAAAGGAGAAACTTCGCTTAACTTTTTCTTAACTATTTTGTATTTCTATAAGAAAAATAAGTTTTAAAAGTGTTAGCAAAATGTCTCCCGGCTTTTCCATTACAAGTTTTTATTTTTAAAAACTTAGAGAAATCGATCCCTGTTCTTGTAAACCTAATTATATTTAAATTAGCGTATTCAACCATTTTTAAAAAAAATTAGCATATTCAACAATTTTTCAAAAATTAGCATATTCAACTAATTTTCCAAAATTGGTATATTCAACCATTTTTTAAAAAAATTAAGCATATTCAAACACTTTTTGAAAATTAGCAAAAAAAATTCTTTTACACATATATAATACCATGATTGCAGTAGACGCCAAATTAGACCTAAGAATGAAACACGAAAGTTGTGAAAAATATTTTTAATATCATTTTAATACGTGAATGAATATGAGTGTGTCGCATGTGAATTGGAAATCATTTAATTTAAAATTCTTTATAATTACACAGATAATGTTCTACGTTTCGTTTTAAAACTAAACAATGAGAAACCTACCATTTACTTCACTAAGTTCAAAACATGACATTTGTGTTTTCATTAGGGCTCCTTATCTAAAACAGTTTCCTATCTTTGGACTTCACTCATTCTTTCCTCATCGCTGTTCTTAAGGCAAGCTTTTTACCATGACACATTTGCAATGCGAGATTTGCATGGAGGATTTCGGTTAGTTTGCATACATTTAATTGAACAGAAAAGCCAAACACTGCTTCAGCTATTGCCTGGTTTTGTTTTATTTTCAAAAAGACCCATTTTCAGATCCCCACCAGAAACGTCCGGTTGTCGGCAGTTGTGGGCACAGCTATTGTTTCAATTGCACCAACCAGTTCAAAGATTTCTGCTGTCCTGAATGCCGCAAACAATGGGCTTTTCTCAAGGCTCCTCCAAACTTCAGCCTTCTGCGTCAATTAGACGAACGAATCAAAGATGTCTCCTCTAGAATCCAATGCAATCACGCAAATGACTCTAGCTTTTATTTTAATCAAATAACACAACCGACAAATTTCGAGGTGAGTTTTTAGTTGGTTTGCATAAACTACTTTTCTAAATTTAGTTTTCGAAAACTAAAAATATTAGAGTTTTGGGTATCTTTTGAAAGAATCGCCGTCTTGCTTTGATTTTTTTAAATGTTTCAATTTCAGGCCCTGCCGGATCTTATTTCTCTTTTGAAATTAAAACAAAATCCTTCAAAATCGTTCTCTTCTGGCAATCCGCATTTGGTGGGCTTGTTTAAAAAAACCATAAATTGAATAACTGTTCAGGCCTACCATGTAAATATTTCATTGAAAGTTGCATCTGGCTATTTAACGGTTAAAACATTATTCTATTAAACAATTAAAATTTCAGGAATTGATTGAAGGCTCAAACGCAACAGGATGGCGTTTAACCTCAACTGACTCCCTGAATTGTTTTACTTTTAAGAAATTTTTAAGCGCTTACGAAAGTGTAGAAGACCGCTTTTCTGGAACAATTCCAACAGAACGCCCGTTAATTGTGGCTTCTAAATATGGAGCAAGAAGAGCAATGGTTTGCTTCTATCGAAAAGACAAAAAATTAGTTGTTTTAAATTTTTGGCGCTCGGGGCTAATTTTTGTTCTCGACAGTCTTGTTCTGTGTGAGATTTCAGAGAAACTTCTGCCGCAAGCCTCCTATATGTTACAAAGACATTTTTCGAATGAGATACCTTCTGCTTGATAGTCCAAGGAGAAGCGGCAGTCTTGAATTAGTTCCCCCTGCTACCACTTTTTACATTCGCGAGTTTTATCGTTTGGGTATTATCAAATAATTGCTTTGGTCTTGTGTTGTTATTTACAGTTGTATGTAATAATATAGTATGTTTCATGAAAAAACAACTTTGCCAAAAAAATACAAAAACTAGGACAAAATTAGCTATGATTTTTTCAGTAAAATATGATTCACCAGAATTCAAAGCCCCGCTTCGCGGGTCTTTTCATTATGGGTTGGGCGTCCTTCGGCCTTCGGCCGCCCGAATCAGAATATTTTAAATAGTTTAAATAGTATATTTTAAATAGTTTAAAAATGCTAAACTCATCGGTACGTCTTTCAATGATTTTTTTTGAAGTCATTCTCCAAATACTTGTCTATATCCCAGGACTTTAAATCTGTATTCACTCAATTTATTCGCGATTTTCCAGAATAACAAGAGTTGAATAAATGAAATTATCGATTGAAAAATAACTCTCACGACAATTATAGTACAATCTGGTGGATCAGGGAACAACATTCAAGAACCAACGTTCCGATGTTTGTTAAACGCTCAGTTTTAAAAAACCTTTTACTATTTTAACGGCATACATAAACTTGTTAAGTTTGCTAATAGTTTGTCAAAGAAATCACATTTACTACAAATATAGTACCAACAACTAAAACAAATAAAACAGAAATAAATAAAAACTTAGATCTAAGGCTGCTTGTGCTTCCGGCTGTATTCGGCGTAGTCTACAACTCCGTCACCATTGGCATCCAAGTCGGCGAGAACGGAGTCAATCATTTGGATCAATTTTTCCTCATCTTCGACTTTGATTCCAGGACCTGAAGGTTTAACTTAGAGTCAAACGGCATGGATTGTAAACGGACAAAAAACATTTTTCTAGGTCAAAAGAGAAAAAATTTAATTTTAGCGATATTACCATGTTCATCGTCGTGGTCGTGGGTAAGAGCTTTCAAAACCTCAATGCCGTCGATGACTTGGTCCTTATTGAGGTCGTGCATTGAGAAATAATAAAACCTTTGTTGATCCTCGGTCATTTTGTCTACGTCGACTTTGTTCTCCATGTGTTGTTTGATATGCCTGAGTATTTAATTGCATCCATGAGAATTACAACTTACTCCTCATTATGAACTTCGGCGTGGCCACCAAAATTGGGATCAGTTGCCAAACAACCTTAAAACATCATTTGTGCAACGAAATCTACCCTTTAAAATACAACTTTTGTTCCAATTTGTTTTTGAAATTGTAGAAATCAAAATTAGTTCTTTAGTTTTTAATTTTAGTTTAGTATTAAAATTACCGGCAGAGAGGAGCGTAAGAAGAACGATACCACGTAGCATAGCCGGCGGTGATAAGCAATGAATGCAAGATAGATCGATTTCCGAAGCACTGCTGCCAATTCGGCCACATGGACAAATATTAATTCAATGTTTGCTTTGTGTATCGTTAGCGTTTGAAGTAATCAGACGCTACGATAATAATGCAGACACCGCCGAATTCATTTCCAAACAAAGCAGCTATTTGTTCCAACCGGAAACAGATGTCTGGTTGTTGAAACAGCAGACTAACTTGATTAAATAGGTGTACCATTAATGAATATGAAAACAACCAACGTCAAAATCTGTGCAGCAGCCTTTCCGTTTGTTAAGATTCGAACGGACAAGCCTAACGGGTCTGTATAGATTTGAACGGACAAGCAGCTAAATGCTGTTTCTGGTTTCCCATGCATGATCTTTTATGGCTACATGTGCGATACGCCGAAAACGATCATGAGAAAAGAAGAAAACAAAGAGTAAAGAAAAGCACATACTGAAAAATCTTTTAAATAAAAAAGCTGAACCACAAGAGTTTGTACAATCGGCATAAGGTGGTTTTCCGATGTTCAGGTAACCTCAGGCCGCTTTTTGTGTAGCTAAGGTTATCCCCCTTATGTGTTGAAATCGGTTGAGGTGTCAACCCAAGAAGACCTCAAGCCCCATCAGCCACGATTGTTGTTGTATTTTTTTCAAGCAATTTTCCCTAAACATTTTATTTTTAAGGGAAACACATTGTTTTCGTTTATTATGGCAAACGCTGCAGCCACTTAGTTTATATACACAGAAACTATATTTTTCTTTTAAAAATTTTTTAAACAAAATTGGCAGGGTTTGTACAAAAGTTTACCAATGATTTTATGTAAGTATGTAATTGCTTTTAAGATAAACTTTTGATGATCTGAATTTTAAGACATTTTCCCTTAAAACAAGATATTCCTAATTTAAAACTTAGGGCATAGAGTATTCACTAATGACCTTTTAAGTCACTCAGGAAATTCAAACAGTAAACGTTAAGTACATCAACGTGTAAATCTTAAGATTCACTTTCCACCATTCAAACTTAAATTCATTCCTTTATCATTCATGGTAAACTATGTTTTAAATTCTGCAAAAAAACAGAAGACAAATATATAAATCAGACATTTATGAAAACATTTATAAAAATATGTATTACGAAAATGTTCGTTGAATCATCAACTTGAATGAATCGAACTGCTAAATTTTACAGGTTAAACTATCAAGCCAAATGTTTTGGCCAAGTAAACTTGGCTGAAGAGTTTCAGCCAAATTATTCTTTAATATTTTAGCAGATGTGACCATTTATCTTATATAACTGTAATGAAAATTCAAACTCATCGGATCTTGTGAACTTATTTTTACAATTGTAGAATCACTTACTTCCTACCAAAAGTACCCCAACCCACCAAAACACAAAAGACAAATGCAAGAAAAGAGGTTTAATTAAAATACGAGCAGCAAAACAGACCCAAGAGGAGATATCACATCATACTATGCCACTAGGATAATCAGTAGAATAGACTTAAGTAACCAACAGCAACCACAACGCATAATACACAAGAGAAGAAAAGTGAAATTTGATGTGCCTATAAAATGAAAATCGTTGAGAGGAAAGGAGCAGCACCTGGGACAATAAAAACGCAAGGGAAGAGAATTATGCGTAAACTATTACACTACTGGGATTATGCACCCAAGGAAAATCGTGGTTATTCGTTGCATTCAGAAAATCTTCGTCATTTATTGCCTTGGCTGTTGTTGTTGTTGATTCTGCATATTCTGCTGATGGTTGCGAGCCTGGTCCTCGCGAATCTTCTGTGCCTTCAAGAACTCTCCGTAATCAATGTAACCGTCGCCGTTGAAATCGTCGTCTCTGAAACAATCAGGTTGAAAAAAAAGAAAATCATAACTACCTCAAGATAGAATCGATCATAGTCTCCAGTTCAACCTCGCTGGGAAGAGGAGGAGCTCCAGCTTGTTGTCCTTGGGCCGTGTGCTGAGGTCCAGGGTTTTCTGAAAATGAAAACATTTTTCGTGAATTAACAATCCACTGGTCTGGCAAGTAGTCAAAAACATACCGCTGTGGAAATGAGTGATAGCCTTGATCAATTCGATTCCATCAAGTTTTCCGTTCTTATCAAGGTCGTGCATGTTGAAATAGTGGAACTGCAACTGTTCGGGAGTCATGTTCGCAGTGGGATCGACTTTTCCGTCAAGATGTTCTTTAATATGGCTGAAAACAAATAAATTTATACAAAATAGATTAAAACCAACTGTTCATCCTTGGCGGAATCTCCTCCGAACTGGGTAGCTGGTGGCACTTGCTGCGCTGGAGGCGGCTGTTGATGATGCACCTGAAAATAAAAGTTAAGATAACTTTGAAAAGACTTTTTTACCTGCTGCTGTTGCTGTTGGCCGCCGGGGAAAGAAGCCTGCTGATGGGCAGACGCCAAGGCAACCAGGATACCCAAGTAAACGAGCATCTGAACACAAAAATAGAATTGGAGCACAGCAAACGGGTGAAGAGTGAGTAAGGTAATCAATATTCAAGCCTGCGGCGGGGACTGTCTGTTTGCACAGACTGAAATGAAAGGAGGTGCAAACGAATGACCACTGTCGGAGAATCAAAATGAGTAGCTGAGCGACAAAGCCATTACACATTTTGTTCTAATGTTTCTATTCTTAATAATTTCAAAAACAAAGCAAAACAGAAAAAAAAGTTTTAAAAATTAAAAATCAATGAAAATTTAACTGTTAATAAAAATATTTTAAAAAATTAAACCAAAATTAATATTTTTTTAAGTCGCAGGAGCACAGACAGTGGCAGCTAATATTATATGATCGTAGCTGAGAACGAGTATAAAAGCGCTCGCCTTGAAAAACGGGGTACGGTAAGCGAGAGCGACGTGTTTCAAACTATTACGGTATTCACAGCAATTTTCGGAATCGCAATTTTTTATACTGCGTAAATAATCAATATGTAAATTAAAAATTGTGAAAACCTATTACAGGCACATGAAATAATAAATAATTAACGACTGATTAGATAAAACCTCAAATAGAAATTTGGCGTTCGCCGGGCGGCGTGTTTGGCGCCGAAAACACGCCGCCTTTGACGCACAACAGCTGACCTCGCATATCCATTCTTTCTCTATGCTGTTTTGCATTTTTGTTGTTTGTTTGTTTTTCTATTCTCTATTTTTATTTTCATTTCGCTTTCTTATTTAATTTTAACCGCTTTTTCATAATTTCAAGTTTGAAAGTTCAATCAAAGCTAATTCCATTGGTATTGATTCACGTTCTTCTGCTCATTAACCATAATTGCATATTTTAAATTTAATTACGTATTTTATTTTCAGGCAGTACGGGCAAATGCAGATTTCGGCCGTTGTAGTGGGCGCTTGCTCACTGGTCGCGACTGCTGCCACCATGGCAAACGCGATTCTTATAAATAAGCAGTTCTACCCTTCAATTGTATATATCACCAAGTCAAATGCGAGTATGGCTGTTAGTTTTATTCTTGATTTTTTTTCTTACTTTATTCATTCAGGTAATTTATTTCCAAGCTATTATGGTAGTTTTTACAATGTTCCAAGTTCTGAAGCGTGTTTTCTTCGGAGAATTGAGGGCAGCTGAGACAGAGGTAGATTTTCATGCTTTCATAAATTTAATTAATTGTTTTCAGCACCTCTCGGAGAGGGCCTGGCATGCGGTGTTGGAAACATGTCTTGCTTTCACAGTCTTCCGAGACGACTTCTCTCCCATGTTCGTCATGCAGTTTGTTCTGCTTTTGTTTGTCAAGGTTTGTTTATTCTCTTCACTTTAAACCCATTTTTAGTGCTTCCATTGGTTGGCAGACGACCGCGTTGACGTAATGGAGCGAAGTCCGTTGATTACTTTGAAGTTCCACATGCGAATGTTGGGTTCGTTAATTTTTTGTCTCTAAATTACATTTTTCTTCTTTCAGCTGTAATCGGTTGCCTGGCTGCTGTCGACTCGTACTTGGTATCTCACGCCTACTTCAGTATAATGCTGAAAGGTGCCAGCTCCCAGTTGGTATTCGGATTCGAGTAAGTTGTTGAATTTTTAAAAATAAATTTTTAATTTTAGGTATGCCATCTTGATGACGTTGGTAATACACGTTTCTGTTAAATACATCCTTCACATGCATGATCTTCGCACTGCTCAGGCATGGGAGGCCAAGGCTGTGTACCTTCTCTACGCTGAACTTGTGATGAGTAGGTTCCCCTATGTCTACGCTCTCTATTTTAGTTTTCAGACTTCGCCCGCTGCTTGCTGTACGGTCTCTTTGCCTTGCTGATGGTTCGTCTTCACACTTTCCCGTTGTTCTCAGTCCGTCCTTTCTACCTATCCGTCAGGTATTTTAGACGTTTTATTTTTATTAAATAATGTTTTTACAGAGCCTTGCACAAAGCCTTAAATGATGTTATCCTGTCGAGAAGGGCGATTGCTGCCATGAACACGTATGTTCAATTTTTTTTTATCGTTTTGAAAATATCAGATTTTAGTATGTTCCCTGTAGTGTCAACAACCGAATTGGCCAACATGGATGCCACTTGCATCATTTGCCGAGAGGAGATGACTGCCGAGTCGCAGCCGAAACGCCTCCCCTGCTCCCACGTGTTCCACGCCCATTGTCTTCGCAGTTGGTTCCAGAGGCAGCAGACGTGTCCTACTTGCAGAACGGATATTTTGGGTATGCTCAGTTTTTGTTCTTTTATATATATGGTTTCATTCAGGGCGTGTTCAAAATCCTCGAGAGCCCGCAGCTCAAGCGCCTCCTGCCCCTCCAGCACAGGGTCAGCTTCCGTTTGTCCCCTTCGTCGCTCACCAATTTGCCTTCCATGCTGCGCAGCAGGTTGATCCTGCACCCAACCAGGTTTGCTATTATGTTTAAAGTTATCACATTTTAAAGTATATACTTTTAACGATTATTTTCTTCTAGAGACCTGCGGACGGAAACAGAAATGCTGCTCCTCCTCTACCTGGAATTCAGCCGCAACCCCCCATGTTCGTCAACGCTTTCCCCGGCATGCAGTTTATGGTAATAGGTTGAGAAGGCTGAACATCAATCCAATTTTAGAATCCTATGGGACTGATGCCACCGATTCCTCCTCCGATGCCAGCTATGCCTGTTCCTCTCCGACCTGCCCTTGAGGGCCTTTCTGACGAAGAACTGCAGGCTTTGGAAGGTATTCAATTTGTTTTCTTTGTTATATATCTTACTTTAGGTAATACAAGGGAAGCTGTGATGAATAGGATCCGCATTCTGCAGGATGTATCGACTTTGATGGACGCCATCGACGTTATGATGCGCCAATATCACCAGGCTGCCAAGTTCGTTAATTTTTTTTCGTTTTAATTTATTATTTTTTTCAGTATCAGTGCTCCCCCGCAAGCTGCTCCTAGTGCTGATGTCGCCCAGCCGGATATTACAATGGCTAATGGGTAAACATACCTGTATGTCTAACACCTCCTCGTTTTTTCAGTGTCAATTCGTCTGATCCTCCAGCTACCGATGCTCATGACCAGGATACGACAAGTAACAATTCGTGAGTTTATAATTATGGGCACGGCTTATTTGTGATTCAGGAATGTTGCAACTTCTGACCGCGAAGAGGGCGATTCCGACTCGGACCCACTTGTAATTATTGAGAATCCCGATATCGAGCATGCGGAAACTTCCGGTGCTGGAACGTATGTTTCAATTCTATTACTTTTTTGAGTTTCTGGGAAAAAAATTTTTATTCCAATTTCAGGGATGGATCTGACGTTCCCGGTGGTACGGCGTCCCTCAACGCGAATGATTCTGCGGGTTCAGAAGATGAACTTCACGATCTGCGACAGCGCAGACTGGCGCGATTCAGTGCGGGTCCTAATGAAGAAAACAATGGTTGATATTTTGTGATCGTGGCATGAAAATGGGTATTTTAAGTAACTTATTTGTATGCTAGCGAATCATTCCATGTGATTTTTCGGTTAGTTGTCATTTGTTCCTGGTGAATGAAACTTTTGAAGCTGGTTACAGTTGTTTGACGATGGTGACTGGAGATGAAGACGCGAAAGGTTCTGAAAAAAATAGTCTGGCAAACAGTGTCATTGATCTTATCTATGCTTTACAATCTGCTGTACAAAGAATACCATCGACCTAATGTATCAAGTTCTTCGTTATCGGTTTTTTTCTGACTCTTAAAACATTAAATAAGGGCAATTTTAAAAAAGGCAGCTGTAGGTGAAGATTCTTAAGTGGACCTTTAAAAAACATTATTTTATCGTAATTATAGTAATCAAATCGGATAGGATAATTTATCTTTTGTGGATTGCTAGTATCCAATAAAATTACCTTATAACTTTGTTTGAATGATTTTGGTGCAAAGATACGCACTCATTAATAGATACACATTGAGGCTCTCACACGTAGGCATGTGCGAGAACGTTGGCTATGTTTCAAACTGTTTCGGCGGGCGGCAAATGGTGAAAGTTGACTGTGGTATACCAAGCAACATTCTTTTTTGTGGTTACTGAAAAAATACGAAAATGATTGAACATCAGTTTTACAGTTAGAGGGTCATTTAACTTGAACTTTGGCCTGGGAATGATTGTGCCGTCGACTTGCCGGCCTCAGTTGTGCCAAAGCATCCACAAGAGCTTTGAAACGCATGAGACCTACAAGCTGGACGGCGGGAAAAAAGGGAGGACGAAGGCTTACTCCTCTCCAACAGTTGGCTGTGATACGAATCATAACGGATCACCAGTCGACTGCCGGGAAGGATTGTGCCTGGGAACTCGACCCAGCTGAGTATGTTTCTAGTCATGAACATAGCCACATGACAAAGAGGCATACCCAGCGGGATTGGGCAGATTGGTCTGTCGGGAGGGAGGAGGGGAGGGGAGGGTGGTCAGGGCCGGGTAGGGTAGTCGTCTGCTCGTGGCCGAATGCCGGGAAGACACGCCCATTGGCGCCTTTTTGGAAGGAAGGGAGGCGCTTACCGTTACATTACACGAGAACAAAGGAATCTTCAAGGACTGTACAGATACGATACAAGAACATCTTTTCCTCATAGTTGAATATGAAATCCTGATTGTACAAGTGGAAGATGAGTTCTCTTAAACAGTGCAACATGACATGTTGGTTTTCAAAGCGATCAAAACGGTTTTTAATCCACTTTCTAGTTTTCCCATTTCATCAAAGGATTTCATCTAGCAAACCAATTCATATACATTATCTTAAAGAAAAGACACTGCAATTGTGATAGCAGGCAGCACCGGTTATAAATTGCCCCCTGTGGCGAATTCGTTCTCGGTTGGAGAAGATTCCGAAATTCGAAAAGAGAAAAGAAGGAAATTCTTTTGCGTGCAGGTGCAACATCAAATTTTTCTGCTAAAAAATGCGTAAACACAGAATTTTCCAGAATTTCAGATTGAATGTAACAAGATTAATCTAAAAGATCACCAATATATGACTTTAACAGTTGTCAAAAATTGTGCAAACAAGACATTTTTCAGTTTGCTATAAGTGTAGCCTATGATCTCAAACGTTTTTACTTTGATTCAATGTTTTGCTTAAAGTAATGTCATTTTCCCTATTGAGATAACTGGAGAAATCCATTTTTTGTATTCGTAGCTCTTCTGACCCACGCCTCGAGATAGAAACTAAGCCTGTAAGAGATCAGATGAACCGCGCGTGCCCTAACATCTGCAAAGTACATGCTCGTAAATCGACGTCGCTCCTTTGTGTGTGGCTGCGAGGGTCTAACGACCGTTTCCCGCCGAGGAGATCGCTTAGATTTGAGTCTAGCGCAACCTAGGTCCAAAACTCAGTCCCATTCTCCAGAAGAAAATTTTAAGTAAAATTTAGGTGATACAATTCTACCTTATGCCTACACAACACTGCATTTTCGCGTACCCGGTTTCTTTGTCACTAGCGCGGCTCAAAACATCTGGCGAGTGACCTCGTCGCAAAAACGACGGATGCCGACAAGTTGAACATCTGGCAATAGTTCCGCCAGAGAACCGACAAGTCATATACATTGCTCGCTCAACGGAATATCCATATTGAATGTTGTTATCTAAATTTGACAAATTTAGAAAATTATAAAAATGAGGCTACATAAATGGAAACAAAGGCTATTTGCGGTGTCCTCCGCACAGTTTGACGACACTCTTAATCCAATGCGCTTAATGGTACCACAAAGGCAGTTAGGGGTGAAGGTGGCCAGCTGGTCAGTGCGGTTCGGAGGGGATTGGCAAGGCATGGACGACAGATGCTGACTTGATCTAAATTAAGGTGAATAGCAGAACAACAAATACAATTACGTATAAAATAAAACAACATACTGCTAATAACTAAAATGTGAGTACAATGTTTTAACTAATCTAACGAGGATATTGTTAAGAATAAATAATTAAAGTTGCAAATTTATTTTTTATAATTGGATAAAATAAACTTTTAAGCAAATCGACTTTTTGCCCATTGATTTTCTGAAGTTTCCAATAACTAGTTTATATTTGACAGAGCTATAAGAAACTTAATTTTGTGGAACAACTAAGATTTGACCTGTTTGTGATTGCATTGGCCCCAAAATCATTCTTGCATAACATTTTTATTCGATTACCCTTTTTGATTTGTCGGCCTTTCTCTATTTCAGAAAGACTTTCGTTCACATCACGCCTGTTTCTACATGGTTTTATCTTTACTGCCGTTATATTTCAACTCCATATATTCTAGACGTACTAATCGCATTGATCTTAGATTCATCACTCTTCACAGATTCAAAGATGTATTTTCGGCTCAAGATGCCGAAAAGAGAACACTCATTTGCCCTTTGTGTTCCCAGCCAGTCATCTCTTTGTCTCAAATAGTGCGAAATGTGTCATGGGCCTTCGAAACGGCTGATGTCATCCTCCGCCGCAAGGTACGAATTTCCCTTCGAAGGGGATCACCGCGTTCAAATGAAATCGCAGGGCGTGCAAAACAAAAACATTTTTCAAACAAGAGTTTCCGTGGAAATAAGGAGGAGAATAAGTTGTGTTTGCCGATTTTAAAAGTGCCAATTGATAACACAATGAGTGTAAGGCCAATGATTATTTAAGGTTCTAACCATATAACTTTCTTTTCTTTTCGATAACCTTTTTTACTTGGATTAAATTGCCCACCGACTAAGTTGGTACAGTTATTCTGGTTGGTACCTTTTAAGTGGGCGTCTTGAAAACTTTGTCAATTAGTCAAGTGGCTCTCTAGTGGCTCGTTTGACTAAAACTACGCTTTTTGGCACTTTTTCGGCTTGAAAACGAGCAATTCAATCCCAGTTGGAAGATCAAGACGGGCTGGGCTCTGGGCAAGAACGGTTGGCAGAGACCAACGTGAGCCGCGCGAGCCTCTCCGGCTGCGGAACTTCAGAAATCCAAAAGAACCAGTTAAATGAACCAGTCGGTTCCAACCAATTTGTTGTTTTATAATTTGCATTCTTATTTACCTTGAATTCTATTGTTCTAAGACCAAGTTGGTACAGTTAATTTTATTATGAATATTTGGAAAGTTTGTCGATTTAATGCGGAAGTTGTGGCATTTAAAGAAAATTGAAACTACACCCTAATGGTACTTTATTCGGCGTGTAAACCATTGGCCAGCGAAGACGCTGCACGGTTGGAAGATGGGGAGACCAACTGCAAGAGACGCCGTTATTTGGTTTCCCCCACTTTCTGTTAAATGGCAGCAGTTTGATGAAAGCTTTATATGTATATCTTTCACAGTAGGCCGCGTGATTGGTATGTAAAATACCACACAGTCAAGGGAAACCTTTTATGCCTCAGTTCGCGAGACGATCATCCTTGAACTTGCGCGGCGAAGCAGGTCATTCCGCGCACCTTCCTTCCGCAAAGCCCTGTCTGATCGATCCACGACAACAATCATCTCCCTGTGGACTATGCAACTTATACCTCGCTATCTTAACGATTTCAATCTATTTTGGATTCAAACTGAAATATATTTGTGGTTTTCAGCTCACCAAGGTTCCCAAATGAAGTGAAATGAAGATTCTCAGCATATTTCGCCCTATACTGGGCTGGGTTTTCGGTTTGACAATTCTAACTACATCTCTCTTCGGCAACTACATTATCACTTTATTCTTATTTCTGGTTGTTCTTGGTCAACATTCTCAATGGAGACATCAAATGGACAGAGCTATTTCATTCTGGATGAGTATTCCAATGGTAAAATTCTAAAATTGTAGATTTAAAATCCGTTTTCAGGGATTTCTCGAGTTCATATTTGGAATGACTGTCCGTGTGACAGGCGATGAAATAGATGTAGAAGAACCGGCTCTCATTATAATGAATCATAGGACAAGGTAGTTTTTGAAGTTCTTTCAATAGTTTATATGAACTTTAGATTGGACTGGATGTATGTGTGGTCAATGCTTTACCAAATAAACCCGTGGTTGATTACGACAAATAAAATTTCTTTAAAAGCTCAACTAAGAAATCTACCAGGGGCAGGTAAAACATTAAATTTTCTGATAATTTTTCATATCTTTCTTAGGATTTGGAATGGCAGCGGCTCAATTCGTCTTTCTCGAAAGGAATATGGAAAGGGACAAGGAATCTTTCAACTGTGCAATTGACTATTACAAAGGAACCGGGAAATCCTACCAAGTGCTGTACATACGTTCAATGAGAAAAATACTCTCTTCTTTTTAGCTCTTGCTATTCCCCGAAGGAACCGACAAATCCCCTTGGACTACCACAAAAAGTCAGGAATATGCCAAAGCTAATGGCTTGCAACAGCTGAAGCATCTTTTGTACCCAAGGACAACTGGATTCTACCACTTGGTTACTAAAATGAGACAAGGTTTACAGAAGCATTTTCCGTATTCTAGTCATATTTTAAGCTAATTACATCAAATACGTCTATGACATCACAATTGCCTATCCTTATAATATTGTGCAGTCTGAAGTTGATTTGGTCACAAAAGGAGTTTGTCCAAGAGAAGTTCATTTTCACATTAGACGAATTCCTGTGAGCACCCTCCCCAAAGATGAAATCGAAGTTGGAAATTGGCTGAACAGGTTTATTGTTTTTCTTTTATTTTGTAAAGTAATTTTTTCAGGCTCTGGATTGAAAAAGAACAAAAACTAGAAACCTTTTACTCCGAACCCGTAAAAAGTAAGCGGCAGTTCAATCTGATCCGCGGAGAGAAACGATGGTCAAACGTAAGTCACCTCCATTTCCACTTAAATCGATTTTCAGACCAAAGAGTCATGGAAAAAGAGGCTCGTGAAATTATTTAGTTTCTGGTTTTGGATACTTATTATTTCTGTTTGCAGCTACCATGTCTTTTTCATTTGGACGTTACAGGTAAGATCCTAATTTTGGATGTACCATTAAGTACGTAACCACGTTATTTAGGTTGGATTCACGTACTTCTTTGTCTGCAGTCTTTTGCTTTACTTTATTTACGGAGGAATTGACAAATTTGTGTATTTGAAGTGGCGACAATCTGTGAAGGAGAGCCTAGTCTGAAGTGATCTTTCAATGATAAAGTATTCTACTCCTCACATCTTCACGCGTTTTATGTCAAGAATGATCTTTGTTTTGCTTAGTGTGCTAGTTTATACTTAAATAAACTTTCGATTAGCCACGATTTGACGCAAGAAATTGTGTAACGAGGAAACAAGAAACATTAAAATATCGGATCTGAACTTCTAGATTAGTTACAAAACTTTGCCGTTGAGTTGAAATGACTGAAAAAAATGAAATCTCTCGTTTGTGAACTACTGTCAACAATTTGTCACCTTCTAACATTGGTTTTGCTGATGCCTTCAAACATTTAAACCACACATTTACCCACAGGAAGACCACGTCAGTATGGAACTACTCAAAGCAATCGAGGGAATTGTGAATAAAATCACCTGTTTCGGCAGATCCAGATTGCCCAATACTGAAGCAGACAACCGACTGTTAAAAGGGCTGGTCCTTTAGGTCTCGGGTCTATTTCAGCTGCATTACCTAATTATAAATTAACGGGTGTGTGCGTTACCTAATTTAAAAAAAACGGGTTCACTAAGGATATGCTTAGTTATATTTCCGATTAAGAGACAATAAATGAGAAGAAGTTCATTCGGTTTGACTTGAATACCAAATTTAGATACATTTTTTTCTCTTAGCCTTCATTGAACTGTTGAACCATATTCATAAAAAATTTTCAACTCGTAGTGGTATTCGTTTAATTATAAATCATTGGCAGTATAGATAATACCAAAATGCAATTGCCTGCGACAAAGATGTGATGAATAAAACTTCATATATATGAGACCGTCGATAATTTTTCTGATTAGCTTTTATCCCTTTCCGGTGGAGTAACAGACCAGACCTTTTAATGGAAGTTTTAGATTAATAACCGTTTAAGCGTTTAAGCATAAAGTTTAAGCATATAATTTTTGTTTTTATTGCTAGTAACTCAAAATGGCAAAGTCAAAGTAGAAAAAAACTAACGAGGAACAAGGTTATATCAAAACCAACGGCAACGAAAAGGCAAAACAAACAAATCTACGTGACAGTGGATACATTCTTCAAATAAAAGATCTGCTGGCGGTTAAAACGCTTTATGACAAAAAACCGAAACGGTGTCTTAGTTGTTTGAATGTGCAATATTTTCTTATAACAACAACTGTTCAATGACAAGATATCAAAAGAGTGACAATGGCGGTTGTGGTAAATCTAACACAACCACCCAAGCAACATAGTGTTCTTTCATGTTAATAAAAATCTGTCTCTAAACCACGTCAACCGTTCCTCGGGGCGGATCTGTGTACCGAAAGCCCCTCAAGTGCTCCCGACAAAATCAGTGCCTCCTCAGAACAAACAGAATGATCAGTCTTATTCCATTTCCTTGATCTAAACGGTATCCGTGATATCATCCGTCAACTGGTGACGGATGTGTCCTGAAAAAGTGCAAAAACGTTTCGGACATCCGTTCCTGAGTGTTTCACATCTCTGCACATCTGTTTCTCATTCGGACTAATTCCACATCTTTCGAAAGCTATCATCTTTAAACGAAATGTTTCAGAGCGACATGGTTTTCTGCAAGAAAAATAAGAAGAAGTCAAAATCGCCAGTTTCCGTGTCGATGCCTACAATTTTGGAGCAACCTGGGGTAAGTCAAAATAAGGTAATTATAAACAAATTTTTAACCTTCATTTTTTAAAGTGATATTTTCTTGATTAAATTTTCCTTTCTTCTCTTTTCTCATTTTTCTTACTGTCGTCATCATACTGACCATATTTTTTGCTAAAAATATTTTTTTAATTATGAGAAATTAAATTTTTAGAAAGCAAATTTCGGCCGTTGAAAACAAAATGTTTCCAAGTTTGGGGCTTTGCTAAATACAGTTTTAGAGAAATTTAAAAAGCTTGCAAAGTTGATTTTCATTGTCACATATGACAATAACCTTGGCTGCGTTTTAGTCTTTCCGGTATCACAGTATATAAGGTTTCTTAAATTAAAATTACATAACACCAAGGGGAATTGAGTCACCAACAAAGTTTATTGGATTTTTCATAGAGGATCCATTTCTAAACACGTTGCAATTTCATTTCTAAACCCCGCACGCGGTTCGGCAAACAAATCGGTTACGGGTCTTTTTAGGTCGTTGGAAGAAAAGCGTCGAGCTGTGAGAAAAACCCATTGTATTAGCACGTGCACTAATCGATTTCCCATTCAAACCAAAATTGTCTCAGACAATTGCCGAGATCTATGTTAACCGAACGTTGACAGAGTGATGCCCATCCAACCCAATTAGACTGACATAGTCGTTCAGCCTCGTTTGAGCGTGGTATTTACCGGCAGCTGACGGCAAAAGTGTTCGCAAAGCACACCTGACAGCCGTGTCAACCTTTTCGTCGTCGCAGTGTTGTTTGTTATCGAATTTCGTTCAGGCCATCACGTTCATTCGGACTGACAAAACCATCCTTTTCCCATTACCTTCTTTCCTCCAGCAGATCACGTTGTGTATTCGCGAGAAACTTGTCGCCATGTTTCCCAGCCGAAAACGGCGTTTATCGACCCATACGCGATATCGCTCCCGCCTATTCGCGGCGTCTCCCACGTTCAAATCTTGGCCGACCCTGGTGAACGCCCCAGGTCCTGACCAGTTCTGATTTTTGACCTTTTTATGTTAATTAGCAAACATGTACCTTAGAAAAAAAGTTGGTACATAAAAAATAAGGCAATCAATGACTGCATAAAAAGAATCTGCTTCAAAGTTCAATTATGTAAAATAATGACAGCCTCAAAATTGTCATTTAAACCCTTTTGCCTAAAACCTTTCACCTCACTGGCAAAACACTGTTTTTCACGGTAGTTAACTGCCAAGTAAATGATTACGCTGCTGTAAAACAGGTTCTACGTGAAAAATCACACACGCTCCTTATCGTTTACGCAGAAGTTACAACGAAGACAACATTTGTTTTCAGTTTTACGTTCGTTTCTCTTTATTCAGTTTGCAAACGCGGTTTTGTTACCAGGAATTAAAAAAAACGATTCGCGTGCAAAACCAAAGTGTAAACAAGTGATTAGTGGATTAATCTATTTGTCTGTTTCTCGCAACAACCACCTGTCGCAGCAAATGAATGGCAGATCGCCGGTGAGCGGCAGCGGCAGTCTTTTTCCTACTTTCACTGCCTAAAAACAACCTCTGGGCACGTTTCGCACTCTACTGATAACTACTGTTTACCTGGAAATCTTGTGACTTTGATTAAAAAACTAAAATTAGTTGCACTTCTGAGTCCCCTAATAGGCAAAAACACCGCCCGTGAAAAAAAACCAAGCCTGAGTGAAACAAAAATAGAAAAAATGCAATTAGGTGAGATGTTGTTTTAGTTTGTGGCGCTCTGTTTCGGCCACCTAAATGACAAATGGCCGCCACATCTATGATTTGTTTCCCTAGTCCCCGGCTTTACACAGGCTTTTCCTTTCACTTTTTCCTTCCTCTGACAATGACTGGCTGGCGGCTGCAGGTAACCGCAAAATTCTTGAATAACATAAAAATTATATCTTATTTAATTAACTGGTTTAATTCAGAAGCCGCAACAGTTCCGACAAGTACAAGTATCAGTTACAGCCTTTCTTCAAAATTACACGACACCTGTAAGTTTGAGACACCCATTTTGTAGTTTGATCCTTACATTTAGACAGGGATGTATCGAGTGAAATTGCCCAACTTTGTAATCCACGACTTTGACGATGAAGAAGAATCAAAGGTTAGTTTTTTTAATCTACACTTTAAAAAAAATTATTTTAGATCATCAGAATGATCTTTACGTTAGCAGACGTGCCCTTTGAGATAAAACCCGTTCAACGAGATGACTTCGTTCTAGAAGGTGAGGCCTACCACATTTATCTTAAGGTTTTCTTTCAGACTATCCCTTCTATGCCCTGCCTGCTCTCGAAATCGATGGAAAGAAACTAGGAAGCGTTCCGTCCATCTGCAGACAACTGGGATGGCGATACGGTTTGAATACCTAAGTCTTCAATATGTTTGCTTTATTAGAACTGTCTGGGATGACGGCTGCTGAGGATTCTGACGTCGACATGATGGCTGAGAAAATCTACGAGGTTGGTTCTTTCACCCTCTAAATTTTCTCAAGTTTCTTTTTAGACTAGGATTCTTGTGAAGAACTGGCTGGATCACATCGAATACAGAGAGGAACACGAGTGTGACGTAGGTTTTTTTAATTTTATTTTTGTTGAATTAACATTAATGCGTTTTTTTCTTATTCTACAGATAAATTACGGACTATTTGATCGTCGACTTTTGTGTACTATGTCTATGACAAAAACGCTTTTCTTGCTTTTCAGTAATTTTCTTCTTTATGAAAAATTTTGAAACAAAAATTGCTGAAAGGCCAAATAATTGCTGAAATATACTTTACATTAAAAGGGCTTTAAATTTTGAAACATAGCTTAATTTTTAAACTGTTGTATAACGCAGTTTTAAAGATGAGGTTCTACGGCGGCTGCCAGTTTAAAATGAGAAACTTAAAATCCACGTTTTTTTTGTAAAATTATTTTCCCATTTTCACAAAATTAACTTTGTAAACAACACTTTGTTCAGCGGAAGTGGAAGTTTGTTTTCGATTTTTTGTTTGTTCAATCCCAGTTTCTCAACATCAAAGGAAATACCTAATTGATATTGAATTTTCCTTAATAAAAAGTTCAAAATACAAAGAGAGCAAAAAGCTTAATAAAAAAGGTCAAACCTCCAATTAGTTTTGATTAAAAAACTATATGGTGGTCGTAACTTTGAAGTACGTGTTTTAACAGCTACGTCACCTCCGTTTTAACTGTCAGTTTACTGCCCCGAAAACATTAAAAGACCCTCTTAACAAAAATTTAAGGGATTTTGTTTTTTTAAACCTTGCTATATTTAGGAAACCTGCGCGAGCTCTTTCGCAGAGCCCCATTTGGACTCCTTACTCCGTCAACTGGAAGATGTTCTGAAGGCAAGCAAGTCGCCATGGTTCATCGGACATCGGGTGGGACAAGAAAAGTTTAATTGAATAAAAATAATTGGTTTCAGATGACCTGGGCGGATCTGCTGTCGGCGTGTCTGTTCAATCCGATCGCCTACCACAGGCCGCAGCTGTTGTCTGCGTTCCCCAACGTGTACCTTCATGCAAAGAAAATCAGCGAGCTTGAGAAATTGTCCGGGTTTTTGTATCACGTCAAGGATAGAAATGATTAAATAAATTCGTCTCCTATGCTGCTTCTTTATTTGTGAAAAAATTTTTCTTGCATTTTCATACTAACCAAAGGTTTGTAGAAAGTTTCAAAATATCTGGGAAAGTCTGTTTTGAAACGAATGCAGAACGAAGATGATTTCGAGAAAAAAAGTGCTATTGAAGCTCTGAACTTAAAATATGTATATTTTTAAATTAAGCAAAATAAAAAACAACGAAATTTCTGAAAATTTGTCTAGGAGAGCAACTATTCTAGAAACCGGAGATAATGCTAATAAAAAGTGTCTTTTTTACAAAAAGTTTTCACCCACGATGTCTTGTTTATGACGTCATCTGGAAATATTAAACACCCCCAATTCCCTTCGTGTTCCTTCTTAGTGCAAAATATGATGTTTGTTGATTCTATTTTGAGGGTACATTCATCAAATCTTGATTGCTTGAGGTAGTAAGTGGACTGGTGATTTTTGGTTGTTGCAATAAGTATTCCGCTGTTGTTTCTCTAGCTAGCCTGTGCTGATTTACCTTCAACTCGTAATTTTAAGAATTATTCCTTTGTTTAGCTCTTAGACTATTTTGAAACTAATATAGAAATTGAAAAAATATTCGTTTTATAAATCTACAGAAGACTAAATACACTTCGCGTGACCAATATCTAGCCATGAATGTTTTATTTAAAATGTATGTAAGCATTTTGGCTTTCAAAAAAATACTCCACTGGATAAATTTTCAATCTTCCAATCTGTCACGTCTTGCCATCAATCAAATTCCTCCATCATTTTTCAGTCGTATCTGGAACATGTTAGAACGATGACAGCCAGCAATGTCAGAAGTGGCGTGTTCATGAATCTTTGATTAATCGGCTATCTGCTCCTCCGGTCGTCTTAGAAACTCCTTTTCCCAGTCTCTTTAACCCAATGGCTGTGAATTGAAATGCAAATTAACCTCCTTGTAGCTTCCATTAGCGACGTCCATTTTGACCGCTGATCCTGTTTTGCTTCTGCATTAGGGGTCATCCGAAGGACCACATCTTGTTATCTTAATTGAATTTCTTGAATAAAAGAGCGTTTCAGAGAGCACCAAGAACCACTACTTCACGGAACCATGCGCAGGTAAGTTTTTACTTTTTTTTAAAGCAGTCCAAGATATACCCAAAACGTCAAATCGTCCAATGATTGGAAAACGCTAAACCAAATAATCATTGCCAATGATTTTTCCCTTTCTACGATTCACTGGTATCCAAGAAACAGTGTTTCTTTGTACTTATTAACTTTGCCGCAACTAAAAAGTGAACTTTAGAAAAAAGTAGTGGCGGCTTCGTTTTTCGGTTAAGATGTTTACACGTCTAAACAAATTCGGAACAAAACAGTGGAGGCAGCGCCTACGCCCGATGGCGTCATTCGACTTCAGCTGTGATTATGAAGAACAAGCGTACCTCCTCTGAACTACGTTTTTCTTTTTCAAAGGGAATTTCTTTATTTAAAAGTCAGGGCCCAGCCTTCTCAAAAGACACCTCATTTATTCAAAAATACTAATTGGGATTAAAATCTCCTACTTCTAGTCAGTCCGTTCTTAGAAAAAAAAATTTTGTGCCTCAGTTGTAGTGTTGTCATTCAAATTGCATTTGACGAGAGTACAATTTTCCCACATAATCACATTTTCTTGAAAATATTTATAGCTCGAAGTATGAAACATTTTATAAAACTTAGTTTTTTGCCTTCTCCCATCGCATTAGCTTTCGAAAACATAAGTAACTGATCTGAAAAACGTTTCTGTGTTTTGCCCCCAGAGTGACTCATTGTGACTTTCCTATCCAAAGTGAAAAAATTGTGTCACATGCGCTTGAAAACACCATGAATGCATTTTAAATAATGATTACATAGGCAGCCAAACCAGAAGTGCGTTTAAATTTAGTATTCAGTAAAAACCAATAGAAAATGTGTTTTTGAGCTCTTGTGAAGAACGCATTTGGACCATTTTAACAATAGAAAATCTGCCCTTTCAATCTTACACAATTTAGTCTTTAAACAAAAATACTTTTGTTAGTCACTTTGTTTGTCCTGGGTACATGCCTTGCACTTCCAAAACACTTCCCTTGGTCGGCTTTCCAAAAGCCCAAGAATCTGAGGCAACGTTTCAGAAATTTCAACAACATTCCTCTAAATTTTACATAAACTTTTGTGTCTGCAAAGGGCGTCTGTAATTAGCATAATTAAGTATGTATTTCTTGGCGCCAGCGGCAGTTCATTTCGGCAGGAGACGTCTGTCCTCAGCCGAGCAATTCAGAGAAGAGCGCCACCCATGTGCGCTGCGTTCTAATTCAATTAAGTTGCCTGCTCTGTTCGGTTCTTAATTATCATGCTCAAACTCATTTTCTACCGCCCGACTCTTCCTCTTATTTAGATTGAACTACTAATTGTCGCGGACAATATAATTTGTAGCGGCGCTGTTTCTTTCTTTCTTTCGACAGAGGCCTTTGTTGGCCTATTTGCTGCGCTTCCTTTTCTCTCTCTAACTTACATATAGAAGGAGCGTTAATTGGTTTCCGCAAATTTCATTTTTCATATTTTAATGTAAATTTATAAAATAATTTCAGAAAAGTTTTACGACCCCGATCGCAACTCAGGATGACCAGCGACGTTATGTCACCCTACAGCCCAGGGATAAACCTAGAGGTTAGTTTAAAAATTAAAACAAACACAGTTCCAAAAAAATTTTATATCTGATAAACTGTTTTGGTAAAAATTAAAGAAAACTCGGTACGCCTTTTTCAAATTTATTGAGCTTTCAACTTCTTTGTTATTTCAAAAGTAATTTTTTTTAGAAATTTTATTGATTTCCAGTTTGCTAGTGAATAACTTTTAGGAACGATTTTCGTATTCTTCCCCAAAATATCAAAATTTTACTTTTTTTTTCGTAACTTTTCAAGGCATTGTGTTTTTTTGTTGCGAGAACTACCAATATTAATTCCAAAACTTCTAAAAGCAAAAAAGCATTTTTATACCTCATAAATTGTTATGGTGAAAATTAAAATTTCAAAACTTTTCTCATAAATCATCGAAAGTTTTTAATTATAAACTCGGATTTTTTGTTATTTCTCGACATTTTTCAGATCTCAGCTTCTTTGTTATTTTTTAAATGGGATACATTTTTATTTGTAATTAGTTAAACTAGGACATTAATGGATTGCGTTTTTATTCAGTTTACGTCATTTTAGTATATTAATTAAAATTATTTTTATTAATAAAGCGTAAAAATAAGCTTTTCTTTTTCTTTTCAAAAAGCTTATTTTTACAATTTTAGTTTTCAAAATGCTATTTTGAAACACCCCTGCCTTTGTTATCCAAGTTTTGTCCTCAAATGATGGCGCTGTGTTTTAAAAAGCCTGCGGTTGACTCACATCTCTTTTTTATCCCTTAATCATTTGTTCTTTTGCCATTTATGTGGAAAACACCATTGATTATTGCTGTTAGATGAATGTGTTGTCAGTTTTTCCTCGTGTCATTTATACTGGAACCTAGAGGCACCGGCCAAAAGACCTTTCACAGCGTTTCATTAAAACAACAAAAGCCTTCGTACAATTCAGAATTTTGTTCAATACCTTTCGTATCCTTGAAACGACCTCCTTGCCCAGCTTGAGTCATTTTGCTAATCGAGTTTCTTGTTCGGGGACAGCCTTTCATGTCTGCTTCATCAGCAACCGCCCCCGTAAATGTGTGGATTGAAAAAAAGATTTACGGCTTCTTGGATCGGACTGCACCATCCATCAGACCTCAATTCTCTGTAGGAGCGCTGTGTTCCCTGGCCAAATTAGATGAATCAGGCACCTGGACTGATTTCAGTGCGAATTTCACTCACAAACCACCTGGTTCCTTCCACCTGCCATGGTTTCATTCGCCTCATTTTCAAATGACGTTTATGAACTTTTAGAACTTTCATCTCTTTTTTTTACTTTATATGCGAAATGAAAGCAATAAGTTGAAATTTAGCTTTTCATATCTAAGTTAGAGAAAAGTAATACGGTTTGATGTTTAAATCGGTTTTTAACATTGAGAAAAATTATTTAAATATAAAACAACTAATATTTTCCGCTTCTAAAAACCTCAGTAAAGTACTCTATTTCAGAACATCGAGGTTCCCCATATTTCAATCACTCCATCTCGTCGAATTTCCATTTCCTCGCCGTTGAGATTTACGCGGACGTTTTCTCAGGATTCCATCGATTCACTTGAAAGAAACGGAAGAGTTGAACTACGACGGCTTCAAATAATGAACGATTACGATGTAGGACATTTTGAAACAGATCTTATGTCATTTCAGGAGCCCACTGAACCCAGAACATCTCTTTCTCCTTCAACTTGCCCTCATCTAAAAACCGTTGGTCGCTCCGTCACAGAACCTCATGAACTACCTAAACGAGGCCTCACTCGAGCTCCGGTGAGTGGATTTATAAGAAATTTTATGAAAACATTAAAAACTACAAGGAAAACTTACTTGTCATCTATTTTTGGTGTTCGGAATTTGTTAGTAGTTAGGTTCGTGCCCATAACTTCCCTCCAAAATAAAATATGCATGAGAAACATTTATAAGTAATGTTGATCTTCCGCATAAGCGGGCAAGAAAGATGGATGAACGGGTTTTGTTCCATTATAGGGTTGCTAGAAATTCTCGTAAACGAAACTTTCGATTATGAACAGCTGTGATAAACTTTGTTTCCCAAACTTCGTCCGTACGCGTCTGTTTTTTTTAAAAATTTCAACAGTATTTGAAATATTGTCTTTCAAATTGGTCCCTTTTGTTTTGGAAATAGTTTTAGAGAAATCTCCATCCAAAATGTAATTTTTGACATTCCAGGCGACAGGAACCTATGGATAACCGGCATTTTAACTTAAAAATAGCTGAAAACACTGGTTGTCTCACATGGTAGCTTTTTTCCCCAAGTAGCTGTTTTTCCCAAGTAGCGATTTTCACACCCGTACAAGATCGGCAGCCAAGAGTCCCGCTGCATACAGTAATGAACAGCATGGGCTCTGGCGGATCTTTTTGGCCTTATGCGGCCAGCTCAATTTTTTTTAGACACTGGCTATTAAGCGGACAGCCTGGTCGGACCAGGTTCCTGTAAACCCTCCACCCGGAAGAGTCCCCAGTTTGGTCACCATTTGTTAATCAGGGCAAAGCAGTCTTCTACTTTTTAGCCTCTGTGCAGCCTTAAAACTTTTTAGGGAGCACCTCCTCTTTCCGGTTGAGACGGCCAGATTGAGTCGGTGCACATCATCTTCGTCAACAGCTCCTTGCATTGTCATTTTGATTTAGTAGTCCGTAGAAATTCTACAACAATATTGTTTTAAGCCTACGTAAAAAAAAGAACAATCACATATCCTTCTTTTTTTCTGACATGAAAAGAAAATTTATCACTAATTAGAATGTAAACCTTAGATTTTGCATTGGAAGCGGGCATCCCGGGTAACCTCGGTTCCTAAGAAAGCTTGACCTTTCTTCCTTGGCCGTTTTTTCAAGCGAACTTTGCTTTTAAAAAAACAAATAATTATTTCTTCACTTCTTCATTAAGAAAGGTGTCGAGACCAGATCAAAAATATGAAACAAGCTACGATTCTTAGACCTTCTTAGAATTGACCTAATAAGAATAACGTTTGTGACCATAAAACTTTTCCTGTTTTAGAGATCGGTTGGTGATCTGACTCGTGAAGTAATGGCTCCTGCAAGAAAGTCTCTCGCTGAACACATTGGTGAGAACTTTTATTCACCTTTTCACAGTTTTGAATAGGACTCTCTTCTTACCAGCAACGCCTTCTGCAACAATGCTGGCCTAATATCTACTCCACTGGCCCTAGTGGAGTCTTCTCTACTTCAATCTACGCAAAACTAACGGCAAAAAACGCGAGTGCTCGTCAGCTGCTAGCGAAGGTTCGAAAAAACATTCGCCCTTTTAATTGAAAATCAGGCAAATGGAGTCGCGGTTTTTGCACAGAGTGAAGTGGATTGCACTGCGATGCATGCCAGAATCACGGTCGAAATGATGGACAACGCCATTCGGGGACTGGAAAACGACCATAGCAAACTGACAGAGTCACTAATAGAGGTTATCCAAACAATCGCCCAAAGCACAACTATTCTTCTTAGATTGGGAAGAGTCATCGACATCTCAAGGGAGAGGGACTCAACACAGCTACTTGGGATGAACTAGGTAAACCGCAAACCCGGATCTAATAATTTTACTCAGGTGATGCGATTGTCGATAGTCTTCGGAGATATGAAACAGTTCGGAAGCACAAGGAACTCAGACGAGCATGGCTGGCAGTGATTGCCTATATCATCGACCATTTGAAGCAGGTAACCCTCAATTTCAATACAAAATATGTTTTCAAATTAACTTCTAAATTCCGTTTTGTTTATAGAAACCCCCAAATAATAATTCAACAGTTGGTTTCCAAACCGATTTTTCACTGCGAACGAACGGCCAACAATTACTGCAATTATATTGTTGGAAATGTCAATGTTGTGTGAATGTTGTGGTAAAATTATGTCGTTTCAACAAACAGCTGCCTTATGTTTCCACGTTTGTTTCGACAGAGGCAATGTTCAAGTAACAAGGAAAAAAACGTAACATTAAACAGTTTATAAAAATACATTTTGTTATCAATGCACGCCTAAAAGTGATAAAAACAATCTAAAACAAAATTATGAACATGAAAGCTTGCAAAAATCAAGTTGAACTTGTATAAAAGCAATTAAAAGTTTTAAAGTGCAATACAGAGTATCTCAACGTCACACTATTAAGAATTGAAACATTAGAGTAATCTGGCAAAAAGGCAATGGCAAAACAAAATGGCAAAAATATAATTGTGTTAAAAGAGAAAATGATTGTTAATTGGGATTGTTTTAAAAAGAAGACAAAGAAACACCAAAATTTTAATTTTAATTTTTTTAAAGTTAAAAAAATGTTAAAAGCAAGACGGATGTATATGATTATCATGGACGTTCTTTTAAAAACAAAATGCATATAACAAAGATTTTTGATAATAATTTTATTTCAGGGCCAGAGCGTGATGCGAGTGTCCTCCAGCTACGACCTAAGCAACCACTCCAGCCCAACCAGAAAACTTTAGCTGTATCCTTTCTCACATTTTCCAAATATGGCTTGTTTGCTTTTGTCTACCGTTTTCTCTTCACACCTATGTCTCATTTCATACCGTTTTCTCTATGTAACATTCATCATAAGGCATTTTGCCAATTCGCATTCCAATTTTCTTTGTCTTTGTTATGTCCAAGTATGTTCTGTCTGCCAATGAGCCCTTTCTCTTCTCGAACAGAACACATATCACAAATAGATTGTTTCTTTTATTCGGCACCATTCACAATACAAGTCTTATTATCACCAAACTGTACAAATACTTCAGCCTTTGAGAAGGGGCAGACGTCGATCGTTCGACGTCGGGAAGGCAAAAATTGAGCACCAACTTAGCGCTGTGCAGAATAACGCAATTAGCACAAACGTTTGCATGGTTTGCGTAACCCGAGAGTGGAGGAAGTCAGTCAAAAAACAACACAACCAAAATGAAGTGAAAAAGAAGCAGAAATAAGAATCTCCGTAAACACGAATCACGGGTAGAAGTGGCACAGGGAAAGAGAAGGGCTCACGATCGATACCTAGGATAATAAGCTCCTACTAAAGGCACATTGACTAATCAGGGACTAGTTCCTTATACAATCTCCATCTTCTTTGGTTCCATTTCACTTGTCGGCACCAACTGAAAGAGGTTTTTAACTGAGTCAATATTAAAAGTACCTGGTGTTTGTGCGCCCTCGGCCGGACGTAAATGGCGTAGGCGAGTGGCAACAAGGCGAATGAACAGAGTTTGAGCATGGTTGCCGTACTGAAACACATACATGACTTAAACATTGCACGAGTTTAAATAAATTTAGATGCATTGATTAGTTGTAATATTGCGTCAGGGTTACATTTGCTGATGTATTTCAAATGTAACCCTGACGCAATATTACGTCCGAATGATTAAATACAGACTTACTGTACGCAATTCTGCGTCTGGTGTCAGTTGACAAGCGCTGAGACATTAAAAACGCCGTTTTCAGTTTCTACTGAAATTTTCGCTCCTAATAAACACTAGGATATGGAAAAAGGACAAGAAATTGAGCTTTCATTGATTCAATTTTCCGTAGTTTATCAATATATTGCTAAAAAGGAGTAAAACCTTATTTTTTTTAAAACAATTTTAATTTACAAATGCAGAAATGTTTTGTAAAAATTGAGATTAAAATAAAATTTGGATGCATAAATTTTAGTTTTAAAACTTTGGCCTAATTTCCTAACAATGTTTCTTTTGTTTTTTTTTCTCAAACTCATTTTCAAAAAAACCGTTCGATGAATTTGAATAAGCTCTAAATAAAGGTTGCTTTTCACAATATTCTATTTTTCGTGAAATTAACTTTTATAAGAACGTTTGTTTCAAAAATAGTTATGAAAGTTCCTATTTCAAAAACAGTAAAAACAGTTATGAAGTTTGTAGAAGAATAGTAACATTTATCTTTGTAAAGTTAACGAAACTTTTTTTGTTTTTTTTTAAATTTTTATTTTCATTTACAAATCCGATTTCTGAAACACGTGGCTATCGTTTCAAAGTTCCGCCTAAGCTTTTCACCCCAGTTTCGCGCGTTGATAACAGTCGCAAGCCGGCTAGTCGTTGGCGCAAAAACGCGTCGTTTCAAACCGGAGGATAGCAAAAACAAGACGCTTTGCGGCGGACACGCGACCTTTGTAGCGGCCGACAGGATCATTGCGGATGGCCCCATGCAACCTTCGAAAGATGGCTCACCTGAACACGTCATCCCACGAGTGCAGATCCGCTAGGATGTAGCCAGCCTGCACACAGACAAAGTTGTAGGGCGCTAGACCTGAAAGAAAAGAATGTGGTTTGTTCTCAAACTATGGCCAAAATAGTTTCGGAAACGAAAGCGATTCCCGGAAATGAGCCGTTCCACTTTCTCTTCCGCGCGCATTTACCTTATCCCTCGCTTTCTCTCGGAACGGGTCTCCTCAACGAGGTCAGTGTGTTGCCAACAAAGAACGCCGGTCAGCGATTGCCTTTCGCATTTGCTGTCCTATGAGAACGTACCTATCAAAGCGGAGAACATGAAGATTGGCAAAGGGATGTTGAGAAAAGGTGCAACAATGTTGAGGAACCACGATGGAGAAATAGGGAACATTCGGAAGAAAAGGAGGAAGGGCAACAAACGGTTGTTATGGTCATCAACCTAAACCCAATTCTAAGGCATCTCTTTCTTTTGATCCTTACCTTTTGCTGAAGGTACATAAGTTTTTGGCCAAAGTAATATAGCACATACTCTCGGCCAAAGAGTTCGGAGAACAAGTAGCAGAGGGTGGACCCAGCTGTGGTCAAAAAGCAGCAGAGGATAAATCCTGTCCACAAGTCGTAAACAGAACCAGCTATCACATTCTGTAAACCAAACTTTATAGGAAAACTGATGACGCAATTGATGACAATGTCCTTGGGAATGTGCTTTGACTGTCTTTCTTTTCCGGCATTAGCCGCCTTCCGCGCAAGCTATGTGTAAGCGCGTGTTTTCGCTTCAGCTACGAAATTGCGGTTTTCGCTGGAAAACTTGCTACGGGCAGACGCCTATCGGCAGCCGGCTAACGTTAAGCCATTAAAGAAAGGCGAGGTATCAAAGAGAAAAGAAAACTAACCAAAAGAAATGATCCTGGGATAGCAAAGGTCTGCTTGTAAAGGTAGGCGCACACGAAAACTGTCGTAATGTACTGGAAGTGCTGCTCCTTGTACACTTTGAATTTTTCTGCCAATGCAGTGAAGTTGTCAAACTGCTTTGGCAATTCGAAAACGCCGTCTGAAAAAAGTAACATTGTAAAGTTTGTAAAATGAAAATTAAGGATTTGAAACTTAAGATACACTCTTTTCTTCAACTAAAAAACGAATTTAAACACCCGTACCTTGATTCTCCCATCCTGGGGCTGAACAGATCATATACCACAAGGAAAGGGATGAGACGACAAAGATCGCTGGGAGGATTAATAATCGAACCATTCTGAAGTAAACCAATAGTTAGGTAACAAGTTCAGAAGAATGGCAGACTGCTACAGCCACCTTGCAGCAGCCGCTTACTCACTTGGAATAAATCTCGCTCTCTGGATACGGTGTCGGTGATAAATCGTGCTGCGCTAGCTAGCCATCAGGGGCGGGCCGAGGGTGGATGAACGCCCGCAGAACGGGATCCGCCTAGAAGCCATCCAATCAATAATGTTACGTCACAGGTAATCAGTTCAAGATCACATGATTGAAGAAAGTGGACTGACGTCATACGGAGAAATTAGGAGAGGGGAATGCAAGTTCAAATAAAACCAACTTTTCGAAAGTGGTTGTTCACGTAAAAAAATAGAATAGAATAAACATATGTCAATAGTGTCTAAATCATGGTGATGTTTTGTGAAAAATGAATACACAGAAAGTTTTTCGAGACATTAACTAAGCAGGTTGTGAAAACAATTTTTGTACAAGTGTAAAACTTTTCAGAACTTTCAAACTTATAGAACCACTATATGTTGTTTTTGTTGTCGTTGAAATGTGGTTTCTTTAGTTATAGTTATAAAGCAGTTTAAATGGTTACATAGTTTAAAAAAAGATTGGAAGGTTACGTTCTATTTGAAAAACTATCGAGGGTTAACTCAAGTGAAACGTTTTAAAGTACTGATTTACAACAATAAAGTGTGAATCACTTGAAAATTAGCCCAGTTCAGAATTCAATCAAAATTCAAAACAAAGAAAATGCAACAGTAAAATGTTTGTATTCAAAAGATAAACAATGTGAAAGTACAATAAAAAGTAATACAATTGGAAATTGCATTCCTTCCGTGTAAACTTCACTTTGTTTGATGGTTTGGAAACATAGAAGTGGGAAAATGAATTGATATGTAAAAGATAGTTTTTGATTAAATCCAGCTTAAAGAAAAGTTTTAAAAATCTATTAAATTTTTGAAAATGAATTTCTGAGGTGCGTATTTCTTTTTGTACCGATTCTTCGCCACTATCGCCAGTGAATCACTTTGAATTCCGCCATGCCGTACAGTCGGCATGACACGTCATAACTACTATCTATGACATTTTCTAAAAATTCGTGCATGATTCTATGGCTAGGTTTTAGTTTCTGATAAAACAGCAGCTTTTAAAGATAGTTGGAACAGGGCGGAAGTACATGAAGGGATCATCACGGTTTGAAATTCGATCGGCGCTGATTCTCCCACGAGCAGCCAAGAATGATTCCTGGTTGTGCGGCCGCAAGAAGAGGGAAACCTGATCCTCAAGCGTTATGCTTAACACAATGGCGGTAGTTTTTCTGATTCATCCAGCGCAGCTTACATAAAAGAGGGGTGCTGAGTGGAAGAACAAAGGAAAACAACGACGTGATAAGGGAAGGACAACATTCACTGAGTGACAGGTCTGCTTCTTTCCCGCAGTGGATAACATTCGATTGGGAAAGTTCAAGCGAATCTAGGAAAAAGGAAGGGAAAGTACTCGCTCGGAAGAAAAAGACGGATGTGTGGCACTGCGCAAATATCGCAAGCAGATTATGCCCAGCGTTGTGATGGCAAAGGACACTCGAAAAATACAAGGAGATTACTGGGAACTGCGAAAGATAATAAATTTAAAGATCTCACAAAAAGTAACACCGACCGGGTGTTAACGAGAAGATTTCATACTTTCGCGGCGACTTTCTCGGCGGGGAAGAGGCGACCAGTTTGGTCAGTCGAGCACATTAGGGCCGGTCAGTGGAAACATGCTGTTTTGTAATCATCGTTATGACAATGCAACGAAGACGTATAATCGGTAGATTAAATATTCCAATAAAGATAAAAGACAAAATCAAGTAAAATAGGGGATTGTTTAAATCACAAATTTTAGGCCTTTCGATGTTTTCCGTTCCAGTCCACGGTCACGGAACTATAATCATGACCGCGGCGAACGGTGATGGCCCGTGAGAAAGTGGCGAAAACGAAACTCCGCTGCAATGGGTCTTAGTAGTCGCCATTTCCTTTCAAAGCGTCAAGGATAAGACTTCAATCACAAGTTTTTGTGATAAAGTTAGTCATGAAAAATACCTAGTAAAACGATAAAGCGTATTTTTATTGTTGAGTCATCTTCCCCCGCTGGTAAAAGTGCCAAAATGATGACTTGTTAAAATGATGCCAAAATGAAATGATAGTTTATCGGGGTAAACAAAAAGACAACTCAAAGCTGAATCTTTCTAAATAAATACAATATTTATACACAAAAATTTGGCACTTAGCCAAATTTTACAAAATTGGTAGCTATTTATTTGTTATTGATTTCAGTTTGCCTTGAAAAACGTTTAAGTGATGTTTAAGTTTAAGTGAACATTAACAATAAAACATTTAAAAAAAGAGAAACATCTGAATTTTCTGCCTGTTTTTCTGCAAGTTGCAAGTTTTTTTCTTCAAGTTGTTTTTTTTGTTAAATTTTAAAAAACTTAAGTATTTAAGTATTGTGTAACTTTTAACGCTAAATTTTCAGTTCCAAATAATTTACCCATAATTAGACGAAGCAAAAAATTGCTTAAAATTATTTAAATGTTGTACTTGATTTAATCAAGTAAATTGTAAATTCAAAAGCATTTTTATAATATACATTTTTTTTAAATGAAAAGAACGTGGAATTATTGCAAAGCAGGTTTTATTAGACCGCAGATAAAAATATACCTATGGATTTTGCCCGGCAGCAGCATCTCGCCGCAGATAACGCAGCCCAAACTACAGCGTTGCGGTTGTAAAAACCGTGGCACACTGCATGTTACCATTCGCTAATTTGACTTCAAGTTTAAATATGTAAACTTAATTATATAATTAACAAAAGTTCTGAAAAATACATTTGATAAAAAGAGGAAGGAACATGATGACTATAAAGTTTCTTGGAGAGATCAATAATAGAGCATAGATGTGCTGTCATGGTTCTTTCGACCGGCGGCTTTGCAACTGTCGCAGCTGGCGTCTGACTCAGAGTGCTCTTAGACAGATCGCCGCGATCAAGCACAATTTGATAATGACTCTGCTCCAAAGAGAACATCCACTTCAGGACAGTGAAGGTTATGTCGCCCTCTGCGTTTGTTGTACTTCAATGTTTCCTCGGTCACCAATTGTTATCTTTGATTCCGACCGAATGACGTGTGATTTGTGCATCCGTTTCGTAACACATCGACTAGTCATAGCTGCATTATCGCACGACTCGGTCACAGTGAAACACTTAATCACAAAGGTTAGCAAAATAAAGAGGTGTACCATCGAGTGCCGGCTGATCGTTTGCATTGGCTGCCAATTCCCAGTCCCGCTGCTCCTCAAACAGATTGCGGGAACCAACCACCCCCAATAATGTTTGGTCCCAACGCGATCTATTTAAAAATAGGTGTTTCATACTCGATGTCCAACGGACTATCGCTGTTATTTCAGTTAAAGGATAGTGAGCACATGGTCCCGCACAGAAATGCGGCGGTATCAAAAGGCGTCGCTAATCTTTTAGCGCGAGATAGCACGCGAAATTAGGAGTGCACAGAGAGACCACCAAAAACGGCATCTGCAATGATTTTCCCGCTTTTTCATTCGCTTCACATCATCTGGAAGTCAAATTGTTTGTTGGAAGTAATAAACAGAACGTAGAAAAAAAGGGACTTGATGCATTCTCCACTGATATATTTAAACATGTAAATGTTGTTGTGCCGTCTAGCCCTTCCGGAATATTTACAAAACTGGCTCTAAACACTTGCTCATTGTATAATTTGCATATAACGAAAAGGTAGTTTAGCTTTTGTATTGTGTTTATCAACCTGGTCATTATTGGCAAAAAAGAAAGCAACACTATTGGGTAGAAATATAGACCTCCGTGGGTGAAGGACAATGAAGGTCAAGGCGATAATTGGCATAATGCGAAGGCACTGCCAGCTGCACATGTATGCAAGTGGGTCGCGACAGAAGGCGGTACAGAGGCTGCGATTCAGACCGTGACAACATGCAAAGGAACGAGGAAGCTGTTATCCAGATCCGGCTTTGAAACCTACTGATCTCACAAACATATACGTTAAAGTTCAATACGTTTCGTTTCGAATGTGTTTCGTATTGTTCCATTTTGTTCAGAAGTTTATTTTAAATTGTTATTTGACTAAAGTTATACATTTATTTTCACTTTTATGAAACCTAATATTTTTTTTTCAAAATACGGTGAAACACATGTCTTAAGATAGACAGCAAGGTGGCTAAACGAATTATGGGGAAAACATTGAGTTTGAATCTGCCCCGCGGCAAACGTTTTTGTTTTCTTGTGTTTTATTTTAATAAAAAAATGTCTATAGTGATTAACGTAATACAAAATGTTTTTTATTCGGAGTGGATCCGAACCCTCAATGTTTTGTCTGATAAGACCGGCCCTCCCCTGAGCTACAGGAAGACGTGTAATAGTGAAGAAAATTGAACTGTAACAATTTGATGCAAACACAGGTTTTATATGAATTTTTAAATACCCTAAAACTAATCAAACGATGTGGAAATTGGAAAGGAGGACTTTCGATGTTTTAAACTTTTTTTAGCCATTTCCATGATTTCAGAATTTGCTGCAGAACTAGGATGTAGAATTCAATAGATTAAGTTTGAACAGAAACTTGTGTAAATTATAAATTATTTAAAAAAAAAGTGTCTTATAAAACACGAATGTGCAGAGAAAAAGTAAAGCAATTTTAAGATAGGCACAACTAAATTTTTTAAATTTTTTCAAGATGAACAAGACAAGTTTATAGAAAAAGTGCATAAGGAGAAAAAAAACTTTAGAATTGTGAATAAAAGCAGACACACGTACTATGTCGGCAGCTTACACAAGTTGTTATCTGGGGACATCAAACACAACAGTCGTGTAATAGATTGCAAGTTTCTGGAAAACACTATAACAAGGTGGAAAAAAGAAAAAGATGAAGATGAAAAGATGATTACGACTAGTATTAGCAAAAACTTTTTCGATTTACAGATTAGTGTAAACTTTTCAAAGGCGAAAGGTTAGAATTTGCCGTTCGGAGAGCTTTGTCATTTGCTATGCTAGTATTCAAGCGGAAACTTTTCAAGTAAAGAAAGTAGGGTATGAAACAAGTAAGAGTGGATGTGAAACAAGAATGCAAAACAATACTGAGGTAGAATTCGAGTTGGCGCTAGTGATCCGTGAATAATTGGCCTGGATTACCGCTCAAGAACCCACTCAGGAACTTATGGATTCAGCGTGTGCTCCGGGTGCAGGAAGAAGCTGTAATGATTGTGTCGGAAAGTGTTCGACGGGATCAGTGAGGATTTCACGCACACTGCCGCGCACACAGGAAGACGCCCGCCTGCACATAGCACACAGCCGGACCGGTCGACGTGGCAGGCAGTAACTCAGAAGAGTCTGTACACACACGTGCGTGATTTCTGCCGCAGGGGTTGAGAGGGTAAGCGGATCGTAGAGGTTGACGCGGTTTCAGCGTCACAAAATTGAATATATTAATTGCGAAAGTTGGAGATCACAAACAAACGGCATGCAGCGGTGACTATTAGAGGCTCGGTGAGACCGCCCGTCCACGTGAGCACCAAACAAAGCGCCGACTGAGGTGTGCTTTGTTTATTGTGCGTGGATGAACGCATTTCCGATGCTTCAGATAGCCTGAACTTCAGAAATCACGAAAAAATGTGTTTTCTGAAACCTTATCACTAACTTTGTAGTTTCAAAAGGTAGTTGTGATCTATAGCGATAATAAATACAATGAGCTATTTTGTGATCTATAGCAATAGTAGGTAGATACAGTGAGCTATACAATGAGTCTTCAAAGTGGCTTCTTTTTTATGGCCTTGTTTAGCTTTTCAAAGAAAAACTAAGAAAAAAGGTGGATTTGTTAGTGTACGTTTTACAAAGCAAAATCTATGAAAACTGAATTTTTATAAATAATTTCCCGACAAAAATAAAGCAACTCTTTCTGAAAGATTTTTTTTTGAACAGAAGCGCGTACTAAACACGACAAAAGTTTAGTGTTGTTAAATTAAATTTGTTACTAAGCCCACGCTAACAGACAAACCAGTAGGGGCTTTCTATAGTCACTCACTTATGCGGTAACTCAAAAATCTTGCACACAATTTAGCACGAAAGAATACAGAGAACAAACACGAATAAGAAAAGACATTATTTATCCAATTTTGTGAAGCAATGAAAAATGAAATATGATTTACACAAAAACATAGATTCACCAAACTTGATCTTACAGTCAAGCTAAACTGAAGAAGTTGAAGTTTGTAGTTGGCTTTTTAAACTTTTTGGAAACACTAGAAACATTGTCTCCCACGCACTTGATTAGAAACGACGGAGTCGTGAGACCATATTTCATCCATGCAATGGTGTTTAATTGACTCAAATTAATGGTTTTACAAGGGAAATCAATAAAAATTTTAAAATTGTGATGTAAAAATGTGAACTGGACATTGTGGCCTTAAAATGTTATAACTTTTGTTGACACTACTTGAAGGCTTAACAAACAAGTAAAACTAAACGTATGAGGTCCGGAACACTGACTCCGAACAAGTTACTACCAAGGCAATTTCTGACTGCCACCTTCGCGAAATGTTTGCACTGCCGGGTTGTCACCCTGGTCTCCGAATGATCGAGAGCACTGAGAGCTGCTGATCTTGGTGTGCAGCCTTTTTCTGATCTGTGACGGTTATGGGAACAAACTATTTTTAAGACGTGTGGGTGAGATTAGATGTAGCTTGTGCTCATTTAACCTGGTCTTTGAACTGAAAGAGAGGTTCAAAAAAGGTTGCGCAAAGCATGCATGAGGAAGTGACTGATAGCTTAGGTTGTTTTGTTTTGGGCAGAAATGCTCAAGCAATTTTCAGATTTTGCGGGTATTCGATAGTGGCAAATTGAAAGGAGTTCAGGGATGACGTGTCTAATGTTTAGATTTCTGGGAACGGATGGCAGGCAAACTGTTTGAGTTTCTGAACTTTGAAAAAACATCCAATTTGCTTTTGAATTTTTCGAAACAAAACAAAACGGGTGATGTCATGAAGGAGGCTCCCAAAATTGTTAAACCCGCAGTATCAGATACCTGGAATTAAATCCATCTAAACAGTTAAGACAGATCTTTTCACAGTAAATTTGGCTGAAACTGTGAAAAGTACTTGGTTTGGACCTAAATTAAAAAACAGACTGGTTTGACCACGTAAGGCCTTAACTACTTTTAACTTTGAGCAATGTTATGCCGCTTGGGTCATTAAGGTCTTTATTGTAATCTTAAGGTCAAACAGCGAAAATTGGGTTTTTTTCCTATTATTCAGGTACTGACCAAGTAATTTTCACTTTTTCAGCCAAAACTTTTTTCTAGGACCGCGCACGACTTTTTTTATAATTGTTTCTTTCATAACTTCCATCTTTGGAAAATGAAGTTTTGCCCAAATTGCACGGCTAAACTTGGCTGAGAGCTTTATTAGCTGACAATTAAATTTGCTGTACAACCATCACTTTCAAGACTCTTAAAACAAATTAGTGCAGAAAGATAGCCTTTGTTTAATCAGTGCCACTGTCTTGTTGCAATTACATCTGAGTGCATGTGATTTTTCGCAAACAGAAAGGTTCAATGCAAACAGTCGTCACATACTACACGGAGCTCAACAAGCAAACCAACGCCCCGACCTGCCTTCAAAGTTTTTGTAATGTACACGCCGGATGGCAACCGTCGAGGGAATGATATCGGATAAAGGTAAATTTTGATTACTTTTCGGTGAACTGTCATCTGTGATCTTCAGTAATTTTATGAACTTCATAATCGGCAAATTAAACAACTAAACAATTCCCAATGTGTTCCCTTGTTTGGTCCACAGGGTACACAAGATGGCGATTAGTTATGTGGTCCGTGCCAGGGGAATGCTTATCTCCCTGATAGTGGGAGTTGTGTTTCGTGCCGCTGTTTTATTCGCCTGTATTTATAGCGTTCATCCGTTTGTTTGAACATACTTTCATCCACTTTCTGATCAACTGTTTCGCCATTTGTAAAACCTTAAACAGAAGTCGGAACAAATGAAACTTAATGTGATTCTTAGACACCAACGATTGGTTAAAACGACCTCCGCGCAGCCAATCGATCAGTTCAGCTGCTGACGTCATCTGCACCCTTTTCTTTGATTTCCAAGCGTTCTTTGAATTCTCGCTTTTGTATTGCTTTTGGAAGATTACCTAGAAATCTCTATCGCGACCTGATCTTAGCGCTTTGTTTGTTATCAAACAGATGTGGGGGCGCATGATGCAATTGACCTATCTCCGCATTTTCTTGTTCGTTTACTGATTTTTCATTTTTGAATTCAGAATGGGACTCGCTGTCTCTGTGGTGGAAATACCACTTTTGGCCCTGTACGCTACCACTCTCGCATTCTTGCAGTTCTTCCACCCGAAGAAGAATTTGTCGGGTAGATGCAATGAACCGGAAGAGGCGACCATCATCTATGACGAGGAATGGGTTGAAGACTCTTTTAAACCAGGGGTGAGCAAATTGTAAACTTTGAGCCGAAAAAACCTTCTTTGCTTACTCAACAACCTTTGTTTTGCGTAGGACGCCAGCTTGTGTTTGTTCAAGTACTTGCTTAGGTAGAAGGCACAAAGAACGGCACCATGACCACAATGTTCAAGTTTTGGAGGGATGAGTCAATCCTTTTCAGACCACCCACGTGATTGAGGGATCTTCCAAAGATGGCCAATCAATTTACATCGAAGTTAATGTTCACGAGAAATATGTCTCCGCCACTATTGTCATTGCCAAAGACGGACGAAGCTTCGGAGGACAATTCAGTGGCCCTTTCCTGGATTTCAGAACGATTCAATGTGGTCCTCTTTTCCTTGAAATGAGGTCACCCTTCAGAAGATGGAGAGTTTCTTTCAAGGGTTATTTGAGGTACAACTACTGCCTTGAAAACACAAATACCCAATTTAGTTGTGAGGATGAAGTCAAATTTGTGACTCTGTCTGGCTGGTGGAAACCTACTTCTGACGCTCGTTACTTTTACTCCGATTTGAAATCCACTAGTTTCAATTTCACTAAGGCTTTAGATATGAGCGCCAATTTGAAGAAACTATCCAAGTAAAGGTTTCCTATAAAAAGATACCATTTCTTCCCAGGGCCCATTTCTCAAATGATCTCTCACAATTTGGTCAACTTTATCTTGAACTAGGAATTGATGGATCAACCGAAGAAGTTAGATACAGAGGTAACATCTCTCACAATGGGATGAAAAAGAGTTTTAGGAGTCCGCCAGCAGTCTGATAGTTCTCAAGAAACCTCTGATGAATTTCATGTCTATCTCGAGGTGTGTTACGAATTTACAAATTATATTGAAATTCTAGGATGGAAACCGTGTTTCCTTCAAATCTGTCGCCCAAGAAGCTCATACCTTGACTGTAAACCATGGCTACATCACGAGAGGCGATTCAAGTTTCGCGGGACTTTCATTGGATGACGTCACTTCCTTGGAGGAAAGTAATCATAAGCTGCTTGATTTCAAACCACACGGCTGTTCTACCTTCTTTAGAGGTAATTGGATCACTTGAACATTTCAATTAATTTTTTAGTTCTACCGTATGAATTGAGGAAAGGTGACGTTTTGAACAGCTACACTTATATTTCTTCAAGCGGAAAACTGGTGGAAATAAAGCACATTCGCGTGAGTAATAAAATTGCCGAGTGGTTCACGAACGTTCCAGGTTAACCACGCGCTGACTAATGGAATCGCTCTGGTTCGAAGGGTGAGGGAGAGTCTTTCTGAAGTAGAAGAGCCTGAGTTCAACAGATTGCTTGGTAACTACAATTGTGTTGAAAGCAATGATTTTACTTACAGAAATCACTGCAAGCGCTTGTGAGAAAAAGAGATTCGTGGTTCCGTTTAGTCTCCGCAGCTGCCAGGATAAACATTTCACAGGTGGGAAAGGAGCAAATCTCTCACGACTGAAGAGCATAGAAAACAAGGTATCGAAATGTTATCAAAATGTACTTTTCCCAGTTTACTGTACCCAACGGAGCGGTTGTCACAACAATAGCCTTTGATAACTTTGTCCAACAAAACGACAAAATTCGTAAGCTTCTGAAATCATCGCTTGTTCATTTAGAGGAATGTGTTGCTGTTGGAGAGGAGTGAGTTTAAAAGCTACGGTTTACACCTAAAATTCAGAATTGCCACCCTTTTGAAAACAATGGAACCTCCAAAGCACCTTGTATCTGATCTTGAAGAAGCTGGTATTCTCAGACAGGATGGTGTCAAATTCGCCGTTAGGTAACAAAACATCTAAAAATGATTATTTATTCTGTTTCAGATCTTCGGCTGTTGGAGAAGACGGGTCTGATCTTTCCAGCGCAGGTCAGCTGGAAAGTGTTCTGAATGTAAATTACGAAGATGTAAGTATAATGTAAAACAAACTACAAAGTTTTAAGATTCCTGAGAAAATACTGGAGTGCTGGTGCTCCAACTTCAGAAAAGAGGCAATTAGTTACAGAAGGTAAATTTTTGAGTATGACACTAAAAATGTCTTTAGAAACTATGGGCAGATTCTTTATCCGTCCATGGCTGTGGTTGTACAGGAAATGGTTTCAAATGGAGTTGCAGGTAATTCAACCTAAATTTTATTCTAAAAAAAACTACTTTAAAAACAAAAGGTTACTAAAAGTTCAATTAACTCTGGAATACATAGAAATTTGGGAATTTTTATGAATTTGAATTGGCCAAAATTAGACCGAAAATGGTTGTTTTTTCAGTTTTTTGTTTTTGTGGACCAAAAAATCTTAGGGATTAACACATACTTTCCTTGTCACCAGAAGTTTTTATCTGTGGTTAAAAACAGGGGAAAAAATGGAGGGAAACAAGAAAAAATCTATTATTCTAAAAAGATTAAAATTTCTATTGATTTATTTTACAACTACACCTCAAATATAACACACTAACAAAACAAATTAACACTTTTATCAGAAACTCATGAGTAACACCGCAAGAGCAGTTTATACAAACTTGTGTTTTACGTTCTAATAAAATTTTTTAAACATTTAAATTAAGACCCCTAAAACCAAACAGTAATACCCTTTTAGGAGTAATGTTCACCTGTGATCCTGTAAAGAACGATGATGGAAAGATTGTCATTAATGCCATTTTTGGATCTGGTGAGGACATCGTAAGCGGAGTTGTGACCCCTGACGAAATTATCGTTGAAAAGAGAAATATGCTAAATATCCACAAGGTAATACCTATCGTTCTCCTCAATAATAGTTTTTAAAGCCTGAAAAGTGTTGTGTGGATAACGTTACAATCGAGAATCTTGCCCGAGTTGGCCTCTTCCTTGAGGAAATGTTTGGAACTGCTCAAGATGTGGAGTTTGTCTTACGAGATGGAAAAGTTTTCATTGTTCAAAGCAGAGATGTGACAGGTAAAAATAATACTATGGGTGAGATTATCATTTTTTACAGGACAGGACAGAGAAACTCGTTTTGAACTTCTGACAGAATTTGACGACGCCGCTACTACTGACAGGGAAGTCTTCACCACAGCCAACGTTGGGTAACCTACCTCTTTCGCAACAATTGGAAATTTTATTTTCAGAGAGGTCGTTCCAGTTCCAATGACTCCATTTGAAGTTTGTGTCTTCACAGACCTTTACAACAAGACAATGACTGTAAGTGAAAAGTAAACTTACCTTTGGGAAACTTCTAGAATATGGTTTTACGTGATATTGGGGATTGTTACATTCCAAGGCACCACACTACAAGTTTCTTCATGCACGGTCAAAGAGTCATCTTTGGCATTGGAGCGGTAAGTTTTCCATCTTTTAAACGGAACTGGTTGTTTTAGATGTTTCTAAGGCAATGGGAATTGATTATGAAGGACCGATTAGCAGAAATCTCTATTGCTGGTGGTTTGGTCTTCAATGAAACTATGTTTGAAGAGGTTTGTGAGAAAATGTCAATCTGGAAGTTTACAATATTCAGGCCCAAAACAGGTACAAGCCACTTCCCAAGATGTTCCACGTCCGTCGGCTGTATCTAATTGCAGATGTATAAAAAAAAGAAAAGAAAAGTTCTAGATTTTTTTAGCTCTTGTTTTCAAAATCCTACAAAATCTTGAAAGATATCCTGGAGCATCGAAAAGAAACCGAAGCTTTGACACCCAGAGGAGATGCAACTTTCGAAAGTCTTGTTTCGGTTTTCGAGAAACAGAGAAAAATCTTCCGTCAGGTGGGGAAGTGAAAAGTTGAAAACCCAGAAAGTAATTTCAGATTCTTGGAGAACACAGTGACGCTTCAATGTTTTCGTCTTTCACTTACATTGTTGTAGGAATGCTGATCAGAGGATCAGATGGTAATTAACCAAGTAAGAATACTAGGTTTGTTTTAGAAGGAGGAATGGATCCAGATACCTTATCCGATTTCTCTAACATTTTCTCTAACTCTACTACTAGCGTTTTAAGCGCGGATGTACCTGCAGCCCTTAAGGTAAACCAACAAAGTATGATATTTATAGATTTGTAGAAACTCGCCAAGGCAATTAAAGACGACGGATTGAAGGATGAATTCTGTGAAGCTGAAGAGCATAAAGCTTTGACTATTCTGAAAGAGAAAGGACAAGAATCGGCCACACAACTGTCTTCTTTCTTAGAGACCCATGGCCATCGGTATGAAGCCCAATTGCCAAACTAACGTTTGTTTCAGAGGACCAAAAGAGCTCTACCTTCGATCGAATGGTTGGGCTGAGAAACCAGAATTGTTGATTGTTACTCTCAAGGTTTCCTTTTTTATAAAGCCCGTTCAATATTTGTTCAGGCAATGCTGTCCTCTGACATGGAAGAAAAAGAAATCAAGCAAAAGTCAATAGATGACGTGGTTGATTCTCTGAAGTGTGCTCCGAAGGGACTCCGAAGGTCTTTTTTCTTAAATGTAAAACTTTAAAATTGTTCCAGATGGATGATGAAATACATGGTTGGCCAATCACACAGAGGAGTGGCTTGCAGAGAATTCGCTAAAAGTTGCCTTGTAAAATCAGTTTTCGAACTGAGAGCCACAGCTACAATCATTGCTAAGCACGTTTACAACAAGGTAACATTGCTTATGGTGCACAGTTTTAAGAAAACCTTTAGGGTCTTCTTCCTGACGAAGATTTGCTGTTCTTTATGACTGCCGATGAGCTGAAACACTTGTACCACACCAGAAGCCCGAGAGTAATTTCCAGGTAACTAATTTTCATACAATTTTGCAAGCTGATGTTATTTATAACTGGCCTTTAATAAAATTTCACCATTCTATAGTCAATAAACTGTAAAATGATATTATAAGAAACTCTGTTTTCAGAGCCATGCGCCGTAGACAGATCTTCGGAGACTTGGAAGAGCGCCACTATGCCCATATCTATCATGGAAACCCAGAACCGGTAAACCAGAAACTAAACTTTACTAATCAATATTCAGATCAACTCTGAAACCATACTCTCCACATCAGACGTCTCCCTGTCAGGCACTGTAGTTTGTGAAGGTCGTGTTGTGGCTCGCGCACGCGTTGCAGCCAACTTGGAAGAAGCAAAATTGACACAAGTTTGTAATTTTCATATTTTTAAGACAATGATATTAAGCCGGGAGAAATCCTTATCACACGCTGCACTGACATCTGCTGGTCGCCCTTCTTCCCCATAATCAAGGGAATTGTCACTGAAATTGGAGGACTTTTGAGTCATGGTTAGTTAAAGAAATACAATGGAATGGACTGTTTTCAGGAGCTGTTGTGGCCAGAGAATACGGCCTGCCTAGCATCATCGCTGTTGAAAATGCAACTGCGGTTTTCAAAACTGGTACGCTTTTTCTTTTTTTTTGATACCAGATTTTTGAATATTTTTGAGCGCTTCTTAATGTTCTTCTTCTTTTTTCTTTTATTTAACTTTTATATTTTCAGGAGATCTTGTGGAATTGGATTCCTTCAAGGGAGTTATCTCAAAAGTCGAAGAATCTTCAGAGTAGATTCGAATATTTTCTTGATAAATGTCTATGTAAAATAAAATCGTGGCCATAGAGCACATTTATCGAAAAAAATAAATATATCGTTTCATTGATTTTATCGTCTATTATTTTCTTTTTGTCCAAGGGTAGTTTGAATTATCAGAACGATTGAAATAGGTTTCAAGTCATAATATTTTCTGTATTTCGAGTAATAAATGCATAAAGAAAAATAAGCAAGCACGCGGGGCGGTCGCGTCGCGGCCGATGGTCTGAAAAGCGCACCCGGCAAAAGGCAAATGTATGGCAAGTCGGTGAGGCAGGCATATGAATATAACCAAAAAAGATGAATTTTTATTTTTGTGATTGAAAATGCACAACTTTTATTTAACGTTACCATTTGAACGTTATTTTCATGAACACAGTTCGAAAAATCATTTTTTTTAATTTTTCTTATTCAGTTAAAAACTAAGGTGACTATCCGACAAATCGATTTGGTTTGTTTAAACGTAAAAAGCTGTTTTTTGGTTAGTAGACAAAACAAGTAAAAAAGCCAAAGCAAGCACTAACAATTTTTTAAAAGCATAGAAATCTTTGGTAGTTGGTTTTAGGCTTTGAGATATGACCGTTTTCACTAATTGAAATAATAAACCTATTCAAACTAAAAAAATCCCTTTTTTAATCCCACCTGTTCTGATCAAACAGGAATGATAAAACGTTTTTTAAACAATTTCACCTGACTTTTCATCGGATCGCGGATAAGTCATTACTAGTTTACATATTTTCCCTTTTTTGCTGTTTAGAAAAACTAAACGTTTTTTCAGCCTTTTATGATTAGTTTCCCATTTGCTCATCTTCCAACTCAACTACCTTATTCCGTTAAAGGACTGAAATCAATCGCGCTCCATTGCGAAAAAGCTGACCTGCGTTTGTGGACGTCGCACAAAACTGGAATTGCTTGATTTGCATTTTATTGCATCGTACAGGAACTGTTTTCCATGAATTTTTTGTTGCCAATTTTTTTTTCTTTTTTAAAGTTTAAACTATATTATGCAGAGACACGTCTTTACATGGAAAGAACCGGCTTTATTTAGAAACTAAATGGCTTTTTGGCTTACCATATTAATATTGTGATCGCGGAATTTCAAAATAACACATTATTGTATCTAAAAATACTTTTTTTATTCGTAAAATAGTATATTACAACAACAGAATCATTAATTTAGGTGATGCGGCCGACCAACGGTTTGTTGGCCTTTTCTTTAACTTTCCTTGTAACGTTGTGTTTTGGAGAATCTGAAGGGAAAAAGAAAGTACCCGTTTTATTAAACGAGGAAGATGCTAAAGCAGCAAGAAAAAGTAACTTTGGTAAGTACTAAATTTAAAATTAGTCAAAATCATTCTAAGATTCACTCGGTGTGTCAATGGACGATCTACGACCACTTACTCGTCAGCCCGCAATCTCTCCCATTGAAGAGAAACTGACTCCAGGAGATGAGTACACTAGTGAACGACCTTCCACGTAAGCACTTTCTTTAATCAATTTCAACGTTTTATTAAAGAGCAGCCCAAGGTACCGAATTGTTCGAGAAGGCTTTAAAGTTCCTGGAGAAGGGACGTGGACATGGAATTGAAGGAAGAAAGGCTGCCTACCATTTGATTGACCAAGCTGCTCAAATGGGACACCTCGACGCCAAGAAGATGATGGGTTTGTTGTGCAATTTAGCATTTGGAAAAATAGTTCAGGATTCGCTCACATGTTCGGCGACAGAGCTCGTTGGTCAGTTGAGGAAGCCAGGAAAATCTTCAATGAACTTTCAACAAAAGGATCAGCTGATGCTCACCTTGGTACTTTTTCTCAATTTTTTTGAGTACTTTAAAATTTAAGGACTTGGATTCATGCACGCAACTGGATTCGGACTTCACAAAAGTAACCAGGCTAAGGCTATCCTTCATTACACTTTCGCCGCAATGGGAGGCAATCCTTTGGCACAAATGGCTCTTGTAAGTTTTGATACTTTTTTTCTTAGTGATTTTATAACTTTAGGGATATCGTTATCTTTACGGAATTGGAGTTCCGGCTGATTGTGAAAAGGCTCTCCAGTACTACGAAAAAGTTGCTCTGAAGGTAGCCGAGAAGATCAAGTTTTCGACAGGAGTAGCAGCCCAGAGGATCCGCCTAACTGACGAAAACGTTTGTTTATTCCAAATTTTCCATTTGTATTTCTTTTTTACTTGAAATTTTCCATAAATTATTTTTAGGAGCCCACCAGTTCAACCACCTCCTTGACGGTAATGGACCAGAATCTTCTGGATTACTACCGATTCCTGGCGGAGAAGGGTGACACAGCCGCACAGGTTGAGAATTTCACTTTATTTCTTATTTTGTCTTTTAGTCCGGTCTTGGTCAACTATTCCTCTCTGGAAGCCGTGGAGTAGAGCAAAACTTTGAGCAGGCTTCCAAGTACTTCTCCGCAGCTGCAGAGGCTGGTCACGCCGGTGCCTTTGCTCATCTCGGAAAGATGTACCTGGATGGAACTGAGTTCACGCCCCAGGACAACAGAACAGCTTTCACTTTCTTCTTGAAGAGTGCTGACAAGGTACGAGTTTTAGAAACAATTTCTTATACTTTTGTTTTCAGGGAAATGCCGTTGGTCAAACTGGCCTTGGCATCATGTACCTCAAAGGTCTCGGTGTGGCGGTTGACTATGAAAAGGCTGCTCGTCTTTTCGCTCTGGCTGCGGAACAAGGAGGCGGAGAGGGACAGCTGTATTTGGGAGAAATGTATATGAGTAAGTTTATATATTTTTGAAGCAATCTAATTAAAATTCGGAAGTTACAACTTAGCTGAGTTTTTTCAAAAGATGATTGACAAGCGATACTATAAGACCGTGAATGCAATGTTCTCGAAAGTTTTCGCTCGTAGGCTTTTTTGGAATCATAACGTATTTTATGACAGAGAACGAGAAAAAGAAAAAATAGATAGAGAGACAAAGTAAGAGAAAGAGAGAGAGAGTGCCAAAAAGAGAAAGAAAAAGATTTTTGATTATGATGTTTCAGGAGGACTCGGAGTAAAAAGAGATTTCAAGACTGCCATCAAATACTACCAAATGGCTTCTCAGAATTCGCAGGTACTCGCCTTCTACAACCTTGCTGTTCTCCACGCGACAGGTAAAATTTTCCCTTAGTTTTGTTAAAAATGTCAATCTTAGGCACTGGCGTCTCCCGCTCCTGCAACATCGGAGTTGAGTTCTACAAAAATGTTGCGGAAAGAGGCCGCTGGACCGATCGATTGATGGAGGCCTACACTGCCCTCAAGGTTTTAAAAGTCCGTTATGTTGAAAACAATTACAATTATAGGACGGTCGATCGGACGAGGCTGCTGTCAAATATCTCTTTTTGGCTGAGATTGGCTACGAGCCGGCCCAAACGAATGTAGCTTATCTTCTCGATAAAGGTGTGTTTTGGACCTTCCTTTAATCTTTTTGTTTCTGTTTTCTTACAACATTTTCAGGAGATGCGAGCTCGGTGTTCACCGGATCGCAAGACGTGATTTACGAGAAAGCCTTCGTCCACTGGATGAGGTCTGCTAATCAAGATCATGCCATGGCTCGCATCAAAGTCGGAGATTATTACTACTACGGAATGGGTGTTGACACCGATTATAGACTAGTGAGTTTTAAATTTGCACCATTTTAGATCCAGGAAAATCTTCCAAAAAATTATTTGGGTTTCTTACAAAAATGCGACATCCACGGATTTCTAATAGTTTTTGGAAACTTGGGTATGATAGGACAGCGTTTAAAAACTTAAAGGGCCCTTTTATTTCATTTTTAATGGTCGCGGTCTCTTTAGAGAATTTCCGCGGATAGTCAGAATTTTGTGGCTAACCGTACATGAAATCGGAGACTTTAGGGCTAAATATAACGAAAACATCGAAAACACAATTTTGCAGGGCTTTCATAAAAAGTGCTTTAATGTTTTCGTAGTTTTCATTTAAATGCTTGTTAATCCTCAAATGTTTGAAAAACACCGTAGCATAGGCGGACCTTGATGGCTTTCAAATCTAATATCTACAACTTAACGCTAAACTTGATTTCAGTCCGCTGCTCAGTACAAGATTGCTGCCGATCGCCACATGTCAGCCCAATCTATGTTCAATCTTGCTTACATGCACGAACAGGGCCTCGGTTTATCCAAGGTAATCAATCAATTTAATCCTTGAAACACATTTATTCAGGACCTTCATTTGGCTAAAAGATACTATGACATGGCTGCGGAACACAACACTGACGCCTACGTTCCCGTGATGATCGCTCTTCTGAAACTTAATGGCTTGTTTGTCGTTGACGCAATGAATCAGGTACAGATTCGCCGATTTCTAAATAAAGGAATATTCCAGCTACCAATTCTCAAATACCTGGATACTACCTTCGGTGCCTCGTGGGATATGCTCCTTATGGCCATTCTTGCCATTAGTGTCGGTGGTGCCCTGCAAGCGATGATGAGAAGACGCCAAGTCGAGCAGCAGTTGGACGATTTTTAGCTTGCCGTTTCTTTTGGCGGGAGATATTTCGGGTTCGCCATGTGATTGTATTAACTAACCTGTTTTATCATATAAGCGTACGGGTTACGACTCGAATTAACTGTAATTATCCTAGCCTGTCACTATATAAATTATTGTGCTATCATTTCGCTGTATATGAAAAAGGGTTTATAATTTAATTTTACTTGTTTTGTAAAATGGGTATAAATAAAGTTTCTATGTCGCATAGGAAATTTTTTTATAATTTTATAAATAGAAAACTAATTGTATTGTTACAAAATGCCGTTGATGCCAGTATAGAAAACACATTTTGTACATCAAATAAATGATTTTGGTTGTCGGGGACGAAAAGCTCTTTTCCAAACCAAGGAAAACGAAAATTTCAGTTAAAAAAAACAACTACGGGTTTTTACGGAATTTAAAAGAGCAGTTCTGTAAAATTTACTCTATCGGATGCAAAGTATTGTAATTTCATGTAATTCTACGCATCAAAATGTTGACTTTGCTAATTCTGTCGTTGAAACACTGGCAAGTGGCCTGAATTAAAAAGTTTCTCGAACAAGCAATAATTTCACCCAAAAAGTCATTTAAAGCAAAGACCGAATGTGTTTTATGTTACATTCGTATGTATACATTGTCCCTATCTAAAATTATGAAAATCCATCGACATTATACAACTTTACTTTTTTGTTACAAAAACCACCCAAATTTTGCAAAAACCTTGTATTACAAGAGGAACCAAACCAGAAACTGCCGCTGTGAGATACTAGCATATAATCAATACTATAAGGACCATCTCTTCCGGATGCCTGGCGCCCCTTGTTTCTAGCGAACTGTCGGATTAGACAATGTAATGATTTCATTTTATTTAAAATCATTAAAAATTCTTTTAGCATATTATGATGAAACGCTGTTGTTTAGAAAAACACATGAAAAATGAGACTTACCGTTTTTTAAATGTTTTATGGGTTGGTTTCCCTCATATAGTTGTATAGGATAATGAAAATTATTGTATATCATCAGCACTCAATTATCGAAAAACTGAGTCTGGAGTTATTTTAACAAATTAAAAATTAAATCGATATATTTTAAGGTAATAATAAACGTATAAAAAGTTAAACGTTTAAAATGGGGATATCCTCTTGTTGTGGCTTTTTTCATGAACTCCTCTTCAGTTTTGGTGTTTTGAAGTGGAGTTTGTGATCCCAGATACCTATTCAAATGATGTGACAAGGTCATATTGCGTGTATAACATATGCACGCAACTCTGTAGCGTTTTGAATTCTGCCTTTTGTCTTTGTGATCTCGTAGCATCAATTAAATGGCACTCTGACCATTGTTCGCTCCGTTTTCTTCATCAAATTTCTTTCTCTGAAATGTCCGAATGTGTTTCCTTGCGTGGCAAATTTTCAACAATAACAGGAGAGCTTCTCATCAAAATGCGCAACCCATTTGCTTTGCTAATTCCGCTGCCACAAGACAATTAACGTGCAACCAGCATTTCCGTACAGCCCTCTATGTTTCTTTGGCAGTGACAGATTGCCTGCTCCTTCCGCAATCCAACCTGCCACATAGGTGGAAGTGGCGGTCTCTCTCTTCCTGAGAGTTTTCCTCATCCGGCGCATTCCATGCGTGTATCCTAGCGACCGAATTTACCCCTTAGACCTTCCATGTTTTCACCCAGAAAACACTTCCTAGCAGATTTTGCAAAAGCTTTGCAACAATTTTTACACGGCTTTTAAGCTTGAAAGAATTAAATTATTAAAATTGATAGTCCAAAATTGGAGAAGTCGTAAAAGTAAAAAATATATCGGGAAACATTTCAAATGTTTATAAACGATTTCTAGCAAAATTAATACTAATACGCCACCCTGTTTCGTAATGCTAAGTCTGTGACAGCGCCATCGTCAGAGGCCGATTTGGGGTTGAGGGGCTGATCCGTTGGTTTTCTACGTATTAGCTTCTATTTCAAGAATTGGAATCTTCTTCCAGTAGTCGCATCTTCTTTAAATTTATCAGAGTCTAAGAGTATCATTTCAACTTCAGAGAACTCCATTGGTGGCTGAACCCCAGCCAGAAGTTTTGAAATAATTTGTTTAAGAAACTAATTTGAGCACTTAAGAAACCAACCCTGATGAAGTTTTGTTTGTGGTCAAACTTTTTTTTTCATTTTCGTACTGCTAATTAAAAAATTTTTTAGAATTAATATTTTTTTAAATTAGAAAATAGATTTACACTTTAAATAAGTTTCCTAAGTTTCACATTTTTGAACAATTGAAATAGAGAAAATAATTTTTAAGAGACAACCAGCCTCCTGTTTCAAACGAGGATAGCTGTTGTGCAAATTTTCCCATTTCAATTAGTTAATTTTTTGTCAACACCGCTCAAAGAAAACGGTTTTTCACAAATGGGTTGACTAGCATAGGATTAGGCGTGCATTTGAAAAGGAGGCTGATGGTCCCTTTAAGTGAAACTTGTTTTGGCTTTAAAAAATAATGAAAAATTTGTATTCGATGACGTTACTTCCGGACAAAAGCGGGGCCGGACCTAAAAGTCGCAGATAAAGCTTTTTAGTCATAGGAAGTCTTCAAGCATAATTTGTCAATCGGAAACATACATTTTCCTCAGTAACCCCCATGCTTCACATATTCAGACATCTACTCTCAAAACTCTCAGAGTTTTCTATACACAAACACCCTTTTAAAAATGAGAAATATATAGGTTGCCTCTGAGCCACCCTTGAATCATGTATGTTAAAATTGTTGAAAAGTCAATTTCGGTTAAATATTCTTGTTGGTTCAAGATGTTTTTTTAAAAATTTAACATGATTTTATAGTTTATTGTCATGGAGCCAGAACTAATCACCTACTTTACACCTCTTTGTGTAATGCTAATTATGCTGACCTGTTGTCTCCGTTTCGCTATAAAAGGTTAGTTATTACCCTTATATTTAAGGAAAATTTTAGGCTGTATACGTAGATCAGCGCAAATGAATGATTTTTACGCATCTCAATACTGCAGTGGATCTTCCCATCAATGTAAATCAAAACAATGAAAATAAACGAGAGTCATTTAGGTAATCGTATTTTCGTGGGAGACGGTAGTGTCCGTGGTGTGGTAATCACCCGGATGCCGTCTTCACAACAAGCCTGCCCTCAAATAATGGGTGAGTTTTTAGGATTTTTATTGTAATCGTATATTGAACCCGTAGATATTATGAGAATCTTGACGGACACGGGGGCTAATAGCTGGGGGGTCGATCCATGGCGGGCTTCTTTGTGGGAGGGCGGTAGTATTCGTCATAGTAGCCGTTCAGGTAGAGCTCATCGGTGATGATGCTCAGAGGTTGGTTGAAGGGAACGAAGGTGGAGGATTCTGAAGATTCTTGATTAACAAAGCTAATTATGGGATTCTAACCAGGCATGAAAGCGTAGTATCCTCGGGTAACCGGAGAGGAGGGCAGAACGGTGTCGATTGAAGGCAACGACATGATGGGCGAATTCTGAAAAGTTAAAGTTAAAAAAGGATCAATAGTTTTCGGGCAATTTGTTCTAGCATAGAGCGATTCTCCCGTGACCGTCTGTAATTAACCCAATGCGAGAGATAATGAGGCGATATGCATGGCCAAAAGGGAGCAATAATCTGTCATATGGCAGTTTCCCCCGATCGCAGCAGGAGGAAGGAACAGCTGGGTTTCCTCCCATGAGTGGATATACAACCCACACGCAATGCCCGGGTCAGCGACTAATTGCTACCTTCCCCGAGGTGGAATAATCCTCTTTCGTCTGGTTACAGACATGCCTAGACTATCATTTAGGCTAAGCTATCAACCGTTTTTATAAAGAATGAAACAATGATATGCTTGAAAAAGATTCAAGTTCGGGGGCTGTATAGTTGCACTTTTGTTTAAAAAACCGACCTTTCCGTTTTTCTGCGGAGGAGATGGAAGAATGATGGGGTGGATTATGTAAGTCCCAGGGGAGGAAGAGTTAGACATCGTGGACATGCTTGCAATCTGGAACAACAGTTTAAGAAAGAGAGAACAAGAGAAGACAAATGTGAGAAGAAGGGAAGTGCTACTTTGGGTGTTTTCTCACGGCGGGCGTTTGGGCGGCTGGGCTTAGTCAGTAAAGGCGATAGATTGGAGAACAATGGGCGTTTGGGCCTCCGTGGGAAACCGCTTTGTACTTTGAAAAGACGTTCCAAGATGTCATCAAGGAGGAGAAAGTAAGCGGCCTTGCGTTTGTATATAATGGCAGCAGGCGCGAGGGAAGGCGACAAACGGAGGGTAGAGGCCGCACCAGCGGAGACTGTCATGCAAACGGCCATTAGCTATGGTGATTAGGCAATTATGATCGATGTGTATTTGCAGCAGCGGGTAATCCGCCGACCCCATGTTTTAGAGTACCAGGGAAATACTGGGCCGTGTGAATAGAGTCCGTCACGCAATCGCTCCAAGTGGTTTGGATCAACGGTGAGGGGAAGTGCTTTGAAAGGCGAAATGGGTCGATCGCAGTCTGACCTTTGTCCGTCTGCCGGATGCCGTCAACAAAAAGGAACTCGCTCCGGACAGAAAAAGGTGTCGGGAATGATATGATTGAGCGAAAGCTGCAGCTGCAAGCCTGTGTCGGCCGAAAGGAAATGAAAGGATCTCTGAGCATCCGCTGGACTAACGAACGGCATAACACGATGTGTGAATGGCGGTTATCTCGAGTGACAGCAGGCGGCCGATGGCAGAGGGTCGCTGAGTTTGCGTTTTATGGCCGAAGACGGGCGTCGGTCACATTTGTCAAAGTGTCTGTTTCGAAAGGCAATGAAATCGCGCGAACAGATGCCGCCCACCGCATTCCCTGGCAGATGGCACTGGATGAGTGATCAGCTCCTCGCCACTTTAATGAGGAGGCAACGCAGGGAAGACGAGCCAATGACAACCTCTGCTTAATGAATCTCCTCAATATTCGCGCGCCGAACGAATTTCACCATATGGATTCCAAATGAGGCTACGACGCGTTCATTAATTTAGGTTCATTTCAAATGAGGCTTAAGAAAAAGGAAATTGAGGGTTTGCGTGCAGCTGAAACTTCGCTCTTCAGCGACACGAAAACAACTGGCGTATATCCGTTTTTATGGAAAATAGGAAAGGACAGCTGTCGGAGGGAAACGAGAGAACCGCACGTCTTGCATGCATTTGGAAGGAGGCACACAAGACACACGGATATGACGCGGCCGAGTGACCAGGCGCATGGTGGCAAAATGGCCGTTGACACAAAGCCGCATGTGCTTATTATGCAAATACGGTTAGTCGCCAGAAGAGTGTGTGATAGCAGAGGAGAGGCTAGACGGGCGATGCTTTGCGCAATTGTAATGGGGATCCCCTCCTTCTAATGGAGACACTGATCATCTTGCCGGGGATTGGACTTCACGCATTCTAAAGTGCCCGAAAGCAGGCAACGCGGCAAAAAGAGCCGCGGGAAGGCCGTGGATTGACTCCATCCAAATGCGGAAGACTGGAAAGTGACACGAAACAACCGACAAGGCCGTAAGTGTGCAAGGGCATTGGGGTCTGCAAGGGCATATCAAAGTAAAGTTGAGGGTAAAGTAAAATTGAAATTTCAGCGCGTTTTCTGCGCACTCTAGCTAAATTCAAAGGCACTACCTAAAGATTTGAATAAAACAAGTTCAGATAGCAAGAAAATAGTTTAAAAAAGCGAAAAATGCTGCTGAAACCTTAAAACATTTTTTTAAAATTTCACACTCTGGGAACAAATTAAGGATGATCACACACCAAATTTGAGCCCAATCGAATCACGATGAATTTTTACGTCCAAGAGTAAGGGTTTTGTCGATTATCTCAGACATCGTGTTTTAATGAAAATACTCTATGAGATTGTATGATCTTGAGTAAAACTTTAAAAAAAACTTGATGGCCAATCGGAGGTCGTGGCTTTGACATGGTGTCTTGCGTTTAAAGTGCCCGAATGTCGGTCGCACATGTTTGGGCAGGGATGGTTGGTGAATAAACACAAACAGAAGAGCTATTCTACTGCAGGCATATTGGTATGATTCAACACGCCCTAATAGATGGGGGGGGGGGGGGGGTGGCGGTGGTAGGAGATTAGTAACGGCCGAAGCCTTTTAGCTCCTGGGATATAATGCAGAGTGCGCCTGACCCGGCAGCTGAATGTCGCCGTTGAGGGGCAGATGTTCCGAACAACAGGGTGCGCTGGCCCGCACACGTTTTTCCGCTCCTTTTTCGCTGGAGCGCCGACGCGGTCAAACAATGAGGCGACAACGCCATGTCTAGCTGAGACCACATTTTCATGCATGTGAAAAGGGCCAGAAAAAAAAATCTCCGGTGCCAGAAGGGGACAAAAGAGACCAATTTCCTCAAAATGGGCTCCAGTGGAAAGACAATCAAGCGGAGTGAGCGACCGCCTGGTGAAAACAAGAACAGATCATTTATGGCGATTGGAGAGCAGCGAAGAACAATTATTCTGGAGGGAAATTGAATGGTGGCGGAGAGGATGGAATCCGCAAGACTGAGGCACATCTTTATTTATGACGCGCCGAGACGCTGAAAATGTGCTGCTCGTTAGCACCGAACCTCATTGGAAAGACAGTCACCGAGGGGGGAAATAACTATACACCTCAGCTTTTGCAAATATCTCAGTTTGCGAGTTTTTGCTGATCCATAACAGAAATATAGAGAGTTACCTAAAATCAACATTGTGAATTGAAGCATTAAAAACTTCACAAACAGATAGCGTTTTAAAGCATTTATGGAACGAAAGTAGCATTTGAAGCCAAGCGCTGGTCAAAACCTGTTTTTCAGTTTCACCGAAAATGTTTTCTAGACCAGATCAACTATCTGTAAAACTTCAAAGTTAACCTTTCATTTCTCATTTTTTTAAAAACTAATCTTGAAAAAGAATAATTGTCATATTTGGAAAGGCTTGTAAGTTTTACATATAACGATGACATTGACAAACAAGCCACTGGCGCGTGTTTAACCAAAAGTACAGAAAAAAGGTTCTTATCAATTTTGCCAGCATTATGGTATTTGCACTAGCACTGTGAGTGTTTAGTGGGGGTCATTGATAATGGCTTAGGATAAGAATGGCGATTGTGCCGATTGCGCAACAGGCGTCACTGTTCTGTTATTCTCGCTTTGCAAAGTACTCTCTCTTTATGGCCAAGGTCACAAAATGTGCTCGGTGGGCAGACGTGGTTAATGACTCGATTGCAGCGCGTACAAAAGGCGCACGCCATTCGGCCTTCCTCATTAGCACTAATCCCTCTCCCGATTCACAGCTTTGATATATAGCGGTGGGCTGGAAAACAGGGCGGGCAATGGTAGCCAAAGAGGGGATTGGGTCTTTTGGCGGAAAAAGTAAATGAAATTATTTTTTTTCTACAACGGCCAACCTACGAAACGTTGAGAAATGTAACTGTGGCTTACAGAGTAAATATTCTGCCTTTCTCTGATGGTGCTGCTGGATTTTTAAAAATTTGAGTTTTAGGCAACACTGCTATTGTGGTAGTCACAAAAAACCAACTTCGTCTTTTGAACTGAGCTTTGTACCATTTAATGTGAACGCTAGATTAAAATAGTTGCGACCTTTTCAACGCAAAGTACGCTTCAAATTCAAATTTGATAAGTTTGATAGATAAAAATGGTTTTGTAGCGTATTTTGACTTTTATGTCAACGGAAAGAAAGATTTCTCATAAATATATGTTAAAACTACCCAACAACATTGTCGGAACCAAAAACTGGCTATCGATTGCAATGTTCAGAATGAATTTTGGTTAATATTGGAAAGCGTTATCAAGCTAGGGCCTTATGACTCCTTAAGGAACTTAAGGGGTGCCTAACAAACTATTTGGACTCTAGGAATTCATTGGGTCCAAAACATTTTTGAGGCGTTTCAGCCGAATTTAAATTTCTGAGATACGTTTTTCGTACATTTGAAGTAAAATTAATGAAAGTCTTAAGAACGGTAAAATTTCTTAATATACCCTGGAACAAAGAACAGTAGAACAGAAAGCTCTACAATAAAAAGCTGCGGGAACAAAAGCAGCAGCCCTTGGGTTTTGTTTACCTACTCGGAAAGATAAGATTGGCCAACGCCATCATGTTTTACTTCTCTAGACCACGAAATGCGAGATTTGAGAAGAAATGCGCAGTAACCTAAATACAAAAGATGTTATTTTACAGGTAGCATTTGAGCTGAGAAAAGTTGGGGACACAGGCACAAACACCTCCAAGTTTGTTTTAACTGTTAAACCGGTTGTTCGTTTTGATGTGTGACAGATTACACAGAAACATGCCTTACGGTAGAAGCACGGGAGCGATATGTTGACTGCCTGGAGAGTGAGGCGGAACGACACAAAGAAGCGGACAAAACGGCTGTTTAGTGCTCGACTTTGCTTGCCAGACTTTGAGGCGCAACTGGTTTCTTGTGCGACACTTGCTTTGTCTGGACTTTCCCAGAACATACCAAAAAGATCACTAAGAGAAAAAGACTTTGGTTTTTCAGGCTACGTTCTTGACGCAAGTTTACTATCTCCAGTGCCTCAGATTGAAACTTCCCCACAGCCTCCACGATATGAAGACGCTCTGAAGCCCATTTCTGCCCCTCCGAAGTATGAAGAGAGTAGTTCTGGTAAAGAAGCTATCAAACTTGTAGTATTGTAATTTCAGGAAGTTCTGCTTTTGATTTCCCTGAAGCCCTTCCTTCCAGTAATGTAACAACCGCAAGATTAGAATCATCACTAGATGAGACCGTTCCAAACGACATGACTTTAGCAGTCAATGAGACAACAAGAAGACGCAGCGAAGGAGACTGCTGGATGACGGCTCGTTCAGGAGACAGTGGAGCTCCAAGAAGTTCTAGATAATAGAAAAAAATAACATAGTTTTTACGGGAATAAAGATAAAGGGCAGAAAACTGTTTAATTGGGTTCCAAATTTTCATACAATACAACATTTGTAAAATTTTACAACAATAACTACATAATGTGAACAACATGTATTTCCGTGGCTAATGAATGAGCGGTTTCACTGTATGAAATAAACAATAGCTCTTTCTTTGAGATTCGTTTACAACAAATTTGACTTAAAGGTTTGTAATCAGATTTTTTGACCTTTTTGCTAGTTTCGTAAAGCGATGTTTTTGAGCAATCAACAGATTGGATAGAAAGGTGGAGAAAAAGGCGGACTGATCTGTTTACCAAACCAATGGGGGTTCGGTTTCGCCCGGGCCAACTTTTTTTTTGTATTTTTGATAAATACTTGTAAAGTATCAAAGTTTGGTCATTCAGATTATTTTAACGCAAAAAGGTAAACTGGGTGAATCAGAGCCTAGTTTTTCTCGTAGGACCTACAGCCTGGGCCGGACAAAGCTTGGCTGGACCCAGAATTTTTGAATGTGGGGTTCAAGGGTTTTCTTTGGATATATTGTAAATCCAGGGCAAACACAAGTTGTTACCTAAAATTTTTGTAAATTAAAAAAACCATTGAATTCTTCTTGAAAGAATTACTACATATATTTATCTTTACTTCCTTTTGACATTCACGGTTGACTTCAACCGCTTTCGCCGTGAAATGATAAAATATAACATTTTTTCATGACCTGACTTTGTTTTTTGTATCTATCTTAAGTTGTTCGAGACACATCCCTCGATTGCCTGAACATAAGCCCCCATGGCTGTCATTTCTTTGTTTTTTTGCTGTTGTTTATGCTGGTGTTTTAAATCCCCTATACAGTTCTTTACCTTTCGCTTTAAAAAGTTTCCACTTTGCCGTTTTTTGAAGTAAACTCTTTATGATTCGCAAGATACGACCAGCATTTGTATATTGTTTGGTCACAGCCCGTATCCGGCTGAAATACTCTTCTATCTTTTTCTGCCTAACCGGGTTTGCCTCCGCGGTGTTGCAAAGTGAATAATAGCCAAAACGAACGCTAAGGGCTTTTTTCGGCGACGCGTAGGTGGAAACCAGAGGGAGCGGCAGGCGGATGCTGAACACAGATTGTGATTAGCCTCGACGCGGGCGCTAAAATAAAGAAAGGTGCGCGGAACCTGCGATTCTGGACAGATGAATCTTCCAGATATAGGGGCGGGATTTCTGAAACGACAAACGCTTCGGTTGCTCCCAGCATGAGGTTTCTTCTCATTGCGGCTTGCCACCTTAGTGAGTTTCAGAACCACAACAAGGCTTACAACATATCTTTTTCAGCCTTATGCATCGCTTTTCCTATGTGTACCGATGGTCAAACCCCACTCATGGAAGCAAATGACGCATTCACCTGCGACCGAGGCTGTCCATTAGGATTCAATTGTGAATTTCAGGTTTGAAGTTTTTCAAACTGTTTTAAAACTTTCTAAGGATCCATACAAAACACTTTCAAAGGCCATATGTTGCCCCAACATGACAGCTCTTCAAACTCTGTACGGGGATGAAGAACACTCTGAACCAATTTGGGACCTTTCCGAGGTTTCTACGTTTTTCCATTTCTCAACCAAAGTTTCTTTAAGGTTGCTAGTTCGTCTCTGGGCTTACAGGCTCCTTCTGAACTACCTCCTTTACCAGAAACGAAGGAAGGTGTCAATGCACCTGCGATTCGGCCACCACGCAAAGAAAAGGGATCCAAGAGTGACCAACTCGAAGAAGAATCCTTCAATTCTATTGAACCTTCAAATGAAGAAACCGTAACTACTGAAGCCTCTCCTTCAGGAACAGATGAAACTACAATTGTTTCTGAAACCGAAGTTCCAACATTTTCACCTGAAGAAGAATCAACTACAGAAAATTCTGTTTCTTCTTCAACTTTTGGACCTGATTCTGATTTAACCACAAAAACTTTGCCGCAGGAACCGATTACTCCTGGAGAATTAGAACCTAGCACCATCATCCCAATCGAAATAGAGCAGACTGCTGAAACTTCTTCTTTGGAAGATACAACCACTGTTTCTTCGGCTACGAAAACAGAGCCGCCGTTTACTGTGGAAGGAAGTGGTGATCTGTCTGAAGACTTGGCTGCTGGAACATCTCAGAAATCCTGTGATCGACAGAAATATAGGTACATTTAATCTACTTTTAGTAAATACGAGAACTTTCAGAGTTTTCTGCCACAAAGGAAAACTTCGAACTCTTGCTACGTTACGGTGGTCTTGGAATACTGACAAAGGGGAATGTGAATTCTACCCTTGGGGATATTGTCCAGGTAAGGTCTCCAAATTCCTTAAGAGAAATAATCTTCAGGAGATAGGATAGTTGAATCCACTACGATTAGAACGAAAGCCGAGTGTGAAACTCTTTGTGGATATCAAGGTGCAAAAAATAAAATAAGGTTTTTAAAATGTTTTTAGGTAGCACAGCAAAGTTTACCTCTGTGGTGAAACCTGGAGTTTTGGCTAGACCTCAGTTGCACAGAGGACTGAAAGAAGAAGAACGCAAAGGTGTGGCAGCAAGATTTGAAGAAGATGTTAGGATTTTGCCCGTGAAGAACTCAGTCTCTGCTGATGTTTCTCCTGCGGTGGCTACCCAAGGAACCATGGGTTAGTGACGCGACCTTCTTGAACTATTGTTTTTTTGTTGTTGAAGAAAGCCATATTGTGCCGACTACCGATGTTTCGCCGCCAGTTGATTCAGAAGCCACGGTGGAATCAGAGTCCGCTGTTTTACCTGTAGACCTGGTAAGATTGTGTCACATTCAAAAAACTGACAATTTTTAGGTTTCTACTCCCAATACTCAAAATGAAGTGGAAGTTCCCAAGGAAACAGCTGAAGAAGCCGGAAACGACCAAATTTCCGAAACTGCTAAAGAAAACGTATCTTCGCTGGAGGAGACCAACAAACTAAAAGAAGAAATTCTTCAAAACAACATCGAAGAAAAAGGGTTAAGTGGGGAAAGTCTGATTCACTCTGGATCAATAACCTCAGGTTAAAATTACAGATTTTTTGTTTAACTATTTGTGTTCAGGTTCTATTCAGTCGAGAAGTGAAAAGTCTTTAACAGAAGTTCCCGACGATAAAGAAACTTCTAAAGTGCATGTTTTAGAATCAAGCCACCAGGGTTAGTTCTGTCAAAATATGTGTCGTAATGTGCCAATGGTACATTCGAGAGCAAATGGAAAAATAAAATATCAATGTTGTCAAGTTTAATAGAGCGATTTCTGCATTATTTGGCTTTTTCCCCTCACCGGAGCAATTCGTAAATTGAAAATTTTCTAAAAACAAAACTGATAAACTTAAAGATATACCTTGATGTTTGCTAGTTCAAAAACTTAGCAATTTTTCAAAATCTTCCAGAAAATAAAAACTCGGTTTCGATAAACATAGTTGAAAATACATTGCTTTGCTCACAGAATGAATTACGGTTTTAGGTATTGAAAATTCCGATGGAATAGTCGCCGTTCCCAATGAAGACAAAAAAGGTAATGTTTTCAAAAGCCGAACACTTGCTTATTTCACTTTAAGGTGGAGTTCTGTGCAGCTCAACTTCCTACCGTTTTGCCTGTCAATCAGGCTTTTCTTCGCAGTTTGTCTACCGATGGGAAATGGTGGACGGAAAATGCCAGTCCTTCCCCTACGGATATTGCTATGTAAGCAGGTTTCTTGCATAGATTCATATCTTGATTCAGGGCGAGTTCAACCACGGGCATCCACGAACGCCGGAAGAATGCAACCTTTATTGTTCTACTCCTGGACAACTGTTCTTTGCCATTTAAATGCAAAACCAAAGATGCGTGTAAAATTTATTTATTTAAATATTGCTAATTTATTTATTTATTAAATTATTTTAAACAAATTTTGTTTTCATTTTCGTCGAAAGTTCCATCACAGATAAGTAGTTTTCGTCTTTTTTTACTAAAGTATAAATTTAATGTTTACTTCGACACATTGTGACAATGTGAATTGGTTGTGTTCTGTCTTGAATTTTCACTACTAGAACGCAACCATATCTTTTTTAAAGAACTTGTAGACATACTTACAAGATTTGGTTTTTTTTCTTTCGAATAAACGCTGATCAAGTATCGATAACTCTAAACTTACCTGTGTTGAACATTTTTTCGAAAACAATAGTAAACAGCAAAATACAGAGTTGGGCCAATTAGAATGATAAAAATAGAGAAATTTTATTAGAAATAAATTACAATACAATAATTCCAAGGGGTCGCAAATGAGGGCCTCCAACTATTGCTCTAAATTGTCTTGAGATTGCCTGCGCCGGCCCCGTTTGGCCCGCCTTTTTGAATTTAGATTTCTGATTTGCTTCTTTTGCTTCAACACACTGTTTCGCCGTAAATGTCTGCAATATTTCCAACATATGGTCTTCTTCAAGAATTTTTGGTGCAACTAATGTGTCTCTTTTATTTGAGGCTAAAGTACAAAAAGCGCCTGACTTTCCCTTTAAATAGTATAAATCCCAGCCGCACTTTGGAAAAGATACTCAATTAGACAGCGGCGTTTTTCCTTTGAACATTTGCATACCTCATCCAGGTAGACCGGTCAGTTATTCCTTTTGAAGGAATGGTGCATGTTTCCGGGAGTGTGCATTCTATGTGAATACAATGCGTCAATTTCATTCATTTCAGTATGACATCATTTTGACCTCAGAACACGACGTTTTACGCCTTGGGCTTTATTGTTAGTACTGATCACAGAAGCGGTCATAAGGGGCAGACGATTCCAAAGTGTTCAAGAATACAAACTTCGGAAGGGCTTATCAGTGAATTGAAATACCTGTCGAGGGGTTTTCATTATTACCGGGTTATATATTGGTCTTTCTACTCGGGTTACAATAAGGCTTTTAAGGCTGAGGCATCGATTGAAAGCTGCTGCGGAGAGAGATTGGGGCGGTCTACTTGAGCGAGTGGTACGGCGATGAAAGCACTCTGTTGCTTAGTTTACGTCCTTCGTGAGACCACGCTGTTCCTCAGCTCGACGCAAGTTTTGCCTAGAAAAAACATTTTTTTTAAATGTATGGCCACTCACTCTCTCCTAGCGACATTATAGTTTGATGACTTGTACTTGCTGCATGCCTGCCACGCGTAAATGCAAATGAACACGAGCAGAAGAATTACGAGAATGATAATGAGCGGAAGAACCCAACCGTAGTTACCTGAAGTGAACATTAGCCATCTTAAAATAACTATAGTTTACCGGAGAGTTGGAGTTCTTGATCCATCTTTATCTCAAATTCTTGTTCTGCTCCCTCATTGTTAATTTGGAATTGATTGGTAGCCACACATCTGAAATGAAGAATAGGTGTTACCAAACTGCATATCAAAAGCGTATTCGTTCCGGAGAGCCCCCCCTTGTCACGTGAAAATGACCTCGAGGCGCATGGCTCGGCAGCTATATGTCTTTTCTTTTCTTCAGATATATGGCGCAAGGATGCGCTAATCGACCGCCCACCGCACGGCGTGGGACGTAAGTCATGCGAAAAGTAAGATAACTCCATTGAAAGAAAAAAGTTTGTCAATAAAGAATTTTAAAGAGACAGACAATTACGCGAGCCATTGTTTACCTGTATTTTCCAACATCTGAAGCCTGGACGTCCTCAATGAATGCGGATGTTTTTGACAAGGTGACTCTTCCCTCTTCTTCTGAAACCTTAGGGTACTTAAACTCAACGCATTTTACCCAGTGGGAGGCCATCCTTGTACCAAACGATGTTGGGTATCGGATATCCAATGACGGGACAGTTGAGTTCGGCAGTTGTTCCGGATGGGAAAGCGACGGGCTCTGCCTCCACAAGCGTAGGGTCGTGCTCAGAAATCTTCAGCACTTTGGTTTCGTTCGTGTGGATAACTGGGCGGACTGAAGCTGGCAATTTGATTGTTGTGGTTTCAACTGACCGTTGACAAACATATTTCCATAGATGAGATCGCCATTGGAGATTCTCATTTCACAGCGATATTTTCCAGCTTCGGTCACTGGAATTTCTCCAAAGACAAGGCGAGCCTTCAAATGTCCTTCGTCCAAAACGGCCTGAAAGACTGGTTAACATGACTTGTTTAAGAAACAAACATCTAATTGTTTCTTATCTCGAATTCTGATGAATCGAGCCCAAGTGAGTTCCGTGACTTGTTTATCAATTTGAGCTTGGCACCTGAAACATTTTATAAATTGTGATGACTGACAATTTTGCCAATTTTCACTGCTAATTTTTAGAGAGCAATCGGGTTTATCTTAAATTAAAGAACTTGAAAAGTTATTCTAGAAAATAAATAATTATTTGGAGTTTTATTGCTTTGTTTAGGATATTTACGCATTCAAAAACCAAGATTTGGGCATTCCAGTTGACATTCAACTTTGGTAAACTGGAATTTTAACACGCTACTGTGCTTACGCGTCCGCAGAAAGACGGCATTGTTAACTATTTATTAATATTTTTAGAATTTTTCAGCGTACACGCATCAAAATACTCAAAAAGCTCTGGCTGCCTTTCATGGTGCTAGCTGCGTTACTCGCACCCATACGCCATCGGCGGATGCTAAAACTAAATTATTTAAAATTACACTGCCCCTTCTCGGTGAAGGCAGGTTAATCTTACCAGAGGTCGTTAGTAGGCCCCACAATAGGATTTTGGAACGTAGATATCAGCTGAATGCCAGGTGCTCTGAGGGTCACTTCCAGATTTCCGACACCCCTTGTATTGGCCAGTGCCACTGGCGCCGTAAAATATAGAATGCCTGAAATATCGAATCATTTGCATTTTGTTATAACTCCACCTAATGAAAGTGTGAGGAACATTGTTGCCACTTTCGCTGCTATCGGCTCATAAATACGCCCACTGAAATGTGACACTGAACTCAATGAAAACATGAAAGGATGCCAAATTCAAAAGAGACGGTAATTTTCAAGAAACGGACATGATTCGTGGCGGAGATTGAAGAAACTACTACGAGGCTGTTTTGGAACGGCGATAGTGAGACATCGTTCCGAAGAAAATGCCAAAGTCGCATAGAACGACTTTCACAGAAGAACTACGATTTGAACGGCTCGTCTGTGAGAATCCCCGGGAAAAAAGAGACTGCGTGAGAAGAGGGGATAATTAGGCGGTCATGGAGCCTAAACGCGTTCAGAGTGCAGGTGTAAACATGAGGACAAAGGGTCATGGGGGCGGCAGAAAGAACGCAGAATGAGTGTTGCAGTCCTGACTCACACATCGCTAGGTTTTTCCATATGCGGCCCAGGCGGCACGACCTTTGAAATTGCTTTGGATTTTCCGCTCACCCGGTTCGTTTCCCAATCGCAACTACATGGTCAAGGATCAAACGATGTCATATGTGGTGAAAGATACAATTAGGCTGTTTGAGAATCTCACGCAAATGATTCTTGATTCCTTTGGTTTGTAACAGGAAGTACAATTATGGAACAAATCGAAACTTCTTGTTAGCAAAAAACAGAAACAATGAAAACTTTTTTCACATTTTTTAAATTAAAAAAATGAAAATAAATGTGATTTTTTTTTGAAAATACAAGACTTACTAATTTTTTATTTTAATAAATGAAAATTTATACTAAAAGTTTTCTAAAATTAAAAATCTAAATAAATATGCGAAACTTCTGAAATTTAGTTTTTTTAAATGTCGAAAACTTTAGAAAAACACCACGGTTTTCATATTCTGATATAACTGACGGTTTTAAAATTAAATTAAAATTAAAATTGAAACATAGGAAACATAAAAAATGAAGCCTTTTTTTGGTTCAGATGCTTTCGAGAGGTAACCATGGTTTTTTCAGCAGAAAACAATGCAGCCCTTTGTGGAACGAACAACATGTGTACTTGCAAAACGGAAAAATAAGATTCACTCCAAGAACTGATGAAATGAGCAAAGAAAGAAACAGAGTCCCCAAATTGCTTGAAACGAAGTTTTGGAAGGACTCGCCTTGACTAGCTCTTCACTTTTTTGTGTACCCGTCGGCCGTCAAAGTGAAGAATTGGCGGACGGCAAAGAGAAAGGCGAATGAAAGAAAAGAGAATCTATACGTAGAGAATCTCTAAAATCGCGTCTGAGGGCGTTGTTTGTGGGCAACCGAAAGATTTTTAATGAGGGACTACGAAGCTACGAAAAGACTTCGATTGGCAAGCTGAACATCAAAACAAAACAGCAAATAGCGGGCAAAGCGAAGCTGGAAAACTCAATCAACGCGGCCGCCAACTTGGCGGCTCCGCATTATGGACCCAGAACGGATATCTGGGCGCAGAAGAGCCGATTGCCTCCCGGCGAAGACAGAAATCAAGGAAGAAGAACAATGGATTCCCCGTATTTGGGGAAGGAGCCGTGATGGCAATCCCCGAGGAATTGAGTTCATCATTGCATATGTTTTGTCTCGGCCGTCAATCCCGGTAAATGTCGGTCGGTGCGGGAGATTGGGTTGATATTCACAGATTTTGACGGATTGACGCTAGTTTTGATGATGAAAAACAAATTTTCCCAACTGCTTACTCACTCACTCACTCACTCACTCACTCACTCACTCACTCACTCACTCACTCACTCACTCACTCACTCACTCACTCACTCACTCACTCACTCACTCACTCACTTACTCACTCACTCACTCACTCACTCACTCACTCACTCACTCACTCACTCACTCACTCACTCATTCACTCACTCACTCACTCACACTCGCTGCAAGCGCTTTGAAAAACTTTGATATTGGCTCTATAAAGAGATTCTAACGAAACCACTGAAGGTGTTTGACGAAAAAAAGTTTTTATAACGCGAAGTATAGGATGACTGCCGAATAATTGTTAGTCTCCCTTTAAATACTTGATTTAAGGAAATTAAAAAAGAATTGAAAACAGAGCGTTTAACTGTAATATGCCATTTTAATGACAGTTATGATTGGCTTTGAGGGCATCGGAAGCGGCGTCCTTTGGGCTCTCAATGATTGAGTGCCGAAAGCTATCGAGTATTCCGGGAATTCGCGCCTTTTTAGTGTTTCGTGCGCAGTGGTCATGAATCGTGTGCCTGTTGCATGATTGTAGGGCAATTCCCTCTCCGAAAGAGCCCTGGCTCGTTGAATGTCACAGCAGGGGGTCCAGCTTCCTGTGCCGTCGTTACGAATAAGGTTGAAACCGGAAAAAGAAAACAAAACAAATGGGTTCTGTTTACGACCGTTATTGTTTGTCGCTCGAAAATCAAATAGACATATCCGGGAAGAAATTAAATAAAGTCGCGGACAACAAAACCGACGGGGGCGTAACGAGCTAAACGTGTGACCGTGAGGGTTGAAAAAGATTGAGTGAAATCGGAGAGCGGCGGGAACTCGGCCACGCATGCGAACGGCAACTCAAGGTTTCACAGAACGCTATGAGTCACTTTTTTATTTTTAGAGAACGGCAGTTTTATTACTTTGGGCAGCGTAAAGTAGAAAAGTTGGAATCTTAAAATTTGTTAACCAATCTACGCCGCGTAAAATTTTAATGAATAAAGTATAAACCAAAAAAAGTTTGAAAAAATTAGACAAAGGTCTGAAAATAAGCAAAAAAAGCAATAGTGTATTCCCAATTTTAATTTTTGTTAATAAAATATAGAAAATTAGAAAAAAACATTTGTTTTTCTGCCATCCAGCTCACTTAAAATGTAGTTCATAAAGTAATAACCGTGTTAGAAAGACAGAATATCCGAAAGTTTATAGCAATTTTTAATTTACAACTTTTTAAATAGCTAAGCAGGCACAGCTGGGTTTTTTATCAGATCAGGATTATAAATTATTGCTTGAATTTAAAAATCTAGAACAAAAGTTGTTTAGACTTTCTTCGTATCGTTGTTGGCGTATTAATAGAATGTGAACAGAACATCAGAACAGGATATTTTGCTGAAGAACTGAAGAAAGTAAAGTAGAAAAAAATGGAAACTTGAAAATTGTTAACCAATACATGTCGCCTAAAATTTTATAAAAGAAGTAGAACCACAAAAAAATTTAACAAAAATTAGTCAAAGGGCTGAAAATAAACAAAAATTTAATAGTGTATTTCCAATTTTAATTTTTGTTAATAAAATATAAAAACAATCAGCAAAAAAGTTTGTTTTTCTGAGAAAGTTTGTTTTTCTGAGAAAGTTCATAGAAATGTTAAATTTACAACTTTTTAAATAGCTAAGCAGGTACAGCTGGGTTTTTATCAAAACGGAACAGTAGCTCAATTTTGCTGAAGCCGTTTTTTATCAGGTAGCTGAAAGTCATGAGCAAACACATTTTTTGAAAGACGTTGAAAGAATGTTTTGAAATAAATTATTGCTTGAATTTAAAAATCTAGAACAAAAGTTGTTTAGACTTTCTTCGTATCGTTGTTGGCGTATTAATAGAATGTGAAGCCTGATTGATACTGGAAACTGTGGCTGTTGACGCAAACCGTTTGAGCCGTTTATCTAAGCTGAAATGTTCGCACGCAAGGCCTGCAGAGAGCGTTACTGAGCAGATGATTAGCGACGACATTAGACACACTTTACCTCATCCGTCAAGCAATCGAGTAGAAGCGAAAAACAGCATAACTATGTTTTGCCAACGGCTTGCGACCGCAGAGAAAGCAAATAACGAGCGCCGTGTGAAAAGCCAAAATGGAGAGTAAGACAAACGCCTTTCAGAGTCATTCACAGCCTCTTTCAAGTCCAGGCTTCCAAGAATGTGGTCAAGATGGGCGTTTTTGGACGTGTTAAACTCGAACATGATGTGAGCGAAGGCAGTGTCCGTGGGGGAACATGAGATTCAGCAAAAAGTAGGCGCAGTAAAGTGGGATCAACCGCCTCTTGTTCATCTGAACAGAAAGGCGGAACAAAGGGAAAAGTGGTTGTTTCTGCCGAACGTACTGTCAAAATATTGGCAACCGCGGTGCCTCTGATAGCCATTGGCACTATCGCGAGATAGCATGTTTGTCCCAGAGCAGAGGCAGCAAGCTACTTGAGAATCGCATGGGGAAGCACGGGCAACGCCTACTGGGCAGGTCAGATAAACACGAGCCCCGACCAGATTGTTTTTCATATTTTCTGATCTTCTGCTAATCCGTGCTTTTGGTTTGATGAAGGCAAGCAGGTGTTGGCACGATGTCGCCTTTGTTGACCTTGGGGACGAGACCCTATCGAAAGCGCGGCTAGTGATACACATCTACAACAAGATTCCACTTGAAAGCCCACGCCCTCTGAAAAAATGAAGTTTCCTGCTCGGTTGTTTTGGAAAAGGATTCTTTTAAAGAGCTAAAAGCCAAGGCAAACACAAGCTTGCACTCTTCAATAGAGAACAAAAGTATGTTTTCTCCTTTGCTCAATAAGAGCCTCGAGAGCAGGACCGGAAAATAATGAAAAGTTGAAAAGTCAATACGAATGGCAATACTAAAATCGATTGGGAAATGGCTTAGGTGCAAATTCCTTCGACACACTAATGTGATATGCTAATCGGCCGGTTTGGTTTCGCAGACAGGTTTCAACCAAAACTTTCAGAGCTAACAGTTCTCTCTACAAAACACTTTGATTATAGTCTGTTAATTTATTTTAAAGGGTTTTTTAAAGATTTTAAATTGTTCTTGGTGAAAACATTTTGAGTGAAGAAAGATGACATTGTCTCTGACATTTCTGACATCGCCGCGTACTCTGACCGGAAACTGGTTCATCATTTAGGCGCCGAAAGATGAAAAAAGATTGAAACTGTGGTTGAAATTGCTGCCATAAGTTTCATTACGTAAGCCAGCCTAATTTATTTCGCGAGTGCAACGGACAAAGAGAACCACATGTCGACGCAAAGAAACTATCCATCTCCTGCGGCGCCCGCCACGTGCCGTAATTCGTTCTTTGCTAGGATACAACTTGATTCTTGCTCCCTATATTCAAACAAATCGGGAAAATTTCACAAGTTTAGTTAAAGAGATTTTGGAGAAAAGGTTTCGACATTGTGAAAGTCTCAGGTGTTCCGATTTAAAACGGGCGCGGCCGCATTCTTTCGCAACTTTTTGTGAGTCACGGGAACACGAATTTTTTTACCTTTAGAGCGTGAATATCAAACAGGCATTCGAAATTTCCCATTTTCCAGCGTTGAAATGTTAAGCCAGATTTAAAAAGTTCAGCCGGAAGATAAATGCCTTCAGACGGGGACAATTGGACTGTTCCAAAAACGCCCTTCAAAATGGCTGATCCCCCCGCGTTCGCAGAAAACCGGAATTTGCGGGTCAAAACTCGGAAGGCATGAATCATAGAAACACGTGTCGGAGAAGTTTATTGACGAATATAAACCGCCTGATCGCGCACTCTCCGACGCACATTAAGTAAACACTCCTAAGAAAGTTTCGCACAAATCGATGAAAACTAACTTAAGAATGTAAGACTACGATTCAACTTAAAGGCACCACCAGCGTTTTTTCAAATGTGGATTGATGTTATGCTAATTCGCCCAGTTCAATTAGGGCAATTTTTTCCAACACCGATCCACACAACGTTTTTTTAAAAACAGGGGCTGAATAGTATAGAATATTCCGTGAATTTGAAAAATGAGGCTGACGGTTCCTTTAAAATAGTTTTGGCACCATCACACAACAACTTCAAAATGGCGAAGGAAAGAGGATATACTTGAAAAAAGGAGACATTTCCGCTTCACATGGAAACCTTTAAAATAAATTTAATCCGGATATAAGCGTTGAACCAGCGATTTCCCTCAAATGTTATATTTGCTTAAAAGCACTAAGCGCTTGAGGCAAAGAAATGAGAACTTGAAGGTTTCGAAACTTAAACAAATGGTCAAGTACAAACAATTTTGTTAAAGCTGATTTTGATAAACAAAAACTGAAATTGAAAAATGAAATGTGAAGTTGTTTTATTCAGAAACGTAGGAATGTGATTGATGGTGTGAAAACTGCCATCTGTGGGAGAAGCCATGATTCATGAACAAGGGGGTCTCCGATTGAGGGCAACGATAGGCAGCTGCGCTTGTCACTCAAAAGGATCGTGAAATAGCAAAACAGCGGCCACGCGACCTTGCTAGTTTTCTTTGTTTGAGGATTAGACAGCGGAGAGATTCAGTGATACCCTCGTATCGCATCCGGCTTTTCGTTTGTCTTTTGTTTTCATTGCCGAAAATGCAGAGGCGAAAAGAAAAGAAAGATCAACAAACACACGTCCGGCGTCATCCGCCGCTTCCGTGCGATGGCATTTAAAATTCCGGCAGTTGGCGCCCGGCCAGCTCATAAATCGCAAAATCGCGCCAAACCACGCCTTCGCCCTCAATTTGCAATACAATAGCCTTCCGGCGTTCTTTAAATTCGTCGGCGCCAGTTTAAAAATGTGTCTGCCTCGAGCGGATCTCCCAAGGCATAAAAAGTTTGGGGATTTGGGATTTGCATTTTGTTACAGCACGATCATTAAAATGCCTGAATATGAAAGCAGCTTTGTTCTTCTTGTATTCCGCGTTATTGTGATAAAAATGTGAATATTTGGGCTAATTTAAAATTTAAGCACGGTATGTTATGATTAAATAACTGTCTTTCGATTAAATTGCGAAATGAAAGTTCTTTTGTGTTTGAGAAATTTTCATCGCTTTTTAGAAGCAAACTTTCCACGTTATCACTTTTTTGTTTTAAGTTATTGTTCAGATTCAGGATTTTTTGCAAGGCAAACAAAGAAAATATGGTTTGTTCCTCTTTTATTCCATTAAAAAAATAATACTAATTGTTGTGCGAATGCAAACTTATGTGTTGTGTTTGAACTGCATCTTTGAATTGCAATGTGAAATGACAGTTCTTTTGTGTGAACAAAATTTCAACACTTTGTAGAAGCCAAATTTTCACGTTTTCACTTTTTTGCTGAAATGTTTTTTTCTGGTTCAGGGGCTCATAATCGGTATTTCACTTTGCATTAAACCATCTAGCTTTTTGAAAAAATTCCCTCAAAACATCTGGTTTTCCAAAAATTAGGAAAATTGAAAAACGACAAGTTTTGTTGCAAGAATATTTGTGAATGAAAAGGTGCCGGTCTTCCAAATACTTAGATTGTTTGTTGTAGTCTAGTTGTAGTTTTGGGGGGATGGTAAGAGAAAAAAACTAGCAAAAAATGGCAGGATTCCTCAAAAGAGTAGGAACAAAGTATTTTTCCTTTCTTCAAAAAGCGAGATAACGGGAGGTTAACCAAAATGTCTTATATTTAGTTGAACATCTACTTTTTGAATGGAATTCCTAAGAAAAAGCGACGCGGGAGGTCTGTTTTGCCGCGGATGCATAGCTAATGGCCTCACATTGGCAATGCATTCGTTGCTAAGGTCGTCGCCGTTACTAGGCCAAATCGTGATTCTTAGAGCAACCGCCCTCTTCTGGAGAGAAACAGGGTGGTCCAGGCCTTCTGGATCAATTACTACAAAGCCAAGGGTCTATAACTTTATGTAGCTTCCGTTTGTTCAAAATTCAACTTTTGAAAGAGAAATCAAGGTCACTCCGAGGATGGTGACGGCGATTCCGGCTATCAGGGCGACGATGTTCCATTTTCCCTGAAACAAAAAGGTAATTTTTTGAAAAGAAAATAAAGGGAATTGTTTCAAAATTGAAAGGTTGTTATTGTTCTTTCCCGAATCGCATTGTCCTTTCAGCGGCGAGAGCCCCCGTTTGCATAAGCGCATAGGAATCATGGTAATTTACATTCAGACCCACCCTTATTTCACGGAAGAGGAGGACCGCCCAGAGGGAAACCACAATTCCAGGGGACTTGGCGATTATCGGGTATGCGATAACCTAAAAAATCACGTTTGAAGTGGTGGAAGTGAAAAGTTACCTGTCCGAGATAATGGTTCGCTGCGAAGAAACTACACGTGGCGACACCATAAATTACTCCAGCTAAGAGGGATGGAACGGCGAGTTCAGGATTGATGAATGGGCGATTTCGCCTAAAAAAGCCCATTGTTTAAAAAAGACAGTTTCAAACTTTGCGAGAGAATACACAATAAACACCAAGGTGGAGATGAACAATGCCCCAACAGCGAATGCGAAGAAGTGATCATGAAGAAGGGGAGAAGCATCTGGCTCTGTGGCAACAATGTAGTTGATTCCTGTGAGCATGTTTCCATAGAAAAATCCAACTAGGCAACATATAAGAATGGAGCTGAAGGTATAATTAGATTTAAATGTTTAAGAAACTACATAATCCTTCTGATAGTAGACACACGATGTTGGCCGTCATCTTCAGGTTCGGATTGCATTTCCTTCTCCACATCATACTGTAATGCAAACTTTATCAGGGACCATCAGCCTCTTTTTCAAAGGGTGTTTTATGTTAATTAGCCTTTCTCAATTAGCATATCAATTTCCAACACTTCAAAAAACGGTTATTTCCAAATTGTCTAATTAGCATTTAAAAAGATATCCTTTGAAAGAAGGCTGATGATTCTTTTAAGTATTTGAAAAATTGAAGAAACGAAAACTTCTTAACAAAATTAGGATTTTTTCTTTCTTCAGGTTCAAGGCTATGCTGAGGAATTATAAAACATACGACGGTCTGTAACATAAACTTCAAAGTCGATATGAGGTTGTTTACACATCCTCAAAAGAGAATGAGATTTGTTTATATTTTGAAACGTATTACACTTCTTCGGTGTTACACTTCAAAAACTTCGGTATTACACTTCAAAAACAGCAATTCTTTTGAAATACTGAAAAACATTCATTGTACATGAGAAAAGTTTATGTAAGGTACCTTTTATTTAATTATACATCCATCTATTCGTTCTTAGTTAATTACAAATTTAAAGAAATTTCATTGTAATGACATATTATTTAATAATAATTTAAAGAAATCTCAAGCAATATTGCAAACACAGAGATTTTGGATTACGTTCGTATTCTATCCTAAGTTTAGCAGGGTCTAGGCGCTGGTTGCATACAAGCCATGTCCACCTATGGCTCAAATGAAAAAAAGAGACTTTCAATTGCACCACAAAATTTGTTTCTGCGGTGAGAGATATATGATTGAGAATTTCGAATATTAACGACCGTACCCAATAAAAAAGAAATTGAGGAGCCTGATTGCCACGATTTTCAATGAATTGAAGCTCATTTAACTTACTTGACCAGGAGCCGGACGCAACTTCATCGGATAATGCTTGATTGGAGCAAATATACATCCACTAAAATCATTTTATGAAGAACGTTTTGCAACTCACCCGATGCACACAATAAGAACTCCCAATAGATTGAGCATGTTGTGTTTTGGCTCAAGCATAGGACTAAAACAAGAACTATCTTATGGCTTTTATTAGATTTCTTACCTTCCAAAAAGTCCAAATCTGCTAATCGCCCATCCAACAATGCAAGTGACGGTGTTCCAAAGAAGACTTCCCACGGCCATTCCAAGGCCATCCATGATGAAAATGGTCAGTGCATTTCCTAATAAAGAATGTTAAAACAGTTTAGATTATGACTTACCCAATGCAAATAACATTCCACCAATCATGCAATTGGGATAGAAAGTAGGGCATCCGACAAAAACATAAACAACGATTCCTACTAAAAGTTGTCCGAGACACATTAGCCATTGGAAGAATAGGCCTAAAAGGTACTTTGCTGTTGGATTCAAGTGTCATACCATCTCCTGCTTCAAACCACCTGCATGGAACGTAGGTGGAACCGTAGGTTACAATGGAAACAAGTGCATAAATCCCTCCGAGAACTACATCCTGGTCCATTCCCTGAAACAAAGGGTAGAAAGTACTGTAAACTTCGAAGATTGAGTTCAAATTCGAATGAAATAGATGAAATGTGATCATTTATAGTGTCACAGGCGCTTGTCTGTTACCTGGGAATTATCGAACAGAATCAATCCGATAGTGGATTTGCATGCATTGTCGTCCACGTCGAACTCTACACATCACTTTCCGAAAAGACATTATATTACTTTAAAGAATGATGAAGTACCGTGAAAATAGCCAAGCCTTTAAAAATAAAGATATCCAGTCTTGTTTTTCAAAACTTCGAAGAAAACAAGTGCCTCAAATGTCCATTGATTGAAACATATTAGCGAAAACGGGTGCAGAAGTGCAGAAGTACATCGATCTCTGATTATGTAGTGCATGATGATGATAAAACATTTGATTTATCATTGAGCTTCTTGATCATGATGATAATAAACTGTTTGATTTACCATTGAGTTTATTGTCCATTGTTTTGGGAACCTAGAACTTTTCTGTAGTTATAGCACGATTTGTCGACTAAGAACCCTTACTTCTGTTTAATGTACTGTTACCAGAAGTTTACGTGTAACTGTGACATAGGTCATTCTTCTGTTTTAGAGTGCAAATGAATGTTACTGCTTATCGTCGATTGATCCATATTCCTCATTTGTTTGATGATTAGCGTTGTTGAAAATGAGGCTAGTGTTAGAGAAAAAGAGAGGTATGAAAGTAGTTTTTAAAAAGTTTAAAAATAGCTACATATATTAAACAATAACCCACTTTTCCCAAGCTGTGTTTTAAAAAACTTTTTTTAACCGTTTTTAAAAAGGTTTTTAAAGACCGTTTGTCACATGCTTGTTTGGGAATCAATTTTTATGGATCACCCGGTATCTCGACACTTACATATTCTCTTCAAAAATACGGCCGCCTGAACTGCCTGTAACCCGTTCGTGTTTATCATACACAACATAAGTGATACATGATGGTGCTCTTCTTACAAGTTACATTTTCAAGGAGGTTGTAGTGTTGGTTCAATCTACCGTTTATCTATGCCAAAAAAGTTTATTAGAGATGGAAAAGGCTCTGAATCATTAATGAATGTTTGTTATGAATGATTTTAAAACTTGTATTCACAAAACATGCAAAACTTTTATCTTTTGCCCCAATTTTTCTTACGACTTTGTTATTATGGTCACGTTAGGTCTGTTCTCTCGCTTTACCCGTAGTGGTCACCGCCCGGGCTAACCATTAATGCGGTATACACTCGCCAATAAAACATCGTAATATCACCCTTTCACGCCCACACAGCAGAGATTCGCACACCCACTTTCCAAGAAAGAAACAAACATGTTTCAGTGTTTTAGTAAACATACCCGAGAACAAGTCGGCTGACGGGGTTCGGATCAGGGTTCGGATCAGATCTGGGGAAAACAGATTTCTTCTCTTTCTGTACAGTAATTGAAAAATGCATTGTGGTTTTTTTATTGTCATTAAGTTTATCTCAAAATGAAGAAAAACAGGTATGAATCCGATTCACCCTTGTGCAACAAAAAAAATTTGTCCGTCAACCCAAATTGGTCCTCTAAATTGCTAACAACACGACCCAGGTTTGATCCCGGTCGGTGCACTTTTTTTTATAACTCTAAATAACTCATATCAATTTTAAACAAAATAAAATATAACTGCACCAATTTTGCAATTATTTAAAATTCGATTTTCACTCAATTTAATAAAAAAAAATTTAATCTTGTTTTTCGAAGAAAAAAAAACAAAACAAAGGAACTGTTACAAACGAAAGATATCTTTAAACAGGGTTTCAAATCACTAATTGTTGGTTTTTTTTCTGTCGTTGCATTTCCTTTGTTTTTGAAATATTTTTTTTAAAATAATCTATAATTCGTCACCAAAAATGTTGAAAATCTGTTTCCTGGTTATCTGGAGGACAAACTTCTCAAGGTCACGTAACGTCTGTTCACTGGCCTCTCCTCGCAGTGGTCTCCATTCGGGTAAATAGTTTCCCCTATAAAAGGAGTTGGCCGATTGGCGGTGGTCATCGATTTGACAGTGTAACTTTACAGTTCATCTCTTGCACTAAACGTGAATTTCGCAATCGTATTTCACTTTTGATTCTATTTGTTTCAATTAGAAATTGGGGTAAACCTTTTTGCAGAAAGAAAATGATGTCATTTTTATACTTGCTGTGTGTTCTTTTCGTTGTTGTAACCTCCACAATTCCATTGGCACCGTGGCCTCTTAATGTGGACATGTTTGAGGAACGCTTGAACAATATGTAAGTAATATTTCAAATTGTAAAAAGAGACTTTGATTTAAATTAGCATTTTTCTTTTTCAGTGGAGACGACCACGGAGGTATCTATGTTATTTGCAATGGAGTGTCATGTCTATCTGGAGGGTGATTCAAAATCTAGCAACGCATTACTCGAATCTTATTTTACAATCGATCTCATCGTTTTAATTCCTTTATTGACAATAAAATTTATTCCACAGAAGAACCAACAACTGTATGCCTTCGGGTGACTTGAGGTTGTTTGACGTCCACAATAAACACTTTGTTTTCTGAGGCCTTGAAAAATAATTGCTTAATAGTGCGACGAATCTAAATAATAGATATGAAGTTCTAAATTTAATTTACCTTTAAATTGAACAGTAGAAAAACATAGGAGTGTGAGGTAAGTGCCAAAACACTCATAAGTGCTGGGAGTACTGTAAGTTTGGCGTCAAACCTAAAAATAAGATTTTTTTTAGTTAAAAAACACGTAGTATAAAAAAATTAGTTAATCTGCAACTGTGTGTATTTATTTGCTTATGAATCAAATAACATAATTTTCAAACAGTTTTTACTTTTCTTAGTTTGTTTTAATGTACAATTTTAACTCTAAACTTGAAAGGTGTTGATTTCGAAACTGGACAAAAAAATTTATTAATTGCCTTGATAAATGTTTCTTTTTTTTTCTAAAAAAAAATCTTAAAAACACAAAATAATAATTTAGATTTTCTTTTAATTAAAAAGCACATTTGAGTTCAGCGAACTTTTGGGTATTTTCTGTTTCTTTTTTAATTTTTTTGGCAAATTTTAAAAATGAGAAAGAACTCACACAATTTTCAGCTGTGGAAGAAGGAAAAAGCAAATACATCCCAAACAGGCAAACGAACAAACCAAAAGGTACTGCAATAGCTAAAACTCTATTTAAAACTTATATTAGCAACCCAACCAATTCAATTTCCTTCCACGATTTGGCCTGTGACGTCATCCTGCCGTGAATAAACTTTATCCGAATAAAAACAATGGAATAGCAAAGGATCATAGCAGATGGAGCCATATATGCTAAATTTGCTTAGAAATCATGAAAACCTTTTTACTTACAAATTATCTGATGAACTGTAAGAAATATGTGACCTGTTCCGTCCACTTGAAAAAAGAATCTTATTTCCACTATGTTGAAAGATTTTCGGCAGGAAAAAAACCATTCCACAATTGTCAGACTGCATATTGAGGAAATAATTGCAGCAGAAATCCACACCTAAATGACGTTTTTTTCATGCGAAAACAGGTCTCACGGAATATTTTTGGAATGTTGTGGACACATCTTGGCGACAAAAAACTAGAAGTCTGTCAAATGACACATGAACTAGACATAACAAATAAGAGTAGTAGCCGATTGTATTTGGGGTTGACAAAATATTTATGACAAGAGGACTATAAAATGAACAGCCGGTGAAAGCACACGGTAGATAGACAAAAAGATTTGATACTAAGTAAACAAGTGAAGTGATGCAAAGAGGATAGCAAGCCCTAAAATAACACAAATATGACTTTAAAAAAGACATACTTTTTGTTCTGTACCAATTTTGAGAAGAGTAAAAATATATTTCCCAATAAACCGATAGTTGAGAAAAATGAGATTATTCCTCCGCAAACAGTTCTGAAAAGAGATGTTTAACTAAAACTCTATTTAATAGTTAGTAATTCTCAATTACTTTAAGATTTCGGAAATTTTCTTTGTAATAAGAAAAAACATTTACTGTTGCTGAATATATTTTAAATCAAAATCTAAATTAATAAAACTGTAAGGACTTATAAAACATGAATAAAATAGTTTTTCAAAACTTTAATGTCATATTTTCTCGTTTTTTTATAGTTAAATTTTTATTTTTAACAAAATGACCAACAACTTTACTTTTGTTAAAATGTGATATTGGTAATTTTGGACCGAACTCATTTCTATGCAGAATGTTATAAGGAAGAACTTTGTTGTTAAAGTTAAAATCGATTTCTTAGTTTTTATAATATAAAAACTAAAAAAAATATTTTTAGATGTATTTTTAGATGTTTTTTGTCAATCTTTTGCGTAAAGTAGACATCGTATTATTAAATTTCAAGTAATTCAAGCTCAGTGTAAAATGCATTTACCCTTATTAGTGAAATATATGTTTAAAAAAACTAATGTTATAAACTGAGGAACCAATTTCGAGAAGTAAGGAAAAAAAGTTCTTTGTCAAAGACACACCCGAAAATTAGAGAAACCGCGTTTTAAAGTCATACCTTTCTTCCAAAAAATACGTGCTCATTGCTCATGGTACGGTAAAAGAACCCGATTGCTGCCAGGAAAATGTAATTTTTTAGGCGTGTCTGAAAACAATAAATTACACCTGTCTGGCAAACATTTTGTCCTCTTGGAAACATAACAGAGACTCATGTACATACTCATCGACGTTCGAGTATCAGGAAGTTTGAGTAATCAGGGCAACAGAATCAGGCACGGGGTGAGGCACAAGTACTGGAAATGAGGCAATCTGCCTAATAGAAAAAGATTGCGATGGGAAATTACGTAATAGGTCCAAAGATAAACGTCAGCGCAGTTTAGACAACAAATGTAAGTTAAAATAGAGTACTATAAATATACCTAATAAAGTTAAGAATGAGTAGTTGAGTGAATCAAAATTTCAAACAATTTTCAATAATTTGGACTAATCGGGAAAACATATTTCATCAGGAACTTTGGTTTACAAAGTAGTATTGTAATGACCACAAGCCATAATTCAAAAAATCTTTGAATTGTACTCTAATTAGCGATATGTGATCTGAGGACAGAAATGTTTCTATGTCACAATATTGTTTCTTATAGCAAAATCTTCGTTTTTATCCTCGAGGCTGGAGGGGGTTCAATTTTAGGACTTCAAAACCAATAACCTTACAAACCCGGTGCCCCCTTATTTTAACAGTTAAAAAAATGTTCTGATTCATATCAATCAAAATTGTGTATTCCAGAATTAAAGGGCTTTTAAAGAGTCGAAAAAAAAGTCTTTGGGCCTGATCCAAACAAGGTAAAGTGACTGTTTTTTAAACATTATCTCATATTAATGTGCGAGAAAAAAAACAGTTTGCAGGTTAAATGCGTTGTTTTGGTAAAATCTGAGTACGAAATACTATTTTGAGACAATACCAGGCGACAGGTGCCTGTAGATACCGGCTATTTGAATGATCTGCGTGTCCGTTTGGTCGTCACTTTTGAATTTTTAATGTTCCAGCCTAAAAAGACTTTTGAATTTTTAATGTTGCCTAAAAAACCATGGTAGCGCAGCGAGTTTCACACCTGTACGAGATCGGTTGCCGCGGAAGGTAGTCCCACCGCATGAAGACCATAAGCAAAAACAAATTGTAAATAGGTTGCTGACGGTTTTTTAATAAGTTTGGAACGCCAGTTAAAATATCGTTGTTTGTCTGCCAATCGGGTTGGCCAACGTCGTCCGTGTTGATGACCATCCTCGGCTTTTTTTTGCCACACTTGGATACATCCAACAAACAAGATGTGTCTATGGAAAAGCTAATCTTGTTTTTCTCTCACTTCAAATTTAACGCCTGGTCTCAACTTAAGGAAATCGTCCAATTAGACGAATTAGCATTATAAACGCCATAAACAAAGACCGACCGGACGGCTATCTAGATGAGAACCTCATTTTGGAATAACGGCTTCAAACGGTTGATTTTTCATAAAAATCTAAATTGGCCCAATACATTTTCTTCAAATTGTGATCGCAACAATTGGCGCAGTGCTTCTTCTTGTTAAATAGAAAACTCTATCATTGTTTTTCACTTCTCGGCGTTTATAAAGAAATGAAAAGAGCGACCGTCGTACCTGGAAAATGGTTACAATACTAATTTTTATTTAATACCTTATTATTGAACAACAGAAAAATATAGCAATGTGATGTAAGCGCTATAGTACTTACAAGTGTTGGCAAAAGAGTGAGTTTTGAATCAAACCTAAAAGATAGAATGTTTTATGTTCACAAAATGACATACAGTTTACGGATTTCAGGAATAAAAAAGAAACAAATGCTTCCAAGGCAACTGAATGAACACACCAGGAAGTACTGTATTGCCTAAAGTTGTCTTTAAGAAGACAAAAAAATGATTTTCATTTACCAAAAGTATTTCCTGCCACAAATGGGAAATGGCGGTCATTCTTTTGTGTTTTAAACGGACTTCTACAAAAATAATAGTGTAGAAAACTAGCATTAGCACCGGAACAGCGTTGGCTAAAAATTATTATATTTTTTTAAGAAAACAGTTACTTACAAATGAAAACAAATGCTTGAAGAAATAGAGAGCCAGATTCTTTTGAAGTAAATAAAAACCTCAATTCATCAGGAGCAAAAGTTTTCCGACAAGAAAAGAACCAAGCGATCAGTGTAAAAATCAAAACCAATTTGTAGATCACAACTGCAATAATAAGCTGAAATATGTTTAAAAATGAAAAATCTGACCAAACCGAAAACCGCTGAAATTGTGCCGAAATTTTAACAGAACTAAAAGTGACCAGGCGATCAAAGGAAAGATGTAAAAGACACAACTGATAACTATAATAGCCGATTGTATCCGGAGTCGCAAAGATACTCAACCAAAGAGGATTATAAAAGGAACAATCGAATAAAGAACATGGAGTATAGAGATTGAAATTGGGTAGAAGAAATATAATAGAAGCTATGCATAATGGGATTGTGGCCCTAGGAATTCCCACTTTTCTGATAAATGATCCGTTACCTTTTATTAAGTGCAAATTTAGAAAAGAGTATAATAACATTGCCAAGTATGCCAATCACTGAGAATGTAAAAATAAATATTCCGCAAACGACTCTCAAATGTAATAAAAATTATTTCTATAGTTAGTGTTTTTTTAAGTTTTTAAAAATAAAATAAATATTAAAAATAAGATTAAAAAAGAGAAATTGTTTTCGCGCGTTTGACAAAATGTTATATCATATTTAAATTGCTTTATATATTTTTCTTAATAACATTGCTTAATTTACTAAAACAAACAGACAAAAAAGTTTGCGCCGAGGCGAAACGGAATCCTCGATGTTTGTCTTAGGACCAGGCCCGTTTTGTCTTTCCAATGTTTTACACAAGAACCAAGCAGATAGATTGGAAGTATTGGGAACTATTGTTTTCTCAAACCATACCTGTTTTCAAGAAAAGATACATTCATTTTTTTAATTGTTTTTGAAAGATCTTGCAAACGCAAAGTTGTGTGAAGCCTGCACTGAACACAAATGAATTGTAAATGATCTTTAGGCTCAATAGCTTGAGAAAGTTCAGCAAAGACCAAACTTTAGATGTTCGATGTGGGAAATGAGAAGTTTCAGAAATCCAATGTTCAAAAATAACCGCACAGAAACAAAATTAAACGTGCAAACACTGGAAAACTTTATTTCAAGTTTCAAATATAGAATTTTTTTAGAAATCTCATATAAACATTGTAAAATCTGCTCAGGCACAGGTTTGCGTTCCAAATGGATCAACTGCTACCAATCGAAGACAAGCCAGAATGTTTCCATCACTCCTTTTCCCTAAAATGAAGTTTTTGTTGAGGGATGATGTTAAATTATTACCTTGATGATTACCTCTCCTCTACTTTCAGTTCGGAATTCGGGGAAGTTTTGAAGTAGTTGTTCATTTGCTTGAGGAGAGAGGTGAACATGACCGGCTGAAATAATTTGATAAGGATTGAAATCAGAGGAGTCAGCAGTCAAATTTAACTATCATTTGGAAAGGTAGCCTTTTTAGCTACTTAAAAGGGCACTTGTTTTCTATGTTTTCCTCATTTTCGAATCTTTTGAATAAAACCCGCCAGATTTGAATGCCGCTAAACCCAGCCTTGACCGTTTAGTATATCACAACAATCACAGAGGACGGTCACCCGGGAAATGAGGTTTGATGCAAAAAAATATTCAATGTTTCATTTTAAAACGGAATGTTGTTTTTAACAAGCTCAAAGTTTTGAAAGAGTCCCAAGTCCCTCTTAAATCGTTTGATGTTAGTTGAAGAACAGTCATAAACTTCTTTGTAACTTGTTTTTACCTATGGTCCGCATTACTGTATGATGTGAGACTACTCTTTTTATGCGCTTGACATAATTTAAAGAGACCGTGATGTATCTCAAATTATTTTTTTTTGAAAATAACTTAAAAGTTTTAACATTTTACAATTTTCGCTGCCGCCGTTCTCGTACGGGTGTCAAACTCGCAGCGCTCCCCACGTCCGACAACCAGAGTTTCTGCGTCTTTTCAGGCGGTAACATTAAAACTCGAAAGTTGCGATCAACAAGTCGAGAAACCGATAAGTTTGAACCGCTCTAAACATGTTAACGTATTTCTTAAAAATGCGGCCAAAAAATAGCATTTCGTTTGCAGATTTCTCCAAAGCGACGCGTAAAAACCCAAAATTGTTATATATTTAAAACATTACTTTTTCAAGTTATTTTTTTTTAAAAAATAATTTGAGTTCCATCACGGTCCCTTTAAATCATGTCAAGCGGATAAAAAATAACAACCTGATTTTTTACGCGCTGTTTTAAAGAAACTTTTAGATATTTCAACAAACCTTTGCCGTTACTCTCCATTCTACTGGCGGTGTTTACAGTATCTCCAAACAAGCAATACCGAGGCATTGTCAAACCCACAACTCCAGCAACACAAGAACCTAGATTCATAAGTTTAATAACCTTCTTTACTGCTCACTTACCAGAATGCATTCCAACACGAATATTAACTTTTTCCGTTGGCAGATGAGGTACTCTAAAGCTAGTCAGCGCCTTCAGAAGTGCCACTGACATATTTGCAATTTCCTGCATGCCTTAAGTTTAAGACAGCTTTTAAATTAACGTAACCTTCACATGTTGATTTCCATTTCTATGCGGGAGCCCAGATACCACTAGATATCCATCACCAATTGTTTCAACCTAAACAACTTAAGGAACTTAGGTTATCCACTTACTTTATAAGCGTCATGGTCATCAATTATACTGTCAAAAATTGTATAAAGTTCATTAAGTAGTGTAACAACCTGGAAAAGATCAATTTCAGTTCACGAGTTATCAAACCTGCAGAGGTGTACATTTACTGGCAAGGGTGGTAAAACTAACAACATCCGAAAAGAAAATTGTGACATTGTCAAAAGTTTCTGGTTGAACAGATTGCCCCAATTTCAATTTTTCAGCAACTTGCCTGAAATCACAGCTTCGAAATTGTTTAAAAATCTCTTACTTAGGTAGCATTCTGTATAACAGAACATCACTTTTCTTCTTTTCTTCAACCAGTTCTTTCGTTCTTTCTTCAACTTCAGTCTCCAGAGTGGTTGCGTATTGCTCCAGAACATTGAAGACGTGGTCCATCAAATTGTCGCTTCTACTGTGATGTCAAATTAATGTCAAGTAATTTATGCTGTGTGCGAGTGATGAATATCAAAATTGATTTACCTTCCGTGATTCATATTTCTTAGAAGACTCTTTATTGTTCCAATGTCAGGCCTGTTCTTTGGTTCTTCTTCCCAGCAATCTCTGCATAATGCCAGCTGAAAAACATTTTGTGACTCAAACCCCTTTTTTTGTTTTTTGAAAGAAAAACTACGATGTTTTTTTCAGCTGGCTGTTATAAATGTTTTTAGCTGAAAACATGTAGTAGAATGAGTAAAGGGACAAAGCTTTTATGGAAAACTTCATGGTTCCATATGTGTGTGTATGTGTGTATGTGGGGGGGGGGGGGGAGAGTCTCTAGGTATGTGAATGTGTGTTTGTGTGAATGTGTGATTGTGTATGTGTATATGCGTATGATGAAAAGGGTATATGATGAAAAAGGAAAGTTGATGTGTGTGTGTGTGTGTGTGTGTGTGTGTGTGTGTGTGTGTGTGTGTGTGCTAGAATGTATATTGTATATGACTCCTGTTGTAAAATGAAATACTCACCAATGCTGGATTGACATCAATGGTCTCATGTGGCTCCAAATTCGGTCTCAATTTGTTTCGACCGCCTTTCTTCACCATAAATATAATTTCTGAAATCATTTCGTCTGTTTTGTTTCAAAGATCAAAAACCATCTGCATCCTCTTTCCTATTTTCCATATCCCAGGCAGTTGTTCTGCCGATCATTGCCGAGATCAAAATCGCTACACTAAAAGAATCTAATGAAGAAGCCTATGATAATCCGAAACCTGTAAATGTCTCCTTCTTTTGTTCCCGTCATGTTAAGTCCATCTCGCAGAATTTCAGGTGCAGTGTAGAGTTGGACTAAACAGAAATCTAGAAAAATTCAATACTGAAATTGTACCTTCTTCCGTTCTTTTTTCCAATTCTCTCATGAATGGAAGTCCATAGTTTGAAATTTTAACCTGCCACCTGTCGCTTACAAGACAGGAGGATGCAGTGATATATCCATGACAGTGTAAAAACGAGTTATGTATGAAACTCAACCCCTGGAATTAGAAGATATTAATTTTCAGAAAATAACCCTACATTCACAATGTCCTTTATAAGGCAATAGACGAAGAAGCCATCCATGCTAATTGAACTTTTAGTTATTACGTCCTAAAAGAACATCCATAGTTCATGGACAGTCACTTACTCTAATTGATCCCCGGCTGCAGTACTTCCAACAAGCCAAGTACATAGGTCCATCAATTGACAACCCAATGAATCGGTTGACATTTTCATGTTCAACTTCACGTAGCTTAAAAAAGTATCAGCGGATCTTTTCAGGAAGTTTACCTTTCGCAGATGACCATGGTCCTCCTTTGTCAGGAATGGCCTTCTTTCGTGTTTCTCAGCAGCAAGTGGTTCCTAAACATTAACGGTCTGTTTTCCTTTAAGAGCATGTTAAATACCCTTTCATAAGTGAAAAAAGCGAAATGTTGGGTTTCAATTCGACTGTCCAGGGTCATTTTTGTAGAGGTGGTACTTGGACCACTTTGGAGAGAGTGCATCGATTCTCCAGTCTAAAGAAGTGACATATTTATACATATGATAAATACACTAAATAAAATTGAAAAACGGAAACATACTTTTCCGACAATCTTGACAAGTGCATTGTTAGGGATTTGCCACATTCTGTTTAATCGCTCTTGTTCTGCTTGGCGTTGTCTAAAATTACAATACTCACCTTTGAAGTTTTAAGTCATAGGTATGAATTATATGGTTTTGTCTAGAAAGAGAGAGTGAAACAGAAAGGCAAAAAGAGAGAAGCCGAAAAAGGTAAAAACAGAAATACAGAAAGAGAGAGAGAGAGACAGAGAGAGAGAGAGACAGAGAGAGAGAGAGAGAGAGAGAGAGAGAGAGAGAGAGAGAGAAGAGGAATATTTTTCGCCCAACAACAAAAACTCACCGAATTGACATGTAAATAGCAAAAACTGCTGCAACAATAGTCAACAGCACAATCACTCCTCCGACAATCACAATCCATAGATAATCTTGCACGAAGTTTGTTGGACAAGATGCACCTATTCAAACTTTTTTCACAAAACTGCAATCTCTTACCTGTGTAACCACATGTCGGAATGTAGTTTGGCCTGATGCCTCCATACATTCCCCAAACGACTGCGTCCGATGGTTGTTTCACGGTGTAGTTCTGAAAAGTAAGGGTTGCAATGAGTTTTCTGATTACCACAAGGCCGACACAGACAGATATCTCCGCCACAACCATTGTAGTTCCATTGCTTCCCATGGTAACGAAATTCATAATAGGGCATCTCTTTCCATCAACTCCGATGACAACATGCCCAGACATCCCTGAATCATGAATTTGTCATGAAATGGTTAGTCAAACCTTCGAAATCATCGGCACTGCTGTACAACATTCGGGTTCCATTGTTGTATTGATCCGGTTGGAGAGTGAGAGTCCTGTTGAGGGTGCGGAAGTAGAGGTAGACTATATCATACAACTGATCTACGTATTCAGCTGCCTAAAGTAGCTCTGGTTGATGTCGCGATTACATTTAACTTCTTTTGGACACGTTGTGCAATTGTAAGGGGGAAGCTGCATTCGTCGCACAACCTCCTTCTTGAAGTCGGCTTGAACTTTCGGATCAACCATAGAATATACTACCTAAAAATGATGTTTAGGGACAAATTACGTCAAAAAAATAAAGGAAACGAACAGAAAATGATCTTTGAAATGCTTTTTTGGCGTCGGCATCTCGTCCATCAGTCACAGAAGCTGTATCTTTCCAAATGTCAATTACATCTCCTGCTCCGTTGGATTCTGAAAAACAAATTGCTGCCTGTAAACATCTTTACAAAAGGGTGGAGTTTTACCTTAATGTATTTCGATCCTTAAAAATTTACACCAAATAAAAAGTCATCAAAAATGCTTTTTTAAATAAAAACAGACTCATAACTCATTTTGAAAACATTTTGTTGTGAATGAATTCTTCCGATTGATAGGTTAGTGAAGATGTGTTAAAAATAAATGAGAGTTCAAACTCCGTTCGTGAAAATATATTGTTTGATCGTAGTCCTATTCTGTAGACGCTGGTTTTAAAATTCTCGTATGTAAACGAAATTTATTTCAGAAACTCACCTTGATAACCCGTCTTCGCTGCAGCAAAAATGTAGACATACTCATCGCTAACCATTCCAGCATCAAACGCTGCCAACATAAAAGTTCGTCGGTAGTCCGAGACATCAGGGAGACAAACTACCACAACTAAAACAAGTTAAATCACTATGTCAACTGCAAACAAACTTCTTGCCCTTGGCTTGATACGTTCCAACTGTGCTGTAAGATGCTCAAGCGTGAAGTCATTGATTTGAAGGCTGATAGTTACAGTCGTGTCATTAGCTGAATCCGCAACTCCCTAAACACCTAGACTTTTCATTTGATTGCTGTTGAACCTGAACATCTGTTGCAACATAGGCACATTTGTTGTCTCCAGAAGCCATGAGCGCAAATTCTGCCCATTTGTTTATATGCAAAATTTCGTAAATTGCTTGGGCTACCCTAAAGTGGAGTTAATAGAAGACAATTCAAAGTACTGACGTGTCTGAAGTTGGAGAAATGGTGACAGCCGTTGGATACCGAAGATTGTCCATAATTTGAGACGATGTGACCAAGCCCCAGGTGAAGATGGCCACATTGTAGTAACCGGTTAAGACTGCACCCACCAGAGCAGCTAAAACTAAATGCAACAATTTTACTTTATAGTAACCTCTGTTGCAAGTAGGACCAATTAGCACACTTATATTCTGTTCTAGTATTAGCTCCGCTGTAAGGCCTGCAGCCTCTGCCTCCAGACAATTGTCAAACCGTTGGATGAACCTAAGTGAAAGTTTATATAAGTTTTTTTGGTATACGGTACTTCACATCAACATTCTTGATGATCCCTTCTGATCGTATTCTTTCCATAACTATGTCTACAGCCGACGCGCTTCCCTGAACATGACTAATTTCATCACATCATTCTTTATGTTACCTCATATCCAACGTACGGATTGAATTCTGCACTGTTATTGACTCCAATCAAACCAACATTCAGAGTTAGAGTAGTCACCGTTTGAAGACATGGAAGAATCTGTGAAAGGTTTTCAAAAACAAAATTGTCTTACCAGGAAAAGATGGCTTGGTAGCATTGGGGACGTGAGGTGTTTGACAAAGCACTACGCGTTATTGGGGACGAAGCCCTGAGGGCCATAATCCCAGTGATATTGCCTGTTATGTGACTTCGGGCAAGCCACGCGCTACAATCTTAATGGGAAAAAAGATCAAATACTCTGGAACATGTAAACCCTGCGTAGGTGGTTATTTCCTTTTGCGAGGTTTCCAAATTAGGGAAGTTCATGCTCCGAACTTAGCGAAAGTGTACACAACTGCAATGAAAATTTAGCTTAAAGACTTTTAAAAAGTTATCAAAAATTTAGTTTTCACATAGGATTTAAACTATTAGCTAGTACTTTTGTATAACAAAAAGTTTAAATGTCTCAAAATAAATTTTTTTTGAACACTTGTTTAATTTAACTAAATTGCATTGAATCTAAAATCTGAAACTAAATAAGCAAACCTGAAAGATACCTTCAGAGGCCTTTTTTGACTTTCTTTATAGTAGATAAAAAAAGAAAGAAAGTCGGAAAATTTACCAGCGCAGTTGTGAAGAAGAAGATGCGGAAAATTAAGGTTTCCTGACATCGTAGCGCCGCAAGTGTCACACCCGTACGGCATCGGCGGTCGCGCCAAGGGTAGTCCCATCTCGTACATTAATAAAAACCATAAGCAAATACAAGTTTAAAATAAATTCAGGAAGGTTCATTTGTTTTTTTTATTCTTGCAAGCGTTAAAAACAAAGTATTTGGCTATTTGGCTATATTTAGTTTTCTGTTAAAACTTGAAAAGCTATATTCTCATTAAAACAATTACCACATTATTATGAAATAATAATTTATTAACTGGAGTATAATTTGTTCCATTGTTTGATTTCGGCAAACGTAATTTCATTTCTGACCGTCGAAATTATCACATTTCGTTTGCCCAGCTGTCTTAAAAGGGACAACTGTTGCAATTGGCCACAATGGCCACAAAGCCCTAGAAAACAAACATCGCGCCTGGTTATCCCTATAAAAGGAAATTTTGTGCTTTCAGTTAGCCAATCATCAAGTGATGAAGTCTCTCATTCTTCTGTGCCTTGCAGCAGGAGCAAGCGCCTACGTTTGCGACACAAAATCTCGTAAGTCTTTCAAAATTATGTTTTCAAATTTTAAATCATTTTTTTTCAGTTTGTGATGACGTACAACTCTGCACACAAGAAATGATTTGTGCCGAAAAGGTTTGATTTCAGTTAATCATAACAAATTTTTCAGGATCCCATAATGGGTCTCGGAAAATGCTGCATAGATATGGACAATCTACCGACTGACCCTCCTCTTCAGACAAACTTTCCCATTTTTCCGACCACCCAGCCAGGTAAACCATAGAAAATATTATAAAAACGTGTTTCTTAGCCGTCACAATTCCTCATATTCCCATGACTCAACCACCATTCATTCCAATAAATCCAATGACTGAACCTCCAATTTCAATCTTTCCTCCAGGGTATCCCCATGGACAATGCCAGGACAGGATTAATCCCATAACTGGAATCCCTGATTGTCACACAAGGTTTTCCCTTAGAATACACATATGACACTCTTTTTAATAGAGCCGCATTATGCACTGACTCAGCCTACTATGACACAATGACAAAGGAATGCCCAAAGACCTGCGGAAGGTTAGTCACAGATGGAATTTCTTTGTAATTTGGGGTTTAGATGTGGACTGTTTTCTTCCACAATGATGCCAGTTACAAATACACGTACCCCGATTTATGGTTGAGTTTAATTGAATTGTAAAAAATCTGTTTGTTTAGGGAACTGCATTGACAAATCAAATCCAAAGACTGGACTACCTGAATGTTCGACAAAGATACATCTTTGTCAAAATTCCTTATACAAGTAAGCACATCTATAATCCAAATAAGGTAAATTAAAGAAACATCATGCGCAACGAATGCCCTGTAACATGTGGATTTTGTTCGTCTTCTGGAGCTACAACTCGTTGGTCCAATCATTTGTCGACTACCACTCGCAGAGGTAGAGACCATTTAATATGTTCTTAATTAATTAAGCAAACTTAATTTAGGATACTGCCAGGACCGATTAAACTCAAAAACTGGACGTTCAGACTGCTTACAAAATCTTGCATTGTGCAAGCGGTCAGATTATGCAACTCTGATGCGTTCGGAATGCCCGAAGACTTGCGGATTTTGTTAAATGCCTGATTCAACACAATGGGAATCCGGCGGTTATTTATTATATTTATTGTATTTATATAAACTATCCATTTCATTCTGTTTGAGTGGAGTTTTTCATGAACACATCAACACATGTTAAGAAAACACATACAGTACTTGCAAGTTTTTTTTTCAAAAGCCGAAATACGGCACGGGCTGGTCGCTCACCAAGAAAACAACGAGGGTTCGGATCCTCCCCGGGGCAACCTTTTTGTTTTTGTTATTGTAGAACATAATTAGAGGGCAAAAGTGTTTAACTTGGGGCGGCTAACAACCCTGGATGCTTGCCTGGTTGCTCCCACGAGACGGACAGTGGATTAAGGGGGAGCGGCCCGGTCTTAGCCATGCTTTACCATCACAAAAGCATGCTTGCCAGGGAAAGCAGGTAAATGTTATCTTTTTGTACTAGTTTTTTCATTAGAGTTCAACAATACCATCTTAATTAATTTCCTTACGGTGGTAGCAGACGAATTTAAGTCGTCCGCTTAACGCTATCAAGGGAACAATGCATAGCTTTTGCGTGACATGTGCTTGTGATGGCATGACCTTATCACCTGTAAAATTTTCCATCGCCTTTGCTGACTCCACGCCTTCTTCCCAGCCATCTCGAATTTTCAAGCTGTTGGCCTTTGAAACTTTTCTCTCTTCCACGTGATGCTCATCGTTTGCTGGTGCACTTGTGGGTTCGCGCGGCGTTATCTGTAAGACTGTCATGGAATATCGGTTTGCTTTTAAGACCAGCACAACGAACAAAATGTTTCAAGCCAGTCGTCTTCGTCTGTCCAGTCTGCTCAGTTGCCACCCTGCTTTTCTCCGATCTATCCTTTAGGGCCTCAGAAAAAGCCGCATTTCTCCAGAAATGTTTTGAATCACGTGTGTTTTGAAATTTCCATGAGAATACATACATGACCTGCACTATAAACTGCTTCGAACTTTGATCATTTATTGAAATGTGTTTTTCAATTCCATACTTTCAGTGTAATTAAACCAATCATGAATCCACGACTCTTCTTTGCTGCCCTAGTTCACTGCATCTTTTCCCAGTATGGAGACATTATGGGAGGAACCCTAAATCTGATGAATGTTCCGCTGAAAAAGTAAGTTTACTGCCTTTTTAAGTTTTTGTATTCAATGAATGTTCCACTGGAAAAAAAAGTTTAAAAGTTTATTTTAAAGTTATTAAATTTTCAGGTTGTTCAATGAAAGCATGCATCATCACTATGGCATGACCAGCAATGACACGTAAGTATCTTTTCTCACTTTAACCCATGAAAAATTGCTATCACACCTTGCAAAGAGAGACAAAGGGCACTTCCGTATCAAACACTTTATCTCTTTTTCACACCGTAAGATGACTTCATATCAGCTGTTCCATAGTTTAGTGCTTATCACTTTAAAAACTATTTCTAGCGAAAAATACAAACAAGAGAGAAACTAAAAGGTTTATTGAAAGTTTCAGGTTTGAGATGTTTTTTTCTGTGAGTTCATCTTCAATGTTCGTGGGGCTCATGATAGGATTTGCCATAATGGGCAGTCTTATGGACAAAGTTGGCAGGAAACAAACGGCTGTGTACATAAGGTATCAAGATTTTCTTTCACAAAAGAACCGATGTATTCAGGGGTTCTTTGGCATTGGTTGGCTGTAGTTCCATGATTTTGGCACAAGTAACAGGACGTTGTGAATTTTACGTTCTGGGACATGTCACAGCTGGAATTGTCACTGGTCTCAAAGTTGTTGTCATAATTTACCTTGCTGAATGCTGCCCAGACAGATCCAGAGGTACGTGATAACACATAAAGTTTCAAAAATCATAATAACACCTTTTTACAAGAAAGAAACCGTGTTTGCTTTATAGTATAAGATGTTACCATGCTTTAAAAAGTAAAGGTTTTAACCTTCGTGTCCTTCGCGTGCGAACTTGTGGAGCAGTTACTTTGTGCGATCTATAGTGCAATTTACCAAAAAAAGTTTAAAAAACTTCTATTTTTGGGAAAAAAGTCGGGTGTAATCCTAAACCAAAAGCCGCCCGGACCGGCCCGCTCCCCCAGAATTCACGTCACGGCCCACCACGAGCATAGAGGGTTCGGATCTGTCCCAAGTCAAAAAAATGGGCACATTATAAAAACTAGAAATTTGTTTTACAATAATATAAATGCCTTTTTAATTTAGTACAAATGTTAATAAAGGATATATATAAAAGTTTTTACCGGGGTGGATCCGAACCCTCGAGATTGTCTGGTAAGCGGGCCGCAATTTGGCCGCCCTTTTTTTTGCTTTATTTTGATATTAAAAAAGTTAAAGTGTCTTGAAAACCGATAACTTATGAATGGGCTTTGAGTCTAAAAGTTTGAAAGAAACTCGTTTGAGCCAAATTCGTTTTGTTAAATATCCAGAATTCTTATCAGAAACGGTTTACAAAGTGATTTCCATTTTACAATTCCTTTAATAATCAAAGTCCTGTTTTTTAAGGATTAATTTCGATGGCACTGAACTCGGGAGCTGTTGCTGCGGTCATGTTGGCTACCCCTCTCTGTCTTCCTAATATTCTGGGCAACGATTCTCGCTGGTTAGTTTGAGGCTTCACTTCTCAACAATACTTCCTACTTTTTCAAGGACTGTACTTCCGATGATTTGTATGAGTATGGCTGTTATCCACATCACTCTTGCTTCGAGATTTCCTCAGAGCCCAAAACAACTTTACATCCAGGTACTTGTAAGACATCGGCGAGAGTTTAACTGAGTTTAGTACCATCGAGTGAATGAGGCACAAGAGTCCATGGAATACTATTTCGATAATAAAGAAGACATCGGTAATTCCTCTTCCAACATTTAACTGGGGTTGAAATTCAGAAAGCAAAATACTCGATATGGATTGGGAAATTAAGAATCACTCTGGGAGGAAGGCTTCCCTTATGCATATTTGGAGACATTCGAGAGACAGGTTTCATATATCAGAAAAGGGGTTCATCACAAGTTGCAGACAAGCCCTTTTCTTGGTCTTATTGTCTGCGTTTGTGCCTGTTTTCTCAGCCATCAATGTGAAAATCCCTTACCTTCTCTCAATGTTAATTAGCTTTGGTATGAACCAATCAGAGGTACTACTTTAAAAAAAAGGAAAATTCAAAGTTTTTAGGCCACAACTGCGCTGACATTGATAAACGCAGCATCCATACCTGTTTGTTTCATTGCGCCTTATTTGATACGTCGATTTGGAAGGTTTTTCTTACAAGTTCAAACTAAATATACAAAATGTTTTCAGAAAACCTCTTTTTGTATCGATCGCCATTCTTTGTGCAATTGAATGGGTTTGGTTGGGATGTGCTCAATCGTTTTTGGATTTGCACTCAGTTGTAAGTTTCCTTTTTTATGAAAACAACTAAAATCCAACTTTCAGAACATGACTTGGTCTTGGATCAGCGCCTGTATTGGAGCTTTGATTGGACAGTCTGCGGTCAATCTGGGGCTTCTAATAATGTCGCCCATTTTGATATCCGAAATTTGTCCTCATCATACCAGGGCAGCCATATCTCAGGTAACCAACAATTCATTTGTTTTTAAAGGGTTTCCAAAATTTTCTTGAGCAAAAATGAGTGTTGCATTTTTTCAAAACGAAATATCCCAAGTTTTCAGTTTTAAATTCTGTTTTTTAATCAAGGACACTGCCTAATTTTGGCCTGTTTTTTTTTAATTTAAAAAAAAGTTTAAAAGAAAAAAGTTTAAATTTTTAAAAAAAGTACGCACTTTATTTTGAAAGTTAAGTTATGATAGAAAACTGACGATTCGTCATTTTGAACTGTATTCTGCCATTTTATTAAATCATAAAATTCCCACGACAGCTACATCGACTGATTTGGATGTTCGCGATGGCTGCATATTAAAAATAGCAACGCTGAACTGTTGATTTTTTAAACCAGCATTTAAACAGTTGTATGATGTGGCAAAAGTGACACGACTTTAAAATTGCCATTGGATTCAGCAATAATTTTGATTTATTTCTAAAGATCGGCCGAATTTTACAAATGCCAACTTTTTGTAACAAAATAACTACAGAGATTAAAAGATTTGTTGTTTAAAAATGTTTTATGCAAAACAAAATCAACTTTTTTCAGTTTACACAAGTACTCCCAATTGCCTTTGCTGTGGCTGAAGTAGCCCTCTTCCCAATGTTGCGGTCAACAGTAGGATCAAGTCTCTTTTTCTTCCGGGCCATTTGTTGTTCCCTTCTAGCAGCTGCCCTGTTCCTTATGGTAACTTTCCCTTTAAATTGTTTAAAGTTTGTTTTCAGATGGGAGAGGAAACGCCTCGGAGGGAGTCTCTACTGGGCGTGTCCCCCGAAATGCTGCGGCAGATCGTCAGTCGACCGCCCAGTTATGGAAGTCTGGAGTCCTCCGATTCTCAAGAGAACCTCCTTGCATAATTCATACCTGTACAAATTGTATTTAACAATTAAACAAAATTAGTGTTTTTACCAGTGACCGATTAAATTCTTCCATCTAATGGCCATCTAATGTCGTATGCAAGCCCTGATCATCCACTTGACCATTACGATTTCCTGCTTCAGTAAGTTCCAGCACGGCGTACTCTATAAATATGCGTCAGTCTTTTCAATCCCTCAATGAATGTCGTAATGCGTGATGTTTGTCGCTATGTTTACAGAATACATCATTTGTACCCCGCTCTTTTGAAAAAACTGCGCAGGATACATTTGAATGTAGGTTGATGACCTAGAAATTGTTCTTTTATGGGTTTCGCCAAGCACATTTTTGAACAGTTAGCACACCCTTCAACCAATAATTTCTCATATTCATTTTTACGCTAAATTTTTTCAAACCAATCAGTTTAAATTTGCAAATAAAGTTGAATTGTACTATGTATATGTTTACACTTTGTAGTTTGTTCGACTATTGTTCCTAAATCATTTGAAATTCTATTTCCGAAGGCTTTTGTGGGTGTTTCGAAACCAGTTTAAACGAATTATTAAACAAAGGTTTTGTGGAATAGCTTCAGATGTTTGATGCCTGGTCGGTGGAATTCATGTTAAATGCTTCAGAAACGTTTAGAATTGTTATTATTTAGAGGAACGTTTATATAGCACGTAGGTGTCTGCTTTTTTGCGCTTGCAATTTCAAAACAAAAATTTACAAGAAAAAGTCAAAAGTTTCCAGATTCAGATTTCAAATGGAATTCTTAGTTGTGCCCATATTTTTAATAAAACATCTGAGGTTCGGATCCGCCCCAAGTAATTTTTGCCCCTCGTTGTGTGAACATTTAAAAAACATTTATTCAAAACTTCAATACATTTTATGTTGCATTAAAAAATTTAAAAAAAGAAAACTAAAAAATTGCCCCAAGGTGGATTCGAACCCTCGATGTTTGTTTGGAAAGGGGCCCAAATTGCGATGATCCAGGGTCCGTAAAGGCCTCGTTTCAGCCACCCTTGGTGAAAGAAACTATTTAAAACTATTATTTATTTCGTCTTTAACATGATCTTCTCGTTTCAATTGCTGCTTTATTAAACCGAATTAGGCCAATTTCTTTTTTATTCGACCTCTTAATCGCTATTCTGATTTTTTGCTTTTGCTTTAAAAAACTATTGAACTTTTTTTCTGCTAAACTTCTAGAATTTCATGATCAAAAGACGAAATCATGTGAATTTTCCGTACACCCCCTTCCCACCCACACCCTCCGTTGAAAGATCATCCCGTGGGAAGACACTTGCATTTCCTTTGGCAAGTTGTGAATGACCTGAAATGTAATTATCGGTTCTTCACTGAGACATCGTAATGATGTCATTATCTCTTTCCAAGTTTTCAGCCGCCCACAAAGGAACAGGCGGCGTTGTTCGCACGTGGCTCTGTTGACAACTCCTGAATTCCAAATGAACTTTTCTTGCACCCTTTCTTTTATAGAAGGTGACCCCTGACTTTGTAAAAGGGAAAAGATTTTTTCTGTGATATTTGATGTTTTATTTTTAACACCTGGCAATTTACGTTTTCAAACGTACATTGAATTATTATTGTCTGCCAAAAGAAAAAAATAGGATATTACAACTACTATTTAAAGCAGTGGGCGTGACATTTGTTCTATTGAAGCCCTTGGTTTTTGAAAATGCCATATCTACAAGCATTTCATACATAATTTCTCTTTTTACATCCAGACAGGTCAAAAGTTCTTGAGAAAATGCACGTCGCTTTATGCAGATTTGCACACTTTGCTGCTTCAAATAGACGCTATATATAAAACGTCAAGTTTTGTCCTTCGAATTAACTGCACGCTTTTCAGAAAGTTATTAATTAAGCGAGGAGACCGATAACGCAGGGATTCGTGTTGACATCTTAGCATCTCTAGTCATAAAGGCCGCGCCCTTCAAGAAAAACGTCTACGTACGGCGGCCTACCCCAGATGAATTTAATTGCATGACGTTGTTTGCAAATTCCACTGTATTATGCAGTCATTAGACTGACCTTCCATACCAGTTCATGAAATATGTAGAATTGTGTCGTCGGGATGGCCCCCCTCGCGCATTACCCAATTCCGATCGTCTGCTAAGGACCTCTCGGAAAAGCCAAAAATTGTACAAGCGGAATTATTCAGACCGGTATTTGAGGTGACTAATGGGAGCACGACACGCATGCAAGGTAGTCTCCCGTTAATTTGAATCTATTCTTGGAAGAATGAATGTTTCAAGGTAACTCTAGACCCCCGTCCTCTGTGCGCACCCCCGCCGATCTAAGGGCAAATTGGATCCCCCCGATTTGCATTGTTTAATTCGGATTTGTCTTTATTTGATTTCTGTGCTCCTTTTTCTTTGATCCCCTCTTCATTTGCCCATCTCCTCACATTTCCTCGCGGGCGTCTGTGTCATCGGTGTCGTTTAGCTGTCCATTCAGGGTCAACCAAATGAGTCCTGCACGGTACCTAAGTGGCCTCCTGATGACGTTCTGTTTGTGTGTGGTCGCGTGGGAGACACAGGACGAAATGCCTGCAACGGATGACGCAGGTACTGTAGCTTCCCTTTGAATCCGATCCAAAAACAAGGATTTAGTCTCGCCAAATAAGCGATTACTTCGGAGAAAATCACGGTTCTCATAATGATATATTAGATTTGATCAAAACAACGGAGCCATGCAAATTATGCGGTAATTATTAAAAACAGGATTTGTATTCTCGTCATTGCTGTTCATTCCGATGAGTCAATTTTCATGCATGCAAAATCAAGAAGCGGAAACATTTCACAATGCATTATTTCTTTACAGGATTATGCAAACCCAGGTTTAACAATTCCAAGCAAGTTAAATTAAATAATACATTATTTAGAATAAAACAAAACAAAATAATATTACTCATTAATGTTCAAGTGCTTGTTGCATCAAAAGAAAGAAGGTTTTTTTTTAATAGAAAATTTTGACTTTCGGCTAAGGAGACTTTTCTGAAACTTTAAAAAAAATCTGCACAGTTAGTCTAAGTACAAACAAGGGTTCCTAAAACCATTTTCAGCCCGGCGCAGAGTCGAAAATGCTTGAGGGCCTGACCTGTGGTAAAAAAAAGGGTACTACAATTTTGAATAACACAAATGATTAAAATGAAGTGAATGCAGTTTAACCTTACACAAAAACAAAGTACACCGCAAGGGCCGAACCCTCAACAGTGCTTGGTAATATTAGTATAGACGTTTAAACCTGGCCTGATTTGCCATTAAAAATACTGTTACTAACTACGCAGTTTTTTATCACCAACAATAACGATTTTCTTCTTTCAACATTGCCTATTTCTAAGTTTGATTTCAGTAATTCCAAGAATTTGAAAACATGGCGAAATTTCAACAGTAATTTTTGCAGTAATTATACAAGAGTTTTATGTATTCTAGCAAAAGTTGACGCAAAAGCGTGCCCTTTAAAGTTTAATTCCTTGTTTATTTTAAAGGTCAGTTCTAATCCCTTGAATGACAACATTGCTGAACTTCAAAATTCAAAACAAAAGAAAATTCCAGGAATCAACCGATGTGATTACGTTTACGAATGTATTCAACACAGACGATGTGTCTATCCAATCGATGAAGAATGCCTTCACAGATTAGAATTTCTGGCCCAAGGTACTTTTTGTCTATATAAAATCTACAATAGCTTTTTAGCTCGACTTTCTAAAAGATTATTTGGAGAGGACAAGCGAACGGGCAAGAAACTGAAAAACATCGCGTTGAGCAGCTACTTGAACCGCCTTGGCTGACAACTCCTTTTCCACCGGTCTGCGCCGCCGTAGGCACTATTTATAAATAAAGCTGTCGTTGGTTATTTAATTGTATAAAATGTTCATATTTCAAATTTTATTAAAACAGTTGAGCAAGATAATTACACAAGTGTTAAGACAAGGCAAGATAACGGCTGAGACAATTCAGCTTAGCACCCTTTGGCAGCCACATTGTCGGGACATTCGCAGTGAGCGCCCTCCTGACCCGGAAGACACAAGTATTTACAGCCGCCGTTGTTCACAGAGCAAGGTGATTTCACTGAAAATTTAATTTTTTTAAATAAAACATTAAGTAATACCTGTTGCACATGTTTTAGGAACACTTAAAATTCCATAAACTTTTCCAGATCCTCCAAGTGAGATCGGGAAAGAAGAGTAACCCTCTCCGTAGACTCCCACAGTGTGGATCTTATTGCTGAAATTCACTTTAAAAATGAAATTCCAAATGCTTACTCTTTCCAATCTGTCCAGTAAAACCTTTGCTCGTTGTCATGCGTCAGACCGAAAGGATACTCCAATGGCGCGTGAACCACACGTCTGTTGTTGCCGTCAAAACCAATGCAAGAAAGCCTGAAATTGAAATTTTGTATGGGTGAAAATACAATTCCACCTGTGACTTCCAGCATCAACCCAGCACAATTCTCGTCTGTTGGGGAGGACAGTGATTCCATTAGGGAGATGAATGTCAGTGTTCAGGAAAATCTAAAAAGAGAATTACTTATGGCATGTGAGGTATTGACCTTGTTATTCTTTCCATCCATATCAACACGGCCGATTACGGGGTTCTCACGGTGCCAGTCAGTGTAGTAGACATGTCTTCCATAGAGGTCAATAGCCACAGCACGAGGATTGACAAGTCCTTCCGTAACAAGAGCCTTTTTGTACTTTCCGTCGAGGGAGGCAACTCCGATTTCGTCATTGAGAGAGTCAGCATAGTAGACATTCCTGAAAAACGTTTATGCTTTGTGCACTAACTGTCTCTTTCTTTCTTTTTCTCTCTCTCTCTCTCTCTATCTGTCTCTCCCACACACTCTTTTTCCCTTTTTCTCTGTATCTCGTTGTCTCGAGGCTTCTCTTCTCTGTCTCTCTGTCTCGGTCTCTCTTTTTCTCTTTCTTTTTCTCTCTCCCTCTCTCTCTACCTTGAAGACCAATCAACAGCAATTCCTTCCGGACTGTTCAAATCCTCGGTGAAGAAGGACTTCTGCTCTGTTCCATTAAGAGATGCAGATCGAATAGAATGTCCTTAAAATTCAATTTCAACTACAATTACATTGTTACATACCAGAAATGTCTGACCAGACAAGACGCTCCTCCTCACAATCGAAGTCCAAACCGACCGCAATGTGGTGGGGAATAACAATGAGCTGAAATGCCTCCTTGATTAAAATACTTCACAAAGGGTGTCACCTGTTTTCCAGGGACGTCGGGCTTAGTTCCTCGTTGGAAAATTGCCATTCCACGTGCCACGTATAGGGTGTCTTGGCGGTTCTCAGAATCAGCTGAGCAAATAACATATCAAGGTATTAGGTAAGTAAACTAACGAGTGCATGTCCTTCCATTTCCGTGGTATCCGTAATGGCAGTTGCAAACATAGTGGCCTCCTTCTCCAGGGACGCATTCAGCATGGGAATCGCAAATGGAACGGTCATCAAGGCAAGAAGCTAAAATGATTTTGGCCTTGCCTTCCAGGAGACCTACTCTGAGCATGGCATACATGTCCATTTCCTTGGTATCCAGCATTGCACTTGCACTGGTAGGCGCCAGAAGTCGGGGACTGTGAGCAATGTGCATGAACGGAGCAATCGGTACAACGAGGGGTATCTAAACTTTTTGTTTGTTTGAGACTATTCGATTATAAACCAATGACGTCACATCGGGTGTGTCCATCTCCAACAGATCCGGGCTTGCACAGACAGACATGAGTGTTCTGCTCCTGGTGGAAGACACACTGGGCGTTAGCGTGGCAGATGCGAGGGTTCATTTGGCAGCTACTGGTTCCAGCATGAGGAAGACAGCTGACTCCATCTCCAGTGAAACCTGAAAGATCAATTTGAAACATCCTATTTTAGAGATTACCTTGTACACATTTGCAAACGTAGGCGCTTTCCTCATTTCCAAAAACACATTCAGCATTCTGATGACAAGCATTGGGATTGACGGGGTTGCATTGATCTGAAACCGATGTCTCCAAGTGAATTTCGATATCTTACCAGCTGTGACACAAGTGTTCACTCCATCTCCTCTGTATCCAGGAAGGCACTCGCAGATGTATTCCGTTCCGGATTCGCTGACGACGCAGTGACCATTGCGGTGGCAATCAGTTTGCTCGTTGCAAGTGGCTGGGCGAGCTAAATATAATAAAATTGAAAAGTTATCGCAAATAGAGTACCCGGCGCTCCCTCCCAGTTGGTAACCCCACTGTGAATCTTCACACAGCTCATTCCATCTCCAGCAAAGCCTTCGTAACATTCACAGCGGTATTTGCGGTTATGAGAGTCGTACACACATTGGGCGTTGGAATCACAGTTGTGCAGACGGTCGCATCCTGGCTGTTCAACTGAGAAACAAATTGATTTGCCAATTTATATGAGACTCACGAGGAGGAAGAGCAGCTCCCAAGTCGGTCTTAGTGCAGTAATTACCATCGCCGGAGAAGCCGGACTGGCACACACAACGGTAAAGTCCTCCTTCGGCAGTTCTTTCGAAGATGCAGTCAGCATTCTGGTGGCAGTCTCGGGTGACGTCACATCCTGTGGAGGCGCTGCTGACAGCTGCTAAAATAACTTGGTTAAACCAAAGATTTGACAGGTTTTGTGGCTATTGCCGTGAAAAGTTAATATTTCTCGTTTTGTAAGTAATAGCTAGTTTACAAATTACATTGTCTTGTTTTTGAATACTTTTATAGAAATATGCATAAAATCAATTAAAAGACAACTTACGCTGAGCTCCTGGAGCAGAGCAGTGAACTCCATCTCCCACATATGGTTCGGTACAAGCACACTGGTAGTACCCAAGTTGATGGTTGTACTGGCAGCTTCCATGCTCAGAGCATTCATCGTGGGCACGGCACACTTTTCCTTAAAGAGCCTTAACCAGGAGCTGATTTAGATACTTACCAACTGTGGCACCCTCAACTGGAGCTGCCTCTTCTTCATCTTCCAAAGACTCGCAAGTTATTCCATTTCCTTCAAAACCAGCACGGCAGACGCACTCCGACTAGAATACAAAGTAAAAATGATAAAACTGTCTGCTCACTCCTCCTCTGGTGTCGGGCATGCACTCTGCATTGACATCACAAACATGGTGCCCGCAGGGTTTTCCTCCACGCTGTTGAATGTTGGCATTGTGCTGAGGCTGGCGCTCTGGTTCTAAAATATGAATAAGAAAAGAAGGAAAGTAACTTTACCTTGGGGAGGTCCACAGTGTTCCACTCCATCTCCGACATACCATCCTCTACATTTGCACACACCGCTAGGGGTACCAGGGGTGAAGGCACACTCTCCGTACTGATGACACTGTTGATGGGAGGTGCACTCATTGCCGCGAGGGGCTGGCTGAGCAGGGGACATGGGAATGGCTGGTTGCACAGCAGGGGCTTGGTTACCTAAAATCACTTAGAATTGATTTTGATAGTCTTCTTACTCATGCAGTTGTGTCCATCTCCGGAATAACCTGGGTTGCATTGACAAGTAAAGGCTCCGACAGTATTTGTGCAGGTAGCATGAGGACTGCAGGTGTGGTCACCCCTCTCGCACTCATCCAAGTCTGCAAAGTACTCATTTTGTTTTCAATGAAATGATTAAACCTTCGCATTTCCAGCCAATATGAGTGGCAGTATCGTGTTTAGCCGAGAATCCTTCGAAGCACTCGCAACGGTAGCTATGCTCCCAAGGCCTGCAGCGCATGTTGGGGAGGGTGCACTGGTGGCGTCCAGCAGAGCAAACATCCTGTGATAAACAGTTAAAGTCTAGTTCTTTACGCTTACAGTGGCGATTTGAACAGGATTGTTGGAAGGCTGTTGAGGCTGGCCGTGTTGCCTTCGCTCAAAAACGGATCCCTGGGGCGGCTGAGCAGGTGCAGTTTTGTGAGACGGGTGATGGACGTAGTTGCGAGAAGCGTACCTAAAACATATCGTTAATACAAGACATATGGTTTCAAAACACCAATTTATGTTATTTTCTAAGCAAAAACTACCCACTTTTCAATTTCCCCAAAAGATAGCCCATACCTAACAATTCCTTCATTGGCATCGTAGGTGGTCTGGAGGCGTTTCACATGGAGGTTTGTTGTCTGCTCCTTATCGAACTAAACCATTCTACTATTTTATTCAATATTTTTACAAACCGATTTGAAAGGGCACTCCTTGTAATGAATCTGCTGATCGACTGTCATTCGCATGTTTCTCTCCTGTCCATTCTCCCTCAGAATGATTTCCATTCCACTGTAAGACCTGACAAGACCAGCTCCCTCCCGTTTGTACTCTTCTTCATAATCCGGGAACACCACCTCAGTGTCAGGGGAAATTTCAGGAAGACTTCCAGAAACGAACACCTAATGAAAAGTTTAACAAAGATGGAAATTGAAAACTTACATTTGCCTTGAAGTAGTGGTAGATATCCCTGCCTGAGAAGTCCTGCTTAATTGTGACGTAGTAGCGATCTCCAATGTGAAGAGTAGCAGTTCTGTTGAAAAGACCTCCAGTCAGTTGGAATCCATTGTAGACGTTAGGATGTTGGACCTAGAAAGTGAGAATCTCCAAAGATGAAAGGTGATCTTACATCAGCGAACAGCCATCCCATGACGGATCCAATAGACTGCAGCAGAAGGAAAGGACCTCCCAGATCAGAAGGAATCTAAAATTCAACTTAAAATATAAAAACCAGTTTTGTAACCTTAGAAACAGCTGTGTAGGCATGTCCATCAGTGGCCGTGATGAAAGTGTGGAGATCAGTCCTTTCGACAGCCTTGCCGTTAATGACTCCCTCGAAGAATCCGGAAATCCTCTGAGGGTCACCTAGAAAACCAGTTTTGTTTTGTTTTATAGTAAATTAATTACCTTTCTTCAAGCACTCTTTTCCATTTCCGTAGTATCCCGGCTGGCACGAGCAGCAGTATCCGTTCTCGTGATCTTTGCACTCTCCATTTGTGTGGCAAGCGGTCTCTCCTGCTTGGGCACATGAGGTAATGGCGGGGTCTTCATAATCAAAAGAATAATAGTATGTGGAAGAATTCTCACCAGAAACAGTGTTATCTTCCAATTCGTTACGAGTTTTGGGCTGAACCTGCTCCCTCTCAGGGTAGGTTTCTGGAACCTGCTGACGGCGGTCTTCTTGGCGAGGCCTCTCTTCCTCTTCAACTTCAACCGAGTTGTCCTCATCAGCTCCATCTGCTAAAATGTGATAGAGCTCATTTGTTGGATTCACTAACCAGCTCCACAAACACAAAGTGAGCATCCGCGATCGTCAGTTAACACATTGCAACCATCAGGACACGAATCACGGTAAGGGTCTTGCGGGCAATCTTGTGCTGCAACAAAAGACACATGCAAGCCACAAATGTTTACAAGAACATATGGATTCAATTAACTTACGAGGTTGTTTCCTCTCCTGACCATCATAATCATTGTCGTAATTGTTGTAATCGTATTCTTCAGAGTTCTCACGAGGATCTTCGAAAGATGGGCCCGAAATTCGGAAGGCGAACGAAGTTCCGTCATTGTTGTTGGACAAACTAGTAGGAAAGTTAGTTTTGTTTAAGATAACAATTACCTTCCAAGAGTTTTTACATCAGGACCACCACTGTTGATATTAGCTTGGAAAACTCCGTGCTTTCCGGCGAAACCACTTTGAGCATAGATTCCGGAGGAAGAGGCCCAGGGAAGCTTCTGGTAGAGCATGATGGCAAAAGAAGTCAAACCATCGGAGGCAAGGGCAACCTTAAACATAAGATACTCTTGAAAAGAGCCTTTTTAAATGTTTTTTTGTAAGTAGGGGTTGCCTGTGTTTCAATAGTTGCCCAAATTTACCTGGAAAGTCGCCTTCTCATCAGATTCCGAATTCTCCACACCATCCCAAGTGATTATCACACCCTGCAAGCACTGGAACTCTTGTGCGTCAGCGAATAGTCTACGAATCATATCGCAGATTAGTCTGAGCGTGTGTTGATCAGAAGAAGTTGCCCTAAACAAACATTTCCCATCTTAGCTTTGATAACCTGCCTGTAGTAAGTAGTAGCCTTCGCTACAGGAGCGTAATAAACAGCAATTGCGTTCCTATCCATTTTCTGCAGAGGTGTAGACACTTCTGAATCACCAAGGCTCAATTTCAAATTTTGAGCCTACCTGGAAGTTGATCTCCGAAACCAACAATTCCATTTGAGGAAATGTAAAGCTCATTTTGAGGAGTTTCGAGGAAAACGATTGGGATATCAAGAGAAACGGCACTTTGAACGGAAGAGTACTCAAGAGCCTGAAAATTTGAATTTTCGTTTACCCGTCTAAAAATCCTTGTACTTTTCAGACAGTCCCTTTTCATTTCAGAGAATACCAATTGTCCCTTGTCCGGCGCCACTAATCTGCCAGACCCTTTATCGAACATGGTTGCATGGTAGTGGTAGGCGCAAAAAATGACCGTGTGTCCTGTTATCTCACACGATAACAGGACTCTGCCACAAAACACCGCGAATACATGCACGGAAAGAAACAAAAGTGCCTTGGCGGGAACTGTCTTTGTTTGAAAATGGGGACTTTATCAGAAACCACGAGATTTTCCAAAAGTTCGCATGTTATTGATTGATACTATTTGAATAGATATAGAATTCCAAAAGTGAAATGCGGCATATGTGAAAAGTGGCAGCTGTTGATAGCTAAGAAAAACAAAAACAATGCTTACCTGATCTCCAAATTGTTCGCCGTAGTCGAACAACTGTGATTGAGCTGCTACTAAGCCGACGAGTAGCGGCCAAAGTCTGAGCATTGTGCTGAAAGAAAGACATTTGTTCCGATGACACATTTTATGGCCGAGAGGGATGTTTATAGCGACTACTAGGAGAGGGGAACGCGGGAGAGAGTGACCCGACTGATACTGAGTTAGGACAAGACAGATAAGGGCGGGCGCGGAGCAAAGCGACGAGGAACGCTTTTTGTGGATGGCGTTCAATCTAGAGCCGATTATGAAACATGTCACGGTTTGAGGAATTAATGGCACTCGATTTCGAAAACTGGAGGAAACTGGATTCGAGGGAGGGATATATATCGCAAGCAATATAAACAATCGCAACATTAGTTGTTGTGAAAGGCAGCGTGGTGTTGTAAACGAGGCAGAGATAAAAGTTCATTTCAATTTAGCAAAGTTTATGTAAAGAAAGTAACGTGAGGATTTAGTTTACAAATAGAGAGTAGGGACCAATTCTCTGAAAAGGTTGCTGTCTACGAACAGACGATGAAACACGATAACGGTGGCTGATATTGGATGCGCGTCTGGTGACCACTCGCCCAGTGTGAAGGCGGAACTCTTTGCGTCGCTGACCTCTGCTACTGAGCTGTTATTTGATGTGTGCCGCCGGCAGGCCTCGGATACGCCTGGCTCCGTTGGGATCCCGGCTAATCCTTTTGTTCTCTGTGAGTATAAGATGGACAGATGTTGCGTACAGAAGACAAAAGAAAGATTAGTTGCATATAATTACTGTCTACAAAAAAGTCAAATATTATTATAACCGTAAACTAATACGTGCTAAACATGTGATGTTATATATCCTTTTTGTAAATTAAAACACTGGAATTCTTATAGCTAAAAATGGTTTAATCAGAGAACCAATTTGATTTTAAGTAGATCTCTATTTACACCATTGCAGCCACCAAAATGCCAGTGTTTGAATAAGAATGTCATTGTTTTTGTTCTTTTACTGATTATACACTACGGGACATAAACATAGGGTCACCTTTAATATTGAGTCTTTCGTAAAATCAATAACTCGATAATAGAACGCGCAATAATTAAGTGGGCCCATCATTGATTTGATGGAGCACATATATACTCAAAATTTCTGGATTAGCAGTCTTACGAAATATTAAAAAAATCGTATTGTAAACATGTAAAACAAACAATATTAGAAAAATATTACGTTGAGAAAGAATATTTTAATTGATTTAAAATATTCAAGGCTGGCTTGTGTTGACCCATGCTTGAAGCTTTCTTCGGTTTTATGAAAAAGTAAATACATCCAAAAATTTGTCAAGGAATTAAGAGAAAAAGTTAATTTTCCCTTTAGTGTATGGTTTGAAAGCTGAGTAAAAGCTAAGCACGATCAATTAAAAGCTCAATTAAAGGCGCAAAATGCATTTAAAAGGTAACAGAAGCTGTAGATAGAATTTTTCTTTTCATCATCTTTTTCCATAACATTGTATTTCTCATAAAACTGGGCAAAGAAAGAATCTTTCAAAGAAGTTAGGTGATGAATTAGATGAGAACATCCTAGACGTGACCGGGCTGACTCATTCTTTTTTTATGACTCATTTAGCGCCAATTGTTCTTTGTCGGAAGAAACCAATGTGATTTTGAAAAAAAGAGCCACCTGACCCCTCACCACAAGAAGAAATCATTGACCTTCACAAAAGAGAGCAACAATTTGAAATATGCTTTGTAAAATAAACATGCCAAAGAAAAAAGGTTGCGGGGAATAGTCTGGAAGGCAGAAGACGGAGGCATACCGCGCGTCTTCAGGTGCTCGTGGGTCAGTGGCAGCTGCCAAGGAGCTCGGCTGACCACCTGCCTCTCGGAAACAGTATTGTCCTTGATGCCCTGTCGTTAATATATTGGCCCCTATTTTCTTATGCGCGCGCTAAGCCGCGCCGTCCGCCAAATAAAAGACGCGGACATCTGTGTTCAAACAGCCATTGTCCCATCCTGAATGCAGGCTTTGAAGCGAGCTATGGTACGAGCATGTTTCGAGTCAGCTGAATTGTTCCGACGAAGGGTAGAAGAGCGTTAAAGGGATGATAACGCTTGGATGGGTCTGCACTGATCACATCATCACTGTGAAACAACTGTAGACCACAAAGTTAAACCCTTATATTAAAAATGGAAACAAATGGTTTTTTCCACAGGCAATCAATGCTAAAAATACAAGCTGAAAATGTTGTTAGAAGCGTCGGACACAACATAGTTGGTTGTGCATTTTTATAACTAGTTTTAAGCCAGAACTACTGTAAATATATGTAGGTAGGAGTTTTGAGCGCCGTTGAAGCAAATTCGAACAAACACCGAGTTTCCATAAGAGTTAGTGAAATCAGAAGCTCTTAATTTAAGAAAAAAAAAACAATAAGTACAACTTTTAGATTTTTTTCTTTTCCTTTTTCAGAAAAATCAATTTATTGATCTTATTGCCCAATACAATCATTATTTGCAGTTGTTGCGTTGTTTGGAAAATGCTCACTGCGGCTCCTGAAAAAAGTGAAAACCCATGAAATCGTAATACAATAGAACATCCACATTGATTTATTAAGCCGTTACATTTGGCTTTTTGCAAATAAAACAAAGTGTAAGCCTTGAAACAGTGGAGTAGTAAGTAAAGGCGCACTTTTTGAAAAGCGTGTATTTAAATATGTATTCCAATATATTTTCTTTAGCATGTTTTTTTTTCGAATGGGAGATTTATAACGAAATTGTGCAATTCGAAAAACAATTCTGTTACAATCGACAACAAAACCCACAAAAAAGTTTAAAGAACTCATTTTATTGTTCAGTTTTGTTGGGCACTTTTTTCTCTTATGCCTAAGAAAACTTTGCTCTTATAATTTCGTATTTCCAGATTTAATTAAACAAGACAAAACATACTCACTAAGTACGGGAAAAATAGATTACAGATTCAAGAAGAAAGTCATTTTCTGTATTTTAAAACAGATCCGGAGCTACATTTTGTTTCTCATTATAATAATTTGATTCACTAAAGTCCAAGTTACACCATTGTGTCTAGGATAACACTTTGGACCACAAAAGTGCATTAGTACTTCAATATTATGGTCCTCTTTTTCGAAGCAAAATTCTGTTTTGTTTCATTTTCAGACTGACACCTCCAATTCTGCTTCGCTGGCTAACTGTCGTTCGAAGAATTGACTTGTTTACAAACCTTTCTGCCCTTGCATCCGTCATTTTCAAAAAAGAAACCTTATCACCGCTTGTGATAATCAGGTTTTGAGCATTTGAAGCAAACAAATGCAACGGAGTGATCACTAGAATTTCTGTTTGGCAACACGAAATTAATTGCAAACAAACAATGCCCCACCATCCTCTAAACAGCTGCCTTGTTCCGGCGACCGGTTCGAGTGACCCTTGTGCCGGCCGCCTTTAGCGGTCTTTTAACACAGTTCGCACCGCTCCATCCGCCGGAAGTTGCAAGTGATTCGACTCGATCCACTTCAGTTCGTCGGTAAACTGGTACCGTTGCAGTTGCGCCTTTCGAACGTGTGTGACGGCTAGCGACCATCTGTTTCCGCGCCAACGCGTACCGAATCGTTAATCATTATTCGCAGCTGATTGATGATTGAACTTTAATACGATACGGATATTTGTCCGATTTCCGTAGATTATAGGAAGTTATTTAGGGAATAATTTATTGACAAAGTCATATTCACAGAATACACGTATGGGGGCGCCAGCTCGTGGCCGGACTCGCAATGACACGGGGCCGGGGATGAATCGAAGGCTTGAGGATCTACGGAGCGAATCGCCGAAAGGAAGAGAGCATGTACAGTGGTCATGGGACCATTCGTCTAGGCTGCTAGGGGAAGCAAGATCTGGGGGAACTACTCGTAAGCGACGTTTAAGGGTATATCGCCCTAAGGCGATATTCTAATGGATAGTTTCGGAAAATGTCGTTTTTCCATGCGTCTTCGCTTACTTTCGTCGGTAGAACTTGGCCCTGCGGAAGTCAGAAACCTAAAAAGAAGGGGTTATTGTGTTTTCAGTAGGGTAATTACCGCGTTGTTATCCTCAAAAGTGGCGGGTCCAGTGGCCTTCTTCTCGCAGACGGTGTAGGTCTTCTTCTTGCAGCAAGACTGGAACCAGTCTCCGTTCTTGTCCATCTTGATGCATCGACGGGCTTTGTTCATAGCGGGCTTCACACCTAAAATTCACTTTCAGGTGTGATTCAAGGTTCGAATTACCGTTCTGCCACTGTTCGTAACGGCCATAGGGGCTGGAGTCGGCATTGACATAGACGGCATTCTTTCCGAAGAAGGCGGCTCCAGTCCAGATTTCCGAGTGCTTGGAGATTTCTGAAACAAATTGGTTGGTGGTGTTTCATCAGTTTGCACAGGCTCCTAGCGGTCTCGTGATTGTTTCATCGAAAACCTTTTCGCAATTACCGTTTCTCACATCAGCTCGGCTATCAATCTTTTTAGGTCACTTTAAAACGGAAGCGCTGGATCTTTCTCGCAATGGACACTGTCAGCTAAACTATTTGTAATGGATTGTAACTAACCGTGCACAAATTGGTTCTCAGCGGCGCTTTCGATAGAGACGTGGTGGGATCCCTGGAAAAGACACTTGAACTCAGCGACGGTCCAAGGGAGGATGTCGGAGATCAGTTTGTAGCAGCTGTGAGTGGCGGGGAAGTACTTCCACTCGGAGTCACCGCAAGGGTTGGCCGAAACCACTGAAAACATATAGTTATATAAAGTTTAACTAAGGAAAAAGCTTTCTTTGCTAACTAAAGTCAGCATAAGAAAGTAAAGTGTGGTAAAGTGTAATCACCTGCTAGAACAGAAACGAAGAGCAGAGCAATGGCTTGCATGTTTTGGTTGAGAGAGGACGATACTTGAGAACTCTGTTGGTGCAGTGGGCAACCCCCTTATATAAGGACTGTTTGCAGGGTGGGCGGAGCTAGACCGTTTCCGGTGCAATCGGAACGATGAAGAAATAGTGAGCGCGAAGAGGAGAGCGGCGGTGGCACGTGGGAGGGTACGACGAGGTAAATGGGATCTCCCACGCCATTCTTCCGGGCTGGAGACATGATTCAGTTCACTTCAAGGTCGTTTCCCACACATAGATGACGTTCCACCGTCTGCGTTCCGTCACAAAGGACAGCGATTTTGCAGCACTCCGGTTTCAAATTTAATACAAATACAAGAAATACAAACTCTAAACAAGGATGCTTATTGTAGCAACCATCTTGCAGCCAACCCATTTGCTTAATTACGCTTAATACAACATTTACATTGGTTTTTGGGTTCCGGAATTAACAACACAATTCAGTGGTTCAGTAACCGTAAAACAATCCTTTTTGCTGTTTAGGTCCTTTAACTCTAGGGTTTGTTTTTTTAGGTTTTAGGATACTTAACAAAAAAACTTTAAGCAAACTATGTCTTCTATAGGTTCTTATATAATAACAATTTCTAATCACCTCTTCCAAGCCAGATTCTGAAAACCGTAAACTGTGTGTTCCACATGAAACTTAATTCTAACTTAAGAGGGCTTCTCAGGCTACCTGATACCTTATATCAATCACTTGTATCTGGTGTTCATGGGTTCTTCGCATTGGGCGCGGTTCCGCTACAATCAAGGTTACCACAAATTGGTTTTATCAAAGTTTTTAGCTTGCTTCGACCAACAGCCGATATATCACCTACTATGCTTCCGACCATCAAAAACTATTGACAAAACATTCATTGACGTAAAAATATTGATTCAATTCTTGCCTCAGATAAACCGTTTGTTCAGCTGCTCAATTCATCCCAATTGTTGTTTTTATGTTTCAGCATTGGTTTTACCATATGGTTTCCGATCCCATTCATGCTTGGTGTGGAACACATTTACAAAAAAAAGTAAGCGTGAAGAGTCTTCAAAGAGAACCTCATAATACTGTAAATCTTCCAGGTTCCGAACCTTTTTCGCGGGTGACAGGTTCCAGTCTTTCGGCGACAGAGGGTCTGCGGTTTTTTGGCGGAAACTCCGAAAAATGAGTGTCACTCGGTAGCATCGCAACATCACAATGGACTACTTGTTCGCGCCTTTTTCAGTTAGATTGGACGACCGGAAAGAGAACTGCGCTTCTTTCAACAGGGCAAAGATTGGTATTCGCAATGCTATAGCATATGTCTAGCAATTGTTTGTCATCATTTTCCTATTGTGAAATCAATTAAGCATACCTCATACCTTAGGACAGTTTCTCAGTCCTACTCGACAGAGATCTTTATTGGAAACTTTCGCGCTTCGTGAGAATCTTTTTTCTCTTTCTCGTCCTTGGAAAACTTTGGCGGAGAGCCATTTGGCCAGCGACCAACACCAGCTGATAGCGAATTTCAGAATTGACGGAGACCTTGAGACTTATTCCGCTTCTGCTGTCAATTTCAGGTTTTCTCTCCTCGAAAAGTACAACTCCGGCTTTTTAATTGCCAACGGTCCGTCTGCGCGTGATGTAAGTACAAAGATTCCGATTCAACTGTGATTGACACACTCGAAAAATGTCAAGCGATCGGAAGGAACCCGCGATTATATCATTTAGGTGAGATCGCAAGTGCATTCGTCCAAACTTTTCGCGGAACCATCGTTTTGCCCTTTCCCCCTGCGGCTGAGCCTGTTTCCAGCTAAACTTTCCAATAGTGGAACCTTCGCCGGAAGCGGATTTCGATTTGTCGGGGACAACATTGATCTATAAAATCCTAAACTGCGGATTTTGTAGTCTCCGCCTACTTTACGACAATCGGAATCGGTTTGCAAGGCCAAGGCACTTTGAGAAAAGGGATTTTCCTGACATATTTTGGATGAAGTTCCGGCTTGAAAGTAACAATTCACAGTACGACTGAAAAGTAGTAGCTTGTCGATGAAATGCGTAATAACAACACAAGCGATCAAAGTCAGTGCATAAGGAGTTCACACTATAAACAACATCATGGTAAAGGGCAAGTGTCTTCCGGGTAACTTGTATGTCTTGATTACGGAAGTAAAAAAGAATCTGAAAATCTACTGAAATGTTTTGAAAGTAATGATTTTAATTATATAAAATGGGTTATTGATTTGAAATTCATTTTTAAAATGTTCCAACAAGGAAGACAATGAGTTGTTGTTATAGTCATGGTTCTTTATAATCTTAGGTACAGGAATATGTAAATTTGTGTCAAAATATGTAGTCGACAATAGAATTTCCAAAATCAACATAACAATTTTGGCGCAAATCAGCATTTTTTCAAGAACTAAGACTGGCCAAAGCTATTGATCAAATCTACCAAAGCTATAAATTCTGTCTCTTAAAATTACAGAAAAAATATAAAAAAAGCTCTTACTAAGTTTGGCGGTTTTGACGCAACCTTATGTTAAAAGGTTTGTACCGTTTTTGATCTACAACATTTTTTGCGGGACCTATGCCCTACCCACTAAGTGAAAACTGCTGGAAACAGTTTTTCCATTGAACAACGAACATAACGATTTTTTTGTTTTTGAAAATATTCTAGGGGCACCGATGATGGTAAAATATAATTTTTTTAAAAGTTTTTTTGATTATTTATAAACCATGAATCAGAGTAAGTTTTTCCGTGGTTTGTACTATTCTGAAAAATACTGAAAATCTCCATTTTACTTTGTTTCATAGTTCTGTAACATTTAAACAGAATTATGTTTAAAAAGTGGTAAACGTGGAACAAGTTGTTTCTTCACGACAATACATAGAAGAAATTTTTTGAATTGGGTATTTTTCTAATAAACGTCTGCAAATGGCTAAAAACCCGAAAATGTTTTTTTTAAAATTTGTTTCAATTTAATTCATAAATGTCGCATTGCAAAACTCGATTGTAAGCCATACTTTTTTTAAAAATGGTTTATTGATAAAGTAAACCATACTAATTTTTCAATGGTCGTATTTATTAGATTTATTTAAATTTTACTTTTTTACGCATGTTAGTTTAAACATGGCGCCATCATCTTTTTCAAAAACTTGTTTTCGAGAAAACTGTTTATGTTTCAGGTCACGTCCTTCCGGGAGATAGGGTGAAGATCATCTCCCCAATCTTTGCAGAATCTTTCAAAAACCTGACGCTTTGTCTTAATAGAAGCCGTAAATCAACAGATTTGCGCAACCTTTTCGTCCACTTCCGCCGTTCACGCGGACTTGTTTAACGCACTTCTTCAGCCAGACGACGACCTCGGTCACTTTCAACCGGCCAGAGTCTGGCTGAATAGTGGATGGATTCAGTCTGTGCACACCGCGGTTCCGGCGATGCGAACGATTGTCATTTCAGCGGTATCTGATAGCCATCGTGACCTCTTTTATGGTCAGTTAATGGCCACAGTAGAACATGCGCAGCAGGAAGTGGGAGAACGCGCGTTCGATCTTCACTTCGCACGTGAAACCAGGCTTCCGGCGGATGAGAAGGGTGATAAACTGCCTCTGCAAAGTTTCGCGTGCAAAGCAACCACAAAGGTAGGTCAGCGTAACAAAGAATAACACGGGGACATCGAGCAGAGCACAATCACTGCAACTTACAACTGATGGATCTTTTTTTTTCGCTGGCATTGCGAAAACATTTGCAAAGAGTTTTTATAAGTTGTAGTTGTGTTGTCTATACTACATGATTATTGTTTATACTAATTGGGAATCATATACAGGCGAAATACAACAAATCAGAATTACGAAAAACGTTCATAACCCAAAAATTGGATGAAAGTCACGTTTTTTTGTGATTGTCCAAAGTTCATTTTAAAATTACGACCTGGACTGGACTAAATTTCACGACGGACCATCGGTCGGGTGAAAGGTCAGATGACGATTGGTCTTGGGAAGATGCCATCTTAATTTACGATTTGGCTTTTCCGAATTTGTTATCAAGGTCTTCTTGGACAAAATACAATAGAAGGGAATTTTCTCGTAATTATAGCCCATTGAAGCAAACCATGAACTTTCTTATAATGTGTTTGACTGTAGGCTCAGTCGTCCCTACCTGCAAGGGGGGCTGAAACGAGGGCCGCCCTACTTACCAGATAAACAAGTTCGAATCCACCCCTGGCAAATAATTTTCTGTTCTTTCTAAACAAAAATATAAATAAATATATTAATGCGAGTGTTTTGTTTTTATTACAATTATATAAAGTGTTCATAGTATGCAAAAAAAAGTTTACTTGGGCCGATCCAAACCCTCGTTGTTTGAGTTATAAGAAGGCATCACTTCACATAGAAAATGCGTTTCACAGAATATATTACAGAATTACACACAGAATATATTACAGAATGCATCGCATACCTTCTAGTAGTTTTCAATAAAACTTAACAAAAATCATAAACCAGTTATAAGACGAAATGGTTTTTATAAATGTAATGTAACCGTCTGTAAAACAAAAACAATTTATCTATTCCATTCCTGTTGTAATAAATCTGCTAAATATTTCAATCTTTCGTGAACTTCTTCTGATAAAGAATGACTTTCCGAGAACTTCTTCAAGTTAGGCTCTTCTTGCCTCTTATAAGATATGCATTCATGAAGGGCTAGGTCAGACACTTCGCATATTTCCATCAGTGGCCGAAGAACTGTGTGAGTGTCAGTTAGCTAAAATTATTTGAAATTGTCTAACATCTATTTTTTGGCTGCTTACCAAGTCCTCATAGTAAATGGCATCGAGTGCAAAGTACTTGAGATTCCTTTGGTGGGCGATTGTTGCACCCATTACAAGAGCCAATGCGAATTCTGCAGCGGAAGTCGGTCCGATTTTTGTGATTGCTTCCGCTTCCGCCTGTCTCCAACCGAAGAAATAGTCGGCGATCGCATTTGAATGACACAACAACCGACAGATCTGGAAAACTCGTGTATTTCTCAACAGGTGATGTATAGAAACCGTTTCAAACACTTGTAAGTCGCTTTGGCTGTTGTCAACAATTCTTTGAATGCAATCCGCCGTGTTCCTGGTAGTCACAAACACATGTTGGATCGAGGGATAGGAACAGTGCACATACGGAACTATTTTCGAACAGCATGACCTGAAATGTTCGTTCTTCGCCATTAAACTTCGGCCTTTCGTTCTGCAATTGCAGGCTTCTTGCTGACCTTGCCTTGAAAATGACGGTTTGACCGCGTTCGAAATTTAAAAGTGCGAGGCGGAGAGCGGCCTTTGTGAGGGCCCTCATCTTCTCAATGGACGTCGTTTCGGACAATACGGCTAAGGACGTTAGGACAGGCGGCTCTCCTAACACCTGCAATTGTAAAGCTATTGTATGGTTAAGAACCGGAAACAACCTCTAACATCTTCATGGAAGGGTCGGCTGCTTGTAAAAGTTGGGCAGTTTGAGTGCCACCGACGGAGGGCAAACTGTGCAGAAAGAGAATCTTGCCTAAAAGTGAAAATACATGTTCAAAACGCGAATTAATTAAAGCTCCTTTTTCAAACGCGATTCATTACTATGCTAATTTGTTCATTTAAAAATGGAATATTCTACAATATCGCATCAAAAATAGATTTCCTTAAAAACCATAGCTTTACTAATATCATGTCATGCATCCATAAAGGAGAGTTGATTTCTGCACATTTGTGAATGCAAATTTTGCTGTTCTACAGTTTTGTGATCACCTAATGGAGACCTTTTAAGATGTTATATGATTAAAGCAAAGGGCGCCGAAAAAAACCATTAACTTAAATAAACCGTAATATTTGAAAACAAAAGACTGAGTTTTTGACTTTCCAAAAAAAGCTGCGGTTTTTACCGGTGTGTCGATAATTCTCAGCCTCGCCCGCAGATGATTCAAAACAAACTGGATGGGCCGCGAATTTAGAATGACACGGATAGGACAAATTAGGATTTAAAGGAACCAAAGAATAGTTAAGACGAGGGCCAGGCGTGCCCAGTTTTTGCTAAACAAATAAGAAAAAACATCCTTTAAAAGCTCTACAAAAAGGTCTAATATATTAAAAATTCATTTTTCTTTTATTTTATATGCAAATCTAAGATTGTCGATTTTCTCGGAAATGGGAGTTTTTCCAATACTCACACTTCAATGGTGGAAGATTCCCCGCGTGTTGAAGAAAGTCCTCCACTCCAATCCGCGCCACTTTGTCTCCGTTGGTGTACAACCACTCGGATAGCCTCGGATGTTGCAGAATCCCAGCATTTTCTCCTTCAGGAATTCTGGCAAGGTACACATATCTATCAGTGATACAATAAATATGCCATCTTAAGTTGTACATTTAGAGTTATTTTCACCCAATTACCTTATATCACAAATTTCTTCAAAAGAAGTGAAAGAATCGACAAAAACCATGAAATCCGTTTCTCGACAAACGTCATTTTTGTCTAACCGCAATCTTAAAACAATTCTTAATATAGCCATATGATAGGCATACCTTGATAAAATTGTAAAAGTTTCAACCGGTAACTTTTCCTGAGTTTGAAATCGTTTTAAGAGGGATAGAAAATCTGATTCAAGTTGAATAATCGTTCGTATCAAACGGTAGAAAACGTAAAATGATATGAATATAGCTGTTTTCAAAAAAGGATCCGCCTGATACATTAGTCTGAAAAAGGAATTACATAAAAAAGGTAAATAAAGAGTGGAAGGATAAGATAAATTTATAAACACGGTGCTCTCTGATACTGCAGCCAACAGGATCGCAATGCTGAAGGGAGGAGACGGCGAGGAATTTTGGCTAAGTTTGAATCGCGTAAACGCAGGACGCGTAGTTCGTCATTTCGTTAAAGTATGTAGACGACTATCATCTACAAACGCAAACATTGGCCACTTTTAGGTTCGATAAATGATTAACGAGGCATGTTAACCCAAAAGATTACATAGTTTTGTGATCTACGCTTATAGCTTTAATCAAAAAGCCAAATTGTACTGTTCTTTTAAAGGTGAAATTTGTTGGTTGTGACCTGAAAGATATTAAGTGATCCTACTATATTTTAGAGCTGATTTAAAAAAAAACAATTATTTGAAAAATGTGACAAAAGTTACATATTGGGGACCAGGGACAGGGACCTTTAATCAACTCATCTCTATTAAAATATAAAGTTCCGTTTTTCAAACAGTAAAAACCATTTTGTTTGAAAAGAAGAAGTAAAAACTTCTGCATTTTTGGATATTCGGAATCAAAATCAAATATAAATTGTGGTGTGGAGGGTACGGAAAGTCTCCAAATGGCCAGAAACGGTCAACTTTTTTGCGTTTAGCGGAATTCAAAACCAAGGGTGCACAAGGAAAATGAAATGGGGAAACACTAGACAAACCCTTCAAATCTTACTCTGCTGTTAAAGCAAGGATCAAACCATGACTGGTTGAAGAAATACGTAGTTCCAGTCTTGGAAAGTTTGTTACAAAACCATTCTGGTTTATCAAAATAAAAAAAACTTTAGAAACGTTTAGAAGTAGTACTAAAAGAAAAGGTTTGGTGGAATGCGCTGAGTGTGAGTAATTACATGGAAATCACTTGTCAGGTTGACAGCGAAATTGCGACCGATCAACGACAAGGTTCCTAATTATAAATTCCTGCGCAGGTTGAGGTTAATTTCGGCATGCCACGGCGAAAATTGACTGAAGTCCGCAGCGCGGGATAATAAACAAAAGAGGAGCGACCCTTGACGCCGCTTGAGTGTTGATTCGTCCTCCCGAGCCAAGTCGCAGTGCTCACTGACCGCGCGAACTCGCCGGCAAAATTTGCACAGCGCCAGACGATTTTCTTTTGTACTTTCGAGTGGCTTCTGCAGAAACGCTTGACAAGGGTTAGGCTAAGTAAGTAAAAGCGGGGAGCAGTCTGCGCTAGCCTCGAGGGCTGATTATGTCAATTAGTCTACGGGTCTTCGGGAAAGGCGGCTTGCGCCCGAAATCTCAAAGGGAAAGTCCAATTAGATAGTGGGCGGTCTTGTTTTCCGAGAGGAATTGAGACAATCAGTTTGGACGAATTGGAGAGATGAAAGGAGATGAAGTTCTGTGCCCAGATCCAAGTGGTGCTCACCAGAACAAACAAAGAGCATTGATCGGAGCAGTGCAGATTTCCTCCGACAGCCCAGGATAAACATTCATGAGCGTGTCTACCAAATCCGGTGCTACGGACACTACTCTCTGCTCGTGCGCAATGATGAATGGCCGGATGCGCGGCCGCTCCCAACAGAATAGGCTTGCCCACGTGTATACAAACAGTCTACGAACGAGAGCTCATCGCGATTATATGAAATCACAATAATTTCCAAATACAATTAAATGTTTGAAGAGGTGGTTAACACTCATATACAATTGAAATTATATTTCAACTATGTAAGGATTCAAATCTATTATTTGTAAGTTTGTTTTTGAACAATCTTTCCATTAAGTTTTTCATTGTTTTTAAATTTTGCTAAATCAAAAACCTGTTGACTAAAAGTGTTATGCTTCAAAAGTTGAAAAAAAGTAAACTAAATTTTTTACCTACATGTTTTCTTTGAAAAGACTCAAAATTGACCTATTGAGCTAATTGGGATATATTCAATAAAACTGTTTTTGAACTTGAACCAATTTGAATTCTATTTCGAAAAAGTAATGATAAAGTTTACGGATTTAGTGATTTTTAAAAAAAAATTACTGTAAAGTTACTAAACTCAAATTAGGTACAGGGTTTTAAAACATGTTTTTAAGGCATAGGGCGTTATATACTTTTTTATAGGATATGTTAATAAAAAACTGAATTGTGCAAACTAATATTTGCACAAGCGCATTGCTGTATGCAAAGCAGGTTCAAAAAGAGTTTATCTCTTTCTCTCTTTTTTTTACCTCTCTCTCTTTTTCTTTTTCTCTCTCTCTCTCTCCCTCTCTTTTTTTCCTCTCTCTCTCTCTCCGTGAATTGAAATTCAATAACTAAATATGAAATAGGTGTACATGTTGGTAAATATCAGTTTTCAAAACAATATAGCGGTTAGAATTTATTTTCATGGTGTATAAAGACATTTTTCAAAATCCTTATGATTACGTGACGAGCAAAACGTAAAAAAGTGAAAGTGTTCTTTCATTTCAGTGCAACAAATGACCACTGCGGCGACAAGGAAGAAAGCGAAATCTGAGCTGTCTGTCGGTTATATTTTACGTCGACCTCTGCCTTTACAACCCAGATGTTTCATCTCCTCCAGCGCCATTGGCCTTTGAACGTTCAACATAAGAGAATTTTAAGGGGATGCGAATGCCTAAGGCAAAAAGGTAACATTGCCTTGGGGCGGTTCTTGAGAACTACAAGATTAGCGCGTCCGAGAGTGAGTTTTGGAGGGCGATAAATCAAATTTGCCACCTTAGGGAAGCATCCAGCCGTCGATGAGGAACAGAGGGCCCGGATTGAAAGGAAAGATTGTTTGGCCATTCCTAAGTGTTTGCAAAATTGATTGTTTTGAGTCACTGGATGTTTATCAACAGAAACATTTGTTTATCTATCTTTGCAAAAACAAACACTCTTTTTAAAATCTTTTGAAACTCAAAGTTTTTTAACTTTCGCGCCATGTTGAGTGTAGAATTAACCTAAAACTAAACATGTGCTTGACATGTAGAAAATACATATAGAAAATTAATAAGTTTCAAGTTTTAAAGTTTTTTCTTATTTTTTCAAATTGTGTTCTAAAAACAAAATTTGTGTAAAGGAAAAAAAATAGGTACATTGAAAAGTACGTGTGCTATTTTCGGAAAACATACTATTCCTTTTTTTGTAATATTTGAAAATGTAAGTGGCCCATAACGCTTCATCCTTGTTTCATTTAACTTAAAATTATGGAATTTCTTTGTTTTCCTTTAACTCCAAAGTCAAACCATGTTTGTTTGTAGCAAGATCTCAAATCAAAACAAATTATCACAACAGCAATCACTTCATGGAATGTAGTGACGATATGGTTTGCAAGTTGTCATTTACAATAGCTGTCAAAAACGCCTCAAAGTTCACGAATCATCAAAACAGCAACATCAGGTTGTTTTTGTTGTTGTTGCCAATCGCCATGAAATTTAGTATTTTTTATGTCTTTTTTTATTTCCACTAGAGTTTAACTGAAATCTTTGCAAAAAGCAACCATAGATGCTGTCACGAAAACTTTACAGTTCTAAGTGTAGTGTTTTACGATGGTTTTCGATTCCCACGCTTGTGATATGCGTAAAACTTTTGCAAAAATCGGATCTCTTGCACATTGTAGTACGGCGTAGTTGCGAACAAAGTTGAAGGTTACGCATCGGAAACAAAAAAGCTGAACCGATTTCTAGAGGCCAAGACTTTATCTAAGCGGTGGTGTTTAGTGTTTCAAGCAGCATTTGGGGCTCTCAATACTGAACATAAGTTGAAACCATTGGTGTATGAAACAAAGGGTTCGGATTTCAAACTTTTGTTTTATAAAAGAAATCAACTTCATTGGTCTTGACGATTTCCAAATACAAAACTAGTTCAACTTCACACTGCCTGAAACGAAGACCGCTCTGTGTTGGCCCGGGCCGTGGATTCTCAGCAACAAAACGGGGCCGCCCCTTTATGAGGCAAACTTGCTTCCTCACTGGGGCGAACATTTTTTTACTACTAATACTTGTAAAGGAAATATTAATACTTGTAACGGCGTTCCTATTAAATTGAAGTATTTTTAGTTTGCCTAAAAACTTTTGCTGTTCCGAACCCTTGCTGTAGTTGTTTTTTTGGTATGTCGCCAAATCCCTCTATACTTCACACCCTTCTGGAAGAGTTTGCCTTTGTAGACTTGATTTATGGCTCTAGGTACTGATCCATGCCGTACCTACGTCTTTACAAGATCAATGCCGGTTTGAGAACGGGCCCAGAAAAGAATATTGAGATTGTATGTAGTTTCGAGATGAGTAGAATTTGTGATGTGAGTTTCGTGTTTCTGATAATGGACTACTTTCAAGTATCAATTAACCATATTTGGTTTCCACAACTTTGATTCTAACGACTTATATATGTAAAATGTAATAAACGTTAAACGTTCTGGCACAACATTTTCGTTTTGTTAGCACAAAGTTTAAAAAAAAACATATTTCTGTTACTACAAAATGCAAACCATGAGGGTATTTCATATATTCATTGAAACCAACGTGTACACAATAACGGTCACAATCACGCAATTGAGATTCTACTTTACTGAGATCCAACAAAAATGAAAAACTCGCTTTTGCGTTGGCTTGAAGGCCGGTATTATTACTTAAAATAAATACAAGTCCGTGAAATCCGGTGGAATACTGCGCCTGCGGCACCGGAAACGCGGCACGAGGACTAGGGAGTGGGGAAAGCCAGAATATGACACGCAAAATTTCAAAAGAATAACTACAAATTGGGGAAAAGGTCCAGATCTGGACAAATGAGTTAATAGAATCTACACTGCAAGAAACGGGCTCTTAACTCTGTTGGTTGTAATTGAGGTTGGCGATGTTGGTCGCAGGCCGGCACGACATCTGAAGAGCCAAGGAGTTCTTGTAGAAGTCATCATCCGGGGTGAACGGCGTTATTGCGGAGGAGAAGCTACTAACAAAGAATAACTGTTGTTTGTTCCACCAACTCACTTGGTAATGGGTGTTGTGAAAGAGTTTGAGTAAGGCGGAGTAGCCGTGGGGTAGTTCATCTGTCGAGGGTAGGTTGCAGGGTACCTGAAAAAAACAGTATTGGTCAGAATAAGAAAGTGACTTACCAGAATGCTTCCCTGTTAGGGAGAGAACTGGAGTACATCCCCTGGCGAAGCATTTGACCTCCAGTGGTTGACGCAAATAGGCTGGGATGAGGATTCAAAGCCTAAAAATACATACGTTTTCTTGTTGCGTTTAATAACTAACTACCTTAGTCAGCTGTTTCTCCTGCTTTCTGTGTTTCGCCCTTCTGTTTTGGAACCACACCTAAAAAAGATTATTAGGAAACATAAAAAAGGAAATAAGCTTCTTTTAGTTGACTCCAACTTAGCGGTAATTTCAATTTCGAGTGTTACAACAATTGAAACGCTTTGAATAAAAAAGATTTTTTTGCAAAGAGAAAACAAAATGAAGAAATACTTTAAAGAGGCACAAGAATCCCATTTTGGCTTCTTAAATGCGCTGAAAATTGCAAATTCTTAAGAAACGTCATGAAAGTCACAAAAGAAATGATACCGTTGTCCTCTCACAATCAGTTTCTTTATTTTGAATTGCCAGTCTGCTCACCGCATTGATTTTCAGAAAAGGTGATAAAGAAAAAAGTTTTCCGCTCTCATGAAATACGTATTAGAGCATTTGCCACACATTTATATAATGCAGATCCTGTCGGAAAAGCCCAAAATGACCTGCTTTCCAATTTTCTTAGCTCTATCTGCAAGCCTATCAAATCTTGGGTAGCAGCTCGGCTACCAGACATAATGTGTGATATACTCCGGGGAGCATCTCCCAAGCCTACTGTCCCTTGACCCTAAGTCTTCCTTGGACCTTCACTTGCCCCACTGCTGTCGCATGTTGTTTTTCGACAACGCGACGCAGATGAGGTGCCGTCGGCCGGGAAGACGATAATTCAATCTTGGCGCCGTATGAGAGGAGGCGGATTGAGTAGGGTCCCGACGCGTGTCGAGGATTACGGTAGGATGTGAGAGCCTCTAACGAGCCGACTACGGTAGTCCACTTTGAGGACGGGTTATCAATAGAATGTCCCAGGATGAAACTGGTCTTTTTGGAACGAAACTAAAAGGATACAATTTTCAATGCATTTTAAGGGAAAATAGTTTTGTTAAAAGTGTATCAAAAACATTTAAATTACTATTCCTTTTAGAGAGTTTTCAGCCTATTTTGGCGGTATGAGAGGAGCTGCAGAAGGATGACTCTGGCGAAAGCCTTTTTTGTTCTTGCTCATTTTCAAATGAATGAAGATTAATGTACATTATTAGTTACCAATTAAGTGAGGAATTGTTAATTGAAATATATTTAAAATCTAAGAGTTTGGGAAGAAACAAAAAGTTGGAGTTGCCTTGGTTTTCCTGCGGGAACCAAATAAATCGAATCGCGTCCTCTCCGAACACGATTAGGTGGTCATACAAAGCCCGGCCAAACCCAATATATTAAATGAAATTTACTTTATTGCATAAATTATACAGATTCGATTCGAGCGTGGGAACCCAATGGCCGTGGGAAAGTGAATCCCAGCCAAAAAGAGGATTCCGTCGCCGAAATTTGTTTTACTCCCGGTTGACCGTCTGGCACTTGCGCGCCTCAATGTCCAGATGCTCTCTGTTCGCGCACTGTGCCACCCGCAATTAGCCGTGGTAAATAGAAATTAGAGCACATGGCGTGACCACGAAACTCCTGAGACGGCTAATTTGCGGTTGATACTAATTGGCGAGGACTTTAGGTTTTGGGCGGTCGGTTGGAAAATGGGGCAGGTGCGAACGATAGGATTACGCAGCAGGGGGCTTACAAGATCTTGCTCTGTTGGTTTAAACAGATTCTCCTATTCAGATTTCAGGCTTGAAAATGGAGAAAAAAACGGACTTTCTAAGGTAGATTGACCGCACTAAGAGGAAAACTGAAAGAATAATTTAATGAAACTGTGCAAAATGGCTTCAAAATGGTAAATAATGTTTGAAAACCCCTTCACTTTTGTTTAAGTAAAGAAGTTAAGCCCAGTTTCTAACTTTTTTCTGCTAGGGATGGAGAAAAGGGGGGATAAGCAAATGATAAAATCAGCGTAAACGGTTAAAATGAGTTTTTTCTTTACAAGTTTCCACAATTCTTCCACCAGTTGTAACAGTTTTTTTGGTTCTTGCGTTCAGGTCTAATTCTCACCTGAATTCTAGCCTCATTCAGTTTTGTGATCCTGGCCAATTCCTCCCTGACGTAGATGTCTGGGTAGTGGCTCTTCTGGAAGGCATTGTCCAATTCCGCCAGTTGTTCCTGTGTGAAGGTTGTCCTGTGCCGTCTCCTGAAGAAAATGTTATCTTACTTTGTTTTTAAGTATTTTCTTGTTTATGAAAAAAGATGGTTTCAAAACTCTACCTCGCTGGTGTAGGAGGGACCGAGAGACCTGAAGAGAATACGCTTCCTGCGTTCACAGATTCAGTCTTGATTTTCTTGAAAGCTCCCTCTGAAAAATTTTTCTTTATAAGAGATGATTCCTTTTATATATTCATCTGTGAAATTGGACTACAGTAACGCCTTTTTGATAGCAACTTGTGGACATGGCGCCAGATGCGCGATGAAGAGGCTTAAGGACGTTTCGAACGCCTCTGTGTGCAGGATAAGCGAGGATTAGACCATGACTGGCGCTAATTGTTCCTACAGCTGGCAGCTGATGAAACAGTCAATTGACTTCCTAAGCCCCACCTAATAGTAGGCTAGTATCCCTTTCTACTTGAGTATTTCTCGAGTCTACGGTACTGAGTCACATTTGTGTCGGGCGCTAAAAAGCAATTCTGTTACCTGGACAGCGCTAATTGGCGGAAAATTGCTACTGACACGCAATCTAAGAATTGTTGATTAGTAAACGGGATACGGTAAGATTCTGATACATTTGGTTTTTTCGCACCCATAAAACTCTTAGTAATCTTATGTGGAGAACAACCGTAAACTTAAAGAGGAGAAGTTTAAATTCCTGCTTGATTTCACCATTTTCGCTTATGCAAAAAGTTCCATAAGCTAGTTTTAACTTAAAACAACCATTAGTGATGAAACAGCTTTTTTTCGTTTTTATACACTTTAAAAATTAAAAATTAAAACGCATAAAAGTTTCAATGACTGACTAGTTCAAGAAACTTTCCATTTGGATATCATTCAATTGTAAAATGACCAAAAGTTTTTCTTAAAACTTTGATTTGCCTAATTTTTGGCAAAGTAAACTATTTCAAACTTCTGATGGACTAAACGAAATAAGGTTCTGCGTCCTTAAAATACTTGCGCCTAAATTCCATTGAACGCATAACGCAGAATTCGATAGTGGTGTCTCTACGACGAATGCGATTTACATAATATATCAAATCAGGGAGCGAATAAGCGCATTACGAGCAACAACTTTGAATAAATGAGATAAAGGTGCTAAACAAATGATTCCTCCTTCCCCAATTTCCGTTTTTTGATTCTATCTTAAAATCAAAAACTGGATTTGAGAAAGATTTCAATGGTTGATCTACAAACCTGCAGAGGAATTGTCGCCAAGGGGACGAAGGTTGGCTCCAACAGTATCCAATGGAGCTCCATAGTAGGCTGCGGAAAAGTCGTGGAGGGCTACTCCGAGATCCTTGGTTTTGTCCTAAAAGGAGAATTGTAATTTGGCTTATCCTTAGATAAGATCACAGTATGGTTTGGATAGGTGGTTCTTTCTTTGACTTGATGTCAAAAGTGAAAGCGCTTTAGACAGAAGACAAAAGAGCGTCTGATGCTTTCAGCCCCTCTCAAAAACCCACACAATCAAATTTGGCCTAATGAGTTTATGAGAGAAGAAATATTGGGAGAAAAGTTAATTATTGGGCGAGTGGTGGCGCTGTCCAAATCGCATTTGGTTGCCGAACGACATTGTCGTTGGTTGGCGGTGGTGTCCACTGGTCGTTGCAAAGAACTTCTGATACCATACCTGACCGCCAGAAGAGGTGTTGTCAAGACCGTCGCTCATGTTAGACACAGAAGACTAATGCCAGTCGAGCACGGCACTCCCGGTGTGGGCTCCAAATACGGTATGTCTGCGTTTCCTCGGTCCGCGCGCTCTTTCGAGGGCGGAGCTCCCCGCCCACTTGCTCAAGAAAGGAAGCAGATGATTGGCCCACGGCGCGCTTGATTCAATTAGACCGCTCGATAAAGCTATTTGCGAGCTTGTCGAGCGGACCGAGACTTCTCGGCGACACTGTGCCAATGGGGTTATGATAATGTGAGGCGAGAAGATCACATTAGGCTGGGAAGCCAGCTAACATTCGCTGCCACCACCAGTGGCTACCTGGTTCGTCGCTGCTCTTCCTTTTGGGAAACAACTCGAAATTTCCCACAAATTGGTTTATTGAGTGCATTAACGCTAAACGAGCTACCACGTTCAGTTCCCAACATGTTAGGACGTTCTCTTCTTGGAGCCTCCGCTGCCACAGGTTGAAAACCCATGTTTCACATGGCTTTTCTTGGATTTTTGAAACTTATAACCGTATACAATAAATAACTAACAGTTAAGTTCGCTAAAGTTATACAGTAACTTATCATTTTGTTCATCACCTAACTTCTTCCACCGCAAAGTTCCTAAACGATTAAAGTATTCACAAAACATTCTGAACTTATTAATGAAAAGTTAAGCAGTTATTTGATTTTTAAAGAATATGTCTTTGTGATCCTATTTTTTTTAAATCTGAAACGTTTTAAGTTAAAACTTTTGTTGTAAATTGATGACCCTAAGCCGTAAAAATACGACCAACGATCCTTGAAAAAACCTTGAAATTTGAACTAGCAGTTTAAATTATGGTTAATTTCTTCTACTATATCGCTAGTTACCTACAATTATTTGTTCTGAGCTACAGTATGGCATATTTTCTGTTAAAAATTGTTTTGAAAGCTGTGTTTTTTTTTAAATCCTGGTTTTAGAAACGGAAACGACAGTACAGGATCATTACTATCAAATTTGATTGCTTGTCATTTCCAAAACAGTCTATTTTTGTACAATGTATAAATTAAGCAAATATAAACATTGATTTTCTTTTTATTTGTGTTTTCTCTTTAACGCAAAACTTTTGTAATCGAGTTATCAAGATTTAAAAAATTACCGATTACCTGGCCGATTTGACATAATATTCTTTTCGTAGATTGGAAAATTCAGCACCCAGTTTATTTTTTATTTATCTGTTCCTAAGCATAAGTACCTAATATATCCTCTGCCAATCTATATTAGCCTCTCGAGGAACCTTTGACCGGGTGGCGGCTTCTGTACATCATTACGCAAGGCGCAGCGGGTGGCTGAGCGGCGTGTGTGATACATGCGTTCTTATTGGTATGCAGGGAAGGTTAAGAGTGCCATCCACGCATAATAACCACACATGACACAGGAAACGAACCAGCCCAGATGTCTCAATTTCATGGTTAGAATATGGGGAAAACGGGTTTCTTCATAGATTCATTGTTTCTTGAGAATGAAGAAGAATGGGACTTGCATTTTTTAGATTGGCGAACTCGCTTATTCTGATTAAGACAATTTTTTTTAACACTGCTTAAAATAATACTGATTTCTCATGAGAGTATTCTTGCTTTCGCAATGAATTCTTTTAGTAGCTTTAGAAACATTAACTAACGGATACACAATTACCGCGCATATAATTTTACCCATTTTCAAATCTTACAGTTAGTTTTTTTAACGCAATTCATAACCTTCATTTTTGACTAAGAAAACTTTTTTTATCAATTTTGCTCTTATGTTTGACTGTTTATATTTAAGCGTCTTTTATTCTGCATTTGTGCGGCAACTAAAACCAATAAGTATCAACATATTCCGTCAGATCTTCTATAATCTAAGTAGTTGTTCGTACACATAATTTTGGTTTGGTTTCGTTTATAAGGTGCATTCCTTAAGGATCAACACAGTTTAATTAACTGGTTTTCTAATTCGGCAATTAACGGAAACTGAAAAAAAAACGAGTCATTGAAGTTTGCAAAGAAGCTTTTTTCACAACTGAAACGCCTTTGCAAACTTAAGCTGTTTCACGTTTAATGCACGAAGTTTTAGAAATTTTCATCAGTTTCATCAATTTTTATCAGCAAATTCAAGTTGCACGTTATATTTAAACACACCTTGTTTGAAAGGAAAAATCTTTATGCTTTCCAGACTAGTTCCATTGTTTAGGAAACCACTTTGTATCCCGTAAAGTTTGAAATTTGTCTTCTTTTTACCCTCTCTACCCCTCCTGGAATCTCGGCTAATGCGCCAGATTAGCGCGCACAGTAACGAAGGATTTCCTGGTGCTCGGAGTCAACAGGCCAATGAGTGTCTGAGGACAATCGCCACCCGCTTAATTGGGCACATGATTGCCGGGTGGCAAAACGAGCTGCCACAAAGATGCACACATGGCGCGAAAATCCTTCACGGGTCACATTGCGCCTATCACGAGGGATCAGTCATTTTCCCCGCTCCAAGTGAATTATGAAGGCAATCACAGATACCATACGCTGACTGATACCCAGCGTCATAATTCAATAACTCCCGGGAAACTGCAATGATTCTTCCAGCCAACCTAAAAAGAGGGGTTATTTTTGGGGCCATCTGCTTCATTTCAGCTGTGAAGTGAGGACCCAGTTGGGGAATTTCAGTGAATGGTCAGTAACGGCCTCTCCTAATTGGATTGGGCTCACTCTAACATTCTGTTTCGGATTTGCCAGCGTTCCAAGCTGAATCTGTGACAAACTGTTTTTCATTATCCCGTTTGTTACTGACTAACGGTTGACACATAAGCCAATCGAGTTAGGAGCTCACGAAGCCGCTGCAAAATACACCCAGACAAAGAATGGGATGAGAACGGCGCCGAGTTCCGGCTCAGTTCGTTAGTCTGGGAAGGCACTTGCAGAGTCAGGCTGCGCGCAGTCTTTTTCCTCATCTTTAACGCTTCTGGGCTACTAAACCTCAGGCTAAACAATGTAACTTTTCCACACTTCTCCTTAGAGAAAAAACAAAAACTTTTTTCGAATTATGACAATATGTTAAATGTTCAAGTTAACCTAACGTCTTTGCGTATATAAATTGTGTGTCGAAAATTCGAGTTGCAAAAAGCACCCAAAATTTAATCCCTCTTCCAATATATTCCTTGTCTTTTTTTATAAATTTAATTTGTGAAATTCAAACATTTCATAAAGGGAAATCTATTTTCTCGTTTCAGATTCTGAATCCGAATTTTTAACCACTGCCTTATGACGTCGTCAGGGCCACAATGGAGCCTCTACCCTTTACTGGCGATGGTTGCATTTGTGAGTTTTCAAATTTTGTACAGTTTCTTTATCTCTAAAAAATTTTTAAGCTTATATTTAAAAAAAACTATTCAAGAAAATTTTTAACAGTTTGGTGTTAAACACGCCGTTTCGGAAAAATCTACATCCTTAATATCATTTTGGCCATTCCAGACACCTGTGGATAGCCGGCATTTCAACGAACTACGTGCACTGTGGTTTTTATGCGTCTGTCCAATGCGTCGGTGCTTATCTGACATGGTAGCGCAGCGAGTTTCACACCCGTACAAGATCGGCGGTCGCGGCGAGGGTAGCCCTGTCGCATACAGTAATGTGTGTCATATGTAAATAAAAGTAGAAAACAGATAGCTGACAATTCCTGTAATGGTTTTTGAATAGTTTTCCCCGCAGAGGAACTCGTGAATTACCTTCGCACCGCATTTTGAGTGATAAAAGTAGAATATGAAGAACAGTGCTAAAAAAAACTTCTATAACTCTCTAAAAAAGACATCAAATAAACTACACTAATGATTTATTACATTTAGTGTGAATTCGCCTTAGGAGTCGTCCATCTAGCCTTCTGCCTACCTTTATATTTCTTTCTCCTTCCCATTATTAACGGCGTTCTTGGTCTCTTAGCAGCATTTCATGCTATTTTTCTACGATATCCAAACAAGTAAGGACACTATTTTTCTACAAAGGAAATTTTCAGGTGTGATTTCTACCTTCAGGTCATTTGTTCAGTCTTTTCTTTCTGGTTCTTCATTTCATCGGTAGTTGAAACATACTGTTTAGGGTGGTTTGCAAGTAAGTCTTACTTTTAAGTATATTTAACTAAAAGTAACTTAGATCTCTCTGAAGAACACAACGATGGAATTTGCTATGGCCTAAAATACCGTACTGTATCTCTGGTTGGGTCCTGCACAGATTTTCTGGGGCAGATGCAGATGTCAATTCTATTAAAGCTTGGCTGGGAGCCAAAGGTATTTAATTTCCATAGCTTTTATCAATCAAATTATTCAGGACAGGGATTCGATCCGCTTCTTTGTCTCCTGTTGCCTAACAGTTCTTGCCTGCATCCATCTTTGTTCAACAACAGCTTTATCATTTTTCAGCGCAATTGAAACAAAGTAATCATGTTTGTTATATTTTTTCAACACTGCTTTTCAGAATGAGACTCTACTCTTACCATTATCAGGTTGTGGCAGGAATTTTAATCTGTTTCACTGGGATTTTCCACATAAGGTAATTCAAATTCGAATTTGCAGCTCTTCCAATTTTAGATATTGCTGTACCTTTTTCTTCACGGGTCTTCCCCTCGCAATAGGAATCTATTCAATAATCCAAGGTATTTCAAAAGTTTTTGGTTACGGTAGGTTTCAGGAACTGTCTCCTGGAGGACAAGATGCCATGGGTCTTGGGCGCGCTCCTTGAACATTTTCGGATCTGGCGTAGCTCTTCTTCTCTTTGCTTCTACTGTTTTTGGGATTTTCTGCTGGTTTCACAGGTACCTTATAAAAATATACTATTTTGGATTCTGATTCAGAAATGACGTACCTGAAACAATCACAAGACATTGCCATTGGCTTCCACAATCCGAAGCTTATTGCCATCGAGTTATTCATTTCTCACTTCCTTATATCGATTGGTTGCCGGAAGAAACAGATAGAGAAATAGCTGTAGTTCAGGTTTGATCAGTCAATAGGCCCTCAAAATGCCAATTTTAGATAGCTGTGAATATTTTCCTTCTAGTTCTATCGTTATTGCAATTTGCGTTTTCAATGAGATCTGCCTTCACTACTAAAATGGCGGCTTTATACTACTAGATAAAAGATATATACAAAAAAAGTTTATTACCGGTTGTATAAGTTGAATTTTGATTTGACACATCACTCCACAAGCTGAACCTTTAAACTTTCCACGCTGCTTTCTCAAACTAACAATTTTATAATCAAATTCGAAACTTTGTATTCAAAATTAATTCCGCTCTTGAATTTGACTTCTGTGATTGGTTCTTATTCACAGTCTATTCAAAGCCCGTTTGAATGCTAATCTCGGCTTCTTGTCTGTAGCTCCCCGCTGCGTAATCCCATCGTCTGCACCTGCTCCTTCTTCCAGCCGACCGACCAAAACCGCCAAGTACTGACAATTAGTATCATTCGCAAATTAGCCGTCTCAGGAGTTCGCGGACACGCCATGTGCTCTAATGTCTATTTACCAGGGCTAATTGAGGGTGGCACAGTGCGCGAGCGCTGCGGGAGCCCCGCGCAGCTGGCACAGTACGCGACAGACGGCTGCCCAGTGTCATCCTTTGTTTTGAGGGGCTCGTGTCGTCAGGAAGGCAGAAAGTCAAGATGTCAATTGACTGGAAATGAGAGAATCCGTTTCTCACGAGAGATTCGTTCCCACGCCTAAATTCAATATCTCCACATTATGTGATATGGCACAAGGAACTCAAAACAAGGATCTTCTCTGTTTCATTTTCAAGGCATACAAGAAGCATAATTCAATTATTGAAATTGTTAAAAATTATTTAAAAAAATAAAGGTGTACAGTTCGAATTTGCAAGAAGCTTTTCGTGAGTTTTTCAATTGAGTTTTTCAAGCTGCGGTTGTAAACTAAACCAAAGCGCTTCTTTTCAGGTGGCTTTTAAAAGAAGCCTTTTCATGTTCATTTAGTACTCAAAAGTTTCAGTTTGCCTCTTTCACTCTAGTTCAGATTTTCATTGTTTTTCTTAGGAAACATCGGAAACACAGTTGTTCAAAGAATCTGCAAATGATCGACCTACTTTCGTTACGTTTAGGACGATTATCTGGAAAACTGGGAATTTCCGGCATAGGATGTTTTCGGGGTTTTTTACAGCTGAGGTTTCCCTTTCATTGAAACCGACAACAATTCGGTTCCTTGGTTGTCCCTTAAAATTGTAGCGCATTTTCAGTATTCAAAAAACATGAGCACGGTTTTTAGAGCGATCTTAACGCTTTTCTCACTTTTTAAGGCTAAACTGCCAAACTATGAATGTTCTAAAACGATTGAAATTTTACTGAAACTAGGTAATCTCTGAAGTTGATCCGCATTATCAACAACCATCAACAACGTGGTTTTGTGAAAATCAAATTATTAATTTAAATCATTCAAAACTTAATTTTTTTTGCGTTATTTTAGTTGTAAACAACATATTTAAACGGTAAATATATTATTTAAAGGAGTAATTGATCTACCCTATATAAAATTTTGTTGTTTTCTGTGGCCGAATGGCTAAGAGGTCGAACTGCGAATCCTAAGCACCCCAGTTCTATCCCCTTTGAGAAAATGTTTTACTTCAAGTGTTCTGACCAAAAGTTATACTAGAGATATTTATTTGTCACAGTAACTAACAAATACTTTTCCAAACCTTTGAAAACTTTGGTCTGGATTCGCATTCCGGGAAGCGGATTCTGGAAAAGTGGCCCGAAGCAACCATTGTTACTCATCAAAGTAAAATAACCCAACAAAAACGGCTAAAAAACTTTATTGCACAAAAAATCTGGAACATTAGAACATAATCTGGTACTTCTACATTTAAATAGCTAAGTTGATTTGAGTTAGATTAAGAAAACTCATATAAACTCGGCTCTTCAGCTTTTCACTTTACTTCTTCAATGTGTACCAGAACAGCAGAAACTTCAAAGTTGAAAACCATTTGTCGATTTCAGTAATCCCCTAAAACTTTCTATTGTTTTAATTAAATTTCAAACAAACCAGAACTAAGTATCCTTCATAGAGTGTGGTATGGAATGACACCTTGCCATTGATGAACCAGTAGGTAGCTATGATTACACACCATGCAACTCCCTTTGGAGACACAATCGCCCAATTTAACCACACCTTTGCAGACATTTTCAATTTTCATGAATAAAAAACTAACCGCGACCGCGGCCGTGTATGAAATTCCCCTTTGCCGTTCGGCTTCCACGAGATCCATTTTGAAAAAGATAGATTGCGTGATAAAACGATAAAGGAGAAGGCTTATCACACAAGATAACTGGGCAAAAATGACTGGAACAAAGGAATAGAGCTGGAAAAGTGTGACTGAAAAGGGTAAAGTTAGCTTTCACCATGATTTTATTGATTCGCATGTAAATTCCAAAAATTTGCATAGATATGAACACCAAAACACATGCTATGTAGGAAAAATACACTCTTTTTGATATATAAAGATTCACTATGATCCCAATGCTGAAGAAGAGGAAGACAACTGATTGGCCTTCAATTGAAGACCGAATTGTCTAAATTGAAATTGAAATTAAAATAAAATTATAATTTTTTAAACCTGCTCTAAGATGATATTTGTTGTGTTTCCGTAATATCTGTACCAACCATACCAAGTTACGCTACTCCAAATTTTCATATCCATTATTGGAAAAGCAGTCTGAATTTTTTTTTTTCGTTTTTTTAGTTGAACAAACCTTTTGTTCAATGTGCCTAGTGACTGTGTAAATAGCCTCAATCACCATAATTCCGTAAAAGAAAGGTAGCAAAAAGGGATATTTTGCCGATTTCCACCCCAATTTTCTGCATAGAATGAAACCGGAAATGAGGAAAGCAAGGACGGAAAGGAGAGAGTTTCCGTAGGAAAAATAATGAATGTAACGGACTGGAGAGCCAGGGCAGTCTTTTAACTCAAGGATTCGTAGATCTGAAAAAAATTGAATTTTATGAAACATATTTACAAACTGTCGTAGGGAACTCCAGGGCCGAAGTGTGCGTACTTAGTTTGAGAAAGGCAATTAGCTGAAATTTTTGTTGCATAAACATGGATTTACAAGTTTACCAATAGTTTCTTTAGTTGGGATGATGAAATCACCGCCTACTGTGGAAAAGATAAGTTTTCAAAGCCAGGTTTCTTACCTGGGAAACCTGGGAAAAGCGTTTCACCTTCCAAGGGACCCTCAAGAATGCCTCCGTCGATGTCACCCTTAATGACTGTCACGCCGTCAAAGGTCCCTCCACTGAGTCCTTGGTTGTAGGGTTCATTGGTCTCAGAAATGAGTTGGTTCAGAGCCATGGCACAGATTGGAATGAGGAAAGTCTACTAGCAATGTCAGCGAAATGGGCGCAAAAGGGATATCCAATTACTCGGAAGAAATTAACTAGCTACCGTTTGCACGAACGTCAAAAATCAGACACAAGAGCAGCAAGATCGAAAGGGGACCCTTCCATTTTTAGAGCGAGAGAACCAGGGGAGGGCGGCTGTGCGGAAAGTTGGAAGGAAGGGAAGGGCAGGTAAAACTACAAAGTACGGTTGGAGCACAAAGGCCGTCCAGACTTGAAGTTGCTCGTAGAATTGTTCCGCTTGTGAGGAACAACATGATAAGTTTACGAGAAGAACAACTGAAAAAGGGAAAAGTTTGATTGGCTCTAAATTGCTCTAATTTGACCAAATTGTTGTATAATTTGAATTGGAGCTGGAATCCCATTTTAGTCTGAGGAAGATTCGCTTAAACATGGTAATACCTCCTTCAAACATTGTGAGCGTATGTCTAGTTTCAAGAAAATTAACAAACTTCTAAAAAAATTATTTTTCTAGAAAACACAGAATGCTTTAAAAAGCATTCTGACATTTTCGAATCTGTTTGGCCATGAAACCCAAAAATAGCCCGACCGTTCATTGACACTTTGATAGGAGCCTATTTATAAACATTGATTGTTTAACTCCAATATCAGTAACTTCCGCCGAACTCACCAACTAAAAATGTCGGCCCTATCATTGACACTAAAACAAAGGGAACCGTACAAAACAGCCGGAACCCAGCGTTGAAAATCTCAACATCTCTTGTTTTTGAGTGGTCGATCTGTCTTCTAGCCAAGGCGATGCTTCTCCAAATCATCTGTACCGAAACAATAAAAAAACCATTTTTGTTTCTTACTGTGGGGATAAGAATAATTGTGGAAATAAGACAAATCACAGATACAATCGTAAAAACTACTCGAGGAACGTTGCCTAAACATTAAATTTATGTGTGAGTATGTGTGTATGTGTCTGTGTGTGTATATGTGTGTGAGTTTGTTACCTAATTCTTCGTTTAAATGAACGAACGCTACTGCCAACATTATTGAAACAACCACCGACTCCACAATTTGTTTTCTAAAGACGACTGTTTTTGACTTTTCATTGTTTTGAACCTTGTCTTCTTTATGGTTTGTTTCGCGGCCGTCCACAGAGCAAATAATTGTATATAAACCACAATTCTCCAGTAGAGCATGAATGTCACGTGATGCAATGTAACTTCAATAGTTGTTAGAACATCAAAACTTGATAATCTGAAGAATTTCAAAAGCTTTCGAAAATACAAAACTCCAAACGTTTCGAAATATGGTCCGATGGTCTTTGGAACTTTGCCTTCGAATACGAGATCACTTAAACATTTCCACGCTCTGTTAATGTTAAGTGACTCTTAGAAAACAGACCTGATAATGGAGTTAATGGCAACGGGGACGTAAATAGCCCTTAAAAACGGAACCGCGTGATCTTTCGTTTTTCTAGCTCGAAATAAGATAATTCCAAAGACTGTGAGAGACGAAATCTCGAACATCACGTAGACATAAGACACTAAAACGAATTTTACGGATTTTCTTTCTATTTTAGTACCCTCAAAGTACATCGTTTGGACAATTAATGAGATAGTCATGACGCTGCAAGTTCGGGGTAAATGCAATAAGAATAATCAGATGGCGCACCTGTGAATTAGATTGCCTGATTGCACCTGTCGATGCGGGGTGGAAAAAGAATAGCTGTTTCAGGTAAAAAGTCAAAGAGCAGCTGGCACCTGACGGTACAAATTGAAAAATAGTAGAAATTTTTACATTTGAAAAACGCAATGCATAACGGTTTCACAAATACTGCAAATTTTCTCTTCTCAAGGTCTTAGCTCGACTGCCCAAATATATCAATGGTTTTGAGCATTTTATTGAGCATTTCAAAAATGAATTCTTTGATACTAAGGTATTATAGCATTACACTGTTCAACTCAAAGGAAGAAATGTTCACACATTCGTGTTGTTATTTTTACTATAAATTATTTTAATCGAATTTTCAAAAAAAAGTGAATTGTTCGTTTAAAAACATATTAAGTTTAATTTGGGCCGATCAGATCGGGCTCTGCAGGGAAAAATTGACGGACTTTGCCCGGGACCATGAACCCGCCAAAAGAGTATTGTTGTTGCTAATAGTAAAATGTTGAAATGGTCCACCAAAAAAAGCAACCGACTGCTCGAACAAACTGAAATACTTTAATAAGAAGCCAAGTTACAGAAAAGTTGTTTTCTTATTCTACTAGCTTTTGACTATAATCAAAATGTGTTCAAATAATTTTAAAAAAACTCAATTTAGCATAATTCAAGAAGTGTAAAGAATGATGTTTATGCACGCCATTGTAATTGTGTAAACTACATTGCGTTCGAGAAACTTTACAGGGTCCAAACTTCACAATTTGAAAACAAAACGGGGCACTCATTACTACTTTTTTGGGAAACAAAGTCAAAATACTTTCTATTTTTATGATTTGTTTAACCTAATGCACTATTAAAGATCACTACTTGAACAGTAAACAGTAATCAATTGTTTATTGTACATTGTGTTGGAATGTGTCAAACATTTCAAAAATTATGACAGTGGTTAATGATCTTCTTCTTCACTACTTTCGTCGCTCACATCGATATCTGGGTCCAGAACTGCTTGATACCTGATCATACATTTCGCATAGTTGTCAATACAGTCGTGGTTTTCCAAGTCTAACCGAATCTAAATCAATAATTGATTTTTAACATCTATCCTAAAACTTACAGTTTTGTCCGGAATGTTAGTACAAGTGTGCTCTATTCTCAAAGACATTTCAACAATGTCTTTGAAAAGACCATCATCAGTCACAGATCCAGAAATGCGGCCTTTAATTACTCCAAGTCGGGTTGAGACAAAATCTTCGGCTACTGTGTCATCTTGGATGAAGTCTTTCTTAAAACCAAAATTTAAGAGAAAAATTTCAAAATCAAACCTCGAGTAAGATTAATTTGGCGGCGAACTCTAATTTATGTCTGCAGCGTAATTTGTAGTCAACATGAACTGTGATGGAATGCACTCCGAGGAATGCGAGGAGCAGGGAGAGCAGCTGTAATCGGGCCATGAGACGCTCCGTTCCGACTGGGTCGCCGCTATTTGTACCTTTATAGATAAAGGCCCGCCCTGTCAAGGAGGGAAGCTGGTTGTCCCGTCGGTCCAGAACGTTTTCAGTTACGTCTGGAGCGCTTCGATCACTTGCTTATCTAATCGAGCACTTTACACGTGAAGCAGACACAACAAGCATTTTGAAGGTTACACCCACTCATTTGATCATGGTTTTTAGATTCTATTATGCCCTTTTATTGTTTTGTAAGTTAAAAGGAACAGAAAAGGTGAAAAATGATTGGAATTTCTTGTTTCAGACAAAACAATTTTTATCTCTCTTTGGAAACCGCGAAACCCATACGCTTTCAGGTCAGAAAAGATCAGGAATTCTTTTTATCAAGAACAAATAAACTTTGCACAGTCGACTTTATCATTCTTCTTTTCGTGTTTTGATTTTGAAAGCCTATGACAATGGGACTACATTCCATAAAAGTGTAGTCTGTAATTGATGGTGAGCTGTAACACTAAACATTGACAAAAGAAAACAACATTTGTGTAAAACACAATGGTAAAATCATCGCCTTCAAAGAAGGATCATCCATGCATGGTCAATCCCAGTTAACAGAAAAGGCCTCTGACGTAAAACCAATGTATATGGCACTTCTTTTGCTTAATGTCATAACCATTGCTTTTTTACGTGCTTGTATAGGTTTACCAAAATATAGACATGAGCCGGAACAAAATCTGAATGCTCGGCCAAGACTAACCATTGTTTTGGTTACTTTACTTTAATATAGTGAAAATCTTTGCGGTACCGGTAAGACCCTGTTGGAGATACCGTCAGGAACTTTTTTGACTTGACACTACCATTGTATCTGCCTCCGATCTCGTACGGGTGTGAAATTTTCTGCGCTGCCATGTCAGACAACCACTTTTCTGCGTCTTTTCAGGCGGGAACATTGAATAATCGAAATTGACAATCAAAAATGTTGCTAAACCGATGGAACCGATGGATAGATTAGACAAGCGCGTAAACACCGTGCACGTAGTTCCTTAAAATCCGCAGGTGTCAGCTGTAAGGAATGGTCAAAAAAAGACATTTCAAATACAAATTTCTCCAAAACGGCTCATTTAAACACTGAATGATTATATATTTTCTTGAACAACTTTTCAAGCTCATTAGTTTTAATTTGAGATAAAGTTTAAAAAAAGGTGCCTGCCTGTTTCTTTAAACAAGCAGCTTTGGACAACTAAGTCTTTTCACAAATGGATTAATGTTTGATTATCAAAATATGATCAATTAGAGCTGAAAGAAAACAACCACAACCACCTTTGACGATTTTTTTTCAGACAGTATGAAAAACTGATCAAAACTTGGATATGTCTTCTCACCTTTGATCGAATTTTTTGAAAGGTGAACCCTCGATATATTACATGTCATAACATTCGGCTTTCCGCGAACCCTATTTTAATTAGTTTATCCCTTTTAATTAACCAAATTAGTATAAACATTTTTATTCCAACGCAAAAGGGTCCAGCAGCTTCGATAGTAAATGTGGACAGAAGGCGCGGAGATCACCAAATCTCAAGCAGGTCTACACGGAATCAACTATTTCGTATAGGACGGTTTGATAGCAATGGGGTATATACATTCAAGCGCCTACTCAATATACATTCAAGCGCCTACTGACCCGATGTCCAATTCTACACGGTTGAAGCAGAAATTAGCTGGAGAAGTCGGCTTTGGTTTTTCCCGCAGGAAGGGGAAGGTCGAAAATGATCGGATCGTAAGCGCTTCTGAGCTTGTGGTCGCACAAGGCAGCGTTTACGAACGTCGTCGTTCCATTTGTGGTGGCTCCGTGCATCTGAAACAAATTTCAACTGATTTTGTGTGAAACTAGAATTTACCTGATGGACATGTCCGAAAACATGGTACTTCGGCTTCACTCTCTGCTCTACTGTGTTCAACAACTCGGCGCATCCAGCAAGGATTCCGTCCATTTTGTTCCATGAGTTGAAGTCACCATGCCCTGAAAGTTTGGTTTATTTTTCAGCCGACAATGTGTCGTACCTAGGGGAGGAGTGTGAGTAATCAAGACATCTAGTTTGGCTGGGATCTGGTTCCACTTGTGGAGAATCTTCTGCCCACGAGCTCTGTAGAACGAATAGCCTGGCATTGTGTGCCAAGGGGCTCCGTAGATTTTGAGACCGTAGACCTGAATAGACAAAATTGTGCTATCGAATGTAATATTAAGTTTTTTTTTTTAAAAAAGTAGTGACGTACAAAATGCCAGCTTTAAACAGTTTGATCAAAAGCCAGGGACCTTTTTGTTTGTTTGTTTTTTCTAAAATTAAAGGTTTTGAAGTTTTTAAAATTTAGAAATTGATTATTTTTGGAAATCTTTGGATTTAAAATGCCATTCCTTAGCCAGCCGTTTTAACGAACTACGTGTACTGTGTTTACGCTTTTGCAAAATTGCGCATTTATTAAAATTTCGGTCGGTTTTTTCGAATATTCAACAATCCAGGTGGATAAAAACACAGAAAATGGCATAAAAGCCTTTTACTCGGACGTGGCAGAGCTGCGGGACTCGCACCCGTACGCAATTAGCAACGCGCAATTTTTGGCTATTTAGATATTTTTTTTACAAAGGTTACTTGTTCTTGACGATTACTTGGAACTGTGTTTTAAAACTATACCTCATTTTGACCCATTTAAAAATAACTTATTACGACAATTTTTTCATAAAAGTTTGAAAGATTGCCTAAAAATGTATCACCCAATCATTTGCGGCCCTTCTAGCACCTCCGCCTTGTACTGCAAAGGCCTAAGTCAACATTTACCCATCAGATAAATTATCGCCCTGTTTTCTGTCAAATTTGCCGTAAACAATCACCTCCACAGATTTGTCACAAAGATACGTGACGTTGGAGAGAAGTTCGTAGGGCTTGTCAATTCCCAGCATGCAAAGGCCAGCCTTCTGTCTTTCATTCATAGCTTCTCCGTCTTCGAAGCCAAGCTCATGGTTACCCGCAATTACAATCTTGTGCTTGTGGGGGAGTTGACCTGAAAAAATTAACAAATTTTCAAAAACGATAACAGTTTTACCAATTTCAGCATTGAATTTGATCACTTCTCCAACATCTCCGTAGTTTGTAAAATCACCGGCATGAATGAGCACATCTCCATCGGGCACTTGCGGAATCACCTGAAACATCAAATTCAACTTTTTCTCAACTGTGAATTCACCTCGTGGAGCTTCTCATGAGTGTCCGAGATACAAACAAAGCGAACTTTGTGGTCGAACACGGGGGTGTCAAGTCTAAATGATACAGCGTTAGGAGTCTGATTTCTGTTCGACGACCCGGTTTTGTTAAATTTTCGGTTTTGTGACGTACTTGAGTGTCTTAGCTGGTTCGCAGACCCGTCCCTGGCGGAGATATTTCTTCCAGCAATCGATCGGTTTTGTAGACAGTGGATCCACCATGACGTAGTTGTCCATTTTGCTGAAATAAATGTCTTAATATTAATTCTTAAACCGGCATTTCGTAAATTAAAAAAAATCACAAAAAAAGTTTCAAGGATGAAAAAAAATCCTTGTCATCATTCGGAAAGGATAGGAATTCTTGAAAAAAAAAACAGACTCTTTTAGATACTTGATGACGGCTATAATTTTGAACTTCAACTTTTCACATTGGAAATTTGTTTGTGTAAGTTGTTAAATGTTTTTTTTAATTTTGCGACTGTTCTACGTTTTGTAAACTTTAAAGAATGGTGTTTCATTTGGCGTGCGCAGCTATTTTCGTTAAAAAACAACATAGTGACGATATAGTTAACGACAATCGTAGTAGAGAGTTTAGTAAAGTTTTACACTTTTGAATTTTGAAATCAAATTAAAAATGTGCTGCCTTAATATGAATAGTTTTGGTTGTAATCGATAATTTAGGCAGACACTTTGGTGGGAGACCGTCAGTGAGATTTCGGAACTTGTAAGGGAAATCGGCTACATCGGGCGCCTAATCTGAGTTTCTGATCGAAAACCGGCGTTCGGTCCATTAAGATTGCGAGACGAGAGGAACTCAGATCGCAGTGTTACGCAAACCCGAAAGAGTCCATATGACACTCTTCCCCAAAAACAGATCATCGATCTAAGCGCGGGCTGCCCACCAAAGGACAATCGTCATTCGGTGACTACCGTCCAGCAAACGAAGAAAACAGAAAGGAGGGCTGGTCTGGCGAATTGCAGCTCATTCCCGTGACGCATATTAGCGAAAACTAGCCCCGGTAGTCCAGAAAAACCTATCCCGGAGGGAAACGTAACATTGCACTTTGTGAAAACTAAGGTGTAGCTTTCAAGGAGGCGAACGAATTCGATCGGAGGATAGCAGGCATCAGCTGGCAGATCACCGTGAAGAAACCCGTTCCGATTTAAAGACATCTCGTTGACCAGCGGACAACTGTTCGCCTTTTAAAGAATGCTAATGTGATAGTAGACGCGCGACAGGAAATAAACAATGGGTGATCGATTACCCTGCGTCATCGAAAAAGTATGGTTTAATCGCCAAACTTGTGAATAATCTTTCTATGAAGTAAGTGCACAAAGAGGAAGGCTGTCCGAAACACAATAAAGGGCTGGGCCACGGACTTTCACAAAAACTGAGAAAACAGGCGAAGTGTTAGTTCTTGGTTTGTTGGACAATCACATAAATGGAAACAGAAGGACACTACAAAATAAACGAACTAATGCCATTTAGAGTTTGGAGAAGAAGGTCGGCGGAAAGTGAAGAATAATCGGGAGAGGAAAAGATCATTCGAATGGTGAGGTCTGGGAGAATAAATTTGGGTCAACGGAGGAGATCTCGGTGCAGATTAGACCCGACAATTGAAAATGACGTAAACGCGGTAATAAACACAATCGCGAAGGCCAGAATGTGGACTTCAGAAAAGCTCTTAGAAACAGAGTTAACAAAACTAATTGCAAAATATTTTAGGTTGAAAATATTTAAAATTGAAAATCAAATAGTTTTATCTAAGTTTTAAATGTATTTCAAATACCAAATCGACACACCCAGGAATGATGAAGACATTTCCCAAAGTTACACTGTCATTGCACCCTGCACTTGGAATTTGTGTCGGCGTGTCATCAAAAAGGCGCGCAAATAAAAATAAACTGGAACGCTGAGACGAAGAAAAGAAGCGCCAAAGGGCACTTTTCCACTTTACAAAATCGAAATCTCGAGTTTTCCGATATCTCAAATGCTATCTTCTAGCCGGCCGACGAGACAATGTCTCTCGGACCCGTTTTTTGCCGGCGTACGAAATAAGAGTGGTCATCTGCGGCAATCGTGGACTAGTGCGACCTCGCTCTCGCTAGGAAACTAGATTTGGATAATTAGAACTCTTGGTTCGTCCTTGGTCAATAATGGACCCTTAAGTAAAACTTCAGAACTGGTACACACTTGCAAGATTTCGAAACAAATCGAAGGTTTCTGAAAATCTAGGAAAAGAAAAGGAAGACCACCCAGAAAGGGGCGCGAATGATTGATAGCAGTTGTCCGTAAACAAATGGAAGTTATTAAAGGACATGAAACGGACACCGTGTGGCACCATATTACAGTCGGCCGGCGGACGGCTGACCTTCGGCGGGGATTCTGCCGGTCATTGAGGCACAAACACCTCAATTGGTGAGAGGAAAATCTGCGCAGGAATTTCTTCGTTGACTCCTTCAAACAACCGGATGCCGTCACGCCTTTTCAGTTATCGTTCTGCTCTGAAGAAAAGTGAAATGCGTCTCAGAATGTGTTCTGGTTCCAGCTCAAAGAACCAGAACACGCGAGGTTCGGTTCAAGGCCATATTTTCAAACGGTTCACATACGATTAGAAGATTACGGGGATCCCAGTTCAATTTTTCAAACGTGTGTCTGAATTTGAAATTTGAAATCGTAAACAGGAATGCGTGGGTATTCAGTGAAAGGTCTTTTCCCATTGATATCCCGCTTGTTGGAATGTGATAAACAGGCTACTGTAGTTGTCACTGAGGCACAAACATCGTCGGGGCACCGGTTTAACATCCGTGGAAGACACTCCTGAATGCAGGTGTGTCATTTTATACGATATGTCCAGTTTCCTGAACATGGGCGTTTTCAGTAGTGTATGTCGAAGAGAAGTGAAACAATACACGTTATACGGGCGCACACAAACTAAATTCAGGTCATGACTCATTAAAACTTCTGCCCACTAAATGAATACAAGCGGATAATTGTGCGCAGGATAACACACTTAAAAAAATAACCCAATTTCAGGCAAAGTCATCATCCGTTTTTTTTTAAAATGAAGGTGATTCTTTGAGTTAAGCTTCATAAGTAAAATTCTTTGATGTTTTTTGTTTTTCTTTTTTCGCCCTACATTTTTAAACGTTTATATTTTATTTTACAATATACCATAACAATTGTAAAACTGCCGTAAAAATGGACGGGTTCAAAATTTGCAAACAATTCTGGACTATTGAAAGAACATTTAATGAAAAAAGACCTGAATGAATTATTTTTATGCCCCCGGAAGTAAATTTTCAGTATTTAAAACGAATGTTTTAGGGAAAACCGAAAAGCAAAAAACATTGTTAACAAAAAAATTAAAATATCTTCATTTTTGAACTTTGCAAAGTACAATAAATTATACAACTTATAATTAACTAAATTTCATAACTGCTAATTTAAACCTTCTTTTATTTTATTTTATTACAAGAACAGTCAATTGATTTAATATGTATTTTGGGTATGAAATATTGGGGTGTTTTGGAGTAACACTTGCAATCAAAGGATAACAGATGGGAGATTCTATACCAAAAATAGAGTTTTCACAACAAACAAACTAATTTGAGTGGAAAACAAACTTTTTTTTGTTTGCTGATAGAAAATGAGAGGAAGTACAAGCGACCAGTGCTGTTCTTCGGTTCTCCAACTGATCAGTTGTACGTGCTAAGATTGTAATTAGATACTAGATCGTTAGAAGATACCACTTGAAGACGCACGGACAACAAAAGAAAAGTAAGATCTAATCAGGAATTGGACCAATGCAACACAGACCAAGGTGAAACCAAATGGAATGGGTTCAGCGGTAAAAAGTATATTTCGTTTGGGGTCTTTGTGTTTTCTGAGGAGGATTGTCGTGAAGAATAAGAAGGGATCATACTAGCCACGGCAGAACCCGCAAGCGAATTGGCCGAACGAGTCCGTGGAAGAAACAGCCAGCTAAGCCACAGTGACTTCAGCCGACGTTGCGAACAACACAAACAACACACCTGGATGGAAAAGAAATGGTTCAGATCTCCGTCTTTTAGCGCATGAGCTGGGTCACAAAATATCCTAATGGGCATTCGTAATATTATTTTTCAATGCACAATGTTATAACGTGAACGTACTTTTGATCAATTTGTTTTTGGATTTTACAATTATTTTCTTATTGAATTATACAAAAACCTCTTACTGAATTATTAAAATACTTAATTTCTGCCAAAATTATGATGTCGATTTAGTTTCCCATCTACGACATCAAAATTTTGGCACAAAGTAGCTTATTTCGCATCAAAATTTTAATTTTTTGCATCAAATACTATTACCGATTGGGTAGCTGAAAACTGCATGATATGTTTATGTTTCAACACGCTTTGTTCACCTAATGGTGATCATTTATTGTAAGAAACACTATTAAAAACTTTTATTTTAATTTGAGTTTAAAAAGCTCTGTATTTTAAGCTAAAACATTGACACGAGAAAGAAAATAATCGGTAACCTACTTTTCCATAATGTTTTTGGGCTTGAAATGTTTATCTTTTATTTAATCTTCAAAAGTAAAAACAGTTACTTTTGTTTGCGACAATTTTGAAAGTTTTGGATAAAAGTGCTTCCAAACTCCAAAGGATCAAAAATCAAATTCACGTTTCTCATGAAAAACTATGTTTTAGGAAATATTGAACCCTATGTGTGGTTACATTGTGTACAGAATGAAACCCTGCTCAAAAATTTGTTTCTCAGACAAATCTAGTGTGAACTGCGCAGAATTTTAATCTGATCTTCATTTCCCATACGGTATAGTTTTGCTGGTGGGAATATTCGACGGAGACAACAAACAAGTGTGATAAAAATGTACGGATTCAAGACCATCAAGGGTTCAAAAAAATTATTTTTTATATTGATGTCTTTTTAATGAAAAGTAATAAAAAAAATTCAGTCCACAAAGAGTAAGTGCAAGAAACAAATTTTCCTTCGTAAACCAATCACTTAACATATTATGCTAAGGCCCCTTAGCCAACACATTCCAGGCAAAATTTTCTTTTCAACTCTTATTCCCCGAAACTTTCCTCACTATTTGTGTTACCATTTTTAGATCTTTGTGCGCTTCTGTTTCTGTATTGGAACAAACAAAAGAACTTCTTCTTGAGTGTTTGTATTCGCATTTCCGGAAAACAGTGTCTCCCTCGTACCAAGCAACCCCGTTCCTAAGATAATATTTGCCATTCTCAAACTTCCTTTGTGGGTGTTTGATTACCGACCAAACGTGTTTAAGTAAATACTAACACTTCATTTTCACAAAGGAGTAAAAGTAAATATGGTGTCTGGTTGTTTCCTCCTTTTTACAAAACATAACAAAACTGAAAGCCCTTTCCTAATTTGTGATTTAGAAATATCGGATCGTGCACACACTACGTGCAGATCACAGGCCCGATTGGCCCTGCGTGTAATCCCCTGATTACGCAGCAGATGGGGATGATCTATTGGCAGACAACTGAACTTGTTAAAACAAGTAGATGTATGTTACAAAAGTAAATATCTGAGGCTTCAGTTTAAAACGAATTGAGGTTGCAGGCCTACAGCCGTGATACACAAAGCGATGGAATCCTTGAACGGGTCATTTACCTCAGCAAACAGGCGTGTTTTATGGAACGTGTTGCTTTCTTCATGGTTTCGAGACAGTTTGTTTACCAAACTGATTCATTTAATAAAAGAGAGTTTTGATTTGGTACGTGTGTCACAATTGATATCTGCGGGTGTGTCATGTAAACAATCGTAACGTGAGAAGATGGTGGACGATTGGAATCAAAGAATCGGTAGATTTTTGGTTATCGAATTTAAAAATCATTGTTATTTGCCGAAATATAATTAAAAAAGGCATGTAAATAGACTACCTTAGTCAATGGGCGAAGACTTGATTATTTCATTGCATTTTCAAGGTTTTGAAAAACGATTGCGCAGATTACGAACAATTAAAAATGTTTAATTCACACACACACACATACACACACAAATTTTAAAACCAATTTTGTGCTAAACACCGTTTTAAACTTGAGTTGTTTTTTTATTAAAGCCAAGAGTGGCTCATAGACCATAAAATCACTAGGCTCCGACTTAAACAAACACTATATTTTAAATATATATGAAATGTTTTTGTGTTAACCCCAATTTTTTATTTTAGGCACGAAATTTAAAAAAAATCGTTTTCATAAAACTCATCCATGACGCTGGTATACAAACAGTTTTTCGAACCATCATGTGCCCCCACCAAGTCTTTGTCTAATTGGCATCAAATTGAACGTGACCCTGAGTCATTTTGATCTTTTGTTACGACCGCAATAAAAAGACCACAGATTGCTGTTGGCGCGGTCTCTCAGCGGTTTTCCACGCGTGCCGCGACACAGCGCGTAGCTGATTAGTCATGGCTCCGCCCAATTTTCCGTCAGTATTTAAACAGCTTCCGCGACAAACAATCATGACCTCAAGTAATCCGCTTCAGGTGTCTGTTTCGCTCCACAGATCTTTGATACTTTTTGAACGTTCGACAGATTGATAGATCAACAAAGTTTATTTATATCGTCTCACATAGGCTCATATTTCTTTTCGATGACTGATCATAAACGTCATCTTTTCAGTGGCTTAAAAACCGTTTCGCTGGAACAACAGCTGCCAGCCGAAGGAAAAATGCGTTTCTTGGTGGGTTTCCCGTTTTTTTTTTATTGAAAAGAAAAGACTTAAATCACAGCATCTTTTTGACCGGATAGCTTAAACGATTTGTGGCAGATTTAGTCTTTGTTTGGTTCCATCGCACCCAAATCCCGCGCGGCTTTCGATGAATTCAGCGCTCAAAGTTTAACTGACGTCATATGTCATCACCAATTTTCTTTTTGCAGATTTTCGTCCTTGGTGTTGCGACGTTAACTTCCGCCAGATCGGGTAAATCAATTTGTAACCTTGCTTTTAGTTCCCATATTTTAGTTGTCGACCCGATCCCCATTCCTCCTGGAGAGGAAACTAACGGCCTCTGCGCTCATAAGAAATGCCCTGCTGGATACACGTAAGGCAATTTATTGGTTTTCTAAGAATTATTTTAGATGTAAACTTCTTCCTAACATTGACTGTAAGGAAAACTGTGAACTCTTTGCAAACTGTATTGCTCCCAACATCATTCTTAACGGAACTACCTTCAATGGTAAATAAGACTAACAAAGTCCCTCTAATTCAAATATATTTTAGACCAGCCTACTGCTCCCTGTGCTGGTCTGAACGAGGAAAGGAAGGTTTGCGGCTCTGCTTGCGAACCCAAGTGCAGAGATACTGAACCGGTAAATTTTTTTCAAAATTTAGTTAAAAACAATTTCACAGACTGCCTGTACTCTGCAATGTCTCGTTAACGTCTGCCAATGCAAGCTAGCATACTACAGAAACGATGCCGGAGTCTGTGTTACAAAAGATCAGTGCCCCAACAACGGAGGTTAGTAGACATCCCTGTTTAGAAAACACCTCTTTTACTAGGTTCTGGAATTAACCGCCCTGTTCTAACATGTGCTAACATCCTCTGCCAACCTGGATTTGCTTGCAAACAGGAGACTGTCAACTGCATCCGAGCTCCTTGCCCCCAGCCGAGACCTCGTTGTGTGCCAAGCAACAGTAACCCCACCACTCTATGTTTTAAACTGATCGTTAAGGTACCCTCAACCCTTGTGCTGCTATGAGCTGCCCTATTGGTCAAACTTGTCAACTGAAGCAGGTTCAATGCATCAGGGCTCCATGGTGAGAAGAATGACTGAGGCAAAGTAACAGTTTTTTTAGTGAACCTATTGGGGAATGTGTCGCTGAGAACAATGGAAACCTCACCTGTGGCCTCTACGAAATTCTGGACCCTTGCGGAGGCTGTGAAAGGACTTGTGATCAGAGAAACAGGGTAAGATCGCCTTCGGTAAACTTCACCATATCTCAGATGTGCCCTATGATGTGCCGCCAGCCAGCCTGCGTGTGCCAGTTGGGCTTCTTCCGTCACAACGGTGCCTGTGTCCCCGAGTCTCAGTGTCCAGGTATACGAATGTACCAGCCACCCCAGCCTATGTACCGGGGATGAGGTGTCCTTTTCAATCCACTGTCCTTCTCTTGCGTGTCTCGTGTCCGACTTTTCTTGTCACAACTGGATCTTGTCATTGCACTAATAAACCTGATTTCAATGTTCTGTCCAGCACTCTGTTTGCACAATCACACTAGCACAATTCAGTCAACAATAGACAAATTTAGCTTCATCGAATGGAACTTGTGGTCAAAATGAGGAGAGAAAGACTTGTGGAACAGCTTGTGAGCCAAGTTGCGCGAAACAAAATCCGGTAGTTAAACAGAATTCCTCTTCAATTCCTTTTTTAAGACGGTTTGTACCGATAACTGCCTAGTGAATGTCTGTCAGTGCAAAAAAGACTACTATAGAAATGGAACTGGATTCTGTGTAGAACAGCAACAGTGTGACTGTGAGCAAGCTCCCAAAATAACATTTCAACTTTATTTTTTAAGCCGCTATTCCAGGCAGAATTACCTGTGCCAACATTCGATGTGGAAGTGGATTAGAATGCAGAATGGAAGAAGTGGTTTGCAAAAAAGCTCCTTGCCATAAAAGTCCGCAATGCTTTCCCAGGAGAAGTAGGACAAAAAGTCATTCACAATAACAATCTTTTAGATGACACCGAAACTGGAGGTAAGTGCGCCCTCATTGACTGCCGAGATGGTTACCGATGTGAGGAGAAACCTCGTCATTGTTTCGTAGCACCCTGGTTTGTTTAAAAAAAGAAAACGATCATCAATGTGTTTCAGCCCAACTGACGCTACATGTGTTCCAATAACTCCATCTAATGCAACCTGTGAAACTGTCAGATGTCCTGCTGGAACAACCTGTCAACAGAACAAGATGATGTGCATCAATCCGCCGTGCTCTTCGAATATTAGATGTATCCCAGGTTGGTTTAGGTCAAATTGAATAAAAAAATGTTTTTTTAGAAACTGATCCTGTTGGGTGCAAGTGTGAGGTGACAGATTGCCGCAGCGGATACAACTGTATTGAGGAGCCCCTGCCTTGCTCAGAAGCACCTTGGTGAGTCCCTTTAAACATTGCGGTAGAAAGTCAATAGTTGATCTGTTTCAAGACTACAAACTAGAACCTTGATATAATTTACGAATGTATCTAGAAGCAACCAACAATAGTCGTATGCTCTTCAAGAGATTCGCCAAATAGGGTTTCTGCATATCGTCGCCAGCTGAGCCTATTCAGCCGCGCCGCCGATCACGTACGGGTGTCAACCGTTGCTCTCTGTGCCCTGCTGAAGTCCGGGGTCAATTCTTGTTTGCCAACATTCTATCGGCATTAAGACAATTTGTGGGACAAACATCAATCTTTGAGTTTGTCAATCTAAACAAGAATTTTAACATGTACAGTCGTGAGGAGACGAAAAAACCAATTCATTTTGTTTCAGCCCTGTGAGAGCCCGCTGCGTCAATTTCCCAACATGTGCCACCGCCAGGCTCAGCTGCAAGGACGGAGAACAATGCGGAATGAAAAATAACACTCCTACCTGTGTTCCAGGTAAGATAAAAACACCGGCATAATTAAATTTGTTTCAGTTTGTGCCAAAAACGAAACCTGGTTTGACGTGAGCGGATGCGAGAAACCTTGTGAAAGTACTTCCACCGTACGTTTATTTCCCACATTCCCTAATCTTAAAACATAGCTTTGCTCACCTGGACCTTCAAAATGTGAATGCACTCCTGGATACTCAAGGAACTCTTCCGGAATATGTGTCTTGAAAAAGGAATGTTCTGGTAAGTAATACTTTTTGGGTGACAGTTGAATTGATTTCCAGCTCCATCGGAACTTGAAGCTTGCAAGACGATGAAGTGCTCCCAAGGATATCAGTGTGGACTGCAACACGGAAGAGCTGCTTGTGTGCGCAGTATGTTCTAACATTAGACTTTGAATTACCGAATATTTAGCCTACGGTTCTATTTGTGCCGCAACTTCCTGCCAAGTTGGGGCTAACTGCATTGAAGTGACGTCCCAGTGTCTTGTTCCACCTTGGTAAATTGATAAATCGACTGGGTTTTAGTATTCTGTTCAGCGATGTCGTGCCTAAATGCATCGGAAATGGAAGCATAACCTGTGAAAAGGCTAACCTTAGCTGTGAAGAAGGCTATTCGTGCCAAATGGAAAACGGTCTTCCCACATGCGCCGTCGGTATGAAAATTACCAAAGTTTGATCAAACATTTATTCAGTTGGATCATCTTCATGTACCAGCACATCCTGCCTTTCCGGAAGTCACTGTGTGGAAGAGCCTTTGCCATGCCTCGTCGCTCCATGGTTTGCTAGAAATATAAGCAATTTAAAATGTACTTTCAGCCCCGTACGAGCTCGTTGTGTCATCAATAAGAAGAACAACACCGACATCTGTGAAAGAATCAGGATGAAATGCCCTTCTGGATATCAATGTGGATCTAAGAACGGTGAAGCTAGCTGTGTTCGAGGTGCTCCCTAGTAATTGTAAAGTGAAACCTAGGAATTTAGCACCTGGATCTGTGTGCAGCGTCACTTTCTGTACCACTGGTTTTGAGTGCAGAGAAGACGTTGCCCCTTGTCGAGGAAAGATGTGGTGAGATTCATTTTTTATTCTCTAATTAGGTCTTACCATTGCAATAAATAACCATATTTTAGCCCGGTTACCGCTAGCTGTGTGAATACAGCCATTCCCGCAAACCCATGTGATCACGTGAAACTGAAGTGCAAGAGTGGACAGCAATGTGGTTTGGTGCACGACAAGCCTACTTGTGTGCCAGGTATGTGAAATTAGCTAAGGGTTTGAAAACAAAGAGAAAAGCCATAAAAACAAATTCACAGAAGTAAGAATACTTTTTGAATTCTATGCTGAATTGTTAAAAGGTTTTGCCAATCCTAGTTTAAAAATGTAACCAGACGCTGTATTGCGTACTAACTTTTTGTACGCAGTTTTGCGTATGGTGTTATTTGAAAGGCGCTAAACTCCAAAATGGTGGCAGATTTGCAACGACTATACAGTGTATTGCTTACCTAAACTTTTTTCAGTTTGCCCTAAGAACCAAACCTGGGCCGACTGCAGTGGCTGCGACGAAACCTGCGCTGGAATTTCAATGGTAAATTCAAATTAGCCTTGATTTCTAATATTTTATAGGTATGCCCAGCCGTTTGTGGAGCACCCAAGTGCCAATGCAAACCTGGCTACGTCAAGCGGGTTGCAGGAGGAGACTGCGTCCTCATCAGTGATTGCCCATCGAATGGTAGTTCAAATAGTAATTATTGATGTATAATCTATCCTGTGTTAATCATTTTTCGGGTGGGAATAAAGCCATATTTAATTCCTCAGTTTCGCTCTTTGGGTTCGCTATTTTGCGGTTCATCAGATTTGACAGGTACAGGAAGAACAACGACTGCCAGAACGCCTACCATTACAACAAGTCCAGGACAAACTTGTAGAGATATCAAATGCCCAGCTGGTATAGAGTGCACTATGCGCCTTGGTAAGCCAAAATGCATAAATGGTAAGGGAGCATATTTCAAGGAGCAGATTGTTTCAGGTACATCTGAGGATTGTCCCAAAAACGAGGTCTGGGACGCCTGCGGAGGTTGTGAGGGAACCTGCACTAATACTGCCCCGGTTTGTGATGCTACTTTTATTTTTAATGTTTTCTTGACACGTAATGGCTGTTTTAGACTAGTATTTGTTTTATCTCTCTATCTCTCTTTATATCTCTCCTATCTCTTTTAAGATTTTGAACTCTAAATGCCTTTTTTTGGAAATGATAACTCTCAACCAATTTATCAGATATACCTTTTTCATCGACAGCTACTTTAAAAAATAAATAAAACAAAACGTATGAAATGGACATGTAATGAAATCATTTTGATGACCAACCCTATTTAAAGTTCATCAATTTCTAAAATCAACTGAATAAACAAATAACTATGTTTTCAATTTCCAAACAATGTTGTTCTAGGTGTGTCCCCTCAGCTGCGATCCAGGAGCTTGTGTTTGTGCCCCTGGAATGGTTCGTCAAAATGGAAAATGCGTTGCCTACAACGAATGTAAAGCTAAGGACACAGTAAACCATGGTATAAATTGTTAGACAAACCCAGAGCTTAACTCTTTTAAGATCCTCGTTGTGATGTAACCGAAGATTTCACTGAATGCAAACCCAGCTGCGAGGATACTTGCAGTGGACATGCCGTGAGTGGTTACAGATTAACCGAACTCTTGTGTGATTTCAGTGCAATTCTACTATCACAGCTGCAGTCTGTAAATCTGGATGTGTTTGTAAGAAGAACTATAAGAGAGATGTTTCTGGAAAGTGCCGTCACTCCCGTCAATGTTATCTGAGTAAGGGGACATCATACTTTTTGTTAACCAGGCCCAATTTTGACTATCAGCGGCACTATACCTAGCAAGGTGTTTCTAAAACCACCACATACGGTCACCAGCAGTGGGCCACCAAGCAGCGCCGATGATTATTTATGGGTGCTCGCGAAAAGATTTAGGGCCCCTTGCCAACTTTTTTTTTGTCAAAATTTCTGGTTTTCAGTAGCAGTACATATACGTTTACCTTAAGTTTTCTTTCAGACGCTGGATGTGGCAGAAACGAGGAATGGAGCCAGTGCTTCCAATGTGAGAAAAAATGTTCAGACTGGAGTTTCAAGGTTAGAAAATCCCATTTATATAAATGATTTATTTAAGACATGCAATAAAGAATGCTACACCGGATGCGCCTGTAAGCCTGGATTCGCCAGAGATTCCGATGGCTCCTGTGTGGATGAAGACTTTGGTTGCCTCCTCTAACAAAGTTATAAAGTAAACAATTCATTGATAACTTTTCGCATTGGAATAATGCATTGTTAATTTAATAAACAGAATGATTTACAAAAAGATCAACTTCCAATTCATTGATGGCATTTAGTCGATCTTCTTTTGCTGAGGACCGGTTCCAATAATAGGCACTCGCCACGTCAGAGGCGGGTATTTGAAGTAAAGGGAGATCGTTGTGAGATTGAAAACTAGTCCGATCAGATTCGCTCTCTGAAACCAAACTCATAGATCACTAAATAGATTGTTTGTACCATAATGTAGATGTTTCCGGTGATGAAACCGAAGAAAAGCCATTGACTCATCATGGTAAACAGCGCAAATTGGAAAATGGCAGGTACATATTCAGTATGACCTAGGCGAATTACACGGCTCTGAAAATACAGTTAAAGTTTGAAATGTTATGAAACTTTACAATTTCATAGATGGCTCCTGCGTTTCTCAAAACTTGAGCAGTTGCTGCGATAGATCCCATGATGTGATTTCTAGACGATTCCTCTAAAACAACAAAGTTTGTTTTCCAGTCTCTCTTTCTGCATCTTAATTTGGAAAAGATTTAAATTTTCAATGAAAGAATAAATAAAATAACACAGCTGTGTTTCTTCACAAAGCTTACTTGAGTGACATTTACAAATAAGGCAACATATAGAAAGGATTTGGGCATTTTCATTTAAGGGAGATCAACATATTCGATCTTAGAACAAAGAAATTTATCAAATTAACAAATCGTTGTGCTTGATAAGATAGCATACAAAATTATAAAACAGTAAAACAGTCAATTGTAAATGTAAGGTTCAAAAATTTGACACCTACTAGACAAACATTGAGGGGTCGGATTCGCCTTCAGGCAAAAATTTTTAATTTCTTAATAAAAACGCAAATGTGTTAATATTATTATTTAAAGTGACTAAAGTATAGAACACACAACAACCCGCCAGTCGATCCCGTACGGGTGTGAAAATCGTGGCACTACCATGTTAGACAATCGGACTTTTCTGCGTCTTTTCAAGAGAACCATTGAACATTCGAAAACAGTCGTTAAACACAAGGATAGGATTGCCTTGTAAACATAGTGCACGTAGTTTGTTAAAGTGTCGGTAATCGAAAGAAGCCTGTTGATGAACTGTGATGTATTTTCTTGAATACTTTTCAAGTCTTTTAGTATGATATCAAAGAAAGTCCCTGAATTTTCAAGTTCAACAAAATCGAACGCACCTTGGCTGTGGACATAAAAGTAGATTAATCCAACTGCACTAAGAGCAACTGTGACTTGAGCTAAGAGAGGTTTCTAAAATTTAAAAAAACAAATTTAATTGTAAATACAAACCCTATTAGGCTGGTAGTAGGCGTAAGTGAGGCAATAGCCCGAAAGAATAACAATGTTCATAGCGTGAATCCTAACAGTGGCAAATTCTCCAGTCATCAAGCCGTGCTGAAGCCAACATGAGGCACTGAAATGGGTCAATCCTTAGTTAAATTGGTATGTTTGCTCACATAAACATTGCTAGCACAAAATTGACGGAAGTGAATCCTTCGGCAGATTTTCGCTTTCTCCATTCTCTAACAAACACTCTGAAACGGCTATGAAAAGGCGGACAACAAAAGAAACTTACAGTCCTGTAAAAGAAAAAGAGACGCTGAAAATACTCAGCCAACCAGTGAAAATTGAGAGAAAAGTTAATTCCATAGTCTGAATTGAGTCCTAGAAAAAGAAGATTTGAGAGGAGACAGTGGGCGCGATCGGCAAATATATGGGTTATCACTGTTGCCGATTTCTGTGCTAAGATGAACTTTGTGCGTTTGTGTGCGGACAAGTTAGCGCCGATTTTCTACACAGAACCGAGACAAAAAAGCGTTGCCCTAAAGGAGAAAGAATCAATGAAGTGAGAGTTGAGAACAGGTATTTTAGCTACTTTACTACAAGGAACAGGAGGCAATATCAGCAGAACAAATACTGCTATCAGTGGTATCAATCGGTGTCTACCTGCATAATTGTGATGTTTTAATCAGCGCATTTTGTTTGAAAACGAGGAGATCTTGTAGCTAAAAAGTTGTGGAAACTATCTCTTATCTCAATATTCTAATCTTTGTTTTCATCATTTATGACATCATTTTGCTATGGCAGATGTCAAGATAACACTCAAACAAGACAGAACGTTATTAGTCTGTGGTATAAAAAGAATGTGCGAGTAGATTTCAAAAATGAAGAGTTTTAAGAAGAAAAACAGCGCGAGCTGTGGCTTCAAAAATCTGCCAAGAAATCGAGTAGGTCCCCCTTTTCATAAATCGGTTCTTCAAAAATAAAACAAAGCTATTTCCGACTACCCTAATCGGCTGATGTGCTACGGGTGCGGGCACGCAACCACTGTCTGCGCTCTGCGTAGGTGAAGGCACTCTCTCGTTCAAACTACCGCTTTTTGCGGCGAGAGAGTTTATTTCAGCGGAGAGCGCAGATAGTGATTGCGTGCCCGCAACCGTAGCACATCAGCTGCTACAATTAGGGTAGTCAGAAACGACCTTGTTTTAATTTTTACCTATCACCTATCACAAAAGATGATTTGGTTTCGCCTGGTTTTTTTGAGAATTTAGCTTAACCAGCTGATGTTAGTTATTGAATTACTTTTATTTCTTATCGTTTGCTTTTCACACACATTTTATTTTTTCTACTAATTTTCTTTGCTGAATGTTTATCATTTTGATCTCAAGAACCTTCACCGATTAGGAACTGGATTTATACCGGTCGCGGTTTCAAACAAAATGATGTCATTTCCGCACGACGATATTTAGTTTTGTTCGTCGAAGAGGCCGCCAAACTAACGATCAAAGACTGAACAGGCGTCTTTCTTAAAGGCGCAAAACCTTTGTTTACACTAAGATTTAGCAGTCCAAAACAACTTCAAGCAATTCTTCTACAAAGGAAACAAAGAAGATGTTCATTATGGTAAGGTCAACTAAAACTTCGCTAATAATCTTTTGTTGAGATTTTGGTTTTGACGATTACGGCAGCCTGTGGAAAACGTAAGGCCTTGATTCAGTCCTCAGATACACACAATATCAGATGTCTGCCCATCTAATTCCCATTATGTGGAGTGTGGCTCTGCTTGTCCTCTTACATGCGAAGGATTAATTGTATTTTGAACCAATTTAAATTATTAACCATTTTTAGGGATTATGCACCGAGGAGTGCATCGAAGGATGTGAATGCAACGACGGATTTGTACAGAATGGAGAAGAATGTGTGGCCAAGAGCAAATGCGTCGTCCGAAAACCAAAAACTGGCTGAAAAACAAGAAAGACCGTTTTAAAATAAAATAAATTTTCTAATGTGGTTTCTTCTTTTTCTTTTTGAGTTATTTGGCGATTCAGCCAAGGAAAAAAAACATGAATGGTCAATTGTTGACCATTTTTCCGGTTTGTAGTTTTTCTTTCCTGAAGAAGAGTACCATTGCCTTTGACTTAGGAAGAGTAAAGAACACTTTAGTTCTAAAATAACACACATAGTTAAAGTTTCTATAAATTACTATTAGACAGAAATGCGTTTCGAGTTTTTTGGGACAGTGTTTAGAACAACTAATTTTTCCAGACATCGTTTTTCAGCTAAGAAATTTCAGTTTTTTAATCCCATTGCCTTAGTCTTAGCTGGTGAGGTCTCAGTAACAAACAATGTAACACTCTTTTTTCATATGTATTTCCAGCGACGAACCAATAAAACATACCAACTGAAAGACTTGAAACAGTGAATAACAAGTGTTTGTAAACATAAAGTTCACAAGATTCCATGTAAATTAACATTCCTGTAGTATGTAAATTAACGCGTGTTTTATTTAACTTTTCAAACAACCTGAAAATTTTGAGCAACCAATAAATATTCGATAGAGAAAGGAAAACGTGTTGTTTTTTTGTATAATGAAACTTTGTTTTTGTGTTTTCTTGTAATAACTTTAGGTCAACATAATTTGAATGTCGGAATAACATCGCCGTTTCTCGTGTTGTTCCACAATCAAAATACCAAAAGTTAAATATAGTACATACGTGATTGTTGTTAATTCTGACAACACAAATTGAACAACATCCATTAAATCAAATTTTTGCTTTTGAACAATTCAATTTTATGGCTATAAAATAAAAGATGGAACTAAACTTTTGCCCGTGAGCAATGACAAACTTTAATGGCTCCATACCATTTAGACAATTGAATTACTCAGTTTTGCCGAAAACTTCATGCATTAGTCATATACGAGCTAAGTTTATAAGAATCCACTTGTCAACAATTCGGGGAACACGTGGAGACCACCTGCCTTCTTTTTAGAACTCTGTGAGTCAGCTATCACAGCATGGTCTAGTTTCTCCCCTTCTGCCGTTCTTTGTTCAAAAGGATCAAACGCTGTCGATTTACAACCTTCGGTTTCAATGTCAACAGATGTGCCCGTAAACAGTAGACTATAAAAGAGGCGCCGTTAAACGTGTCATCAGTCTGTTTCTATTTACATTCCTTTACTGTTTGTTTGTTTGTTTTGCGGTTGTCATCGTGTTTATAAGACGAGTGTATAGCATACATCATTTTCAGAATGCAAATCATCACCGTCCTGGTCGTTGCTGTCTCTATTGGATGCTCATTTGCAGGTATCCATACGTTCTGTATTTGTACGTCTTTTAGCTCCCCAATGCCCCAAAAACGAACATTACATTGGTGCAGATACTTGTGGATCTGGCTGCGAGCCTTCTTGCAGGGTACCGGAACCGGTCTGTTGTAGAATAAACGTTTAATCCGTTTAATCAAATTCAGATGATTTGCACAATGGCGTGCTTCGTTGGCTGCCGCTGTAAGTCTGACTTCTTCAGAAATGATGCCGGAGTTTGCGTCACCTCCGATGAATGCCCCAAGTACGAATGAGTGCTTCAAAGAAAATTGGTTTAAAAAAACTGTTTAAAACTAACCAAATCTCAATTCAGGTGTCCTTCTCTGGATTTTCACTGAATTTCAAGGATAAATGTGATAAACAATAAAGATTCATTTTAATGTATACCGTTGTTTCGTGTGACTGAACGAGGACTATGTTTTTTTTTAAACCAAAATAATATATGCTCAATGCGCATGTTTTTCACACAGGTTTAAAACTAAAGCAAAATGCAAAAAAAACGTATATTATAGTTTTGGTTGGCTGATTCCAAATTCAGGGAGTTATGCTTAATATTTCGAAAATTTAAAAAAAGGGAAACTTTGTTAGTCATATTCCAGTTTTTCCAAGAAACGCCGATTGTTTTTCTAGACACATGAATTGAACCCGGTGCCGAGCAAAAACCCCCGAATCGCTTTCGGGGGTTTTTGCCACCCCCGCCCGCGCCATTCGGGGGTTTTTTCCACCCGCGGCGTTCGGGGGTTTTTGCCACCCTGCCCCAGTAATTACTAATGAGTGACCCCGACGCTCACTGACCTCTTCCCTTCACGAACCTATATAAAACAGTGAATTACAAGGCGAAGCAAGTTTATTCGGGCAACAAAACAATTAATGCGAACTATTACCATTAATGACTACAAATAATGACTAAAACGAACAGGCATAGTTATGTGCATGACATTAGATGGATTTCCTAGACAAATACTGAGACATGTCATCCAAATACTCGACGATGTCTTCTTTCCTCATATCGATTCCTCTCCTACGCATGTCGAAAGCGGACATCTTGAACCATATAGCGTCCTGTCGTTCCTTGAGGTGAGCTCGAATCCGCTTTTGATCTCCATTAAAAAAAACCTAAACAGTATGGTAATTGGGGGGGGGGGGTAGTTTTAATATAGGATCATCTGATCTTGTAGTTTTAATGTAACCTCCTATTAGGGACTTAAGGTAACTTCCTACTAGGGTTGAATTAAGAGGAAATACCTGCCGTAATTCCTATGGGTAGAGTTCAAAAAATGAAGGACAGCCTAGAGTTGCGTCATTTACGCATTTTCAATACACTTATGCAACAGGTGTGCCTTCTTTCAGTGTGGTGAGGGGGGCACAACTATAGTGTAGGGGGGTGGGGGGAGGGGGTGATATTGATGAATGATGGGGGACAGTTTTGGGATACCCCCGGTATCCTCTAGTGGGCAACTACATTGTGGGAAATGAACAGGGGTCACTAGAACTATCAGAATACGTAACTGCGTGAGTACTTTTCGTCAACCCACAATACCTTGACTCGAAGAGGAAGCTTCGTCGTCCAAGAAAGGGTCGCCCTGAAGAGGGCGTTTTTTTCTCGAAGGAGAAGGAGAGGGAGCTGGAGACGACCGGTCACTGGCAGAGAACATGGTGGAATGATTTAAATTTTATTACAACTGCTGTCTAGCGCCTGGTTGGCCAGAATTAAATGCGCCCGGGGGGCATTCCCTAATTGCACATAAGGTCATACCACAGGACACAAACGCCACCTCTGCCCGATTAATTACCTTACAAATCTTTGCCATTATCAAATACAAATTTAAAATAAAATTAGAACAAGAAAAAATAAAATAAAAACATTAAAACAAAAATAAAATACATGAAGACGAAACTAAAACATTTTCCCCAGTCATAAAGAAAATCCGAAAAGTGATTTTCCTTATTTGTGAGTGTTGGATTAAATACGTTTCGCAAGCATTTTCTATGTAGTTGCCAACACTATTGAGCTTAGACGCTGTTGGCATCAATCATTAGTAATTACTGGGGCAGGGTGGCAAAAACCCCCGAACGCCGCGGCAGGGTGGAAAAAACCCCCGAATGGCGCGGGCGGGGGTGGCAAAAACCCCCGAAAGCGATTCGGGGGTTTTTGCCGCCTCCCATTGAACCCCAATACACGCAGCGCTTTGCGCTGCGCGCGATTTATAAGGCTAGACAAATTTACTTCATCTATTTTTATAAAATTTGAAAAACTACTTTTTGTCGACCACGACTTTTTTATATTACAAATTCATGGCAGGAAAATGGAGCTAATCGTCTACATAATATTATCGTGTCATATGGTTTCCTTACCGGCCGCATCCACTGAAATTTGTCTGCAAAAGAGAGGCGAACCTCCAGTTATACCCTTTTGTTCTCCGTACAGGAAATTTTCATGAAGCTCAATGAAGTTTTATTGGCGAGCCAGAAACCAGTTTTAGTTTTTCATTTTAGGTAGATTGATTTAACAGACGATTTGCTAATTCGTACCAAATTGTTGTCATGAGTCATGTCCATCTTCTGTTCAAGTGCGTCCGGTTTCCAACAACCAGCAGACCATTCGAAAACCAACTATCCCTCTTTTTAGAATTTGTTGACAGAAGCGAGAAACGTCATGATCTGGTTTCTTGTTCTTTCAGCCACACTTCGACCAAAATGAACAATCTTTCGGAATTACAGCATTCGTTTTTGCGCATGCGTAAAGCAACACGATTTGACCCTAAGTCGCTAAAGAACATCGCATCATTTCCTGTCCAACTAAGTATGAAAGCAACACTTGAACCCTCTGCTTCAGTTATCTTTTCTGTTTAGAAATATTTTCTTTTTTACTTGTCACTCTAAACTGTGGTAGTTTAGGATATCAAGTTTTAGAAAAAGAAAAAATATGAGAATGTTTTCTAATGTAGTACTTTTGAGACTTGTTCCGATGTCATAGTTATTCGCTTTCCTTGTCCCATCACCCTTGTTGTGTGAAAAGATGCTTTCAGAATGCAAATCACAACCTGTGTTTTGGTCTTCGCTGTAGCTGTTTGCTCCATCCTCGCTGGTGCGCTTTTGTATTTTTCTGAATAGATTTCTTTTTAGTTCCTACCACAAAGTGCCCCAAAAACGAGCAATTCAATGAATGTGGATCCGCTTGCGAACCTTCCTGTAGGCTCCCTGAGCCCGTAAGTCTGTTTGAAGGCTAAATTTAGTCCCACATTTAGTTCATCTGCACAATGCAGTGTATCTTCGGCTGCCAATGTCAACTGGGATTCTTCAGAAACAATGATGGTGTTTGTGTTACAAGGCAGGAGTGCCCCAACAAAGGTAATTTTTATGTGGTCCTTACAAAAACCAAGTTTAGATTTGTGTGCTGGCCATAAGTGTCCTCAGGGAAAGAGGTGTGTCTTGATGCCGTGTTTTGCTCCTAAATGGTAAGGCCTAAACTCATCTATCCATCAATGTTTTAGTGACCCGACTCCGGAATGTGTCGAGCAATTGACAGCCTAACTGAACAACTTATCGTCTTTTTTGTTGTCAATTAAACAAACATTTAAAAAATTAAATAAACACTGTTTCTGCTCTGCTACTATGTAAATTGGAAATATGTTTTGTCCAAGCAGTTTATTAAAGGGATCTTCAGGGACCCTTTCTGACTTATATCCAATTTATGAGCTTGAAAAGTTTTTTTTAGAAATGTATAACAGTTAGGGGTTTAAACGCATCGTTTTGTAGAATTATCGACTTTTTGATGTGAAGTTTCGAATGTTCAATTTTCCCGCCAAAACAGACAGAAACTCTAAGTCTCCGACATGGTAGCGCCGCGATTTTCACACCCGTACGTGTTAGGCTTCCGCGGCAGAAGTAGTTCTGCCGCATAAAGTAATGAGCACACATTTGTGAATGACTGCAGAAAAATATTTGTTTTATTAAATCTGATAAACATAATATTACATAAGATTTTTGTCGGGGGTTGTGGTGAACTGACGATATTTTAGTGTTATGATTTCATCCGCCAACTTGATTAAATATAGATCACTCGCTTCTTGCAAACAGATCCTCCTGGCAAAGTTCCATTACAGGGGTAGTCGTCCCATGTTTGAGATTTCCATGTCTGATCTTGGAATGTCTTGACATAGAACTTATCAAAAAAAATATAGAAAATAAATTACAAGAACAAACTAGTACACAGTTTTCCAGATTCTCAAAGTCATTAGGTTCACAGGAGTTCCAATTGCTGTAGTAGGAGGAGCTATTGAATGCAAACTAAAACAAACACTAAAAGTAAATAAATCAAGATAACGCTTATATACGCTTTAAAATATATCATTATGAATAGTTACCGGTGTGCCATCTGTCCACTTCCAATTATTCTCGTGTTTAGTTATTCTTACCAAACCAATCCAAATGTAACTCAAGTTCGAAGTGATGTCTGAAATATGTACTTCCAGAAAATAAGTTTGTGGAAAACATACTGTAGATAAACTGGCTTTCGGCTTTTGAAGTTATTGATGTAACATGAGCCTCAAAGTCAATGCAATATAGTTCAGCAGCATCAAATGTTGAAGAACCGATGGCTTCCTGTAACTCCAAGTAACAGTTTTTAGGAAATCCATATATGGCAGAAAAACTACATTAAAAGAGAAAAGTATATTCGGTTTAAATGGTTAGGCAATCAAAATTGCACGAAGTAAAGTCGTCGTCAATCCTAGTTTCCAATCAATTTGCAAATGTAACCCTGACGGAGTATTACGTACGTATGCGTTTAAGTATTCGTACTTATAATTACGTAAACTCGCATACGTACGCAATCTTGCGTCCGGTGTAATTTGACAATCACTAATGCCTGAAAAGAGGGGAACTAGGATTGGCCACGGCTTTAAGAAAAAAATTCAAAAAGTAAGTTGAACTGCAGATTAGCATTCTAAGTTTTAGTATTATATTAAAGCCTACTTTGTAACAGAAATCGTTAAAACGAATCCATCCTGATTCACAAGTAGGTACGGGCGCCTTAGTTGTTGTGGTCGTTGTTCTTTCTCTAGGTGTAGTTTGAGTTGAAGAAGTCGTCGTTGGAACCAGTGTTGTTGAAACTGATTTTTGTGGGGTTGTTGTTGGTTTGCTTGTAGATTGAACTTCTAAACGAAATTATTGTTCCATATCTATATCACCTGATGTTGTGAAAACGGGCTCGGGTGTCGATAAAAATGAAAATGTTGTTTTAACCAGTGGGTTATTTGTTGACAACATGGCTTGGGTGACAGGCTTCGAAGATTTAGTAGCTAAAACGATTTTTTTTCAAAGATTTAACAAGATTGTCCACCAATAGTTACGGTGTTTTCCGGACAAACACATTGTTTCACATTGTTATTGTTACATGCACTATTACATAAAGAATCTAGTATGTTCTCGCTAACGGACTTACGATAAAATACCGGCTGTTGCAGAAACATCCACGATTCTGAAAAACGTTGTTTTAGCAACTATGTTCATTTACTGCGTGATCAACATTTTCACCTAAGTGATAAAAAAACTTTAGAAAGTGTATTTTTTAACTGGTTTTTAAACGGCTTTATACACTATCCGCACCTATACGCTCACTATCCCTACTTAAAAAGGTTGAGGATAGTAAGCTGCCTATAGACAGCCTAAAAGTGTTGTTTTTTGAGGAAAACTATAAGATAACAGGATAACAGCGTAGTTAAAATTTCACAAAAAACTCACAAATATATTACAACCAATAACAACATTGTATTGATGATGGCCACAGTCAAAAGATTAAACAATGCAACCTTAACCGATGAAATTTTAAACGAACGTGGGCCCTCAGAAGCCTCCGATGATGACGTTTCTGATTCATTATTGAATTGGAAGAACTAAAGAAACAATTTGTCCTTGTTGAATATACGATCAAAACAGGTTACCACTCACATCACCTCGCATCTCCATGTCGTTCATACCTTCGGAAAATGACGATTTTTTCCTTCGACAATTTGTTTTCCTTTCTGCAAACGAGGAAAATTTTTTGGGCCATATAAAACAATTCAGAAACAAATTAACAACCAAGTCGTAATGTTAGTTTGATCGGTAAAATAAACCCGTGTACGCGGCCCATGTTATCAGAAAAGCTTGGCTTATGTGAAAAAAACTGAGAGCTTCATCTCTATTGGATTCCTCGCAGGATGAGTTAATTGTTATAATTTAGACATAATTATAGGTTCGTGTTCCGCTTTCCTGAGTTCAAACTAGGTATTAAACAAAACGTAAGTTTAGTTTGAGAGATCGACTAATCCGTGAAACTAGCAGTTTTTATCAGAAAAGTCCACCCGACTAACGGAGATTACCTTATGTGGGTCTCAACCAAACACCTGCTTGGGTGCAAAAAGGAAAAAAGGCTTTCAAACGAGCCACCCATGTTAAAGCCATTTTTAAGACCAAAGATGAAATTAGCGCCAATATACAAATAGTAGAAAAATGTCAAATGATCCTATTCTATTCACCTTTACCTCGCACTTATCGTAACGCTCTAGAATGTCACACATTTAATTTTGAATTTGACTCAACCGGTCATATCGGAATTCGCGACAAAGAAGTCGTATCGCTTCTATTCAAACGTTGTCGTATAAATAGGTCTTTTCCAACCTGGTCACAACCATTTTCCTTGTTAGCCCAAAGGTTATGGGAGTTGGAAAAAAACGTATCCAATGCGGGACTTGGCCTAAATTTCTTCTAGCCACTTTATTCGTATTGACACAATAAATTAAAAGACATTTTTCAGCATACATCTTCAGACACGCATGATGAGAGCGTTTGCTGTGATAAACTAGGATTTCTACGAGTATTAGGTCAGCAGTGCAACGACATCCAAACCGTAAGTGACTGACATTTCCCTACCAAACGTTTATTTTGCACGTGCTCGACAAGGAACTGCACAACAGAAAGATTTCCCAAGCCCGCCAGAAAGATTTTTCCACTTTCGAATGTCTGTGAATGAAACTGTATGCAAAGTATGATATACAGTACAACCGATGCTTTAGGTAGACCCATGCATGGACTTCTACGAGCATGCATGTAGAAACTACTTTGCTAACAGTGAAGTAGAAAACTGAGGGAGACCACTTATAGGAGGATGAAATGTAAGGAATACAACACTTTCAAAATATTTTTCAAAAAGTCGATATAAGAGTTTCAGTACTCTGGGGAAACTTTGACTTCCTCGGCTATCAACAAAATGCACGCACTCTGCCGGGCCTGTTTGAAGGAGGATTTGTATGTGTCTAGGGCTCCAATGGCTGTGATGAAGATGATTTCTGAGGTTTCTTTCATTAAAACTAAAAACAATTTTTAGCTTTTGGAATTTGGCCTGTAATAGAAGAAGAGTCAAAGTGGAACGTTTCTGCGTCTGCAGGTCGTCTGCAGTTAATTGTTTGACAACTTATGTGCTATGTTAATTGTACCTTTAGATTTATTTTTCAAATCAGCCGTTAGCAAACTCTTTTCCAAGGCTTTTCTGGAGCAGCGATTTCATATTTATGTTTTTCCTTGCTTTGGTGGTGATATTCTTTCTATTTTTCAAAAGTTAATTTGGACCATTTTGTAAAGGTTAATGAACCTTCCAGGGTTACAGCCACTTTTCACATTACAAGCTAACACACATGTTTCAGAGATGGCGCATCGACCACGGATATAAAAGCCGAGGACGCATGGATGCGAGATCTCTAAGGGCCACTCTCTCCAAAAAAAAATACAGACACATCAAATTTGTAAGTTAACTGTCAACATACGGAGCATGTATATTTCAAGGTGTATGAAAACAATATGTACGGAATCAATGAACTCAGCCCGCTTTGGACACAATGCAACGCCGTGGCTCGTCAAATGCGTCACGCTTACAGCGCACTCTACGTAAGAAATTATTTCGAAAAAGTTGGAAATGTTTTCTACAATTAAAATCAAACTAAATTCAAAAATCTACCAAAATAATTAAAGTTTTGGTTGAAAACTTGAAAGCTCTTTTTCTGAAATGTTGGAAGAGAGTACTTGGATGGATACGGTAACTAAAGATAATGCACTAAAGAAGGTGAAGGAAATGGTTGTTCTAATTGGCCACAGCGAGTACGCCTATGATGACGAAAAACTGGATGCGTACTATGAACACGTAAATTACCAAAGCAACTTAGCTAAGTAAATGTTCAGTTCAACGTCTCCAACAAAATGGGCTTCATTCAAATTTTGGTAGAATTCCATCGCTTTTCACGGGAACAAAAGGCCGAAGAGTTTATGATGCCAGTCAATAGGAACAGCTTCTCAAAGCCTTCCGCTGCGGTAGACGGATTTCACTCATACGTCAATAACCGCATACGTAAGAAATTCAAACAATAATGTTCAGCTCAGGTTTATTTAATTTAGTCTTCCCGGCTGGAGCATTGCAGTTCCCGTTTTTTCTCAGTGATCAGCCGCAATCGTGGAATTATGGCTCTATTGGACGGCTAATTGGTTACGAGATTACTCATGGATTTGATAAAATGGGAAAGGACTTTGATGAGGAGGGAAATGGCAGGAATTGGTGGACTGAAGCCACTCTGAAACAGTACAACGCCAAGACGCAGTGCATGATTGATCAATACGGCGATGTCAAGGTTTGTCAAGCCATGCATATGTGTGAAGAGAAACGGAATATTTAAATTCATATTCTTTCACGAACGAAATGAGATTTCAGGTAGCAAAAACAGACGGATTGCACATCGACGGCGCACGAACAGTCTTCGAAAATGTAGCGAACAATGGAGGCATTAAGGAGTCGTACAGGGCCTACCTCAAGTATCTAGAAACGAATGGTCCAGAGAAGACCCTTCCCGGAATTGAGGCGACTTCCGAAAAATTATTCTTCTATGGCTTCGCAAACTTTTTCTGTTCAGTTGATAGTCCAAATTATGTGAAATGGAAGCTGGAAACCGACACTCACTCGCCGAGGAAACATAGGTTTGAAAATTGAAAATTCGTGAAACAAATTTATTTAAGAACGAACATTGTTCTTCAAAATACGCCGGAGTTTTCCACTGCTTTCAACTGTCCCGTTGGTTCTCCTATGAACCCTAAGAAGAAGTGCACCGTTTGGTAGAGTATGCAAGTTATATTCTCTTAGATTAATTCGCTTTTTGTTGTTATTATCATCCACATTTCCTCTACGCTATAAAAGTGACACCTTTCACATCTTTCAGTTTTCCGTTTACCTTTATTTTACCCGTTTTTTAGTTTGTCCAATCGGAAGAATTACCTAGTTTAAGAATAAAACTCACAGCCAGCATTGTTGTCTTGACTGTTTACATAAATCCAGCGATATCGCCCAATTTTGCTTTTACTTTCCACCAAGATGTGTCCAAACGAGTAAGGATGTACATGCGATCCTTCTTGCAATATTCCTGAGCCTGTTTGTTTGAGAACTATAATTGGACCACAGTCACCTTAACTCAGCTGCACCATTCAAGGCTTTGCAAACGCTGTTTGTTGAAAAGATAGATCGAATCGGTAAAAGAAGCGTAAATCAGCCATTTTTCATAAAAACATTTATTGCAAAAATGAGATTTGTTTGAAATCAAGACGTCAAGTGGATCAGCTTTTTAATAGGAACAATATACAAATAATAGAAAAGTGTCTAGTAATCCTGCTCTATTCACCTTTACCCCGCACAAATCGTAACGCTGTTCAGTGTGTCACATTTAATTTTGAGCTTGACTCAACGGGTCAAGCCGGCATTCCTGACAAAAGAAGTTGTAACGCTCCTATTCAAACGTTTTCATATAAATAGGTCTCTTCCACACTGGTCGTATCCATTGTCCATCATAACCCATATGCGTTTTTCAAAATTCGATTTTCACATAAATTAATCTTCAGTAGATTAATTAATTTTTTCAGACAATTTGTTTTGTGCTCAGATCGTTTGTCTTTACGCATTTGGATGATGCTTATTTGCAAGAAATATGCAAGAAAGCTCTGCTTCTTCTCTGTGGTTCTTGTTTTTCTTCTTGTCATCGTGTGGACAGGAGTATTCGGAACCCTAATGCTGTGGAATTCGATTGAGTTTACACAAAATACGCAGTCAACCATTGGGACTACAGAAGGGTACCTTAAAGCTGCCCTTCATTTACAGATGTCCATCAATAAAACTGTATGTTAAAAGAGAATTTTTAGAAACCCCTTATTTAAGGCGAACCCATGCACCAACTTCTATAAGCATGCCTGTGGGAACTACTTCGCAAAAAATCCGATACCACAGCATCTCCCTTCTAATAATGAAGGAGTGAAAATGGAGGAGAGCGTTTTGAAGAACATGAAATGTAAGCAGTACAGACTGTTAAATTCATTGTCAAGGGTTTTACATTATTTTTAAAAGATCAAAACGTAGATAAAATAGACAAAAATAATATTGGGGTCTGATATGTGAAAACCGAAAAAACCCATGTTTTTTGCTTTAGATTAAGATATGAAAAGTTTAAAATGAGATGCGAAAATCATTTTTTATTTTTAGTTCTCTTGGAGTCAAATGAAGAATCGACTTCGTTGGCCATCACCAAGATGAAAAAACTCTACCGGGCGTGTATTAATGAAGATATGTATGTTCACAAAGCGCCAACAACTGTGCTTAACATGATAACTAAGGTATGATTTATTCAAAAACTGTGGTTTAGTTCTTTAGGCATTCGGAACTTGGCCGCTGATAGAAGGAGACTCCAAGTGGAACCTTTCGTCACCCAGTCTTCAGAAGTTACTGATAAATATGGGACAAGCAAATATCCTGTTTTCATACAAACAGTCACTGTTCGAAATCGAATTGGAAAGGGATGTGGAAGACAGATCACAAAGAATCCTAACGGTATGTTTTGCTTGTATATACAATTGTGCGGTAGTTTAAACAGGGAAACACATTGATGAGGAGCAGTTACTTCCGGAACATCAAGAAAAACGAAAAGGAGCGAACAGCCACAATCGAATATGCCACAAATATGTTGAAACAATTTTCTGAGGACGTCGGAGTCGAAATCAGCCCGAATCTGGAAAACGATATCAATGACATGTTCCATTTTGAACAGGAGTTTGTCAGCGAAATGGTAATTTTAAAAAAAAACATTCAAACGTGGGCAACATTTCGGTCAATGTACGAACAAATATTACGGGCTAATGCTTGCTGAAGTTTATTATAAAGCGAACCAATATTTTGTATGACTCTTCCAGGATATTTCATCCTTTTAAGCCAAGATGCAGTCTCTTGGAAATATACGACAAACAAACAAACGGGGTCATTTTTGTTTTTTGACTGTGCTCTTTTTTATGATACCTTTTTACGTTTATTACTTTAGCAACGCGGAAATGGTGAACTCTATCTAGATTACTTTGCAAAATTGAACGAGGAACTTAAAACTAGCCTGGTAAGTTAATTCCGTTGTATTATTTTTTGTTACAATTTCAGGATTTCGATTTCAAAGAGTTTTTCTTAGCTATAACGCCATCTGTTGCACATTCTCTGATTACCGCCAACGAAACAATGATTGAGTTTGACACCGAATTTCCACAAAAGTTGCACAGTTTAATACAAAACATACAATGTTTTTAGACTGGCCAACTTACTGAAAAGGGCAAACTTAAAAACCCTCACGAACTACGTAATTTATAACTTTTTTCTTCGTTTCGAACGGATGTTTGGTTCAAAATACAGAAAACTCAAATTTGTAAGTTGGTTCTCAAAATACAAGACACGTATTTTAAAGGTGCTTCAAAAGGAAATGTTTGGAGTCAAGGAACCCAGCTCGCAGTGGACAGAGTGCAATGTCGTAGCTAGGCAGATGCGTCACGCTTACGGTGCACTCTACGCTAGAAATTACTTCGAACAAGTTAGGAATATTGTTATACAAATAAATTCAAATTTAGGAGTCCGCAGCTGTGGTTCGAGTTATGGTTGAAAACTTGAAGGAATCTTTTTCTGAGATGTTGGAGGAGAGCACATGGATGGATCCAGCAACCAAAGAAAACGCATTGAAGAAAGTTAAGGAAATGAAGGTTCTCATTGGTCATAGTGAGTACGCCTTTGACGACGATATGCTGGATGACTACTTCAAACACGTTAGTTAATAAACCAACTTGGCTCAATTCAAATTTTAGCTGGACTTCTCGGACGACATGGATTTCCTTCAACTTTTGGTAGAATTTCATCGTTGGTCACGTTATAAGAAAACCGAAGAGTTTATGATGCCCGTGAATAGGAACAATTTCTTCATGTCATCCGATATTGTGGATGCTTTCCATTCATACGCCGACAACAGCATACGTAAGAAAAAACAATAAAAAAGATCATTTCAATTTTAGTTTTCCCGGCCGGCATCCTCCAGTTTCCGTTCTTCCATAAGGACCAGCCTCAATCTTTGAACTATGGCTCCATTGGATGTGTGATTGGTCATGAAGTTACGCATGGGTTCGACAGTATCGGAAAGGATTTTGATGAACAAGGAAATAGCAAGAACTGGTGGAGTGATGCTACCCTAGAACAGTACAACGCTAGGACCCGTTGTATGATTGATCAGTACGGCAAAGTAGAGGTTAGTCACTAAAACGAAACAAAAGTATCACAGGACAATTGAGGATACAGCGTAGTAATGTTAATAATAGAAAATCAAGAAAACGATAAAGTAAAGTACGATTCAAACAAAACTATATTTCAGGTACCTGGCACCGATGGAATGCGCATAGACGCCGAGAAGACTGTCACTGAAAATGTAGCGGACAACGGAGGCATTAGGGAATCGTGCAGGGCATACCGCAAGTACCTAACAAAACACGGCCCAGAAAAATCTGTTCCTGGAATTGAGGCTACTCCCGATCAATTGTTCTTCTACGGCTATGCAAACTACTGGTGCTCAGTTGATAGCCCTAGTTTTGTGAAAGGGCGGCTGATGACCGACACTCATTCGCCAAAAGAGTTTAGGTATGGCAAATGCAATTGCTGTAACCTTATTAAATTCAGGGCAAATGTTGTGCTCCAAAATAGCCCGGAGTTTTCGGCTGCCTTCCACTGCCCTCTTGGATCTCCTATGAATCCTACGAAGAAATGCATTGTTTGGTAGCTTAAGTAGATAACGTTCACTTTTTCACTTTATGTTCTTGTTGGCATGTTTTTAATTAATTAAAATGGTTTGCATTTAAGAATCGTCTTGAAGTTATATATGAACGTAATTTGACCAGAAAGATGAAGACAATTCAATCACTGTTTCGAAGAAATATGGTCTTTTTTAAAGGAATATCTTGAAATGCCTATGTAATGGCTGTTAAGAAGAAAATGTATAATTACGCATTGTTCTAGCGCTATCGGCGCGTGACACTTACAATAGAAAACACTTTGTTTTGTAATATTTTTTTGGAAAAATAGAAAAACGGATAGAATTTTTTTCATTATGTTTGGACAGAACTCTTTTATAGTAAAAAAAACGTTGGCTTACAAAAATGTTCGGGGCACTCCATTCCCCGTTCAATTAGCGTAAAACAAAATCAGAAAATTGCACAGTCATTTGCTTCTCATAAACGAAAAACGCATTTTTAGCTTCCCATACTCTTACGTTGGCCTGATGTTTTGTTATCGCATGGTTTTGAGTTTGCATTCGCTAAATTTTGCTAAGAAATTAAACAATACAACTATAAGAAATACAATTTCTTGACAACGAACAATTCATTTATATTTATTAATTTTTCTAAAATAAAGTGAAATACGTAGTTATTTGAAGATGCAGAAGAGATTCTGGTATTCTTTAAAACTCCAAAAAGTCCAAGAAATCAACAGACTAGTCACACCCTAAACAGTTGTTGTAAAGGGCAGGAAGCTTAAATCATACCGAGTATCGGAGAAGGACAGTGTAAGGTATGTGGTGGACAAATTCATAAAATAATCGATCTTAATTTGTTTAGTTTATGGCACCCGTAGATTTCTGTGCATCCTGAAAACTGTTTATTGTACAAAGGCATGAATTATAATCCTACCTAAAACATGGTTGGTTTTACTTTTTGTGCGGTTTTCTCTTTGGGTCCTTCTGTGTGGGGCTGTTCCAGTAAATAGGAATTGCATATTAAGGACGCATGGTAAGCAACTGCATTATTCTTGACAGTTTCACATAAAATATGTTCAAGAAGAAACAATTAAACAGGTTTCCGGAAATTGTTGAAGGACAAATTTAGTTGCATTTATTAATTATCTTGAAGTTATTTATGAACCTAAATTTGTAATATGACTACAAAAATAAAGACAAATCAATCATTAAGAGAAATGTTTCGAACAAAAAAAATTTCTCTTCTGCTGAATGCGTCCGAAACGGCTGTTATGCAGCATATGTCTGATGATGCATTGTTCTAGCGATCGGCGGGTGACGCCTACAAAAGAAAAAAGGAAACAAAAATGGATAATCTTATGAAGGATTGAGGTGGCTGTCCAGTTTGTCTAGGTAGCCGGCAAAATAGTGTACTTTTGGGATTTATAATTATATTTTTCAGTATGTTCAGACACACAGATCTGGATCTTATAGTTTAAAAACATGGCTTACATGGAAGTTCTGGGGCGGTTTTTTTTCGCGTGATTTTAAATCGTTGCTCGATTTGTTTGAGCAACAGAAACATCTGCAATAAAACAAATATAATTTCTTGACGACCAACAATTTATTTGTTCAAGACATTTATCACTTTATTATTCAAAAATATACTTTAATGCGTAGTTAGTTTGAGATGCAGAGGAGATCCTTTTATTCTTTAAAAGAATGAATCAGATTGAGGATGTTAGGCTAGATAAAAAAACTCCAAAAATCAATGAACTCATCACAACCTAAACACTCGTTAGGGGCAGGACACTGAAATCATTCCGATTATTGGAAGAGGACATTGTGAAAAGTGTGGCGGAAAAAAATCATAAACTAATCGACGGGCATTTGTTTAGTTTATTGCATCCGTTTGCTGGGTCGCAGCCTAAAAACTGTATTGTACGAAGAAGCGATTTTGAATCCTACCAAAGCCCATGGTTGGTCGCGTTCTTGTTCGGTTGGTCGCTGCCTAACATCAATATTCTTTGTTCGAGCAGTTCCACAGAGTAGGAAAGTTACATTAAAGACAGCCAGGGTAAACACCTTCATTGTCATTGATAGTTTCTTTCAGGATGTTAATAAAGAATCCATAAAACAGGACTTGGTATTTTGTAGTAGTCCAATTGGTTTGCATTTAAGAATCGTCTTGAAGTTATATATGAACCTTAATTTGTAATTTGAGCAGAAAGATGAAGACAAATCAAGCAATAAAAGATGTTTCGAAGAAATACAGTCTTTTCGAAAATAATATGTTGAAATGCCTCTGAAATGGCTGTGAAGCAGCAAATGTCTGATGATGCATTGTTCTCGCGCGATCGGCGCGTGACGCTTACAGTTGAAAACACTTGGTTTCGTTAAATTTAAAAAGACAAAAAAGAAAAAAATGGACAAGGTCTTTTTCAAAACGATAATCTAAGAAGACCGTGGATTTTTACAGGAAATGTTATGAATGATTCAGGTGGCTGCCCAGTTCGCCTAGGTTGCGCAAAATGCGGGAAAAATTGCGTCTTTTAGGATTGTGTTTTCATTATTTTTAGAAACAAAGATCCTGCTCTATTAGTTTTAAAACCACGACTTATATGAAAGTTTGGGTGCCAGTCCATTTCCATTTTGAGCAGCTTTAAGCAAAAACCAGCAATAGTTACAAGTTTTTCATTAAAAAACAAACTAGCAAGCCCCTTCTGCATACTAACACAATATTACAATATTATGTTTTCCTAAAACTCTATTCATTTTTCTTAAATACTGGGGAAATTCAAAAAATTTCCACTTTCCATACTCTTGCATTTGCCCGATACTTTTTCCGTGATTTTGAATTTTAGAACAATGAAACAATTAAAATGAAACAAATACATTGGTCGTAAATTTCTTTACAACCAACAACTTATTTGTTCGCAATATTTATCACTTATAAAAAAACTCCATAAAACACGTAACTCCATAAAACAGTGAGTTCTAAAAAAACACAAAATTCCAGAATGTGATGAAACATTCTGGAACAAGAGTAGTACAGAACAGTTTTGAATGTCATTTAACATTTTGAAAATACGTAGATATACAGGGTACCAACAATTTTGAACTCTGATGTTGCTTGGCATCTAGTTTAACTTCAACTTGGCAAGAAATCAGTTGTAGGCTTTCATCTCATTTTTCTCTCAGTTTTGAATTATAACAAAGTTATATAATACGAACATATGGATGCAAACGTAGCAGTTTTCTAACCCAAAAATGTGGGAAGGGTGACTTTGATTGTTTATCTATGATATACTCGTTTGTCCATTGGCGATTGGCAATCATCTGCAGCAGAAATTTTATTGACATCTCCTGGTCTGCCATTATGTCAACTAGAAAGCCGTCTGTTTATCTGTGATATACTCGTTATCTATACTCGTTTACTTGTAGCTCATGATAAAAGTGTGCGTTTTTATGAAAGCCACTATTCATCAAATCCTAGGATTTTAAGTGGTTGAAAAAAGAAGAAATGTTGCTCCCTTCACAATTTACTTTTAATGTCCCCATTATACGCAGCGCTGTCATAGCTGAAAAAAGTTGGAATTGGATTAATCTGCACAAATAGGCTGAAAACTAACCTTTTTGTTTCCGCAATTCTGGATATTTTTCAAAGCCCTGAAAGCTGCCTTTTTGAACACCATTGGCTTATGTTTGCCATCGTAGTAAGCATTTGCCGAACGCGTAGATGCTACGACTCATCACACGCCCACTGTTTTTAGAACTTTACGATGCCGTCGTCACACTATTTACTATTTGCATGTTCCTCATAAAAGCCCTTCTTTAAGTTATTCTCAAGATCAAATTTAGGTTCATAAATAACTGATTAATAATAAAAATCAAGAAAAAATTTGTACTATAAGATTAAAATAGATAATCGGTGGAAATTGGAAGGCTTGCGATCCTGGGCAGTTTTGCAAACTTGAACGAGGAGATTAAAGCTAGCATGGTAAGTTTACTTGTCATTTTTAATTCTTGTGAATCCTAGGATTTCGATTTGCAAGAATTTGCATTAGCTTTAACATCTTATGTTGCTCATTCTGTGATAACCTCCAACGAAGCAATCATTGAGTTTGATGAAGAATTTCCTGAAATGTTAGACACTCTATTACAAACAATATTGATTTTTTAGACTTTCTACGGTGCTGCAAAGGTCAGACTTGAAAACTGTGACCAACTACGTTATGTATAACTTCTTTTTGGGTTTCGAAAGGATGTTTGGTCAAAAAAATAGAAACATCAAATTTGCAAGTTGGTTGCCAATAATAACTTGTTGATTTAAGGAGTTTGAGAAGAAAATCTACGGAACTAAGGAACCCAGTTTTCGTCAAAGCTATGGTCGACAAGACAACTTGAAGGATTCTTTTTCTGAGATGTTGGAAGAGAACACATGGATGGATGCAGCAACCAAGGAGAACGCACTAAAGAAGGTTAAGAAAATGGCTGTTCTTATTGGACACAGCGAGTACGCCTTTGATGATTATAAGCTGGATGACTACTATAAAATCGTAATAAATACATCAGATTAATAATAAACTATTTAAACTAAACATATCCAAAAGCATGGACTTTGTTTAAATGTTATTCGAGTCATTGAATTACGGTTATATAATCGATTAACGGCCGTGAATTTTTTGAAGAGTTAAGTGAAGAAGTGAAGAGTTTGGCAAGGAATTTGGGGACCAATCACTTGAAATCGCACTTTTTGATTGTCTTGTACAATAGTATTGTAATAAATATGTTTTAAATAACAATTCAAGTTCTACAAAAGTCGGTTGGCAACAACTATCATAACAATATTCATCGTACCTATCGTAACGCTGGGGAATGTGCGACATTTAATTTTGAGTTTGACTCAACCGCTTATGCCGCCATTCGTGACAAAGAAGTTGTACAGCTTCTATTCAAAAGTTTTCATATAAATAGATATTTTCCCAACTGGACTTATCCATTTTTCCTGGTAACCCAGGAGCTTGTTGTGTTGCCGAAAAAAGTTTCCATTGGACATTTGATTCGCTCGTTCTAGCCAATTTGTTCTTATTGACTTACTTTACACCATACCTTTTCACCTTAATGACATTGTTTTTTCAGCATATATCATCAGACAAGACGCTGTAGAAAACTGAATTAAAAGTAAAATATCATCATGCTAAATTTGTAATGCTAAAGCTTTTGAAATAGAGAAGTTAAGAAGATGGCATTTCTAATTGCTCACAGCGAGTACGCCTTTGACGATGACAACCTGGATAACTACTACAAAAATGTGAATTTACTACAAAAACTATTCCAAAAAGAAATTTAGTTGGAAAATGGAAGTACAATCGTTGGACCAGGAATAAAAAATGCGAAGAAATTATGATGCCAGTCAACAGCCTAAAAATTCTAGCGTGGTGGACGTATTTCACTCCTACGTCGACAATAGCATAAGCAAAAATTACATATTGAGTTCAATCCAATTTAATTTAATTTAGTCTTCCCGGCTGAAATTCTGCAATTTCCGTTCTTCCTCAAAGACCAGCCGCAATCTTTGAATTACGGTTCTATTGGATGGATCATTGGTCACGAGATGACGCATGGATTTGACAATACTGGAAAGGATTTTGATGAGGAGGGAAACATGAGTATGAAAATAGAAGTAATGATTTACAATTTCAGGTGGCTAACACAAACGGAATGCACCTCAATGGCGCGTTGACAGTCGCGGAAAATGTTGCTGACAACGGAGGCATTCGTTGATGGTAAGCCAGAATAATTCTTTTGCAATATTCTTGTTCTTCGCTGAATGTCCTAGTTTGGTGGAAATAACGATTGTGACCGACACTCATTCACCGAACAAATATAGGTTTGTCAACTCTTAATATATAAAAACAATTTAACCTTAGAACAAACATCGCCCTACAATATACTCCGGAGTTTGCCAATGTGTTCAACTGTCCACTCGGTTCTCCTACGAATATTGAAAACAAGTGCAGAGTTTTGTATGGAACTTGTGGATGAATCCCTTGTAAACACTTTATTGTATACGTGTAATAAATTTGTTTTAATGACTTGTCTTAATCCCACTAAATTCCAAGAAATCTTTTTTTTGTTTAACTTTTTTCTGATAAAACTTTTTTTTATGATTTAAGTCAATTTGTTTTGTCTACTTTTGAATTGATCTAAGTAAACGCATTGCTTTTGAAACATATCTTTTGAAAAAGCATTTTTCAGAGGGATTTTTGATCAAATTACTTTTCCTATATCTTTGCGAATACTCACAGCTTTCGGCTCAATGATCGCAAATTGATAATTTTACAGTTCAAAGAAGAAAACAAAATCTATTGATTAAAACATGCAACTTTTCCGATTTGAGGACGGGTGTTTTATCACTGCTAACTTTAATCGAGAGTTATTGAAAAGATTATATAAAATTATATAAAAGCAGAACAAGTAAAATATGTTACATATAAATCTTTATTTTAAAATTTCTGCAAAAAAGCTAAGAAGCTGGATACTGGTAAAATACATTGGAAAATGTTAAAGGAAAAAGATATTGATTTTCAAGAACACCAGTTTGTCACATTCGTTCCATTTCGTTGTCATATATACATTCGGCATGTCGGCATTTGTCAAACGACAATGAAGGCGTTTTTAATATAAGACTTTTCATTTGTGGCGTCTGCGTTTGTTACTTTCCTTCTTGTCTATCTCCTTTTTATCTTTTTTTGCACTGCTATACACAAGTTAACGTAATTGTTTTCAGCATACATCTCAAACAAAATATATCGCAAGATTTCTGACTTTTTTCTGTAAAAAGAGACGTAAAAGAAACTTTTTGTGACCAAGGTAAGGTTTAACAAATTTTTATCATCAAATTTTAATTAAAAATAGGTGTGTATCAGATAACAAACCAAACAATCTGAATTATATTATTACTTTTGTAAGACAGCCAAATTGTTTCAAATTTTTCACATGTATGTTTTTGTTTCAAGTCCTTCAAGTGATGATGACTTTTTGTAGTTTTTTTTGTTCTTCTACTCATTCCCATCCCTGTGAACATAGCTCCTCTGATCCTCATTGTAGGTTTATTAAAACTGGAATTGATATTAAAGGCAGGCAGACAGACAAAATAGATCAATGACGACCACCCCTTTATTGATGTAAACCCAACCCCCCCCCCCCCTTTAACTACAAAAATAATTTTAAGCAGCAAAGGATACGACCCCACATGCTACAAAAGAAGATAGTCTGTGTATTCGCTGAGACAATTAATAGAACACCTCGACCATCAATACGAAGTGCGGACACTAAAATACTTTTCGTTAAAAAGATGTTTTAGAGTGCCCGGAATAGAACAGAAAATGCCTGAACTGATGATCAAGACAGCCAGCTGACTGTGATCAATCCAATAAATGGTATTCGTATGTGTTTTCTCGACAATCGAAACAACTCCTATGTTTAATATCGAGATTACCAGTATGAGAAGATCTAAAAAGAGGGTGTCGACGGTTGTATATGGGTTCGAACTAGAAATAACACTACGAACATCGCGCAACCCTTGCCTAAAAAAGACAAGCTCTACAACATCATCTCATCAGCATCATGACAATGTCAGAATGTATCCCTTGAAGATAGAAGTTAGTTTGCCCTCGAGTTAACAATATACACTCTACAAGAAAAAAAAACAAGAAAATCGTCCAGGCTACCAAGAGAGTTACCGCGGACATGAGAAAAAAGACAACAACATGGCCTATCTCTTCTGGCCGGCCTTTCCCATGTAGATCTTGGGAAAACCAAATAGGGACTAAAGAAAGGAAATCTGAATGACAAATCATCAATATTGCCTAGCGTTTGCAAAATGAGGAAATTGCGCTATGTTTTTACTCTAGGAAGCACGTGGCGTTGAAACCGCAGGTGAGATCGGCTTCTTACTGCTGACACTCCAAGACCATGGAATTTCTAGTGAACTAAATTAATTTTGAGTTTGAAACAAAAATATGAGTTTCAATGACGATTTGACGAGCCAGATGTTAATTGGCACAACAAGCACAAACTTTGACTGTATTCAAAAACGTTTAAGTAAAAACAAAACATTGAAGTTTGGACTTTTTAAGTTTTTTTTTCAAATTCCAATATGTGTAAGGTTCCGAGGCCTTAAAATCCTGTGGAGAGATCGGGCACATCTCTTATTTGTGCTGAACGGGGTAGTAATTTTTCTAGAATTTTGAAAGTTTTTATGGTATTTTTAGTTTTCTAGTTCCTGTCTTCGGCGCCGTATTTCAACAAACTGTTCCGAGACGAAATTTTTGATTAATAAATCATCGCCAAACAGAAGGAAAAACGATGAAACACTGCAGACTACATTGAATTGGGCCTCGTTTAACCGGGGTTTTTGTCTGGCTTTCAGACTTTGTATCTCAGACTTTTTGGTAGCATGTATTTTAACTTTCGAAAGTTGAGCCTATGGCACATCCACACTTTGAAGATATCTCTATTTTTTAGCTGAATCGGTTTTACCTATCTCTCATCGGTCAGCAATTGAATTATGGAGGTTTCGCTTGCACCCAAAGTGAAACTGGTTTGTTCGCATTCTCTTCACTTTTATTAAAGTGATATTTTAGTTTCGGAAAAGGGAAGATGTCTATAAGAAGTGTGGAAGAACACCAATCTTCTACTTCCTACTTTTCCTTCTTTTTTGGGTGGTCGTTGTATCAGCCGTTGGTTTCATCTTAATGAACAAGTCCTCAAGTGAAAACAAAGCAAACGCCAGCATTAACATTGGAACAACCGAAGGATTCCTAAAAGCTGCCCAATTTCCGCATGTCCGTGAATGAATCCGTAAGCAAAACGTGAAATTTCAAAAAAAAAAACATGTATTTTAGGCAGATCCGTGCATTGATTTCTACGAGCATGCATGTGGTAACTACATTGCAAACAATCCACTACCCCAAGACTTGCAATCTATCAGTGAGACAAGGAAACTGAAGGAGATCATTGAAAGCAAAATGAAATGTGAGCGATTAAAATTTGCGGTGAATCACTTTAACTTTTTAGATCTCTTGGAGTTTGATGACTCTTCGACATCCTCGGCAATCAAAAAACTACAAACACTTTACCGGTCCTGTCTACGTGAAGATAAGTACTCCTCTAATTCTCCAAAGACTGTGATGAAGACGTTGACTGAGGTTTCTTTCTCAACTCAACTGCAATATTGCTTCTTAGGCGTTTGGACCTTGGCCTTTAATAAAAGGAGAATCGGAGTGGAATCTATCATCATCTGGCCTTCAGCAGCTATTGATGAATATGGGACAAGCAGGCTTCATGTTTTCTTACAAGCAGCCCCTGTTTGAGTTCAAATTAGAAAGAGATGTTGAAGATAACACGCAGAGGCTTTTATCGGTGGGGTTTGTTTTTTGTATTAATGTTTTGCAGTTCAAACAGGGACATACACTTATGAAAATGAAGTATTACCGTGATCCTAAGAAGGATGACAAGGAACGAAACGCCACAAAATCTTACGCATCGAAGATGATGAAACAGTTTTCTGAGGACAACGGAATCAAGGAGAATCCGAATCTGGACAAAGACATCAATGAAATGTTCCGTTTTTAGGAAGAGCTCGTCAGAGAAATGGTGAGGCAGTGTTTAGCCATTTATGCCACATTTTGTTAAAAGTAGGGACAAAGTCGAAAGGAAATTACAAAAGCAGAAGATTTGCAGTCTAAAAGGCAGTTCTACTAAGAGGGTTGCCAAAAGACGGGCAAAATCGTAACTCACATAAAGGGCTTGTATCCGCAAATGGCAAAAATGTTGGGTATTTTATTAACACCTGTAGTGTGTATACAATAATATGGCCTTAATGATTTCAAAACGATGTTTATGTTAAAGGTGTTTTTATTTAGGGTGCTTAAAGGAACATTAAAAATTACCTGGGTGTGATCGGAACCCTCGATGTTTTTCTGGTTGATAACACGTCCTGGGTAGGCCCGGGCCGGTCCTAAGTCTTACGTACGCGCAGGGACAATTGCATCCTTAATGTTTTCTTTCAGGAAGGTGAAAATGGTGGACTGATCGTTGACAGTTTTGAAAATTTGTACTGGGAGCTCAAAGAAAGGATGGTAAGTTAACAATTGTGAACCTAATATTTGTCAATTCGAGGATTTTGATTTGTTTGAATTCGCATTAGCTCTCACACCTGCTGTAGCCCATTCTGCCATAACCTCTGACGAAGCAATGATTGAATAACGGACTTTCCACAAAAGTTGCGCAGGCTATTTTAAACTACAAAGTTATTTAAGGCTGGCCACTTTCCTAAAAAGGGCTAACTTGAATACCCTCACGAACTATGTGATGTACAAATTTTTCCTCGGATTTGAACGAATGTTTGGTGAAAAATACAGAAACATCAAATTCGTAAGTTTGTTGTCAAAATATAACTTGTTGAATTTGAAGGAATATGAGAAGGAAATGTACGGAATCAAGAAACCGAGTCCTCTGTGGAAACAATGCGATGCCGTCGCTGTGGAGATGCGTTATGCATACGGCGCTCTGTACGCAAGGAGTCATTACGAAAATGTTGGGAAGAATTTTAACAGAGTCAGGCTGAATTCAGGGTTCAACTGTGATTGTTAAAGGTATGGTGGAGAATTTGAAGGATGCTTTTTCCGATATGTTGGAGGAACATGCATGGATGGATGCTTCGACTAAGACTAACGCACAGAAAAAGATCAAGGAAATGGTTGTTCTCGTCGGGCACAGCGAGTACGCATTTGATAATGAAAAGCTGGATGGATACTATGAAGATGTAACATGGTAAATTTGCCTAACAATAAATCTTTTTAGCTAAATATCACCGGACAAATGGATTTTGTTCAAATGTTATTTGAACTCGATCGTTTTACACGGGAGAAGAAAAGCCAAGAATTCATGTTGCCCGTAAAGAGGGATGCCTTCTTCATCTCAGAAACTGTTGTAAACGCGTATCATTCCTACGTCGACAACAGCATTAGTAAGACATTAAGAGTACGATTTTAATTTAGTCTAATTCAGTCTTCCCAGCGGGAATATTACAATTTCCGTTGTTTCTCAGTGACCAGCCTCAGTCTTTGAATTATGGTTCTACTGGATTCACCATTGGTCACGAGATCACCCATGGGTTCGACAAAATTGGAAAGGACTTTGATTATCAGGGAAACGGCAATGATTGGTGGTCTGCAGCCACCCTCGAAAAGTACAACGCCAAAACTCAATGCATGATTGATCAATACGACGCGGTTGAGGTGAGTAAAGTTAACAAAATCAAATATTCTGACAAAAACGCAACAAGAAACTGAAGGACATACTAACAGAGCCCATTTTCAGGTGTCAAACACCAATGGAATGCGAATAAATGGCGCGCAGACAATCACTGAAAACGTAGCGGACAACGGTGCCATTCGGGAGTCTTACAGGGCATACCAAAAGTACCTCTTGAAGAATGGCCCAGAAAAGACGCTTCCTGGAATCAGTGCAACCTCAGAACAATTGTTTTTCTACGGATTTGCCAATTTTTTGTGCTCATTGAAGAGTCCCATGTTGGTAAAAAGATGGCTGGCTTCTGAGTCTCATTCGCCAAACAAAGAAAGGTTTGACTAATGCAGCTACCGGTGACATGCACATTTAGGGCGAACACTGTGCTCCAGAATACCCCGGAGTTTTCGGCGGCCTTCAAATGTTCACTTGGACCTCCCATGAACCCTGTGAAGAAGTGCAGCGTTTGGTAGATAGCACTGTTTCTGAATAAAGAATGTTTCGACCCTTCTGAGCGGTGCGCTTTACAATAAACCAAAATTGTTATCACGAATGTCCCTCAGGATGTCGATTGTTACTGTAACATGATTTAAGCTATTTTTAGAGTTATCGTTCCTGTCTCCGGCGGCAAATTTCAACAAACGGTTTCGAAACCAAATTTTTGATTAGTTAGTAATCGCAAAACAAAATGAAAGACGATGAAACGGAAGGACGAATCACATCGAATTACACCTCGTTTAACCGAGGTTTTGTCTGGCTTCCAGACTTTCTGTCTCAGACTTTTCTTGGAAGTTTTTTTTCAATTTCCCTTAAAGCTCCAACTTCTGTGACACCCATAGTTTACAAAAAAGACCTTTATTTTCACCTAATTGATTTCATCTGGTCCTTCAGCTATTGAACAATGCAGGTTTCTCTTGCATCCACAGTGAACATAGTTTGTTCAAAATTTCAACGCTTTATTAAAGTGATATTTAAGAATCGGACAAATGAAAATGTCCATAAGAAGTGTGAAAAACATTCACCTTGTACTTCTCGTTGTCCCTTCTTTTTTGCTTAATCGTTGCATCCGGAATCGGCTTCATCTTACTGAAGCGGTCTTTAAACGAAAACAAAAAGAACGCTAGCATTGACATTGGAACTTCTGAAGGATTCCTGAAGGCTGCCCTCAATTTTCGCATGTCCGTGAATGAATCCGTAAGTAAAAAGTGAGATATAAAAAAACTATCGTTTAGGCAGATCCATGCATTGATTTCTACGAGCATGCTTGTGGTAATTACATTGCCAATAATCCCCTACCCCAAGACGTGGCTTCTATCGATGAGGCCATGAAAATAGAAAAGATCATTCGCAGAAAAATGAACTGTGAGCTCTACAAATGATTAAAAATTGGTCACACAAAATTGTGAAATTTCAGCTCTCTTGGAGTCTAATGACGTTTCGACATCTTCGGCGATTACAAAAATGCAGACACTCTACCGGTCATGTCTCAGTGATGATTTGTACGCACCTATTGCTCCTGTGGCTGTGATGAAGACCATCAATAAGGTTGGCTTCAATTAAATTTCACAAAAACTGCTCAGGCGTTCGGAACTTGGCCTTTAATCGATGGACACTCAAGATGGAATTTTTCTTCATCAAGCCTTCAGCAATTATTGAAAAATATGGCACAAGCATGCTTCTTATTTTCATTCAAACAGCCACTGTTTGACTTTCACTTAGAAAGGGACCTTGAAGACAACACACAGAGAATCTTATCTGTAGGCTTTTTGCATTCAAAGGAATTTCTTTTTAGTTCAAACAGGGCAATACCCTAATGGAAATGGCATATTACCGTGATCCTAAAACACATGAAAAGGAAACAAACGCCACAATATCTTATGCATCGAGACTGATAAAACAGTTTGCTAAGGACAACAAAATCAAGGAGAACCCGAATCTGGACAATGACATCAATGAAATGTTTCGTTTTGAAGAAGAGTTTGTCAGAGAAATGGTAAGGCAATTTTCCAAATCATTTACATGTTTTGTTAAAAATGGGAACAGTTATTACAATAAAAATTTGTTTTTGTGTCACCCAATAGTGATTCTTACTCAAGACTCTTCAAAAGTGGTCGAAACGCGGGTATGAGCCAACTTATCCGAAAGATAGTATTGTGACCAAGACTTATTTTGGAGGGAGGCGTGAAAAAAGCGCCGTTTCTTTTTTGAGGCTTTTTCTACTTTCTGCTATGGCAGCGACGTTGGGTAGTTTTCCCCTCCATGCACTCCAATATGACCAATATACTTGGCGTTTCTCGACTTCATTTCCATCTCTTTTTTGGCAAACAAGTAACAATTCCAAATTTGTGACCGAACTTAACTGCTGAAATATACACTGCTGTTTTCTAAAAACGTTTTGTTTAAAAGAAATTTGTTGAGAAAAGGTCAGTGTACGCATTTTTAATGTTACATTAAATTTAGGGATGGAGTTACGTTAGGTAAATGGTTGAGGTTCTATAAGAACTTTAAAAATTATATAGTCTTATCACATGGCATGTTCCTTTAAAAAAACAAGATTAAAGTCATGGACTTGTAACACTCAACATATATTTAATAAGCTGAAGGTGAAAATTCAAGGATTAAATAAATGATTATATGAATGAAAACACATACAAAGTTTGTGCGAAAAATTTTACTTTAAGAACCAAAATATCCTCATTGCAAGAGGAGGTAAAGGAGCTCCTGGGTCACTAGTTAGCCATTACTGGGGCAGGGTAGAAAAGGGCCACAAAAGCCGCGGAAGAAAAAGCCCCGGAAGCTATTCGGGGCTTTTCTTTTGCCTCCCAATTTGGAGAGAAAAATACAGACAATTTAAATTTTTAAGAAAGAAAAACAAATTTAAGACATTGCAACGATCCAATTAACAGGAAGGCGAAAACGGTGGAATGATTCTAGGAAGCTTTGTAGACCTGAATGAGGAGCTTAAAGATAGGATGGTAGGTTAACTTTTTCAAAAGTAATGCTGATGAATCCTAGGAGTTTGATTTACAAGAGTTTGCATTGGCTGTAACGCCTTCTGTTGCCCATTCTGTGATAAAATCCGACGAAGCATTGGTGGAGTATAAAACGGACTTTCCACAAAAGTATCACAGTATGTTACGAAGCATATTGTTTCTTCAAGGCTGGCCAAATTTCTAAAGAAGGCAAACTTGAAGACTCTGACGAACTATGTCATGTACAACTTCTTCCTTGGGTTTGAGCGAATGTTTGGTCAAAGTTACAGAAACATCAAGTTTGTAAGTTAAGTGTCTAAACATACGATTTGTTTGATTTTAAGGAGTTTGAGAAGGAAATCTACGGAATAATGGAACCCATTCCGCTGTTGAAACAATGCGATTCCGTCGCTGCTGAGATGCGTCATGCGTACGGTGCTCTGTACGTAAGGAATGGCTACGAAAAAGTTGAAAAAGCTTTTTAAAATAAGAGTCAAACGGAATTTAGAACTCCACAGAAATCGTTAGAGTGATGGTCGAGAACTTAAAAGACGCTTTTTCTGAGATGGTGGAAGAAAGTACATGGATGGATTCATCAACTAAAAAAATGCTCTGAAAAAGATTAAGGAAGTGGCAGTTATCATTGCACACAGTGAGTACGCCTTTGATGATGAGAAGCTGGATCACTATTTTAAAGACGTAACTTTATAAATCTATTTAAATTAAAAACCACTTCAGCTAAATATTTCCGAGCACATGAATTATATTCAAATGTTAATTGAGCTAAATCGTTGGACACGGGACAAGAAAATGAATGAGTTCATGATGCCCTTCAACAGGAACACCTTCTCCATCTCATCAGACGTTGTAAACGCGTATTATTCCTACACCGAGAACAGCATAAGTAAGAACTGAAGAATTCAAGTCATTTAATTCAATTCATTTAAGCCCTTCAGGCTGGAATACTGCAGTTCCCGTTCTTTCTCAGTGGCCAGCCTCAGTCCCTGAACTATGGTTCCATTGGATATACAATCGGTCACGAGATCACGCATGGATTTGACAATGTCGGCAAGGACTTTGATGATCAGGGAAACGCCAAGAATTGGTGGACTGAAGCCACCTTAGAACACTACAAAGCAAAGACCCAATGCATGATTGATCAATACGACGCGGTTGAGGTAAGCCAAGATAAGAATAGTGAGGCAAGAATCACAGAAAACAAATTCGTAGACATACAAACAGAGCCGTTTTTCAGGTGGCTAACAAAAACGGAATGAGAATAAATGGCGCGCAGACAGTCACTGAAAATGTAGCTGACAATGGGGGCATTCGGGAGTCTTACAGGGCATACAAAAAGTACCTGGAAAAGAACGGCCCAGAAAAGACGCTTCCTGGAATCATCGCAACGTCAGAACAGTTATTTTTCTACGGATTTGCCAATTCCTGGTGCTCAGTGGACAGTCCCAGGTTGGTCAAATTGCAGGTGGCTTCTGATTCTCACTCGCCGAACAAAGAAAGGTTTGACTAATGCAGATACCGGTGACATGTACATTTAGGGCGAACACTGTGCTCCAGAACACCCCGGAGTTTTCGGCGGCTTTCAAATGCCCTCTTGGTTCTCCCATGAACCCTGTAAAAAAATGCAGCGTTTGGTAGATCAGTGAAAAATAAGTTTTCCGATTTTTCATAAGCTTGGATATATTTTTGCCCTTGTACGAACGAAATTTGAAATAAAGACTTATATCTGCTAATTGTTATGTTATCCACTTTGTATGCGTTAGCAATCCGGATTGTAAGGTCACAAATCAGATTCAGCTTCGTTGACTGAATTGTGACACCCATGATCTAGTTTCTCGTTCTTTCTGTGGTTCTTTGGTCCAATCGATCAATCTTTGTCGGTTTTACGACCTTCCATTTCAAAGCCAACGCGAATTGACCGAAAATCGTCGGCGAACACATCATTTCCTTTGATTCGCACTATAAAAGCGACACCGTGGAACCCCTTTCAGTTCTCCTTCAATGTTATCTTTTTGATCTTCTTATCGTTTCATTGAATTTTGAACATGTTTTAGAATGAAACTCGCCACCTGCGTTGTTGTCCTGGCTGTTGCCGTCGGATGTGCCATGGCTGGTAAGGGTTTAGCCCAATTGCCTGAAACTTAGGCGATTTTTCAGTTCCCACCAAGAAGTGCCCCAAGAACGAGCAGTTCAATGAGTGCGGATCAGCTTGCGAACCCTCCTGCAAACGTCCTGAGCCTGTACGATCAGTACAATCATTTAAATTACCTCAAATTTTAGTTCATCTGCACCCTCCAATGTGTCATCGGATGCCAGTGCAAGCAAGGTTTCTTCAGAAACGATGCCGGAGTTTGCGTGACCAAGGAAGAGTGCCCTAAAACTGGTAATTTACCTTCATGAACTAATGAAAGACATTATTCCAGACCTCTGCGCTGACCACAAGTGCCCCAAGGGAAAGAAATGTGTCTTGAAGCAGGTTCAGTGCTTCGCTGCTCCTTGGTAAGACATAATTGTGATTTTTTTCAACGTTTTTGTTTCAGCGACCCCATCCCCGACTGCGCTTAACTTCGTTTCTGGTTTGATACAAAAAATAAATTTTAAGCTGCACAAGTTGTTTCTTTGCCAATAATTAGACAGAGGAGTGGAAACTAATTTGACTTACGGTTTTATGCAAACAACCTGTTTTAACACAAACCATGAACGTTTTTGCAACGTCTGATCCTGTGTCTCAAGTAAAATTGTACTTTTATAATGTAATTCTTAGAATTTAAAATTGTTCATCCAAGTGCGCCATGTAAAAAACTTTTTTGCAATTTGTTTCGGCCACTCCATTAGGCAGCCTTTGGCCGCTTCAATCGACGGCCTTCTGCCTTTCCTTTGGCTGTTTTGTGCCACTTCAATTGGCGGCTTTTGGCCGCTAACGCTACTGTTAAAATAAAAACACTATTGCTAATTTGGTAGCTTCATGACGCGCTAACCACTGCACCGTCTTCTCTCCCTCCGGGAAATGAAGGGCGGGGTGCGTATCAAGAGAGAGAAAAAGAGAGGTACGCCACACCGCCAATGTATGTTTTAAATTCAGAATAACAAATGTTGTTTACATTTTAGACAAAAAGACAAAAAGGCGTTAAAGTTTATTTGTTTGCATACTAGGGCGTAGAAGCGAAAAAGCGTAGACTTGTGGTCCTTGTAAGAGTGATTGACATCAGCTGCACGTTTTAGTCACAACCTTGGGTTTCGTCGCAACCTGAAAAATAGAAATAGTTTAGAATAACTGATAATAATACCGAACATGGGGGGAGCCAGTGTGGGTATTACCCAGGTACGGTTTCTGGGACGAGGAGGGCGCTTGTTCGATGTAGTCTTCAACGGGGCAGTGCCCGATGAGGTGATCAAGAGGAGGAGAATGATGCACAAAGTGATAATCTTCATTGTTCTAGGTAGTGTTCTGTGGTTAATTGGTTTTAATGGAAACTGTTTTTTTAGTCGGTGTCTTTCATAAAAAAGAAAGAACTTCAAGAAAAAACTGCGTAATAGATACAATGGATGTTTAGAAAGTCTTAAATTCACAAGGGGTTTTGCCTTTTGAACTTTCACATGAACAGATTTAATATGATGAAAGCACAATTAGCTCAAACATTAGTTTCAATTTAGCTTACTTTTTACGGAAACATGAGGATTTTGGTTACTGAACATGTGCGTTACTTAGGTTCTAAGATATATGCAAATGGGAATCCCGAGGGCGACAAATGTTCAAGAAAGGTGAAGTAGGACAAGAGGTTGAAGTGGAAGCCAGACTGAAGTTTCCACGATTTGGCGCCTTTTAAAGAGGTTCGGTAGACGGAATGCAATTTTGCCTGTCTGCGACACATTGCGAGCCTTTTGTGACATTTTTTACTTTTTCAATATCTCAGAACGGAACCGTCTGGCGGACGAAATCTGAAATTCAGCGACAGTCAACGTCTAGACACTTCTTTGTGGATCAGATTGAGTTTTATTTTTACTCGCAGCTCCTAACAACTTTTCGTTCTTTTAAATTTGCTTGTCAAAATATACCTGGAATTCTGGACTCCTTGTTTCTGCTTCCGTGATCAAGTTATTATTATTTTCCATTTTATTTTACTGTAACCTAAAAAAAAAACTCAAACGACCCAATATGAGAACGTTTCCAGCATTTGCTCCTGCGCCTCAATTGGATACAACTGGATACTGCACTGGAAAAATCAAGTGTCCAAGCGAATTTTATTTAGAATAGGATTTTGCAACAACAAAAATGTTTTGTTTAAATAGATCTTTTTAATAAAATCTTACAAATATAACAAATGAAATTATTTGGCTTTCTCTTATTCAGAGAGAATCATAAGCCTGAATAAGAACATAGTAAGCAGCCATTCTTATTCAAATTGTTTTGTCTGTAACCGAATAAGTTTCTCGAATTTTAATGTAATTGGGTCGCCACTGTCAACGGACAAATTTTAAAATGATCTTGTTAAATGTTCATAGTTTCCACTTTTTCACCCATGCAAATTCTGTGATTTGCATTCCCACATTTGTTATTAATAGATTCACGAATCACAATTATCTAGTCCAAATCACATTAAAGCTGAGAACTTCTAGCAGCATAAGATGCAGTAGCTCTACTCTTGACTTCCGTTGGGCGAACTTGTCGAGGGAACATTTCCCTTTGGTAGCACTTGATAAATATCAATCTAGACATAGATATTAACATGTTTACGACTAAATTACCCTTCGATAATATGTCCTCCGTTGGAAAACATGGTGTTTGAGTAGAATTTCCCAACACGCGATTGGATTTGACTTGTTACCTCACTCCACCACATGATTTGCACGGTTAGCCAGAGCATACACTCGGCGAAAGCGAAAATGAACAGTTTGAAGTTGCCATCTCCTTTTGAGTCAGAATCAACCGAACTTCTCATTTTCGCCTTAAAACTATTTGAATTCAACATGCTAATGAGGTTTCACCATAAAGAAGAGATATCTGCACATTGTGGCTAAATTCAAAAAGAGGGATCCAAAAATCCCCGGAAGATTGATAATCTGGCCATAGAGTTTTTCATCCCAGCATGCATCATACGAAAAAGCTGTTTGAAGATTCTTTGAATCAAAAGTTAGTACACAGCCTGGAAAAAGCTGCAATCATAGAATCTGAAAGTTGTACCTCTCATTAGTGTTTCACCCATGACTGAAGTTCCAAGAATCCACGAAATGATAATTAGAGCCTGAAAGGTTTATCAAAGCGGAAACTGACGAAACTTACAATCGTCACTTTGAAAGTGAAGATTTTGTGGTATTTTGACCAGAAAAAGACAGCGACAAATCTGTTTGCAGCAAGAAACAGTTCAGATGGGTAGAGGGAGACTTCAGGAGGAGTTACGACGTTTAAGCCGTAGATTAGCATGTCGTGACCACTGAAACACGTTTTTCCAAATGTTTATAAGTACCCAGCAGAATAGAAATAAATTGCAACCTATTTTGCGTCATTTCCTATTACGCTTGCCCAAAGTTTGCCACAAAAAGTCAAGTTTCGGAAAATTATTAAATCATCACAAAAAACAAAACAGGAGTTTGAATTGTATAAAGTGAACTTTAAATCACAGTTCTGTGCGTTTTTTTCAATCATGAGAAATTAACGGGTACATAATCTGCTTTTGAGTTACACTGTTGAAATGTACTAAGTTCAGAAGAGAAAATGAACTTTGCACTGCGCGATTGGACTACAGCTGTCCCCCCCCCCCTTCCCCCTAAGGTACTCACAGAAACGTGGAACATCAAAACACAGAACTATTTGTCAGAGTGAGGGAGCATGCAAAATAAGTATTGCGCAGAAACTTTATCAAAAACAGCGTCTGGCATGCTTTTCGTGCTTCTTGTATTATGGAAGCAAGGGTGGCCGGCCCGTTTTTCCAGAATCCACGGCCCGGCTTTGTGGCAAAAATTATTGAAATGGCAAAATAAGGCAAACTACAACAGTGTTGGTTCAGTCGCGCCGTGAAAATGATGTTTTTGCAAATATGGCCCAATAGTTTGTTCGAAGTTAACTTACACATAGAGTGGAACAGCCATTGAAATAGTCATAGCCACACTTGACATAATGTGTGCAAAAGACCGCGAGATACAAAGCAGCACAAAGGGAGACCTGGCCTTAGCCCGTTTAGACATCTTGACCAGAATGAGACCGTGGACGATCACACAAATAATGCAGACCTAATTTTAAAAAAAATTCACTTTAAAGAACTTTTTCATACAAAGACAAGGGATGAGGCGCACAAGATGTTCTCCTCCATAGTGGTTAGAATGAGGATCATGCTGAAAGAACAACTATGACTTGTCTAGTAAAAAGGGGGAGTTCTGTGATTACGTAAACCAAAGAAACAGTATTCCTGGGATAGCCGGCTCCGAACAAATGCAATTCCCATGTCATAAAGGTAATAAGTGCTGCGAAGTAGTTTCCAAGACTGGCCGTGCCAAAAGATCGTGTACGCAAGGATAAAGGCTTGCAAACAAAAAAACAGCGGTTGCATGTTTTCAGATTGCGAAAGATTTACAATCACAGCTGTTGACAAATGTTTTATTTACTAAGCGAATCGGCGTTAATTAGGCTTGCCTTATTTACCAACGGAACGAATTGAAAATTGCGCTGATTAAAATACTGATTATTCGGAGAAATTGTGGGGAATACCTGCTTTGAACCGTAAAAAAGAATAGGAACCCACCAGCGGAAGATCAGCAACGGCTTGACTGTTCTCGGTTTTTGATCAACGAAGCTAAATTTCTAGGTCATGAGGGGGAACACCATATTAGACGGTAATAAGTTTTGTGAATGGAATTTCTTTCAAGGAAAAGGTGGAAACAAAAGATGTAAATGTGGTTGAACTATGGTACTTTATGAGGAAAAGCTGAAAAGAACAAAGGACTAAAAGAGAGGGAGAAAGAGAGAGAGAGAGAGAGAGAGAGAGAAATAGAGAGAGAGAGAGAGAGAGAAAGAGAGAGAAAGAGACAGAGACAGAGACAGAGAGTTGTGTCAATGCCGAATGAATTAAGTAAATCTCCACAAAAGCGTGCAAATGATTTACACGCCTTCTCTCACGTCTATATACGTTCAGCTTTCACATGCTACGTAACTCAGTGATATCAGCATACTCTTTCACGCATTCATCTTTTGATTAATAAAAGTTAATTAACCGAAAAAGAGTCAGAATGAATTTCATTCAATGAAAACGTATGCACTTTTTGGTCAGAATCTGCGTTTGCTTGAAAAATCGGATAAAATTCTCGTTTATAAGAGTTAACTAAGCGGAAAAATCACCAGAGTTAATGTCACTCAGTTCAACATTATAAACTCTTCGTCAGGGTTTACAGGGCTGCAGGTTTCAAAAACGTGACTTTGGATTTCGAATGAATGCAAAAAGCAAAAAGAAGCGTTGGTGGAGTGGAAAACAGCACGAGGATTTCTAGAAACTTTTGCAAAGCTTGAGAAAAATTGTGGGAGAACGGAAATCAAAAATCTCATAATGGTTGTATTCAGAAGATAAAAAGTCAAATAATGAATACCTTTCAGAACTTTGGTTTACTAGAACTCGTAAAGTTTACAAACGTACTGATTACCTCTGAAATGGAAATTGAGGTCAAAGTGAACAAAGATGAAAGGATCGGATTAACAAGGGAATGGCTGCTTGTGACTATTGTTAATTGCAATAAAATGTATTGCTTTGGGTAGTGTTCATAGATCTTGCTTTATTACCACCAATTGGTTGGAAAATTACCTTTCTACTGTAAAATAATGAAGAACAAATGGCGTATAAACAGAATGGGAAATAAGAGTGCAATAAATTAAAGGAATAGGAAATTGAGTTACGCTCATTTAAAAACAAGGCAATTCAAAATTCAGTTTCTTCTCAAAAGCCAGCAAAATGACAATAAACGAATAGAGAACCGAAAAACAAAACTCATGTTTACTTTTATATACAATTGTTTTTTTAAAATATTTACAAACGTAACTAACAAAATTTCCATAATGAAAAATATATGTTTTACAAGTTTGAAATTTCAAAAACACACTAATCTTCGAATTACGAATCTGAAAACCATAATGTCGCAAAGTTAACAAGGCAAAAAAGGCCTAATGCGGAACATTGATATTTCAAAGCCATGTGTTCGATACCAGGCGTTAAGTAGAAAATTGCTATTTGTCAAGTTTAAGAATACTAATTACGCACACAGTACACCAAAACACAGTTTTTCTGGCCCAATACATGAGATTATTTTCATAATTTAGTACAAAAAAAGTTTAAAAAACTTGAAAACAATATTTTAGGAAAGAACATTGTTCTCTATTTTTGAATTGTGACAGTAAATGTTTAAAAAGTACAAAGCCATATCCAACAAAGGGGTTTTATGAGGGTCTATGGGAAAATGATTAACCAGCTTTATAGGTAGTTTGTTTTTGTTAGTTGGAAAATTCTTAGTTTGAAAACTGCGTTAGTAAATGAATAATTTTTGCCTTCGTATGAAAAATGCACTCAATTAGCGAAAAGATAACTCACAAATGTGTGAAACTCACACAAACTTATGAAAATTGTTTCTCGTTGTTTCATGATTGTGCGGTACACATACTGTTTTTTTGCTTTGCAACGGCCACGTTTGGAATGGCAGAAATTGGCAGAAAAATGAATTAGCATTTGCAGAATTTGTGATTAAAGAATCGCATGGATTCCGTGACTATATAATGTTTAACTTTTGATTTGTTTGTGGAAACACAAATAAAACGAAAACATGTGTTTGACTAATACAGATATATCTCATAAATATACAAAAAAATAGCCAATAACCATCGTTGAGTAAAGCATGTTTAAACAATAATTTTTTAAAACCAAATGGGCACTAATTGAATATTTAACATAACCTTCAATTTTTACTTTTTTACTTTTTTACGTGCATCAAAACATTTTGAAAATGTATTTTAAACTCATTAAACTCTTTTTTTTGTAACTTTTAAGATTTAAACAAAAACTAAAATTAATTGATTCCCCAGGAATCGAACTCGTAACCAGTGTGTCGTACCTGGTTAAACGCGTTGCCACTGCGCCATATGATGACTATCTCGCTTTTCCAGTTACCCGTTTATGTAGTTACCGAAGCTCTATGGAAAACTCAAAAGGCGTATTATTATGTATTTAATGTTTGAACGCCCAAACGGTTGGCTGCTTTTGTGAGCCTGCTTGGTACTTTCTCCAACCCGAAGTCCAATTGCGCGGCCTCCGTTACGCACGCCGGATGGCTGCCGTGGCGACCCCTGCTTTCACTGCGGCTTATCCCCTCATTGCGCTAGCCTTGACTGTCCTGTTTCATAGTGGTTGCAGCCGGTAATTATACTCTGAGCTGTTTCGAACCACCAACAATCGGGGGATTTAATGCTTCCCCTTCTAGGGATTTCCGCCGGACCGGAATGCCTGAGAATAAATAGTGCCTTCGTGGGACGACCACCCATTTGCCACTATCCTCTTCTGGCTCCACAAAAGTCGCTGACTTTGGGTGCTGGTTGATACTTAGAGTAATTGGGCTTCCGAGAGCCCTTCAACACGCTCCTTCTCAAGAGTTGTCATTACTCAACCTGATCTTTTATTGTGATGTTTCTTCTTTCCCTTACCTCTTCTTTACAGTAATCTTCAGGATGTTCATCTTCTGGTTGCTTCTGATAATTCCTCCTTCTCTTGGGCAAGGCGGTTGTGGAACTCCGAGATGTGGAGGCATGCAAGCCCGACCTTACCTACCTCCATTGCAACAGTACCCTCCCCAGTACCTCGAGTCCCCCCAGATGGCTCTTCCACGTCCAATGCAATATCCACAGCAACAGATGGTGGCTGATCCTCAACTTCTCTACACAGGTTTGTTTAATCCTCAACCATTTAACTTTTGATTTTAGCTTCTTATGTTCTACCTACTCAGGTCCTTCCTGCAGGAGACAAAGATCTCACAACTCCAATTCCCGAACTGGCAAAGATTGCGGTTAGAAAATGTAATAAAATAAGTTCATTGTAGTGGTTTCAGGAGTACGAAAAGTATGAAGAAAAGCTGGGTCAGTTGAAGGCTTTTACGGAAGCTCCTGTTCAACTTGTGGAGGTTTGCTTTATTTCGTGCTTTTTTGAAAAAATAAAGATAGTTTTGAAAAAAAAACTGTCTAAAAACTTTAGTGTTATTACAAGCAAATCTTTAATGGCGAGGGTGGCCGACTGGACTCGATTCCCCAAAAGTTTGGACCATACTCGCTTTGTGCCAGAACCCTCAATGGTTACATTATAAACTGGCCGGCCCGGTTGCTAGGAATCATTGCCCGGCCGCGTTGAGCCACACTTGCGGACTATAAATAATTAAACTATGGGTATAAGCGAAACATAAAAGAATTCCTTTTTAGGCTCCTCCAAATGTCACTTCAATCACCTACATTCGGGAACAGATACCTATGAACCCATCTCTCGGTGCCCAGCCTTATCTCCCCCGACCTATGCCTTATCGTCCTCACCCTCTTCTTCCCAAAGGTTTTTTTTCCAATTCTGACTTGACAATTAAGTTTTTAGGATGTCCTGTTCTACCTCCTCAATACTACCGCCCTACTCCTTATATGCCTCGTGGTTATGTCACTCCAGTTCCAGTTGCCCCCATGCCACAACAGATGCCTCAGCCGTACCAAGTGCCTCTTCCTCAGCCTCCACAACAAGGTGGAACTATTCAACTTACCATCCAATTGTTGAAAACGTTTTAGTGTACCCTTCGTACCCAGCTGGTGGTTTCTCTCAACCCAGACCCCTTGTAGCTGGAGGATATGTCCAGCCGCCTCCTCTTAACGACTGCTGTGGTCGATGTGCCACTCCTTGCCATGTCCAGCACCATAAGGTTTAATTAAGTATTGCAGACGGTCACTTAGAGGTTTTCAGGCTCAAGCTTTGGCTTCAAAAACAATTGGCAATGGATATGTCCCATTGAGGGATCAGACAGCAGATCAACAAAAAGACCCTCGTTGTTCAAATGAGGCTTTAAGGGATATAATGATTAAGGTTAGTCTAATTGTAAGTACTTAATTAGGTTTTCATTTTCAGGCCACAACTAGAACTGCTGCTCTTTCAAAACGCATAATTCAGAAAGTGGCTGAAGAACAAATCGGAGGTAACTCTACCATTTTTTTTTATCTGAAAAGTGAAATTTTCAGGATTTTTCTCTGTTTTCTGTTCCCGCGAAGACTTTTCGTACGTGGCTAGGAGTGAAATCTTCTGTCAGACAACGAGAAACGACATCATCTGCTACGCATTCCAGCATAATTGAAACCAGCTTATTTTTGAGGTAATTTGTGTGTAAATAAGTTGTCAACTTAGTTTAAAAAATAAAATTTTCTCACTTTGTTATCTCAATTGTTCACAATCTGTAAAAAAATCAAATATGCAAGAATTATAGTCATTAATTTAGACGAAAAAAATAAAACTAAGGTGAACCTCATTTGTGAATTTTTATTTTGTTCAAAAATTTAAATTTCATCAGACAGACTCAATAAATAGTCTATATTGTTGTAAAAAATGTATAAAATTGCAAAAATTTTATTTAATTCATTTAATGCCAGGAAACAGAGAAAAATCCACATTTACAGGGAAAACCCCAATTTAATAGAATGTTTATTTAACTGTATGAATATAAATATAATTTTTAACATTTTAAAAATATTATATATAAAAAAATATTTCCAGAATAGTATTGCGAAACCCATCCAGAACGGTCGCCCTGTGTTCTCAATGCATTCGCCACCCCGCTTGGCTGGCGCTGGGCACGGGTCCCGCCGCGATTGTCCGCAAAATGTAGCTTCGGCAGTTCTAGTCTCAATTTTTCTTTGAATTTTTACACACGATGCACAAAATTATGGACGATATTTTTATTGTAAACGAGTCGAATAATTATGAATGTACATTTATCAAAAACTTTGGTGGAGTAAAAAATTCAGGTTTACTTTCAAAACGTAATAAAGAATTTTAGCATTGCTATGGAGAAAACGCGCTTCATTGCTAACTCGGTTAACCAAGCGCATTTCTTAATGTTTTTTTAAAATGGCTTTATAAGGTGTTTTATTTCACAAATTCAACTAAAGCGAGTGATTAATTCAAACTCCAAAATTTAAAATATTTTTGAATACGGAAACAGTGCTGCAATATATTAAATTGCTTCCACTAAAATCATGATACCTTTTATTTTGTTTTTGTTGCTTTATAAAATATAAAGTTTTCTAATAAGTATATAAAACATTAAAAATAGATTCTTAAATTTAAAAAAAAAAACTGATATTCTTAAAATTTAAAAAAAATAAAATTTCTCGAACTTAATATATTTTGGAATTATTTCAGTTTTCACAAAAACCATCACTTTCCAATGATTTTTTTAATCTTTATTTTAAAAAAAGGAAAATAACATTAAAATTCGTCTAAATGCAATTCGGCACGTTTTATATAATCTTCACTCATAAGTAATATCATTTTAAGGTCAAAACTGGTCTGTAAATCGTTGAAAATTCTAAATGAAAAAAGAGTGCAACTGAAGCTTCACTTGTACAAAGAAAAAGTTGTACAGCCATAACTCACATATATAAAAGGAAATGTCATGGAAGAAAAAAACACAAAACACAGAACAGAAGGAAATACACGTAGCACATCGGAGAAACAATCGTAATTACAAAGACTAGCAACATTGACTTTATATAACTGATTTTTCTAGCTTAATTAAGAACTTATTATGCAAGGGTTCCCGTGAAAAATCAGTCTACACGTCGTTCGTTTCGCTGATAGCACCCATCGATATGGAAATAGAGTCATTGATCACAGAGCTCTGAGTATCTTCTTCTTCGTGGTTTCTTTTGATTGCCGCCTTCGTGCGATCAATGTCATCGTTTGGGTCGAATATCACTGGATCTCTGAAATACTAAACTTTTAATTTTGAAATTTTAAATTCACTACCTGGGAATACTTTCTATTGATCTGATGGAAGATGTTTCTAGTTGTTTTCCTTTAACTGTGGCATCCGAATCATTGACGATGATTATGTCCGGCTGAAAATAAAGTATTGGTAAAATGAAATGCAATACCAAAATTTTATTTTATTTTTCTAGACCCTTTTTTTAAAAGATTTTAGCAAACTTCTCGAAACTGGCGCAATGGGCGGGCCGAAGAGGGCTTACTCAAAACGGGGCAAAACAGGATAGTCGCCCTAACATTTCAAGTTAAAGTTTATCTTTAAACGAATTATTAGTTGTTCTTATAGAGAAAACTACTTTATACTAGTTTGAGTATATAGCATCAATTTCAAAGTGAAACAAAATTATGTGTGCCGGTCGGGATCGAACCATGGTCGTTTCTGTACTTTAGTCAGTTCGTATACGAGCCGGACCAATGCTGTGTTATTAAATATTGCACGGCTTAATTATGGATTCTCATTCTTAAAACTTTCAGTAAAATGGTAATGGCTATATCTCGGTAAATTTAAATTTTTTTAAATTTAATTTTTAGTAAATTAAAGTAAATTTTTTTAGGTAGATATTATAATTTCAATAAAATGGTTTTGTGAATTTTACTACTGTAATCCTAAAAACTGCTCACCTTCTGATCTCCATATTGCACATTATAATAATCTTTCTGGGCATCCAATTTCAGATAGCCATACTCTTCAGAAACCTCCTCTAACTGAGAAGCCAGTTTTTGCCTAATCAGCTGGAATTCAGGTCTTCCCTCGGGGTCTCCCTTCCAGCACTCCTTCATGACGTCATAGCTGAAACAATCTTTTTTTTTCAAATAAAAGATTCTCATACAATTCGTCAGGGCAGTTATCCGGCTGCTCCATTCGACCTCCCGACTCCAAGAAAGGAAGCATGTCTTCTGGCTGAACTCCTGGGTAAGGAGAACCACCGAGAGTTATAACTTCGAACAGGAGAATTCCAAAGGACCATCTGAATAGAATTTTTAAAATTTATAAAACGAAAACTTACACATCACTCTGAGTGGAAAATTCGTAGTGTCTTATGGCTTCAGGAGACATCCATTTCAACGGCAAACGACCTCCCTGATTTAAGGTTATTGTGTGTTCTTTGTGTCAATTACCTTGCTTTTGTAGTGTGAACTCTCAGCGTAAACATAACGACACAATCCGAAATCTCCAATTTTACAGGTGGTCTTCTCATGGACCAAAATATTTCTAGCTGCGACGTCTCGATGAACAAATCCCTTTTGTGATAGATACTCCTGAAAGTATCATTTAACTGTTCGCTTCCTCTCTAATCATAAGGTTAAACATTTACTCACTAATCCGTAGCTGATCTGAACTGCAAACATAAGCAGTTGTTTCATAGTGATGATCATGTCCACGTCGTAGTTCTCACTAACCGGAGGTTGATGGTAATCGATTCCTAGATCATCCAGCTGAGACAAACCGGGATTGCACTAATGAAAATAAAGTACATACCTTCATCATGTATTTACACCTGGTTCTCAAGAATTGAAGTAGATCTCCGTCACTACAGTACTCCACAACTAGACACAAGGGTTCAGAATCAGTGACACATGCCAACATATTCACCAGTCTAAACTAAATTTGCTCAGAATCTTTGTATTTTACCTTTCATGGTAGCCAAGAGTCTTCATAAGTCCAATTTCTCTTAAGAATTCACTTTTAGAGAGCTCATCTGCGTATTCAGGCAGCATTTTCACTGCAACGTCGCAGTTTTCAGCCCTCATCAGATTTACTCCAAGTGGTGATTGGGCATCTTTATGGGTCAATGGTGTACACAAAAGTTTACCTAAAAAAATAAATAGTCTTTAAAAAACGAGGGAAGCATACCCATATAAACGGCTCCAAAGGCTCCTGAACCAAGCTTCTTGTCGTTGTGGATAACAAGGTTACGACGCTCAACCTCCCAGATGTCAAACCTGAAGAACATACAGGTAAGAATTATTGAAAATACAAACTTTTTCGGGAAATCGGTGTATCGAGCAGTCTCCTTTTCCATTTCTAATTGATCTATTTTCAGTCGAAACTTGTTGTTTTTGATCCTTTGCTTCTTTTTGAACCACAAACAGAGCAAAACAAAACCAATTGCGACAATCAAGACGGCTCCAAGCACAAGTCCAATAATGAGTCCCTTTTTGCTCTCTTCATACGCTGGAATGTTGTTTATGAGAGATAGAAAGTTTATGTATTAACAAAAGTCATGCAATAAGCGACAGATTAGGGGTGGTGCTAGTAATTAAGCGTTTTACCTACACTCCGATGTGGTTAGTGATGTTATTGGCGTTGTTGTGGTTATTTTTGGTTTAGGTGTAGCTGTTCTTTTGGTGGTTACTGTAGTAGGAAGAGTTGTCGTTCTAGAAGGTAGTGTGGTAGTTGAGGTTTCTACTGTTGTTTCCGTAGTCGAATTACTTGGTTCCGGTTCAGTTCCAGAAAAATCTTGGTCTTCGGAACCAATTCCAGAAGATTCTGCTTCGGGACCTCCCCCGTCAAATCCAAAAGAAGAGTTGTTGCAACCACTGCCTTCCACAACTGTCTCATTGCTTCTTTCAGTTGAATTGGCTGCAATGATCCTGGTGTCATCTTCAGATTCTCTTTTGTTTGCTTGATCTTCAACCACAGCGGAATCGTTAAGGCGAGGGTCATCAACAGGAGTCACAGTGGTTTCATCCCTCTTACTCCGCAAGCCTTCAACTTTGCTTTCCGGAAATGTTTCAGTCACATTGTCCAGGAGAGCGATAGCTTCATCGAAGTCTTCGGTTAGTTCAACCGTCTCTCTTGAATCCCTTTTGTAGTCATCATTAGTGAGAAGAGGAATGTCATCCGTGTACGGCGACTCCGTCGTTTCAACAGTGCAAGGAACCAAAAAACTGTGTAAAAGACATTCAAACCAAGTGTTAGTAGGGGAGCCCAACAAAAACTGAGAATTAACTGAAAACGAACTAAACAAAGGATGTTTCAAACGAAATCATGCAGAAGACACAGATGGAACCTACTTTTGGAGTCGACATAGATTGGATTAGCCTTTGGTCTCATTGACTTGTCGGTGAAAAAGTCAGGGAACGAGAGGTTTTCGGGGTCCTTCACAGCGCAGAATGTGACTCCATACAGGTTATCCATGTGGATGTCTTGCAAGAAGACGGAATTGTTTGTTGCGTGCTGAAAACATTTATGTGGTGGGTGTGTATGTGTGTATGTGTATGTCCATGTACACTTGCATGTGTAATATATGTATGTTTGTATGTGTGTACGTGTGTACGCGTGTGCTTGTGTGTTTGTAAGTGTACTTGTGTGTGATTGTGCGAGGATGGGAGTGTGTGCGTGTGTGCGTGTATGCGTGTGTCTGTCTGAGTGTGTCTCATTGAATAGGATTCACTAACCATGCAGTAGCCCTCTTGCGTAAAGTTGTAGCAATTGGTAGCATTGTGGGTTATCTGCGTCATATTAACTCCTTGGAACACCCTCTGAAATAAAATTTTAATTTTGTTTTTAGAACATTCCCGAACAACCTGCTCATCAGTATCATAAACGACAGCTGGGCCGTAGAAAGCCACGTAGTAAAGCGTCTTTGGTTCGTTACTCCTCGGTTCGGGTTGGAACGTTACATTCAGAAGTAAGTCCATCGCCTTGTCTGTGGATTTGACATTGTTGTTCATAACCTAAAGATTGAAACTAGAACTGTTTGGGTATCTTTCACCTTGAATTGAACATCTCCTACTTGGCCACAGATGGGTGGATCGTGGCGAATGGGCTTTTGACACGGTGCGTTCTTCACCGAATCGCAATCTAAAGAAAAAAGTATTATTTTCTCCTAATTTTGACCAACCAATAACTAAAGTTTGAATGGCGTCGCTAGGCGGGTAATGGATAAAGTTCTCTGTGCCGCATTGTTGACTGGTCACGCTTTGGGCGTAGTAGACAAAGCGACACCGCCGGTACATCATGTCAGCGCCGAGAAAACCAACAATTGTATTGTTTGGCCCAGGCTCCTAAAAACCAAAATTGTTTATTCAGAACGCACTAAAAACTTACAAATTCCGGGACAGGAACCGCTTTGGATAGATCGGGCAAGGCACAATTGACCATATGAAATAGAGGATCAACGATTATGTCAGAATCTCCAAGAGGCCAACCTTAATGCAGAATGTTATGTTAGTAAATGCTTGCTTAGCACCTTCAGAAACAAATTGAAATGTTAGTTTAATGGTACCGTTAGCTTCATAGTTATCCTTCACAAATGGTTGGTTCTGAATTGGATTTAATGCGAACTAGTGACCCTTCACTTACGATGTACAGCAATTCAGGAGCTCTTAGGCCTGGGTCAATTATAGGTGACGGAGCTTCAACAGTTTTTGGTTTGGTTGGAAGACTGACGCCTTTCGGAGCAACAGAAAAAATTCTAAAGACATTTAAATTGAACTGTTCAGGGTCAGTTTTACCTGACGTCCGAGGCATCACAAACTGTTCCGTTTGGATTTTGAAAGTTTGTGGTAAAATTGTTGCTTACAAGCTAAAACATTGGTTGTTTACTTGAATGCCTTTTTCCAACCTTGTAATTTTCATCAGCAAAGATTTTTTCTGAATGTTTCTTGTACTGAATGACATAAAAAGTTGCGTCTGAAACAGGCGTCCAGGAGAGCTAGAAAAAACTGATTTTTCAAACTTTTTCAGGTCGCTTACCAAACTGCCGTTATTCAGTTTCTCAAATTTTACTTCTTTTGGAGGCACCATGTTTGCCGAAGGTCCCAAATCGAGGCATTGTTGCCAACATTGGGGTGAATCCTGAAAAAAAGCTATTCGTTTCACTTCACTGAGTCAGTTTACACAGAGCGATGGGTTGTTGTAGAGAAGACATTTCGTTTGACAAGACTCGATCGGTTCCTGCAATGATGTCATTTGTAATCTCTCCTGGTGACGTACCTTGCTGTTATTTATACAAGCAGCAGTGCATCTCAATTGACAAACAGTGCTGTCAGACAGTGATTGTGAGGATGCGAGGGTCACGAGCAGCAGGAGCAGTGGCAACCGCCTCATCGAGACGGTCGCTGTGGGAGAATTTTCGACGCTGAAGGGGAACATAAGAATTAAAAGGAAAGAAAAAGAATACAATAGAGGTTGCACTGTTTGTCGAAAAATTCCAAGAATCTTGTGATATTTCGAAACGTGGTGACAGCTCAAACAACATTTGACCAAAGTTTTCAAGTAACCATGGAAAGTCAGCAAATTTTCAGAAATATGAATCCGGTTTGAGATGTGTGTTGTAGTGAACTTTTTATTTACTATGGATAGAAATCAAGTGGGCGGACACATTTCTGGTTGGACGTTCTGGTTTGTTTTGTCTGGGGTATTTTATGATCAATAATGATGTTGATTGTAGCAAAATGGTTCGATTACAGTTGGTGCGGTAAACATTTCAAGTTGTTTCAGAGATATTCATGTCTAATGTGGTAAATCAAAACAATTTGAATCAATTGAAAGTTTGTACATGAAGTTTTATTCGCGGGTTTAAAAGGAACAGTTACAATTTAAGAGCTTTTAAAATTTTGGCTTTTGAAACAAATACATCAAGAAAATAAATAACTATTTGGGTTAAATAGTCTTGTTAATCACAAATCGATGTTCAGATTGGACAAATATGGCGTTTTTATATGGCGGCAGTCTACAAATTTGGGCGGTCCTGCGTTTACGCGATTTTAATAATGCCAAGGATCCTCGCAATAACCCTGTCAGGATTGCGAACCTGGTTGTCTGCAGTGTCAGAGAGCGCAGCGGCTGGCACCCGTAGTGGATCGGCAGCGTCGCGAGTAAAAAAATTAATGGTAGAAAGGGGCCATGGTAGAAAGGCCAGGTCATTCATAAATGGAGAACAGAGAAAAGTGTTACTCAATCAATAAAGTTTTTCTTAATTGATCTTGTCAAGCTTTTGTTTCTATATTTGGTCTAAAACTTTGATTCTTTTTCTAAAGTTTGTGTGTTTTCATGAAAATCTAAACTTGAAAATCCATTTTCACTCCCAAACGCTCAAACATTTTTGAATTCGCAGTTTCTGTCTTAAAATAAATGGCTGACAAGAATCTTTTTGCAAAAAGTCGTTTTTTCGAAGTTTGCAATCTTATGAAAAAAAGGTAAAGTGATCCATTCAAAATGTAGTTTAAGCAGAGTAATAGAAATAAAGCTCCTCCTTTGGAACGACTCTTTTCAATTACGAAATGTTTCCCCAAAAAATTGAAAATCGATAAATCTAGCTTAATCAAACTTTAAAAAAAACTTATTGCAACTTGAACTCCTAGCAATATTCACTATCTAGTTTTCCTCGAAATTGAGTGAGTTGCATCAATTTACCCAAAAAAGGAAAACATAGAGATAAATCAATACAGATTATGTAGCCGCGTTTTCAGAGATAAACAACAAACGTTTGATCACTATCCTAACTTACTGTGTTTTTGAATCAATGCATATAAACAATCGGATTAGTATGTAAAATGTTACCTGACAATGACTAAACCAGCGATAAAAGAAATGAAGGTAGTCATCGAATGAAATCAACATCTTTTGTGTTTCGGCGATTGATTGACTGTTGCCAACAAGAGCCCCTACCGCCGTTAAAAAGTTTGACTATGGGAATTGACACGAAACGCAAACATCGTCTGGGGTTCGGCGGAACAGAACCACATGCTCATTACTGTAGGCCGTCGCCATTCCACTAATGCGTCTGCTGCGCCAAATTTGATCGCATTTTACCCGAAAGGATGATTCAAGAGTAAGGCAGACGGAAACAATGGGAACGGAGGCGTTCATTTCGAAATTAAAACAAAACGCACTTTTTCCAATTTTGTCCGAAACCGAAAGTACCGGAAGAATTTGCCAGAAGATCAAAAACAAGGGGAAAAAAGAAAACAACACTATAGTCAAAGGTATTCTTTTCGGTTGTTGCGAAAAGGCGCTGACGGCAGACGATGAGTAGACCCAATAGACCCCTTCAACCGCGCTTTCTTCTCCCTAATGACGAATTCGACGAATGGAAATTGTTTTTAAGCGGGTTTGAAAACTAGAGAGAGAAAAAGTATCTAAGGTCACGTAGACGATTTCTGGCCATAAATGAGGGGGTGGGTAAACAAGGAAGCAAGTGTTTGGTTTTGTCATTAGCAGTAAATAAAAATAAAGAAAGCAGAACCATTGAATTCAAGATTTTTCCATTTTGCTAACTTCTGTGGCACAAAAAGCAGTTTGATCAAAAGATTGCATTAGAGCGGATGGTTTTGAAAAACAACTTCCTGTTAAGCGATCATCTTGAAGAAACATATATTAAGAGATCATCCTTTCATTACTTTGGTCAATCAAAAATATAAATTTATGCTGTAATGAACAATCAAAAGAGTAAAAAAAAGCCGTTTATTCAGTTTTTTTCGTTTGATAGTCGCCGTATTCTTCAGATGCCCCGAACAGTCAGAATGTTCTTTGTTTAGTTCTAACTTTGAATTCTAATTTTGCGGATTTTTGACTAATCGAAAGCAAAAAGTATGAAAAATTATGAGTGACCTGGCCAAAAACAGTAATTTCTATTTTTTTCAAAACAACCAAAAAATTACGTTAGAAGGACCCTTGAAAAACGGAAATTTCAAAAAGAAAAAATAGGTTAAACTTCTTTATAATGTGTGTTAAACAGAAGAAATTCTTTAAAAAAAGTAAATGTAAAAAATAAAGATTTCCCTTTTAAAAAAGTAAATGTAAAAAATAAAGATTTCCCTCCTTTTCTTCTGTTGAAAGCGACATTGAGGCGGAAAACGTTAGATCGTTGGAAACTTGATAGTGTACGGAACGGCTTCATATTGCAGGGGGCAATGGTTTTGCAAACATTCCGGGAAAGTTAAAAAAAGTCGCCAGAATCAATACAGTGTCTTTCGGTGGCACGCAGGTCGAACAAATAGAACTCCATGAAAACTGACAAAGGCAGGTCGAACAAGGTCGAAAATCGAATACTAGGCGGTTTAACCTGGTGACATAGGAATAGGTGATCTATGAATAGATAAAGATTAAAACAAGTATTTTCCATTGCTACAGAAACATTGCAGAATAGAGAGATCAGTCAATTAGTCCAAAGGGAAGGAAGTGTGTCTGTAGACGGCAGCGAGATGTAAGCAATCAATCGCTCGGAGTTCGCGACGGGCGTCGCCGGGATCGGAACCGGTCGACCATTTCGACAAACAGCGCGGATAGTTAGGCGCACCGGGCACAGATTAGCCATCTACCTCCATGACGCCATGCATAATACTCGCGCATTGGTCGCACAATGGTGTTAACCCCTGTAATCACCAATGGCTGCTTAGGTAACCGAAAACAAGGAAAATCCCCGATCAGTGATGTTCTGCCCTCAATTAGGGGAATTGGGCGGACAGGGTCAAACCGGGCGCCAGGACGGAAATGGCTTTTTGGCAAAGTGACGGGGGCAGTTGCATGTGAATGTTTGATTAGCTGCGTGTCAGAAATCCATGATTGTTTGAAGTCAAATGAGTTTGGTTGGTAGAAGCTGGATGTGACGTAGGGTTCCAGTTAGGGGAAAACAATCTGCGCGAGGAGGACCAGTGTATGACTCATGGCGCATCGCCTTTCGGCAAAACGGCGTAACATACAGTCGACCGTCGTAATCCCTTGTGCGCGTGGTGCACCCAAAGACGTGCGCACGTGCAAGGAAAACAGTGATGAGATTGTTAAAGAGAGCATTGTTGGACAGAAGGAGTTTACATAAGAAGAGTAAAAATAGACTGAACAACTAATGACATAAAATATGGTTCCTAAAACTAGTTATCCTTTCAGTTTCAGGCAGTAAGTACACTAGTTTGATCACTGGGGTTTGTATTCGTTACTGTAATCTGTTAGAACTACAAACACTATAATCCACTGGACAAGTCTTTTGTAATGACACAAGTTCTGCAATGATAAACCAAATTACTGCTGCAATAAAATCTGCAAATTTAAACAAACTATTTATTGGCCCAAATTTGAGCTTGCTGCCTAACACCATAAAACAAGTAACCTACACAGACACGTGCACACACACGCACATACGCACACACACACGCACAGCACATACACTAACACATATCTTCACATACGCGCACACACGCAAAGACACACTCTCTCTCACACAGACACTCACACTCACAGTTACACACACTCTCCCATGCACTCACACTCACATACACAGATACACATACTCACACACATACTGTCACACCCCTACATCCACACACATGCATAAACACTTTCCCTTTTGTAGTTCATTGACGAAATTGAAAGGGTTCAAGGATGAAAGGTTTGGGCCGCAGTTTAATTCACTTTTGTTTTCGTCTCGTTTCCATAAAACGAACAACATTAATATCCTGTGAGTAATTCAAATAGGGAGTATGAAAAAAGGTATATGAGTGGTTAAATGTTTAACTAATAAATTGGAAGAAAGGACCACTGCTTAAAGAAACGCATTTTCAAGATATATTCAATTCACCTGATCGTGGGAAAGGCGTAGTACTGTCACAAAGCAGTCTGAGAAATAGCCATAAAAAACTATTCACTAACCCTGCGTTCCTAGAGCCTGTACATAATGACACATTCTGTTAATGAGTAGTTTCTGGCAAATGACTTCTTTTCTTAACAAATCAGGATTTACTCAGAACGGTTTGTTCTGAATGGTAAATTTCACATTCTGATAATGCTAAAAGAATGAATTACAAAGGTCGCACCGGTCCCATTGGGGAGTTCCTCTTCAATTCACAGTTTGCTTTGATTTCAATGGCACCTCGGTCGCTCTTATAGCGCACCTTGTTGTTGAAAGTCTCTTAGTTCTATTTGGGATATTTTATACCATCATGCGGCTCATTTGCGTTGAATTACGTAAGCACAATTTCTCATTTCAGGTTGAGGGCGGGCCATCCATGTCCAGCCTAAGTTGGTGACAAGAGTAGACCATGTTTTTATTGATGAGGACCGAATTTCGAACGTGAAGCAGAAATCCCTTCTTTTCTAAATTGAACACTCTAGGTAAGTTGTGTAATTGCATGAATACCAAACACAAAACAAAAGCACAACCGTTGGAGCTCAGTTTTCAGTCAATTTGTTTACTAAACTTTTCTTACCTTTTCGAAAACATGGAAATCTGCGTGGCTATACTTGCACGATAAACAACGTTCTTTTGTTTAAAAAAAAGCTAAACTTTTTCTTTTTTCCGTTCTTTACCGAATATCTTATTCCAATACATTCACTTTCAAATCAAACCCTCTTAGTTGGTTCACGCTACGGCAAACACGCCTGGGATTTGATTCCTTCAGCGACCAACAAGTCTATTTTATTATTAAAATCAAATTAGTATAGAAATATGATGTTTACTATAGATGCTATTCTACATGACACACAGACATTTGCTCCTGGCGCCAAAACAATACATCAAGCGAATTAATCGCTGTTCTTCTCTCTAGGGGTCGTAATTCAATCAAAGAAGCATTGCTTGCTGAAAGCAACACTATTTTTAGTTGATTCTTGATTTCTTTTCAAAACTTACAATAGAAGGCTTCCGATAATCACGGTTTTCAATGCGACATACCGCAATTCGCCGTTCTCGCTTTATTCAAACATCATTTGTGGTGCTTCTCTCAAGCCTCAAGCATTTTCAGGTTGCTACACAGGTTTTCTGATACCATTTTGTCTTATTCATTTCCTATTATTTTTTGCTGCTACTTGGCATGATTTTGATTATACGCTGGTTTTATCCGAGTATTATTTGTTAGAAACCGAGCACCTGCAGAATACGAGCTTGTGAATAATGCAAATCTCGGAGATGTAAACAATTATAAGAAAACTCGGCTGATGTAAGCATCAGCTGTTCCATGTTCTTCAATAATTCACTGTTTGGACCCCCATTCCTGAAAACCAACACTACTTAACCAGTCGTATATAAGGCAAGTGCCCTGCAAAATAGGTACCCTGCTCCAGTGGATAACAGGGTCCTGTTTTCATTTAAGATATTTGTTTTTCTAAGTTTTTGTAAATGACAAGCAGTCTTTCTTCAAATTTTTCGCATCTGCTTTCTCAGCAATTTCATCAACACCTATACAAAACAAGCAAAATGATTCTCAGTTTTCACAAATCTGTCTCATTTGAAATATTAAGTCAAAAACATATAAAAAATATATAAAAAAAGGTTAAGTTTTACTGTCCTTTCAGATCAACTATATGTTTTACGTTGTCAGATATATCCTCCACGCAAAATGAAAGTCAGTCGGTTTTGAGTTTTCAAATCATTTTAGTAGAAAACTTTCGCAAAAGTCTTTCTGTTACAGATTGGTCATAGGGGACTCCGTGAATGGAAGATCCCAATCGGCTGAACATTCAATTTTAGTTTTTTGAACTTATATATCATGAGCAACAAATAGGTTTTCAAAGGGACCATCAGCATCCTTTTTCAAAAGGTCTATATTTTATGCAAATGAGCCCATTTGTCAACAGTCTTTTCTTGGAGCGGTGTTGGAAAATAATGTGCAATTGGGAATAACTAATTGACAAACAAAATTAGATTCTTTGAAAAATGTGGCTGATGGTGCCTTTAATGAAGCAATTATACAAAAAATTGACCTGAGGCTCAAAGTTATTGGACTCAAAAGAAAAACACAAATGTCCAATCCAACATACTTGCTCAAAGACCGAAAAAGTTTCAATTGCAAGCTTTACACACTATTTAAAACACAATTCTTCTGCAATGGCGGTAAAGTTTATTTTTAAAAACGCCTTAGCATTTTTGAAATTTCATTTACTAAAATTTTTCTTTTAACTTTCGAGTGGACAAAAATCACTCATAATTAGGTTTGGTTTGCCATTCTGTCCTTTTATAAGAAACGGCTGAACAATGTTATGTTACCCATATTAAATTTATTTTTACACCAGGCAAAGGTTGTTCTATGGAAATCCAAAAAACATGTTTTATTAGAAGACGTCGTCCTTTTTTAAAGTGAAATTTTGGGATTTAATTCACTGTTTAAGACAAATCTGTTGTGTGGTTAGGTTATCTAACAAGTAATTTGTTTACAACCGGTATTTCTGAGCGTATACACAATACCTGATTATGCACAAATAGTGTACGTATGATGGGATTTGCTGTTGTTTTTCGGTTTAGTTTTGAGCTTTGTGGCAGTTTCTGAGCACGAACACAAAATTGGTTTTATTAATCAATTTTTTAAAACAGTTTTTGTAAGAATTCGGTTGCCAGAAAAGCTATCCGCCCCAAAGTTTTTACAAAAATAGTTTTGTGACCCTAAAACCAATTTATATCTGAAGAAATGTTTTAATTTGAGGGAGTTATGGTCTCTAAAAACCTCATAAGTTAAAAAAGGGTATCCTTATTTAAATTTGATTAAAAATAATTTTCCGAGAGCTTTCTATTTCTTTCTCTCACTCTTTCTTCTTGTAATCTTTGCAACTTATACTTTAATCTTCACCGGAAGTACTTGTGCCGTGTTTTCAATAATTACAGTTCATTTTGTGAAAAACAGCTCATCCGTCACACTTGGGATCTTTGTGAAACAAATAACATCACCTCACAATCCAAACGAAAAATGACTCGTTCGTACAGAAGTGCATAAAACGTGCACCATTTACGATTTCATAACCGAGAAATGTTTGAGTCAAATGAAACTTAGTATTTTCCTAGGAAAGGGGAGACTTTAATGAAAAAGCTATACCATTTCTAAAGTTTTCTAGCATTTATTCCTTTGGCAAACAAGATTATCTTTATAAAGCTACTGGCGTTGTACGAAAACAGACGTTAAACCGTCTTTTACGTTTAGAAGTACGATTACTTTGTGACTTTTTAAATTTGGATGAGCCCTCTAGTCTCTGTCTTTGTCTTTCTCTTAATTTCCATCTCTCTCTCTGTTTATGTATGTGCCTCTGCGTATGCCTCCCTGAACTCCTATCTCTCTCTCTCTGTCTCTCTCTGTCTCTCTCTCTCTGTCTCTCTCTGTCTCTCTCTGTCTCTCTGTCTCTCTGTCTCTCTCTCTTTCTCTTTCTCTTTAGCTGTCCTATGCTTTAACACTAAAAAAAGTTACTTTTCTGTAGATATTACTATAGCGATCACTGCTGAGGGTCGGCCCGTACCCTTAGTTTTTTTCGTAGGCCGGCCCTCAAATTCGCCATGCTTATTTTCCAGTTTTCGTTCACCGTATCCCCAAAAAACTTGTCACACAGCAGTAAATTACAATCTCTGCGACCTCATCAGTTTTACAACCTTCATCTGTTTGATCTAATAGTGCAAGGACACCGCAATAAAAGCCAGGCTAAGATTTTGACCCTGGTGTACTGTAAATACTATTCTTTGCCTTTTCAGAAGACCCAAGTTTTTGCCGCTTCGAATTCCAACGGCTGTAAAACGGTTTTTCGTAAGCTCTTAAATTCTTTGGTTTGGTGAAACAAGGAAATAGAATAAGAAGTATATCACCATGTTTATTTTCAACTGCGATGGCAATAATTACTGTTACATGAGGTGATTGGCAGTGTTGTTTGAAGCTTTCGCTTGCAAACCAAGATGACTAGAGCCAAAATGGCAGGTGTACCAGTGTAACTGAGATCTTCTTCCCCGTGACATATTAGGCGCTGACATGGAAAGGGCACAACAACTTCTGAAAAGTGCAAGTTAGCCTCTGGTTTCCTTGATCTTACAAACCTTAGACTCGGTGATGTATTCGCTCCCGTATGTAGTCTGCTCATGCTTTGGAAGCACTCCTACGCGGAATTGGTCGCACTGTGCCCGAGCGGCCATGGAATGTCCGACGCTTTCGAAGGCGTCTGTGGCATCGAAACCCGCCTGAAAATGGTTGTTTTAATAATGAAAAGAATTTTGGAATCTGCTTGGAATGTGTAGAATTGAGATGAAAACTTACATATTCAATAAGAACTTCGAAGCTTCCTGGGTGCTCCTCCAGGAAATTGGTAACGTCGTAGACGAAGTTTCTGATGATGAGCCAACAGTCGTCGGGAGAGTCGTGGCACTGAACCTCGCTTCTGGGAATCTCACGAACTGGCATCGGCATTTCTGCAAGAATTTCATTAGTTTGAATTTAAAAGGCAACGGAAGCTTGAGAATGTAGACGGAAAGCAATTAAAAACTTTATCAAAGTAATTGGTTTTTCCTAGACAGTGTGGATTCCATCGTTCCGCGTCTACAGAAAGCTTGTTTCTAACAAAGAACAATAATATGTTTTTGATTATGCTAGGACTATGAGAAGTTCCGGGTTGGGAAGGGAATCTACCCTTGGGGGAGATTTCCCACATATGAAGGCCATTCTGAGACTTTGTGGATGTATTCGTCTTATTTCTAAAGGTTCGTAGTTGGGAGGGGAAACCCAGAAGACCCGACCAGTGGGTGGGAAGTGGGTGCGCGTCGTGCCGCGCGACTTTTATAACAGCGGCGCGCATCCTTGCAGGAAAAGAGCGCACACGGGGGGAGACCGCAGACATGCTTGCATTTCGTCGACACGCGGACGCGTACACGTGCACCGAAGACGAAGAACTTTTTTTCGGTATTTGGGATCAGTGCGCGGGAGAATTGTGCTGTTTAGCAGAGGAACCGGTTGGGTGTTCCATGAACTCTAAAGGTCTCTGCCGAGATATGATTTATGGTTATTGTTGGGTCATCGACAACCCAGGAACCGTTTCCAAATTGCCCCAAGTTTTTGGGGTTTTGGGAAAGCGCACACTCTAAAGACGTCGATTAAATCTGTTTACAGGCGTTGTCCAATTGAATTGCACTATTTCAGATAAAGTGCAGTTTTACCTTTTGTAGATGATTGAAGGAACACCCATACACCACACATCATTCACTTTACCCGGCGACAACCAATTCGTTTTGATTTGACGCATTTTAGGTGTTGCGTAGGTTCCGCTTATCAAAGAGACTTTGAGACTTCAGCATCGTTTTCTGCAAAATCACAGACCTTTCTAACTAAGAGAAGTCTGGCTGGTGCTGCATTTCGTCGACATACAACCGCGTGCACCCAATGTACCTTTACCCTAATGCATTTCTTTTTAAAATCCTCATAACTTCACAAAACTCAATGCCCAGCAGGACAATGAAAGCACATCACTTAAAACAAGAGTTGTGTTTGGTTCAACTCAACACTTATTCTGATATAGCCACTTTCTCACGCATTCACGTGAAAGAGATTAGGGTTGCGTGGTGTGCGATGATGGATGGCCGCGCGGGTTTGTGTTGACGCGTCCGCCTGATTTCAGTGTGCAAAGTTCGCCAGACAGCGTGCTGCGAGACCAAAAACGACCGAATAGAGGCAGAACATCGACTTTTGAAGGCTAAGATTAATGACAGCCGAAAAAGACGTGTGAAAAAAAACGAACAGTGAGATTTCCTAAAGTTTAAGGTTTTTAAGCCTTTTTGAAAAGCTGAAGGCGACTTTGACTAAAAATCGTGAGGGTAAGTTGAAGTTTCGAGCTCATTTCAAGTTGGAAATTTTCGCATTTAATGAATTCAATCAGAATCAACTAAATTATTTATTTTTTAACCATCCAAAGTAGTTGCTTGATTTTCCGCTTATTTATGTGTATTTTAATTGTAGATTATGGATAGTAGGCCCAATTGACCTCTAAATTGCAGAAGTTTTTATTCTATTACGGGTGTTTGATCCACTTCTTGAACTTTAAAATCAAGTTATCGTTGCTGTTTTTCTTTTAAACATTCCACTGATCACTGAACCCTCTTTGGGACGAATTTGTTTGTTTTCTCGCATTTTGTCGTAAAACGAAGATTGAATGCATCAGTTTACTCAGTTTGTTTTTCAATTCCTTCGCCATTTCAGTTGTTCATCCGTTTTTGCCACTTGCAGGCATCGCACTTTGTCCATCCTGACGGTCCAGTTTACGATTTACGAACACGTGCGCGACCCGCTTGCACGTGGCTGCTGCGTAGGCCCGCAGTGGATTCCTTCGACCCCGGGGGAAACCTGTGCAATGTCAGGGGCTTTGTACAAAGAACCAGTTCGTCTTCAAAGAGACGAACGTCTAGCAGACAAGGTGTGACACCGCCGGACAAAGGTGAGACGAAGAGTGTTCGTTGTCCGAAGGACACGGTTTTTTCTCCAACTGCACTTCTTGCGGAAACGGTTTGCTTGGTTCGGCTGGGATAGGTGGCGCACCCTTGGTCGGCGCGCGGAACACGTTGGCGGTAGGGTAAAAAGAGAAGTGCTGCAGAATTTACGACAGTTGGAAGGAGGAGAAAAAAGAAATGGTTGCGGAGATACCGCCACAAAGCGCTGACCAGTCACCAGATGGAACATTTTGAGAAAGGAAGTGGTTGAGAACGGCCTAATCTCTTTGTTTCATGTTTACAAATGCATGATTGCTCGGTTCTTCATTTGACATTAACGAGTGGTTGTTGGATCCATCCGTTCCGTTACTTATTGTCGCGTTATATTGTGATTATAAAAAAGTTCAGCCCGCTTAGTCCTCAAACTCACAAATTATCACTTTTTCTAGCCAAAAAGTGGCAAACACCCGGGTTGAGTAAGACCGGATTAGCCCGAAACGGACCAGGCTGTGGGAATCGGGGGACCGGGTCAGCCGGGTCCTACCCTAAGCTACTCTTGTTTAAGCCAAGCCCAAGTAGAACTCTACAGCCCAAGCGTTCTTACAAATGCACACCCTTATTATTTAAATAAAACTTGATTGATAGAAGTTTACTAATTCTTCTTGTACTCTTCCACCCGGTCACAGTGAGTTGTCCAGTGTTATGACAGATTCCTTCTACTTTTTCGAAGTCACCAACTACTCCCTTTGTTTACAAGATTTCACAGTTTGATCGAAGTATCCCTTTTTCTTCTTCAAGTTCGTCGGACACCACATGATTCGCAGAGATCGCCCAACTGCATACGCGTTGTGACGCAGGTTGGGTGAGTGGGCGGAAACCGAGAGAACCGACAATCAGTCCCTAGCAAAACTCTGAAAAACAGGTAACCAGGTATGTCGCGCTGTGATCGACAACCGGGGTCGAGGGGTGACAGCCAGGCGACCGATTGTTTGTTCCGAAGAAGGAAGTACCTTCAAAGACGCGAAGAATTTCTGGTAAACAACTTATCAGAAGTGGGGTAGACAGGATAGGCACTACTGCAATGAACAATCGAAAGTTATCACATAAGGGTACACTTTCACATTCTTTGAGAAGAGAAAGGAAAGATTCGATAACACATGCGGTTACAGTATGTTAGCGTCATAGAGCAGAAACCACTGCTAGACCGATGGCTTAGCTTTGCACGCGATAGTAGACATATCTAAGGGGACGTATAGGAACCATGTCCGAATGTGCAAACAACATAATCTTATATTCTAAGCAAGACCAAACATTTCTGATCTCACATCAGTCCTTCTCTAGAAGGCGGTTTGATCCTTTGAAAACCCCAACTTTGATTTTTCATCGAATATCATTGTCTCATTTTCGAAACAACCTTGCAAATACGAACTTTAGTTTACCGATTCTATTGTTTGCGAACTGATTTGAGATCACGTGGATTACAACAAATGGGTGTATGACCGCCGAACGGCAAACAGGCCCTCGGCGAAAGCCCAATCTGGGCGATCAACGGAAGATGGGAATTCTTCCTCTAAAGGGGTTTTCTGATGCTTCTTAGTGCGTAAATGAATAACAGTAGGTTATAAACGTCACAGTAGCACTGTTAATTCGTGGGATTTGAAATAAGCCGCAGTTTCTAGCTTCCTTGTCTATGTAACATTTGACTACCATCTGTATACGTAGAATTCCGACCCTAGAATTAGATAGGGTTATATATTCTCTGCATTATCTCTTAGTCGTATTGAATTAACCCGAATTCAAAAATTCATTTGTATTTTACATGTCATGCTAATAGTCGAAGTCAATCGTTGTGCCTTCCATTTCGCGCCTTAGAGCTGGTCAAATGACACAAAACGCCAAATTGCTTACAAAATTAATATATTTCAGCATGGGTCTGCAACACAGCGTCGGGTTACATTTGCAATTCTCTGGGAAACTAGTATTGGCGATAACTATACATTATAATTATTTGTTACCAAAAAACGAAACGGCTCACTGATAAATCGAAGTTAAATCACCCCTTGCTTGAAAACAAACTGAATAACATAGTTTTCTAGTAATTTATAATCTGGAATTGATAATGTGTATATAGTTCTACTGTTATGATTCTCAAAAGTAGCTAGTCATCTGGCCAGCCCGGCTCATATAGGTCCCTACCGGTACGGCAAGCAAGCTTTATAATTAACCAATTTAATCGATAATATAAATAAATATTTGTAATTTACATTAATTATATTTTTAAACAATGCAATGAAGTTGAGGAAGCCCATGGTGGATTCCATGCCTTGATTTTGTTTTCTTTTGATCAGCCCTGGCCTGTGTTCGTCCACCCTTATTTTTGAAACACGAGGAGCAAAACTTGTAAAAAATTACAAAACAATACATGAATTTGTGAAAACTACAGTAATCAAAAAATTCTGCTCATAGTACTTTGTAGTTTGAAAAAGTTTACTTTACGTATTAACTTTCGACTAATATTCGGACCCTTTACTCAAATAAACTATAGAATATCACATTTTGTGGCTTTACTCTTTGATCTCATGTTTTTTGACGAGTAAACGTGCAAATTAAGCAAGCAAATATAATTTCCCAATTTCTTTCTTATTACTTTTGAATAATCTTGGTAACCAGTTCCGGTACCAAATTTCATTGCCATATGTTTGTCGTTTCGTCGCCGGAATAGTGCACATCCGCTGGCAAAAACTAGTGCAAAGATTGTAGAATTCACTGTCGTAAATTCACGACCTTTATACAAACACGACCTTTATCACTTTTTTGTAACGATAATTGGCCGACACTACAAAGTCTGCCAGTCCGATTCCTGGTTCTGTCATCTTTGATTTGGGAAGTCAGCCATCAATTGAGCCCAGTAAAACAAATAGCGGAAACGGGAAGCAGGTGCCTTAATTCACGTGAACCGCACTTTCCCCTTGGGATGTTTACGTCGGCATTTCGATGCCAAACTGGCGTATGATCTGCAAATGATGTTGTCTACAATTAAAGACTGTGATATTTGAAATAGTGGGCTGCCGAGAAAATACTTCCAAAATTGTCCTAATAAATTTTACAAAAACGGAATATGAGTTTTACACGTGAGGGAGCATGCCTCAGAGGAGTTTTCGCAAAGACACGCAACTAATTAAACCGACGGATGCTTTCAGAAAAACAGCTTTTTTCCTTTAACTTCCGTAGTGGTTTAAATAAAAGTCCGTAGAGAGCAGTTATCCTTCTTTCGGGATACTTCAGTTTGGTCGCGCCTTTCTCCTCCTTTGTGTGCTTTGATTGAAAAGGATGTGTCCTCTTAGCGGCCAAATAATCAACCAGAGCCGGACAGCCTTTGTTCCTTACTCTCATATGTTCTTACATCAGACGCCTCTCTGAGTAAACTCTTTTTTACCTTTTTTTCCCTCGTTTACATGTATCTTTTCAATTTTGCAAAGATAAAAACCAAATTTAGATGAACGTCCGTGTCCTCTGCATTATCGTCTTTCTGGCTGTGTTTGTCTCAGTTTCAGCGGTAGCTCGACCTCCGAAGTACTTCCGTTTCCGCAGATTCAACGACGAACTCAGCGACGAGCCAGACGTCCCAGACTATGTAATCGTCAAATTTTATCGTTAAAAGCTAAATTTGCAGTTGGTTCGTGAAGTCAGAGCACGACAAAGCCCGGTGATGTACATGGGGTTGGGCAGGAAATGAAGAAATAGAAGAACCCCTTCGATCTCAGCAAATGAAGCTTTAAGTTAACTGTTTTGTATACATTTCAATTGTAGACAACATTATTTTTTTTTGTCAAAAATGTTTTAAACAGAGGTAGCTAAATGAAAAAAACGGGGTTAAAGTTTTAAACGGTTGCTTAGTAGATACCATTAAAAATATTAGTCTCCCCCATCCAAAGATAACAGCAATGAATGAAAAGAATTTGTGTTTCAAAAGTCCGTTTTATTCACTTTTTAATAGTTATTTATGAATCGCATGAAAAGTGGTGTTTCATTAGTGGTGTTTGAACATTGCGCCAAAATTGAAATCACCAAAAGAGTTCAAATTAGCGTATTACGTTGAAATATTGTTTTTGTATCCTAAAACGTTCAGAGAAGTCAAAATAGCTCCAACTTGCTTTTTCTTATTAGAGTATGCGACGCGTGTTTGAAAAATAAAAGATTTCGTAGCAAATGTTATGTAAACATCAGGCAACATTGTGTTGTTCTTCACAATGCCGGTCGCAGGAAGTCAACGGAGAAGCAAAAATGAAAAGAAAACAGAAAATGTGAATTCAAATAAAATCTTTAAAAAAAAGAAAGAAGTGTAAAAAAATAAAAGAAATCACTTTTTAGGCTCTTTTTCTGAAAGGTTATTTTTGTTTCTTGTGGCTGTTAATAGGACAAAATAAAGAGTTATTTATTTTAAAAAAGTCAAGAGCAACATGGGGACCATAAATAAAGATTTGTGTTTTATAAGTTCCTATTTTACAATAATTAACTACCTTTTTCTTTGTTAAATGGAACGTTCTTTGAAATCAAAATGGAAGTCATTACAAAACAGAAAGAATACTCAGCAGAAATAGAAACAATGGAAATAATATCTTTTTCCGTTCTAAAATTACCAGACTGTTGTTTTCCAAAGTGCATCCTTGTGGTAGAATTATCTTTGAAAACATCACTTCTATTTTCTTGCGAAACTTTCCAAAAACTATTTTTGTCCTAAATACCTCGATTCTCGTGGTTGAACTAGTTCTCCATGGCCTGCAATTAAAAGGTATTAGTATCTAATCCACAGGAAATCGACCGTTCTTAGCGAATTTCTAATCCTTCCCCTGTATACAGCAATATTTAAGGCAAGGCGCAGTCTCGTCATGTCATTCTTTTTGTTTAATTTTTTTTAAAATTCAGATACTCACATTTAAGAGTTATTCTTTAGGTACAATGCTCTTTCTGTACATTGCATCTTTGCTTATATCAATAGTTCGTTGCTATCCAGTTTATTACGGTAAGTTTTATTTCTTGAAAATAAGACATTTGCTTCACTTTAACTTACTTATGAATTGAAGTCGTAAGGTTACTTAAGAACTTACTTAAGAATTAAAGTCGTGAAAGTGCTTTATTTATTTATTTTTGACATGAGCCGTAAATTGTTGGGTGAATTAAGCTTCGAAAAACTGTCTGAACCTATTTTTGAATGAAATTTTGTAAATATTTTACCTTACATGATACCCCACTGTTATAATAATAAATAACTTAAAGTAAATTGACCTAGTGAATGATTTTTCAACAGAGCGTAAGGTCAGAAAGAATTTTTTTTTACATGAAATCCTTAGACACGGAGTAAATATATTAATTTGTCGGTGACTTATAAGTTGTATTTTAGGCCAAGATTGTTTAACTTTATCAATTTTTCCTAAAGTTTAGATCCCTACAACTATAGCTACGGTGGCGTTCCCAGTAGTTCTTATAACTACGCCTACAATGGTTATTCCAACCCTTACGCTACTTCTTACAATCCATACAGTTACGGTTATGGTGGCTCAGGAGCAGTCTATCCAACTCCTTTGGTACATAAGGTACAAAGTATAGACCAACCCAAGTTTTAGGTTAACAATGGGCTACACAGTATCTATCCAGGGTACGGAGGATGGATCAACCCTCTTGGAACTGGGTCGGGTTGGGCTGCTGGAGGAGGGCTGGTTGGAAACGTCTTTTCTTTCATTGCTGGATAAAGTGCTTCGGTTCTTTTTGATAAACTTTTTTGAGAAAACATAGTCTGCGGTTTTAAGGACCCAACCTTAACTTTTTCCCGCACTATCCAAAATATTCCGTATTCCACATGCTGAAACTTGCAACGATTGTCACTTTTGAATTGACAAGGAAAATTTTTAAAAAATGTTGCGTTTAATTGAAGATAAAATTGTTCAATTGGAATGATAAAGAAACTGTCAGGGCCCCAACTGTGGTAGGTAAAGACCCCCCCCGTACGCGTGTGAGCCTCGTAACTTTATCATGTCTAGTACACAGCCTGTGTTTTGCTCACTGTTTTCAAAATTTTCGCATTGCCGCCGGAGATTCAGTGAAAAATGGACACAAAAAACTGTGCAGTCCAATCAAATGATTTTTCGGCAAAAAAGCATTTTTATAAATTTTAAGCTTGTCTATCTCAAACAAACTATCCAATAAACTGGGGTATACAGTGCGTATCATAAATGTAGACCCACCCTTGTTTTAGCTGTGTTTGGCTGCCGAATGAACATTACGCATTTACCACTACATTGGCTGAAATTAGCAAGTGATTTTAGCCATGTTTACTTAATTTCATTAAAATCGATTGAAATTTCGATTTTTCCCGCGCTTTTTTCGGTTTTTGGACCGTATCATAAATATAGACCCACCTTGGAAAATGTTGCTTAAAATTGGAAAAGTTATCAAATCTATTCATATTTGCTTTTATATGTATGAATATGTGAAAACATACAGTTTTCTAACTTCACAAGTGAATTCGAGATTTTGGCTTTGTTTTGAAGCCTCGAAGGAGGAGATTTGCGCCCTTGTCGTAATTTGGTCTTTCGCTGTCTAGGAAAGACCCCAATTATAGGTAATACATAATGAAATATGTTTATTAACGTTTATTCTAAACGTTTGAAACTAAACAAGCTGCGTCGACACAGGAAATCTAGTTTAAACCACGATTTTCGCTGAAAATCCACATTTTGTGGCGGGGTAGGCGCGCGCAATTAGCCATAACTCAGTGGACAACAATCCGAAAATTATTCTCTTTTTGTGGATTTGTAGCTTTTATATAACGTTATAATGTGGCAAAATTTCATTCGTCCTGATAAATCTTCCACGGAATGCCAGTTGATAGAAAAACGAATACTTATTTCTACAGCGATTTTAATTGTTTTTCGGTTGAAAACGCAAGTCCGAAATTGTCGTATTCGCAACTTCGCGGAGAAATTTTTCGGTCGGATGGAATTTTGTTACACTATAGCGCTATAAAAAAGCTACAAATCCACAAAAAGGGAATATTTTTCGGGTTGCCCTCCACTGAGTTATGGCTAATTGCGCGCGCCTACCCCGCCACAAAATGTGGATTTTCAGCGAAAATCGTGGTTTAAACTAGATTTCCTGTGTCGACGCAGCTTGTTTAGTTTCAAACGTTTAGAATAAACGGTTATTAACATATTTCATTATGTATTAACATTAATTGGGGTCTTTCCTAGACAGCGAAAGACCAAATTACGACAAGGGCGCCAATCTCCTCCTTAGAGGCTTCAAAACAAAGCCAAAATCTCGAATTCACTTGTGAAGTTAGAAAACTGTATGTTTTCACATATTCATACATATAAAAGCAAATATGAATAGATTTGATAACTTTTCCAATTTTAAGCAACATTTTCCAAGGTGGGTCTATATTTATGATACGGTCCAAAAACCGAAAAAAGCGCGGGAAAAATCGAAATTTCAATCGATTTTAATGAAATTAAGTAAACATGGCTAAAATCACTTGCTAATTTCAGCCAATGTAGTGGTAAATGCGTAATGTTCATTCGGCAGCCAAACACAGCTAAAACAAGGGTGGGTCTATATTTATGATACGCACTGTATGTAGGCTTGATGCAAAATTTTTTGAACTTTTTGAAACTGAAGATAACTTACCTATTTTTTTCAGGGGAGCCAAAACACTTGATGATTCACAAAAGTTTTCGAAAAACAAAAGACAAAAACTCTAGACTTTCGAACAATTTTTACAAGATACGATTTTGACTTTATGAACAAACTGTTTGCATACAAAATTGGCAATCTATGCTAACCATGGTAAATCTATGGCAAAGTGGCTATCCAAAAGGACAAAATTGAAAATAACTGTGTTTTTTAAAAATTCAAATTAATGAAAAAATTCTATACAGTCTCCTCAAGTTTTTTTGCTTGCGGGAAAAATGGAACAAGGGTTATACCTAAAAATCAAAACAATTCATTCATAGCATATCATAATCAAATGCATCAAAACCCTATTATTGGCAAATTTATATACGATTAACTGGAAGCACTTGTGTTTCTTGTAAAGCCTCATTGGTTGTTGTGTTAGACAAGAAAATATTCATGCCATAATATATTTATTTCCTCCGAAACATATTCACAATGCTATAAAACGGAAATGGAGAAGATAAGATAATGATTCAGAAGCTGTGTGAATTCCACTAAGCACAACAGCCCTCTTTCTGTACAATAGCTTTTTTCGATTTAAAGTCTTTTTTTGACAAGGAGATTAGCAGGGCGACTGATACATACATGCTATGCAATTTGTGATTTGATTTTGTTTTCTGTCGTGTTTCTCATTGCTCGGCTGGTTGCAGAGGATGCCATTTGGATACAGCAATTCCCTGACCCTGAAAGAGCAAAACTACTCCTTTCACTTTGTAGTTTGATACCTGGACCATCTGCTCCCAATGCTCCTGGGCGTCGGGGCTACTTGCATTGAGCCCAACAGACACGTATCCCAACTGGAAGCGACGACGAAGCATTCCAACAGACTGCCACACTTCGATCTTCACGGTGGTGGTGTCAATTGCAGCGCGTTGAAGCTGGAAAGCTACCTGTTTGAGATAGAGAGAAAGAGAAAGAGAGAGAGAGAGAGAGAGAGAGAGAGAGAGGGGAGAGAGAGAGAGAGGAGAGAGAGAGGGAGAAATAGGGAGACAGAGAGACCGAGAGAGAAAGAGAGAAAGAGAGAGAGAGAGAGAAATAGAGAGAGAAAGAGAGAAAACGTCAGAGAGACAGAGATAGAGAGAACGAGAGAGGAAGAGAGGGAGAGAGGGAGAACGAGAGAGAGAGAGAGAGGGAGAGAGAGAGAGAGAGAGAGAGAGAAAGAAAGAGAAGTTTCAAACCTGAACAGTGGCCGCAAAGTCGTACTGAGGTTCACTGTTAGCCTTGATGATTTCAGTCTTGCTGCGCCAGAAGTCACCACCAAACTCTCCAATTGCGGAGATCTTGATGAACGTGTCTGACAATTCATTTCAATGTTGTAAATCCAAAATATTACCTGGTGGCTTGTGCTTGTCTCCAATTTGGGATCCCTTTTCCACAACGATTGTGACACAGTTCTGGTCTTGGTCATACGCCAAGGACATTAGCAACTAAAAGACTGTCTTGTTAAAAATATCTTATTTAGTATTGTTCGTTTATTATTTATGTGTTCCTTTGTACACGCGTTTCAAACAAGAAAAACAGTTTCAATCAACTCTGACGTTCCTTCTATAAAAAGCTGTAAAACTCCCAGTTTCTCTGTATTTCGGTTATTTTTCCATAACGTGTAATGGTAATAATTATATTGGTCGTTTATTGTTATTATGTACCATAGCTTGCAATAAACCGTAATAAGATATGACAGCTCAGTAATGACAAAAGTATCATTCAGTGGTGAAAATTAGGATTTCATGAATGATGATTAAGGCTTGGTAACTTTATTAGTATTTTCTTATTGGCTTGTGTTTTGAACATTGCATGACACTGTAGAAATAAGAAAAAGATAAATCATGCAAATTTTATAAAAACTTTTTTTTCAAGTGATGCAAAACATTATTTTCGCTACAAATCGCAGACTAATGTCCAAACAGCTTTGGATTCATTCGATCATTCGATTTTAAAATGCAATGTCTGAGAAAATCGAGAAATTACGATTCATTTGATACATTTAAAATGTTTGGTTTTAGATTTGGCTAAAAACTTTAAGACTTGTTATATTGACCCAAATAATAGGAAACTTGGTATTCAAAATATGGGTCCCTAACCTAAAAACACTAATCACCTTAGCCCTTAGCTTTCACCACTCCTTAGCATCTCTCGGTTCAACCTCATAGTCAACACGTTTTCGTTGTTTAAAGATTCAGAAAAATTATTGTTGTTGTCGATGACATTGAGTCGAGATATTAGATAAGGTCTAAGTTATTAGAGTCTTAAAGTAAGTGACCCATATGGCCCACTTTTAGTACCAATTTTCAATATAGGGCTATGTATCCCATGCTCATCCTGGGATTTCAATGTGTTCGGATGACACAATGAAAAAATAATTGTTTGTATTTTTTGTGTAATTGTCTTTTTTCTATTATAAGCAAATATTTGATCTTACCTCTGGTGATTCGGCGTTGGGTTGGCTGCAGAAACGACCACATGAATCCACCATGCTGCTACGGCGACTGTCGCCGTTGGCAAAACTTCCATTGGACATTCGATGCATCGATGGCGAAAGTCCTGTCTGAAAAGAAACGACGTTAAAATCAGTGAATCAAAAAGATTTCCGTCTTAGTTTTTGCGAAGGCAGCTGACGCTTTCGCAAGTGAACAGGTGATAAACACAGGTGATTTAGGAAATATGACTACTAACGACATTGCGACTAAATTGCGTTCAGGTTGCATTCAGCGCGTGGCAACGAGCTCTTGGAAACATTCTTTGGCAGAAGTTTTCTGCAAGTACCTCTTTTCTCCGTAATCTGCGAAGGTTTTGCATGGTTGTTCTAAAATGAACGCAGCTGGGGGCGCCGTGTCGTCGGGGAGATTCGAATTACAGGGTTACGTTTATCGTCTCAGCGATTTATGTGCGTTTTTCTAAAATGGGAAACCCTAAAAGAATCGGGGGATGGGAGGTTTCGGGGGGGGGGGGAGACTGCGTCACTAAGGCAGGGAATATTGACTCTTCCCCGAGACCAATTAGCAAAAACCGTTGACATGTTGTTTTTGACGGTAGAAGGAGAGAATGACATTGTATCTCACGGGGCGCTTCTTGGATATTCAGCTGTTTGTCTGAGCAGCCAAGGTTGACAGCAGGGATTGGGGCAGTTCACAGAAAACTTATGAAAAATGCCTTTTCTCTTGGAAACCACCTTTGTTTTAAATGATGGGAAAATTTGAAAGTTTATGGTAACTTGCACCACAAATCAGAAAAAATATGAGGATAATCAGTAGCTCAAAATATTTATCCATAATGCGGCTGATTTGTGTATGTTGTTGTTGTTGCGGCCAAAGTGACGTTTCTGGCTGTAGATTTCGTAATCTAAGCTACTTTTGAAGAAATAAATTGAAATTTTAAAAAATTCTTTGTTGAAACACCACGTGAAACATCTATTTGAAGGATTTAGCGGAAAGGCACAAAGTCGGTGCGACTTTTGCTCTTCTAACGAGGCCTCGTTTTCAGGCGATCCGGTAATATCTAAGCTTAGCCAAAAATATCTCTCGTATCTTTGATCGGTCATATATTTAGCTGAAGAAAAAGGATTAGTTTTTTTATAAGGAGATCATCTTGTTTTCCACAAAGCTGCCACAAAATTAGCAATACATTCACAGAAAAATGTTGAATATGATTCTATATTGTATCAAATCGTGCAGTTTGCTACAAAAAGTTTTACTGAAATGTTGAAATTTAATGAAATTTAAGTTAGTTTACTAAATTTAGTGCTTTATAATTCTTAAAAAAAACAACATAGAATTCACCATGCTTCCCAAGCAAAGGTGGTCAAAACGCGAGCCGACCCCCTTATCAGCTAAAAATCGAGGGTTCGAATCCTACCCAGGGCAAACATTTTTACTTTCTTTCTAAAGGTTTGTAGTGTGATATAATTTGTTAACATTTGGTATATTTTTATTTTTAAAATGTTTTAAAATAAGATTAGAAACGTCTGCTTGTGGGCGAATCCGAACCCGCAATATTTTCCTGAGAGGATTTTGGATGAATGGGAACCGTGGTTTCAAAGTTGGAATTTGTTTTAACAAATAGAGGTTTTTTTTAAATTTAAAAAACAAAAGACACTTTAAAATTAATGAAAAATAGTCGACATCTTGTTTTTTAATGTTGAAACTTGCTGGAAATCTTTTGTTAAGTACCGAATTTTTAACTTATTATGCTCAAGTAATCAGTATCTCCCCAATCAAAGCGAAAACACCAAGTACAAGTTTATCAGTTTTAATTCTAACGTTCAAAAGAGCGTAATTTAATATTATTGTTAAGTTAAATGCTGAAACATATATTTAGAGGCAACGGTACCTGCTGACGCAACATCACGACCAACTGAATCACAGCAACCTTAATTTCCGAAGGAAATCAGTGCCGCTAAACTAATTCTGCCTTTTTCTGCAGAAACCTGCTAAAACGCCAAAAGTCTCAGAAACAAGAAGAATAAACACACACCCTCGTTTCCCTTAAAGAGCCTTGTACTCTGGGGAAAGGCGATAGCATGAATGCGTTTGGCAAAAATAAGAAAGCATTGTGTTTTGTTTGCGGAAGAAATAAATGCGTAGGGGTGTAGACCAATTTCCACCGTTCTGCGAATGCCTTATATCTATTAGACTACGCGCAACAGAAAACAAACAAACAGGAAACGCCTGCAAAACATGCATCATCACGGCGTGTTCTGAATATTTCACATGCGTCTAACAAAACAGCTGAAAAGAAGTATTGTTTTGAGGAGAGGTTCACCGAAAGTATTCCGTCTGGAGGAAGTGTATATAGTAAAATGCGCGGGCAGATTAGCTCAATAAGTACGTTGCCAATTAGGAGCTCAGAGGGATGCGTTATTTGACCGAGGGCTAACAACATGGTGGCAAAAAGCCAAAAGCGGAGGTTGAGCCTCAATTGCTCTAGGAAAGGTTTCAGTTTCAAAAACAAACAAAGCATTCCGTTGAATAAACCTGCAACCAGATACTTCTGGAGTTGAAAAATTGTCAGATTGTTGTTTGTCAAAGATTGCTTGATATTCACACTTTTTCTCATAAGTCAGCAAATTTTCCCTAGCTTGTTCCGCATTGATTATTGCAAACATACAATCTTAAACTAAAAGATAAGTAAACCAAATTTTCAAACCGGTGTTACAACGAAAAAAAATTTAACAACGTTTTATACGTCAAGTTGACTGTAAATCTTTTTTTAAATTAAGTAAACGGTTAAAACAGCTTTCAATTTTCGAATTAAAAAAATAATGTAAACAGTAATTCTAATCTCTTTGAAATTCTCTTCAGTATTTTTAAATTTGAGTTAATAGTGTATGTAATAAATGGCTTGTAAAGGTAGGAGATATAATTTTTCACAAAAAAGTAAAAGATAGGTAGATGTTTTGAAATTTTAAGCTTGATTTTGAAAGAGAAAGTCAGTTTGGAAAAAAACTTAAACTTTGTTTGAATGTTTTGTATTTAAAACTATGTTTTCTATATTTAAAATTATATTTAAACATTTCCGTCTCCGCCATTCTTGGCAAAAAAAGTATCAGAAGCTGATTTCTAAGAAATATAAATTGTATTCAAAGCAAAACAAATAGGAAGAAAATCCGAAATTGTTTTTATCAAAATTGCAAATTCAATTTACTTTCTCAGAATACAGTCGGAGTTTTCCATCCGCCGAGTCATCAGTTGGGAAAACGCCGGAAGGCTGATTCTATGTGTTTACAGAGGCACGTTTCGTAACGGCAATACACTCCCATATATATGCGCGTAATAGATGTTGATTCGCAAGATGCCGCTGAACAAGCGGGCGATTGGGTGTCTAAGAGGGAGAGCCACACAACAAAGAGACGGTGTTTCTGGAGGAGGCGGGAAGCCCGAGGCCATGAATCACCAAGATCCGGCACATAATCGGGATGAGGCGGACAGAATGGGCTTGGGAAATTACCTGTCCGCCGGAAGGAAGATTTACGCTTCGGATGTGGGCGGCCAGGGGAGAAAAGTAAAAAGGCTTGGGGGATATTCAACAGGGACATGTTCTAAAGAAGGAATCGCATGCCGTGCAGACATTACTTTTTCCTCCTCCTTGATTAATTCCAAATGGTTAAAGACCTTCTGAGGAAGGGAAGTAACAGACAAGAGGAACTTTAACAAGACAAGAAACACATAGGACAAAAACGATTTAAATAAATGTGTCTTGTTTTATTGAAGTCACTAGAATTTTCTATAAAGGTACAAACAGTGTGTATAAACTATTACGTATATGTGCGCGCGCGTGTGCGTGTGTATATATGTATGTATGTGTGTGTGTGCGTGCGTGTGTGTGAGTGTGTATGTATGCCGTGTGTATGTGTGTATTTGTATGTATGTATCCTTGTGTGTGCACGTGTGTGTAACGTGTAAGTGTGTATTTGTGAATGTGTGTTTATGAGATTGTGAGTGCGAGTGTGTGTTGGTGTGTCTGTGTGTGCCTGTGTATGTGTGGGCTGGTATGTGATGAGTGTGAATGTGTGTGAGTGTGAGTGAGTGTGAGTGTGTGTTTTGGTGTGCACATGTGTATAAAATATGAGTGTGTATGTGTGAGAGTGCACCTACGTGTATGCTTGTTTGTGTGTAAGTGTGACTGTGTGCGTGAGGGTGTGTTTGTGTGTATATGTGCGTGCTAAATATGAATGTGAATCAGTGAGTGTGTGTGTGTGTGTGTGTGTTGGTGATGTGTGAAATGTGAGTGTGTATGCGTGCGTGTGTATGTAAGGGTATGCATGTATGTGTGTGTTTGGGTGTTTGGGTGTCTGTGTATGTGTGTGTCTCTGTGTGTCTGGTGTGTGTATGTATGTGTGACTGTGTGTGTATGTTTGTGTGAAGTGTGAGTGAGTGATTGAATTTGTTTTAAAGTGAATTTTTGACTACATCAAGTGGTAAAAATAACACATATGCGTAGTATCCAATAATGAGAAAATGGTTTCAAAGCAACTAAAAATACAATCCCGTGATGTTAAATTGTATACAATCTTGTAATGTGTATGGGGCTTCAGAGATTGTTGCGAAAGGCCGCAATTGGCAATCCGCTCAGTGGTTAGGTGTAAAGATCAGCGAATTGTGTTTTGTTTTCGCTCGAGGCAATTGTTTACCCTTTCATGCTTCTAAATAAGGAGAATAGAACTGCCTCAGTGCACCCTAGATTCATCGTTTGATAAACGACCGCCTGCGCATTTAAGGGTCATTGGGCAGATGTATCCCCAAAAACAAGAAAATGGGATATGAAGTGCACTCGGGGGTAGTTATCGGGACAAGGGATACGCCGCGCGAGATCGCTCGAGCAGCTTTCTCCACACGGTCGAGTTGACAGCCTCGCATCTCAGATGCAACACAGCGTGAAGCTGTCGTTGACACATGAAGCGGTTCCTCTTGCGAAAGGGTAGGAGGGAAAGTGCGTCTGGTACAAAACACGAAACAAAGGAGAATCCGTTTGACAACGATCGTGGACGGCGGCTAATTGGAAATTGTTGGCTGACACAGTTGAGCCCAGCAGCTAATGTGATAATGGGTGACCGCGCACGCGACAACGGGAGGAGCAAGTTGCTCCGAAAATAGCTGAGGAAGCGGAGTTGTCAGGGCACATCAGAAGGAAAAACGAGGCTGTTGGAGATCAAACTTTGAACAGTTTAAGATTTTAATAGTTAAAAAAGCCGTTGATCAATTTGGTGGATGTCGAACAGGACCCAGAAAAAAATGAAACAAAGATGGCGAAAGTCAGAGTAAAGAGGGAGAAAGAAAGAGAGAAAGAAAGCGTGAGAGAGAAAGAGAATGAGAGAGAACGAAAGAAAGAAAAAGAAAGAGAGCGAGAGAGAGAATGAGAGATCATAAACTTTACCTTTATAAACACGTTACGTGCATAGCAAAAACGTTGGTTTGAGTTAAGATGTTTTATGGATTTTATAAATATAATTTTAAGATTTTTAGGTTAGGTTAGAAATCGTGGTCCATTAGGAGCTCAGTAGAATTTACAACATTTTATAAAAAAGTTTTCATTATTAAACTTCAAAAAAAGAGTGGGATTTACCTTTTCAAATATTTAGAAATAGTTTTCATTCTTAAAAATTAAAATCTAAAAGTCTAAAAAGAAGGATGTACATCCGCCTTGTGAAATTTTGATTACTGCCAAGAATAGCATTTCTTCATTACCACTCCATTCATCCTTCAGTCATGCTTAAAACATGTTTCAAAACATTTGTAAAATGACGTTTACAAATACTCTGAAAACAAACAAATATATTCACTGACTTCTTTTTGAATTCACAATTTTTTAAACAATTTCAATCGGAAAAAGTGTTCACATTGAGGGAAAAGTAAGTGGGCGGCCTGAAAGCATGTCCTTCTTCAAGAAAATAATCTGTTTCTATTATGATTTCCACTCTGTCACCTGACACATATAATTACGGTATAATACATAGATACATTCTCCGATGGTGAACAAGTGGAGAAGTAAAAAGGGCAAAACAGTAAAATTTCGAAATAGTGTGCCAAAACCCACATGATCGATGATGAGGCTTTAAAGTTCCTAGGCGTCAGTTGAGACTTTGTTTAAAGGGATCTTTGTTTTAAAAGGAAACTGGGAAAACACCAATGTTTTGAGATTTAGTGTTCTAAAAATGACGTTTTCTGTTGTGAGAGCGAAAGTTAAGCCTCAAAGGAGCAAAAAGTACCCTTAACGCGGCCGCCGATCTCGTACGGGTGTGAAACGCGCCAATCATACCATTTTATGCGACTAGAGTTTTCTGTTTTTTTTTAAAGCGAGAACATTGAAAATTCAAATGTGACTTTTCAAGCTTTTTCATAAGATAAAGTCAAAAGTCTCTCCGTTACGCACAAATACAAAAACTATTAAGAAGGGGACGTCAGTATAGTTTTTTTTTAAATCTTCCGCCTTTAATAATTCGTTTGGCTTTAAAAAATTTTAAATGTATTTTGTACAGAAAAATCTACTTATACATCATCCCATTGGTCGAAAAATTATTTTAGTTGCTTCTGCCTATATTATAAAAAAACAATTGTTTTACAGGCAATTTCATTTGTTATCCATTAATTTTTTGAAATTTAGCAATTCATTTTTCCTTGGTCCGTTTTAAGAGCATCCTTTTTATTCTTCTTGCTAATCCTTTTGGCAACCTGTTACCTTGCATTTTAAAAGCGAAAATTATAGATTTTTGATGCATACTTAAAAATCGGTATATATCGCTATGAAGTTTTAATAAGTTTGTATATTTATTTCTATTTAAATCTTTTACCAAAATTTAGTTCAATTCAGATCAGTTGAATAAAAAATAATATAACGCTTTGATTTGAAATTATGTTTTAAGTTTTCTAGTTTAAGAATTCATTTGAATGTATTCAGGGATTCAGTTAACTTGAAAACCTTAAGTGCATTTGTTCTTGCCTTCCCCTCTGATCACTCAACGTCCATTTACTGATTGGAATGCATCAGATGTTATTCTTAGCTGCGAAACATGACCTTCGTCTAGTTTACCAAGTTCATCCCCGAATCTGATCCCAGCTAATTACCCCGATACTTTTGCACCCAGTACAAAGTTTACTCCTTTAAAAGATTCCTCACTGGCCACAACCGTTTGCAGTTAGCCCCATGCCATTAAGCGTCCGGGTTGAGGCCAGACTGAATGAATCCAAATTAGACGGCTTTTCCTGTCCATAGACTAAGCGGGAGACTAAGTGGTCCCAAACAAACTTTAGTTCCTTTGGCACCCAAAAGGAAGTGAGAAAGTTCATCTCTGCTTGAGAAGAAAAAAGTAACATCATTCATGAATTGCAAATCCCTCGCAGGTGATGTCACTTTTAACTGTTCTACGATCGGGATCTCTCTTAAACTTCAGTAAGTTCTTAGTCAATGGAAAACGTTCACTTATTCACTAATCCCCTTAATCCGAAATGCAGCAGTTTCAGCCTCAGTTGAAGCTAATTGCCCAAATTACCATAACTACTTGCCGGCGGCTCTCACTGAAAGGCATGGAGCATCGCAAACCAAATGTGGACTAGAGAAATTTATAGAAAAAATGAAAAAAGTAGGCAAAAAAAAGAAAAAAAAAGAAAAAAGAAGCGAAACAAAACCTGACAAAAAGTACCGTAGGAAATTTTAAATGAGGATGTTCTCAATGTTTTTCTTCAAGGTCAAGTAAGGTACGATAATGTTTTTGTGAGGTAGGTCGTTGAATGATTACACTTTTCAGAATGCTCATTATCTATCGTATAAATGTTTTCGATGAGATCTTTTGAGTTGAGGCTTTGAGAAAAAAGTTTGTTGAAAAAGTCCTTATACAAAAGCTTGTTTGTAATTCTTTTTGAATGAAAAAAGACAGACTCACCACATCTAGGTACTCCATTTCGGTATCTTGAATTACAAAAGAGTTTCTGCTGCAGGGAAGCGTGAAACTGACTGCAGGGGGCGGGATGAAGGCCGGGATTTATTTCAGCACGCCACACTGCGCAGCTTGAACTAAAGGGCATTTGTGACATTTTAGCATTTCGGTCCAGAGGGTATTTAACGGCCGAATGATTCAGTTCAATGAGTGGTAAGAGACGCTCAACGAGCCGGATAAATGCTATAAAAGAGAAGTGATCTGCAGATTTCTTGACGTCGGTTGTAAAGTTAAAATTAGAAAATCGCTAGATGCAGGTTTATCAAAACTATTACGTATATGAGTGGGAGATTACCCACCTTGTAGCGTGGGAAGATACTACATAAACAATTTTACAAATGGAGCCAAGATATACCTCAAGATATACCAGCCAAGATATATCAACATGGAGAAAGAAGGCAAATCAAAAGTTGCTCCTTTTATAATTTACCTAGCAAGTGTTCAAGATACATTTCACTAATCAAGCACAATTAGCATACAACAATCAAACTGTTTTAGAGGACTGGATAAAATTTTATTTTGTAGAATGTGTCAAGACATTTCTATGTCTTTTGTGGTTTATAAAAGTTTATCCGTTTTATCCTAGTTGTCCGAAAACTAAAACAATTTGCATGTAAAACAGAACTAATTGTATTTTTATGTAACTTATCCCAAAAACCATGATAAACCATAAAATCAGAAAGTGGGATTTTTTCTTTTTAAACCTTTTGAAAAGTAAATTCAAACAAATTTTTAAACAATAAAATGAGTACCTCATAGAAAAAACAAGATTTATTATACTTGAGAGGATGGAAAAGCTTTTTTTTGAAAATCGATTTTTAAATCTAACTCATTCAAAACTCAATAATTTTCTGCTATTTTTGTGGTGAAGAACTTTTGTAAACACGCAAAATAAAATATGTTAAGGAGGAACTTCGAACTAAATTTTGTAGTTTTCTAAGGTTGAGTGGCTAAGAAGTCGGACTGGTAATCCAAACCTAACCCAGTTCGATCTTCGCTCGACAACTATTTCGTTTCAAGTGGTTTAAGAACAGTTCTACAAAGACACTCAATTGGAAAAAAAATGTTTTCGATTTTTTGAAATTTTTTGGCATCAAGCCGCCGACCGAGAACACCTGCGGAATTTGTAAGAGCGCGCCGGTTCGGAGCCACTCTTTCGACTAGGAAGCATTTATTTTCCTGTTTTTTGTCAAACTTTTAGTATTTATTTACTTTGTATTTTCCGGTTGATATTAAATTACTTGTTTATTCCTCAATGGAAATCACCTGCTGAATGAGTGTTCTACAGGTGAATTGGCGTATTATCAGCACATTCGTAAAACCCACCGTGATTTCCGACTTGACAGTCTCAATACGATTAATAGACAGCTGATGTTGTACAGGCCCGTCGAAGCTTATCAGATCTCCGTCCACGCAGGCGTCGCCCTGAACGAATATGTGTAGCCGTCGGCGAAAAACGGCCTTTGTATGGCCGAATTCTTGTTGTCGAGTGGAAAAATTAAGGAAAGCCTCGCTTGGGATCGCAATCACCGCGGGAACGAGGGCCGAATTTAGCCAAACATGAACCATAAAAAAGGCAGTAATGTGTTGCGCTATTTGCATGCAGCCACAAATGTTTTGCAAATCCAGGCTGAGATCCCTGACCAAGTGGAAATTTAAGACGGAATGTCTCAATACCAGATTGTTCACCATAAATGACATTTTAAATTTAATAAAACACATAAAAAAGAATAAAAAAGGAAAAATGCAAAGCTTAGAAAATTTACCCGAAGAGTTCCTCTTGTCCTTCCTTTCCTAGAATAAACGCGAAACTTGATACCACAATCTCTAATAGCAGCTGGAAACAGTAAACACTCAAAAATTTGTGCAGAGACCAACCTTCCTCCACTTGGCTGTAGGAAAATGTTTCATTGAATTGAATTAACCTTTCAGGGGAAATATACGCCGTCTGCTGTTTGGCCGTTTTGCAGCAGTCTACAACAACCCGCACCTGAAGTACCATTTTTCAAAGATTTAAAAAAAGAAACTTACACTAAATTGTTCTTCGCCCGTATTGCTTTGCATATGTTTGAGACACGAAACTTTTACAATTACTGTCTTCTTCTGGGGACTGTACTGCACGTAGGCTACCAAGGTAGGTCCGGAATCACCACAAGAAGAAATAGTGGAATTCTTCTCCGATGCGAAGGATTTCAGAGATTCCACCTGAACATAACAGTTAGCATTTATGAGTATTTATTGAAGAAAAACAGTTTTCTTTGTTTTATGTTGCCAGAAAGAGATTTTGTAAACTAAATATATGCTTTGTTTCTGTTTTTTTCCTTTTTTTTAAGGGAGAGTCAGGGGGCTTTTTCAAGTTTGGCTTTTTGAATAATGCTGACAACACACATCAAAAAACATATACTAGTTGGGGTTAAAAATGCCTCGTTTTCATACACCGTGGTTCAGCGTCCTGCGGCTGACACCCGTAGCGGATCGGCTGCGCGGAAACAAAGGGTCTTTCCGGGTTCTGAATAAAAAGGAAACACGAAAAAGCACCTGACTGACCCTTCAATGAGCTTATATTTCCAAATTTAATTGTTTCAATTCTGAAGACATCCGGGATTTTAACGTAATTGAACTGCCTCCACTTCAGCAATTTTGGCTTTTTTCGGGAGTTCTTTTTGGCAATCTAGAAAAGTCCTAACTTTATGTGGTACTCATTTTCTTGTCGTCTCTCATCGTCTAATCCCTATGCGTTCCGTTTTTGCTTGAGATTAGCTAATGTATTTCTTTTCGTAGGGAAGTGAATTTGATCTACTTCGTAACTTTTATAGGTTCTCGTTTTGCTCATCACCTTTACAAGCAAGGATACCAAGACGGGACAAACCTCCAAGGTTCGAATTCGCGCCGGGAAAACTTTTTTGTGCTTTTTAACACAAAAACACAGGTATTTTATATAAATGTGTTTTTATTACTATATGTCGTATAAGCACAACATAACTGATTTTTTCAGTTGGGGCCAAACCGAAGCATATTTGACATTTTTGACCCAAAAGTCCTCACCCTTGTTTACAATTTTTATTTTAATAAAATGTGTTTCAATTGTAAAAATCAGCTTTCAAAATTAAAAGATTTGTTTAATTTAAACAAACTCACCTCAGGATCTACCACAATCTTCGGTCTAGGTTCATATTTCTCGTATTCATCGTCGTTATAAGTTGGATACTCGCTTTTTCGTAATGGAATCAGAAGAGCGGCGTCTTGGGGACAACACAACAACAGTCGGCTAGTCAGATAAGAGTACATCTGAAAGATTGAAATTCAGATCGCATTATGGAATGTTTAAAACATTGAAGAATAATGAAAAAAGTCACATAAGCAGGATGTACTAAATTTACAAAGGAAAATAGTTTTGAAGGTTAGAGAGGTCAGTAAAACATTGGATTTGATCTTTGGAAAAATACTAATCGTGGTTCTAGGCAACGAGGAAAATTTATCACCCACGTAAAAATGACGGATGTCAAATGTAATACAGGAAAGCTGATTATAAGGTGGTTTAGCCTACTTAGTCCTAGTCTAGGTTTAAAACACAAATCTTGAAATTGTTGACCACTTAAGAAAAAAACATTTCAAACTTTGGCTTTACTTCAAAAAAAACTTGATGAAAAATAAGAAATCATTTATAATTGTTGAAAAACCACTTCTGATCTTCACAATTGTTTCGAAGAAAACGAAATATACATTGATTAAAAACTTAGGTAAAAGTTATATTTGACTTTAAATTGCAATTTAAATTCTCAGTGTAACCTTTGAAAAAAATATAAACGAACGTCAGTGTGAGATGTTTGAAAAAGAAGAAAAAACTTTTTTTCTGTATATTATCAGACCCCACTTTATTTTCTTATACGTCTCAAATTTTCATCAAACAAAAAGCTTCAGAAACATGGTTTTCAGAAAATTTGTCATTGTAAACAAAGTCTAAAAACCTATACTTCATAAGCTAAATAATAAAATCCTTTAGTTAAACATTTTTTAAGCTTAAAAAAACTTTTAAAAAAAGAGATATTTTCATTTTCTGAGTTTTCTCATATATAAAACTTGATCTATTTGCGAAATGAAAATATTTAAAAACAGTAAATCGAAAATTAGGCTTGAAATGGAGAGACATTTGAAAAAAGTCAATAAAAACATTATTTGACCATCAAATACCCAATTAATAATGAAAAAAGACCAATTCTTACTGAAAGGAGTATTTATTATCACTGTTAAAAAAGCTGAATAACGCATCACTTCCAGGAAGCAAAATAAACTTTGAAATTGCGGTTGCCTATAAAACGGCCCATAAAATGTAGAGTAAATGGAAACTGCGCTTGTGGGAAAGTGATAGTGCGTCAGAGGTAAACACTGGATGTGAATATTAATTCACACATGAGTTGAAGCTGGTTGCACAAACAGCGTCAGAGTGACGCTAGGTCAGACGGCAGTTTCAGCGGAAGAATTGTCTGCAGCGATTATAGCGTGGAAACAATAACTAATTATATCCACTACTGACGCCAACAAATCGCGATTTCTGAGAGAACCGGCATCAGATCGGACGGACCTGAAGGACAATGGAAGAGATTAGTGCTCATTCACACAAAGGACAGCCGGGTGGCACCGGACGGCCGTCAATTGAAGTATGCATGTGGTGCACGAAATGACATTGTGCATGTCCAAAGAGCGCAATGATGGTAAAACTACAAAGCAAGTGCTTCCATTTGACCCCATGCGCATTCGGAGGACAACAGCCGCGAAATGAGGACGTCTGGCTTAAAATAAGGGGTGACATCATTCTATTTAGAACTCATCTATGAATACTTGCTCAGTCCTTCGAGCCAAGATATATGAGCAACGAAACGGCAATTTGCGGTCTTGGCTCTTTGCCAGTGATCACCTCAGCCACTCAATTGGATACGTCATGCACATGACAGAATGCTGAAGAATGCTAAGTACTTGTTCCTTGTTCTGATATCATCCAGAAGCTAAATTTAGACCTGGAGTATAAATATAAACTACAAATTTCGAGTCACTCCAAAATACAAATCTGCGAATGACACACACTGCTAAACAAAATGACGTAAACGCGAACTAAACCAAAATCCGATTTTTTCAGTAAAGTTTTTTTTCGGCGAAATATGTTTTTAAAGGTTTGAAAGCATGAAAGGGATAGAAATTGATATTTTGAAGACAAAATAAGTTTGGGGGAAGGTGTTCTCTGTGAGTGAAAATGAAAAGAATCCCATTAAAAGTTACTTAAAAAGCGCAAAACAACAATTTTCCGCCTATTCACATGGTCAAGGACAAACTAGATATCGAACTATCAGATCTGCCGTCGTTTCAACTTTGGCAAATTTTAAAATGATACTTTTAAAGCAACAACTTCTTGAAAGAAAAGACTTCAATTTAGTCTTGAGACATTGAATTGAATTTGGCGTCACAAACATTTCCTGATGTTCTAATCTCAAGAGCCATGAAATTTTCAATTCTATTGTGGCAATGTACTTTCTGTAATCGCTTTGATTTAAATGTTTCGCCCTTAAATTATTCACGTAACAATTTGCATCAGATGACGTGGACACATTTGGCAAGCATATAGTATGAACTAACAAAAGCGATCGCTTTGTTTGTTTTTTTCACCTAAAATAATTTTGGGTAATCGTTCAATTGTAGAAAGCGGGCAACAAACATTGTTTTCAACCTATGTTCCCATTTTGTACCATGTTAAAACAAGATAATGAGGGTCGTCATTAATGATTTGGGTTTTACATGATTTTCAGATGATTGCTTTTTCACAAACCGGTGAGAAATATAAGAAAAAAAGCGAATGACGAAAATGAAAATTCCGGCTTGTTTTGTCTGTGTTACTCAAAAGTCCTTTTTGAAGGAAACAAACTTGTTATTTCTAAAAGAAATTTTAATAGCTGAAAAGGAAACGACTTTAAATTAAAAATGTCCAGGTCTGATCGTCAGAGAGCTGAATTCTTTTAATGACTTTGAAATACTTACACCAAAATTAATTTTTTAATGAAAACGAGTTTTTTAAACAGAATTTTACCGAAGGTTTTTTAGAGAACCTCTAAGGGACAAAATTGAGTGCAACGAAACAATGACAGAAATAAAGAAGACCAAGACGTGCTTGAATTACGCGCGATATGATTCTTGGGCAACTATCCTTTTGATTAATCCGTTATATTCAAGAGACTAGGTTGGTAAACCAATGTCCAGCATCAACTAAATCTTATGACGTCAATGAATTTGAAATTATTGTCCTGACATTTCTAAAAATAGCACAAGATATATACACATCAGGGTGAAATTCACATAGTTTGAGTAAGAGGGAGTACGTGAAATGACAACAAATTGTTTGTGTGTACAGAGTGAAAGCGTGGGATATTGAGGAGGGCATAAATTAGAAGACTGAAATTGTTGCCGATTGCCGTGGCGTCACGGATGGAGTGCCCAAAATAGTGGCAAATTCAATCGGAGTCCATCCCGCCAATCCCGAGAGCCTAGGTCACTCGCCTACGGACATAACTCGATCGCGTCTAGTATCATTGAAGAAGGCTACTCAACCTTTCAATAGAACATTTGAATGGAAATCAAACGTTCTTTTCAAAATGAAGAGTTTGTCTTCTGAAGCGTACGTGCCATTGAAAATACCCACGTGTTGCCCGGAAACGCTTGCGTGAAAATGGGACGCACACATATCACAAACACTATGACTGGGAGGACTTGCGTTGCTCCGGAAAGTGAATATTAGTACGTAGGTATGAGTTTCCTATTCCTCAGTGATAATATCCGGCGGGCATATGTGTTTATAGAATGATTCAAAAGGGAAAACAAAACTAGGATGAGAAGGGAAAATATTAAACGAATGTCCTTGACAATTTACTTCCAATTCATTTAGTACAAACGGAACAATGTCTTGTTTACGAAAAGAGACAAAAAAAGTCTAATTTCATAATTTAATACACATGTCTTGTTCAAATAGGGAATAGGGCAAGCTTTACATTTAAAAGGGAAACAGAAAAGTAAACACATAAACACTTGATTGAAAATCATTAAAAATTTTCTGTTTTTTATTGCAAATTGTATTGAAAAAATCTTTGCCTCTACTTATTCTTTTTACAACACTTTTTTAAAATTTCAAAACAAAACTCTACTGCACAATAAAGAAAAAAAGTTTTTTTATACTCAATTTAGAAATAACCATAACTCTTGGTAGGCAAGAACCTTGGTCGTAAAAAGAAATTAACGACTCACGAAATTTAAGAAAATGCTTCATTTGGACCCAGAAAAGTTTCTCATAATGTTCTTTCATAAAGGAAAAGGGGTTTCTCATAAAGTTTTACAAAATGTATTTCTTAACATTTTTGGATTTGAAAATAGCTATCGATTGTCATCCTCCCAACTATGTTTAACTATGTTTGGTTAAGGATGAACCTATCTATAACGTTTAGGCCTTAAGTCTTAAAGGATCTTTAGGGGCAAAAAATCAAAATACGGTCTGTTTCTGGGTTTTTGAAGTCAAAATTAACCTTTCTAAGGAGTTTCAGCCTAATCTAAATTTTCGCGGGTTTTGTTGTTGGCCCCAAATTAATTGAAAACTTAGAAGTTCAAGAGGAGGGAGTTAAAAAACCTGTTCACTTGAAAAAAGTTAAAACAAATCAAACAATTTTGTAGTAAAATTGGAGAAACAAAACCAATGACTTAATGGCATTGTTCAAATGAGGCCAATTTTATTAAACTTTATATATAATTAAGAACATTTCAAAGAATGTACATTTTTTTAAAAATTGCATTGTTGTTGAATAGCTACGTATTTCTCGGCGAGACGAGATGAGCGAATTCCCTAACTCTTCATTATGCATTTACAATCGCATGTATAAAAATTGTATGCATTGAATGGATGTTGTGAGAGCCACATGGAGGAAAACATGCCGACAGCAAAGACTAAACAGGAAATATATGTTGGCGTGCATGGACATTTGACGGCCCTGGACTACGGAATAAAAGACATATTGTTTTCTATGGCTTACGCCAATTGGAGGGTGGGAACCGCATGGTCTCTCTCTCTATAACGATTCATAAACCATGTCGCGTGGCGGCCATTACCCAACGTCAAATGGGCATCGGCTCTTCTTAGCTATGAATGAGTTCGGAAGGTCTACCTTCCTCAATTGCGGTCGCTTTGATCCGAGCAGCGATTTGCAGCCGAAGAATACAGATTAGGCTGATGGAACACCAGAGGTCGCAGATACAACTGACGCTACTTTGTATTCCAAGCTGAGAAGTCAATAAACGCAGTCTGACAAATTGCGGGCGGATACAGAGAATAATTACACACGTTGTCCTTCTCTAATTTGATTGGAAATAATTATTGTTTGTCTTCTCACGAGAGAAATTAGCGAAGGCGATGTGCAGTCTGCTAAGGATAATAGTCCACAGAATAATGTTCAAGGAGTGAAGTATTCATCTGTTTTCGCGGTGTTTCAAAGCTAAAGAGCGTGAAATGGGTGATGTTTGTTTTATGTTCCCATAGATAGTACGGTTCAGATGATTTTTACAACCTGGTTTAAGAGTGGCCAAAGGATCGGAAAAGTCAGCTAAGTTAAAGGGTCCGTGAGGGACCATTTTTGAATTTATCGCTCTTGATGGCTCATATTAAAAAGCTTGAAAATATATTCAATAACATTTATAACAGTTTGGGGTTTAACCGTGGTTTGGAGAAATACGCATTGAAATGTCATACTGCCACAATTCCGGGCGACATGCGCCTGCGGCTAACCATTCTGACGAACAACGTTCACGGATTTTACGCGCCTGTCCAATCTATCGACTTTTTGTTGGTAACTTTCACACCCGTACGAGATCGGTGACCGCGCCAAGGGTAGTCCGGCGCCGCACACAGTAATGAGTATCACAAGCAAAACCAAATAAAAAACAGTTCTCTGACGGTTCCTTTAACAAAGTTTAATTTCCTTAAAGTTAAATTTCTATATCACATTGACTTTGTTACTGTCCATACATAAACACCAGTCAGGACTTATTTTAACTGTGTCATATATAGAAGAGGATATTCAGCAGTACAAAAACATGTAGGAATCCAATGTCGGAAAGTCATTGTTTTTGAGAGATTTAAATTTAGCGGCTTTACCAGTGAATGATGTAACATGCAAGTGCTTTAAGTCGACAATTGTGAATTTATCACTTTTGGAAGTATGTAACCATAGCTTTCGGTAAATTGTATAATAGGATTTACTATACCACTCTACTGTTTCAATGAAGAAAATAGCATTTCTTCAGTTGAATTGTTTCTTTTTTCTCATGCAACGCTAATAACCAAATCAGTCGAAGATACATAGACTTCAAATTTGGCATCTTTCAAAATCGGTGGATAAGAATCTATGCGGGTAAGCAGAAACAGCATCCAGTTTGAAACCTAAAATGGGTGTTTGTTCTGAAATGTCAGGTGCACCGCAATTGTGTGGGCGCCGTCTGTTTCATTTGTTAAAAAAAGCCACCCACGTTCTTTTTGCAGCATTCCAATTTAAATTATTTCAACAAAGAATACACGATTTTACAAAAATTAAGCTCAAAATCACACTTTTAAAAATAAGTTAAATGCTTTACAATTTTTGTTCAAATAACGGAAAAGAGAGCGCAAAATGAGCAACCGTTGGTTTTGGGAAATAATTTCGAAAGCTTGCTTTCGCTAGCAAGCCCGCAATTATAAAAATGAAAAGCAAACAGCCCCTTCCCTGCCGGAAATTAGCAAAGATGGTGCTCCGCCGAGCTTTGTTCGCAGGAGTAAGCGTTGAGAAACCACACATTTCAGAGCTGAAACAAATTGAGGCAACAAACACTACGAGCGCCATCAGAGGCAAATTGTTAGGTTGTTTCTAGTTTTGTGGAACATGAAATGCATAATTTATATGCACTGACCACGCAGCATTAGGGCCCCAGAAACAAGCTCTGAAAATAGGACTTGGAAAGCGTGTCGAGAGAAATCGGAGGCGGAGAAGCGCCAGAGAACGAGGCTTTCACGACAAGACCCGATCAACATGTGGTTTTTGTTTCGCTCACAATGGCAAACGAAGAAGGCTGAAACCTCAGAACAAGCAAATATTTAATCGTCCACAGGTCTCAAGAAAATCAGTATCTCTCATGATATATACTAATCAGTGATCAGGCACGTCATACCTTGCAATCGGAGCCTTCTGAATCACAGAACAATGTTGGAAAGGAGTGGTAGTATAGAAAGCTACCCTCGGCTTTATGGCCAGCGTTGCCTAGCGTTTCACCATATGACGTCAATGACTGCCTTCATAACCGAAAAATTTCACTACGAAACTGAAAATTGGCTCGGTCTTTACAAGGGAATTTTGGTGTTCTAAAACCAACATAAAAGGAAAACACCTTGTCTGGGTCTTCTTTGTATGTTTTTCTTTGTGAATTCAAATCCAATTGTTCCTCTATCTAGCGTTAAGGGCTTGGGTACATTACACTATTTACTAAAGTAACAAAAATAGCATGTCTACGTCTGAAGTGGGGCATCAAAGATTCCAAAAAAAAAAAGTAATTACAGCTTTTCCAAGTCATTGTTATTTATTACAATTACTGTCTTACTCTGCAATATTAAAATTATTTAGACGGCTGGGCAGCATCAAGAATGGTTTTTGAGTTTTTGATTGAAAACTTGATTTTCGGCTATCAATCTTTCGAATTATGGACAAAGAGTATTGGTGTTCTAAAACCTACATAACCACAAAACACCTTGTCTGGGTCTTCTTTGTATGTTTTTCTTTGTGAATTCAAATCCAATTGTGCCTCTATCTGGCATAGTGGTAAAGGGCTACATTTTTATGCTTAGTGAAATGCCAAAAATTACATGTAGTCCTCTAAGGTAGTGTATTAAGGATTCGAAAAATGCATGTCAATGTTTCTTTACCAATTCATTCACTTTAGGTCAATTAGTGCGGTTTTATGCAATCTTTCCTTTTCAAAATGCTGGGCAAAAAATGGCCTTCAAACTTTGTCTTATAAACTTGACTTTAGCCAATGTTTTTCGTCTTCACTAAACATTGTGATGTTTTAATATTAAAGTGCTCAAGCGATTGATTTCAACCATTAGGTTTCTATTTAAGTTCTAAGTTTCTTTTTCAACAGAAAAAAACTAATGGAACGGAACAAACGTTTAATGCGAACAATATGTAACACAATTCAAAATACGTCTGGGATAACGCGGTATTCAAGTACCACACTCAAACAGTGGAGTTATCCGGCAATGCGCTATATATGTATAACGGCCGAAAACTCTATGATTAAACATCTTGGTTTGATGAAGGCAAAATATTATTTGTTCTGAGACGTCATCTAAACACTATTTTTGTATTTTAGACTTGTTTTAGACCAACCAAACGTTGTCTTTTTTTATCAAAAAAATGTTTTTTCAGATTTCAATATCTTCATTAAACTGACCATTAATTACCACATGTTGTATTTATCACAATGTCATCAAAGACAGAACAACTGCGAGAGATAGGGTTATTGCGGAAAAAGGACCAGTATTCTTGTTTTTCCAACTGTACGAAGAGTACTGCAGCCGCTTTGCAATGTACGAACCACCGAACTCTCGACTCCCAAAAGGCAACGAAAAACAGGATTCTTGATTGCAGAAATCTGTCGCACAGAAACACCAATGCTCAGTTAGATCGAGCTAAAAAGGCATTTTAAGTTTATTTTTTTTTTAATTTGCTTACCTTATCAAAATCGTGAGGTAAGTACTCTCCAACTTCAGAAGGCCGAGAATGGGTACCCAAACCGAGATGAAGGTGTTGGTCTTCTGTAAGGAAAGATGACGAACAACCACGACCAACGCCTGGAACAACAGTTTCATTTGAATTTTCCAAATTCAAAAACCTAAAGTTTTCGTGTATCCAGTTTCTTTATTAGTCCCATTGAGATAGAAAAGAAAGCATGTGGAATGACACATTTGATGTGAATCTGGCTTGTAGTCTCTGAAAACATTCGAAGTTTGTTTAGAAATTGACCTTGTCTACCTATGAGTACATTCTGGATCACTTGTTGACAAGCCGTAATTTCGTTTCAGGAAAAAGTGACGCCATTGCTAAATTTTATATGACAAACCTTGTTTTTTTTGAAAAACTAACCCAAACTATGAAGTCGTTGGCACAGGAATAGCATTTAATGGCGTCAGCTAATTGAAAAGTGAGTAAAATAGAGAGGAATTCTATTAGCGAGAACCGCATCGCCACATGACCTTAATCCAAGAGATAATTCCAAACTCGTAGAAAAACAAGGATTCGCGTGAGAAGACATGAAACGAACCGGGCAGGACCTAATAATTCATGACATATGCAATTAGTTGCCGGCTCGCTACTCATAGGCGAAAATTTTAAGACAAACAGATGACATCGAAAAGAAGACACAATTCGTAAGAATGACAAAAGTCATATGGTCGCAATTAGGAGGAAAGGAGCCGTCGGCTGATTTGTGAAAGGAAGGATCTGGGGTGTTAATAGATGTAATTGAGTGCGGTCGTGGGATTAGACGGATGATGAATGGATATGCACGCGGCTCAAGGAACTTGCGTGCTCCGTCGATTACGAGAACTGTGAATAGGGGAAAATGAAGGGATCAGGCGGGAATCAGGGACAGGTGGACAATAGGTCTCTGCTTTGAAAGGCAATCCGCATCCAGGCAGAAAAAGACGCGGTCATTTCGCTCGAGTGGGTGGATGTTTCCTCATTATGACTGGTAGTCGAGGGGACAACGGAACAACATCAGCGGTCTTCAGCCGACTCTTTCGGTGCTTAATCAGGGCATCCCTTGAAATCACTTTTTTTCGTAAGGTGACGTTGAAGCCCCCCGTGCAATAACTCTTGAATCGAAGTTCTTGAAAAGTGACACGAGCACACACGCACACACTCGGTCACTCATGGGTGAATGAGTGACTGAGTGTGTGCGTGTGTGCTCGTGTGCGTGTGTTTGTCTAGGTATGTATGAATTTTAATGAAAAACTTTGAAGAGTACAGCTTTTAAAAAAGCTATACTCTTAAGAGTTTTCCATTTTTTCGTAAAATATTGCGATGTTTTGGCGGCAATTTCCAAGATTTTTCAAAATCAGAGTACGGTAATGTTGTGGTGCAGAATCCGCTGGTCGTCGGACGACTGAAACCAAAAACACACGATTTGATGACCAAAATTTGGGAACGTGTTTGGGAGCCAGGTTGTCAGGGTAATCTGAGTGGCTGGCGTGCTGGGCTCGCACACAAATCGCCTTTGAGACGTAACCCTATTACCACCGAGACCGCTGCGCTGAATGCAACTTCTAATAAAAATCAGATTGAGCCTCGAGAGAGCACAGAACGACCTGCGCGCCAACAATTTACGGCCCGAAAGCACTTGAATACGCCCGTTTATGGCCAATTTGCTACTAGACAGGGGTTTTTCCAGAAATTAAGTCAAGACAATATGTGGAAAATAATATCCATACGAGAATGGAGATTCTGGGGTAATTTTCAGGCTTGGGACCTTTCCGTATCTTTGTTTATGTTGCCACAAAGACATTTTTACCGCCAAGAGTAAAAATAGGGATAGATAGACATGTGGAGCATACGGACTCGCGCATTCCTGGCATTGAAGCGCTTAGTAGACTTCATCCGCTTGAAAGCCGATAGGCAAGCAAATAGTCCCGGTCATCGCAACAATAAATGATATATTTTGGGCTACAATGCGATGTTTCAGAAACCAACATTTGTCCAGATGGGGGATAAGTTAAAATAATGTGTTCAAAGACTCAATTTTTTTCCTGTAAGGATCAATTGAGTTGGTTTGTTGCTACTTAAAAATTGATTTAAACAAAATTGTTTTTTTTTGTTTTGTTTTGATAAACTGAACATTATATTGACGGAAAAGCGAATAAGAAATCGAAAAAAAAGATTAAAAAAATCTAACTAATATCCTTTGCATTTTTTTAAACAAAGTTGGAATTCCTTTACTTGCACACCAGAAATGCATCAGATTTGAAATCACATTTTCAGAAGTTAGGAAAACAGATTTTCAACAGAAAATGCTATACTAAAAACATATGTTAAAAATGATTTTAGTGTTGACCATAGTTTTTAGTATGAATCGTTAGAAAATTGCTAAATAAACCCATTTTTTGCTATCAGGCAGATAACGTAACTTAACGGAAAAAAACGAAACTAGCTGAAAAGTGTTTTAAAAAATGTTTCCATTGTTCTGGACAAAATGTACCTTAGTTTTCTTTTCTTCGCTAAAAACACGTCAGATTTCAAAATCACATTTCACAACATAGAAAAACTGATTTTCAGCTGAGCATGCAGTTGCCTTCTTAACTTCAAGAGCTTTTGCTTTGATTTTGTCACTGCGCATTTGGAATCCAGGTAAACATAGTGACTAACAAAAATTGGGAATCTCTCCTTGTTCGAAAAGTGAAAAGCCATACTTGGTGGGGTTTTGAGAGCGAGAAAAACACATATACGAAGTCGATTCAAAATTGTAGCGTAATCGCACAGTGGGAAAGGGAAAAGTGAAAACAAAGTCAAGAGCGAGAAGAGCGAGAGCTCCAGCAATCAAGTCGACGTTCTTGGCGTCGTTTAGGTAGGCCGGAAACGCAATAACGCTCTCCAAAGGGCATTCAGCGGACCACGCGCCACAAATCCTCGCCCTCGCAAGAGAGAGAGCGAGTGCCGCCTAGTGTTTCCGTTGAATCCGCGGAAGTGCCGTAGGCCCCCATTTTTCATGGCAACGCAGCATTCCCGATAAAAGGTTTTTTCATCACAGATTTACAGGCATTCAAGTGTTATGCACGTTTTCTTTGAAATTACCTTGTTTTTCCGCAGTGTCTTGAAACTGCTAATTCGCTCTGGCAAAACAAACAAATTGAACGGCAGTCGGAGAGCAATCTCGAAAACGAGCGGGGATTATTTTTGGCAATCACGCCAAGACGTGATTAAGAAAGCTAGAAGGGTACCTTCACTTTGTTTCCTACTTGTGTTTTCCTTCTGACTAAAATCTGACTAAAATAGAAATTCTCATGGAAAAGCGTGTGATGAAGTGATTCCACCGCGTAGTATAACCACTAATCGGCAAGTACACTAGGATGAGAGGTGGCAATGAGCGTTTTCCCGTCGCCGCAGCCAACAATTTTAGCTGTGAGTTCTTGCAAATTGTTCGCCCTGGGGGATTCTAATGAAAGCCGGGCCGAGATGCACTTGACACGCACAGCGCAATCGCCACGCAAACAGCACCGATTACGTGTCGGCCGCAACACCTCTCTTTTTACTGAATCACTCAAGGCATGGGAAAGACAAGGCAAGAATAGATATTCTAAAAGGGGCATACATGGAAAAGCTATGGGGCATAAAAATTGGAATTAGGCACTTTCACAAAATTGCTTCGAGTTTTACACTTTGTGATTTTTGACATTTGTTGATAACATTTTGAATGAAATGTGTGTGCTTTAAGTGTGAGTGGGTATATGTGAGTGTGAATGTGTGTACATGTGTGTATATGTGCGCGAGCGTGCGTGCGAGTCTGTGGAAGTGAGTATACAAGCACACAAATTTCAAAAAAAAAGAATAAGGTAAAAGAAGAACCGTTCAAAAAAAATACAAATGTGAATTAGAAACACTTTGGAATCAAGAAATAAGCAATTGATTTCCCGAAAAATTAGCTGTACATTAGAATTCAAAAAATCAATCAGGTGGTATCCAAAACGTCTTTATCAGTTATATATTACAGTTTTTTTTCTAAATTTTGAATTTGAATCTGAAAATGTTGGCAAAAGTATAAGTACAATAAAATAAAAATGAGTTAACTGTTGAGACATTTTTGAAAACTATCTAATACAAATTAGAATGAAAGAGTTGTTAATTCTCTAGACACAAAAAAACAAATTTTTTTGACATCTGTCACTAACAAACTGTGAGCATAAGCGCCTCTCGTGGACCCGAGTTAAAATCGTGCTTGGAAAATAAGGTCTGACTGCAAATGATGGATGCTAGCGGCGGAAATTGAGGCAGTGCCCAAATCTCCTACGATAAATAGTGAATCGTAGCTGCAGACAAATAACAATGCGAAGCTGTCGAAGACGTTCGCAGATATGCGCCTGAGACCTCGGTGACGGACATGAATGCGGTATGAGAAGGCGCCAGCTGTGAACTACACGAAACATGGACACTTGCCGCCTAATGGAAAGCATAAGTTCTGCAAAGACCACAAAAACTTCTGTTTTCACTTTACAAGAAAAACTAAAAAAGGGAACAAGTACCGAAGACTTGCTGCCTTTGAATTACTCATGTGTATTTTGACTAACCCGAAGCCGTTCCTTTCTGACAGCGGTTTATAAATGACCGGCTGACGTTGGGTTGCTTCAGCTGGGCCATTGGTACAGAGAGTTTGGCCCTTTGGACACGGTCGTATTTTATTCGCCGAGGCTGAGTGCTCTACTATAAAAAGCCGTCAGGCTGCGCAGACGTAGTGCAACCCGTTGTAAACGCCGAATGGCCTGTCAATAAATCGGATCGAGTCTCTGGAAAACATGTGTTCGGGCGGAAAATGAGCGACGGCAGGTGTCCGACTCACCCACAACATCTCCACAACCTGGACGTATCGCATTACAGACAATACAAAGGACGGAGGAACATGCACAAAAGAAACTTTTGGAAATCAACAGAGTTGTGGTTTAAATGAACTTGTCGCGACGTTTTTCAGGTTTTTTAAGTAATAGGTGATACTTTTGTTGAAGTGTTCAAACCCACCTATAAAACCCGTAAAAAACCAAAACATGCAATTTAATATTTTTTAAACACATCCTTTTCTAACACTTCAAAGTTAGTAAGAAAATGTCACCAAAACGAGGAAAACTGGTAATGGAAATTTTTTTGTCAAAAAAATTTCATTTCAATTTAGTCCATTTTGCATATTCCAAAATACTAAATTGTCTTGCACTCTCCTCATTTCCCTCAATGTTTCCAAGTTTGAACTCGCCGTTAAACGCAGGACAGATTGACCGTTCGGGCCATTCGCACTTTCATCGGATGACCACTTTGAGGCTAAATATCTTAAAAACTAGGGATTTCCGAAATAAGGTACCACTAAGTTTTTTGTACAGCTGAAAATTCTTTTTACTCAGAGACACAGTTGCAAAAGCAGCCTGGCTGACCTTTTAAAATGGGCTAAAATGAGGGTCAGACCCCTGGCGGTATGTGATAAATAGTATTATATAAATAGTACAAAAGATTCAAAAAGATAATAATAATGTGAAGGATTCTATTAGAAAAAAGATCGTGATCATTGATTTAATAACAACATGTGTGAGCCGAAAACCACATTCTAGTTTGTACTTTGGCATCAAGATTAGCTTAAATCAAATACAAAAGGTAGTTTACTGTTTGAGTGAAAAGTACTGTAGAACCTTTTAATGAAAGCTTTTAACTTTCTTTAAAGACAATCCCAATTGTTTGGTGTTCAAAAACAAACTTATTAAGAGTTTAAGAATAACTTTTGAATTTCTCTTGGATTTAAATGGATTTAAGAACAACTGAAAGAGAAACTATTGTGAGACCTTTTTATAAAATTAGCAATCACAAAAATGTGTAAACATTTTTGTTTAAAACAAGAGCGTTCAAAAACTCTAAGGGCGATGCGGGGCAAATGGAGGAACTTTGGTTGGCTGCCGCCCTCGATGGTCGGAATGTCCGTGTAAAAACGCGCATTTCGGCTTCTCGGCTGTTGAGGTCTGGCAAAAAGTCCTAAATGTCGACCTGGGATTACCATTCTCGGAATCCCTTGGAGGCATCCTTCTTTATTTAGTGACGTGACTTCAGTACGAATGTTCATGTCAACAGGGCAACAAGTGGATCGCGTGCCAAAGGACTAACGAATGGCGGATGCACGAATAAACGCATCACCATCATTCATGTCATTCATTTAGAATTCGTTAGATCAAAAACAGCCGCCATCCATATTTTTGCGCTGCCAAGGACCCAACAAACGGCCGGAACCATCAATTAGGATTTTCGGCGCTTAGCTCCTCCTTCCGTTACACGAATTGCTGGATTGTGTAAGGCCAAACATAGTGCACAAGCATATATAACATCAATTTGGCTTGGTCAAAACATGGTGATATTTTTTGATTTTGAAATACAACCAGAGATTATCTTTTTTTTAGATGAATAATAGACAACGTCAAACACTTCACAGACCTAAATTCTGATGCTTGAAAAACAAAACCAATTTTTTATCCATTAAAACCAATTTCGGTATTTAGCAGATCCCAGAACCTTTGTTTGTAATTTTCTTTTTATCAACCGAAAATTTTTACTAAAAGCACAAAATTAAATTCCAAAACCATCAAAATCCATGTTTTGAAAAACATTCAGTTTTTTATCAAAAAGCCGTTATTGAAATTATTTAACAAATTGTGTGACCTAAGGCAGAGTTTCGAAAAAAAAGAGAGGAAAGCGTCAAATAATGGTCAAGAGCCATTTGTTTTTCGCTGATCCAGAAGCCTAGGAACCAAACAATTTTTGTTGCTTTGTCTTGTCGTTTGTGATAGATTACCCCTGTTTAAGAGACCGCAAACGTTTGTTTTTGAGCAAATTCAATGGAAGATTCACGATCACCAATGAAAAATCATCAAGTAGACATGTAAGAAATGAGTGGAAACCACACTAAGCGAAAAAACAAAACTTTGCTTATCCTTAGAACCACACAAATTTAGAATGAATGTTATTTTTTGTTTTGTGAAAATGTCAATTTCAAATAAATCTTGGGCCAATTATAAGAAAGGCTTGAGGCAAACGGAAAGGTAGTGCGGCCTTGGTTTGATGTAAATTGCTCCCGCGTGAACTCAAATCAAATGCAATTATCCGCGGCCTATGAACCTGACGATTACATTTCCGAGTGAAATAAACGCTACGGAATAGGTTGAAAATCAAGTGACAAAAATAAATTTTATCTAATATGTACAATCAATAGCATCAAATCACATAAACTATGCAATTTCCTGTGTTTTCTCGTTGACAGGTCTTCTGAAGCGTATTCCTAACTTGTGAACGTGATATAACACCAAGGGTAGAAACAGAAGGGCATGAATTGTTCCTGAAATGATTTTCTCCGACTTTAAATTAGGCCACTTACCAAATGAGATCACAAGAACAATTGTTTTAAAGCAGGTTTGTACAACAAAGCTGTCCACGAATGATAAACTGGAGACTCCAAGAAGAACTGACAAAGACGCCTGAAAGAAATATAACCTAAGGCCAAATAAATCTAACTTGGGTAACGGGCCAGCCAACGGCTCCCAATGTTCGGCGAAGTTGAAGTTCAGCGGAACTGAAATAATGAATTTCATTAGCTGTTTCAACCATGAAATACCAGTCATTTGTGATGTGGCCCTCTCCTTCAGTAATGTAGGCGTAGGATACGTGAGCAGCAAAATCTGGATTGAAGCATTTGAATGATTTTCCAGAAGCAAAACATTTTAAAAGATTTGTTTTTTTTGTTTTTACGAAACGTCATAATCCCCCTCAATTAATGGGTCCGCTTGTTGACCCCCCCTTTTGAAGACACTTGTACTTCGTACCCCGCACCCGTAAGGTATCAGCAGGTTGCGTACAAAAGTTTTCAGATCCGCAGTCCAACACAAACACCATTGCGCTATGGTTTCACAATAACAATAAAACTGTACTAAAGTTTGAATCTAACCTTTGAAACTTGAAAAGCCCACGTACCGGCCCACCTCCCAATTTAAAAAATAAACATTTTTGGAACATTATTGATTGATGAAGTTGTATGTTTCTATAATAAGCGAGAGATGATTTATCTTTTGGTTTCCTTGTATATCTAGACAACTACCAAGTAAGAGATTTCAAAACATGTGATCAGGCAGACCTGAATTACGTAATTAGGATTTGCAGATTTCATGTTCCCAAAGAATTCAACGCATTCAATCTCAATGGTTTCAATTTGTCTCTCCATTGTAGACATTTAATTGACCGCCTTTGTGGCGCCAGTCCTAATTCGCCACCTGTCACCCGCAGGAAATTGGGCAATTTTGGAGGGGCCACCTCACCTACGGAAAATCCCACACTCATTGCAATTGTTATCATCGAAGTAGCATCTAAGTTAACATCCCAAAACGTCATGAATCCAATTACGCCGAATGCGATGGAAGCTGAAAAAACGTTTCTTCACAAAGGATTCCTAATTGCTCACCAATGTTTGCAGCTATTGCTAAGGAGCATAAAGGTTGTGGAATGAAAAGAAGGGAAACGGGGACCATTACGGCTGAAAACGAATTTTAATATAAAAAAACCATAATCAAACCTATGGAAATCACAAGGTCCTGCATTGTTTGTGGCCACATGATGTCATACTGATCTGCGATGTTCCAAAGGGCCGTGTAGGTAGTCATTGAATAGTTTGAGTTTGCGCATATCCTCCTGAAAGAGGTAAACTGATCAAACTACAATTTTCAGCAAACCTCATCTCCTGTGCACAACGGAACATTTGACTATCCGTAGAAACATTCCTCAGTCTAGTTGACAACCGGAACTCCAAAAGTGAAGTTCCATTCCAATGGACATCATAAGCCCATTTTTCATTAGCCAGCAAGAAACTTTTGAGATTTCCATAGAAAGACTAAAATTCTTTTTTGAAAGCCACTTTTTCAAAAGAACCTCGGCATCTTCATTCAAACCTGCGAAACTTGACCCGAATCCCAATTGATCCAAATGTTTTTCGTATTCGAAAAACCAAAAAGCAGTAGATTCCCGCCCTTTGGAACAAAATGTTTTCTGAAATAAATGTTATCTATTGAACTCCGCAAATACCTCAATTTCCTCCAATGTCTGGAAAAACTTCATCCGTTGGGAGAAATTGGCCATATCAGGGGGAGAAAGAACGGCAATGTCCATATTGAGCATGTCCTCTGGGAACAGGGACTGACGCACCTCTAGGAATTTACGAGAGAGAGAATCCTTCTGGACTATGTGGATTAACTGAAAGAGGGCACTTTTTAAAAGAAAAGTAATTTCATACATCAAATCCAACGACTAGCTGCGTAATGCCTGTATAGGCAAAGGCGGCGTAGGCAATGAAGGCCAAGAGGGAAATAAAAGCGACTTCGGAACGAATGATAAAAGGGGCATAGACATCTTCGAAATACTTTTGATACCACATTCGATTGTCTTGAAAAACATCCTGAACAGGTAAACTTGGTATGAAACAAACGTTTTCGGCAGAAATTGGAAACACGGTTTTACAAACTGCGGGTGGCTCAAGGTGGGGATGACTGCATGTGGGTTCTCCCGGAAAACAGAATCAGCACGAATTTAAAGTTCGTTAAAGTAAAAATTGAAGCCCCAAATCAAAAGGATTGTCAGGGACCTTTTTAGACTTCATTTCATATTGAAAAACTTAAAAAGTTACTTAAGAAAATATATAACTGTTTGGGGTTTAAATGCGTAGTATTGGAGAAGTCTGCATCCGATGCCATTTTTAGTCGTTTCGACAGGCACATGAGGATAATCCGGCATTTTCACGCTCTACGTGTACGGTGTTTACGTTACCGTCTAATCTGTCGGATTTTTTGGTAGTTACATTTTAAATGTTTCCGCTTGAAAAGACGCAGAAACTCTCGTTATCTGACTTGGCACCGTCGCGATTTTCACACCCGTACGAGATCGGCGGCCGCAGCAACGGTATTCCCGCCGCATACAGTAATAAACACCATAACCAAATACTAATTGAAAAATGTCCTTGGCGGTAACATTAAGTAAGCATTATGTTAAAAATTAATTTAAAAAATCTCAATGAATAATGATTTCTATAACAAAAAAGTACAATTAGCGACGTTGGCCAGATGGTCCGGTTGAGCCAGCCCTTTGGCTACCCTTTAGCTATATAACGGTTATTCTTTAATTCAATTTCAGTGGCATTTTAAATTCCATGTTAAACATTATGTTCTTTAGTCTTTTAAGAAAATTGTTTTTACCTTAATGTTCTTTTCACACTCCTTCTCGTCATTATTGTTGTTGCTATCCTCCGTGATAGAAAAAGGACCATGAGATCCAAGATTAAAGAAAATCTCACAAACCGAAGACTTTTCTGAAACAGAAGCCTACACGAACTTAACTTTGGTCCTACCTATTCTTTCGACAGAAACAGTTTCCCTCCCAGTGAGAGAATTTCTAGATTCTTCTTCCCATCTTGCTTGCAGTGACAGAAACGCTGTGAAAATTGTAGTGCAGTAGACAAAAATAAAGCAAATTGCAGCGGAGGAATAGTAGCAGAAGTACATGACCTAATTCAAAGTTTTTGCGAAAACTGGGAAGTTCACCGCCGGAAGAGGGGCGATTGCTCCAATCATGAAGGCAAGGGCATCGGTAAGTGAGGTGATGGAGATGGATACGGCTGCGTGTCTCATGGCTTTTCTTATTCTCTCCTGATGACTCAATCTTCTGTCTGTGTCATGCCAAGCAGCCAGCATGAGGAAAGTGTCATCAATGCCAATTGCTGAAATTATTATAAATTTAAAGACTTTTCAAAATTTAAAAAAAGTTATGACATTTGTCAAACTTCGAGTATCAACTTTAGCAAAAGGAAAATGAAACAGTCTTCGGTTTTTTTGCTTGTTTCATAATTTGTAGTTTTCAAACTTGCAACCTCAACTTAAAAGAACCGTAAATGACCTTTTTTGACGTGTATTTGCCTATAGTGCTAATTATGATGTGGTGGGCTCCCTTGCCGCTGCCGCCGATCGCGTACGGGTGTGAAACTCGCGGAGCAACCACGCTAGACAATCAGAGTTTTCTGCGTCTTTTCAAGCGGAAACGTTTAAAAAAAATAGAAAATTACTCATTTAAACCACACACTGTTAGTATTTTTTTATTAAAAAAATAACTTTTCAAGCTCTGATATTTGAGATAAAGTCAAAAAGCTCTTGTCGGTCCCATTAAAAAAATTTTAAATTGATTATTTTAAAGGATCTGAAAAGTGCTATCCAAAACCCACTCAAGCTTAAAAACGGCATGACAGTACACATATCCACAAATTGTACGCCAAGAAGCAACAGAAGACCAGTTGATGAAATAATAGCCATTAGCGTTGATATCACTCCAACTACACCCATCCACGGCTTGGACAAAACCTAAACAAATCGATAACAATGTTTTAAAAATTCGGACCCAATCAATAACAGGAACTTTTGCTCCGTGTGTTGAAGAAAAAGCCATTTGAAGCCGAGCTGGTGTATCAACCCATTTAACAGTAAAGGTACAACCGATTGAGAATAGAATAAGGACTGTGAAAGTCACAGAAAACCTGAAAAATAAAAAACACATTTACATTTTGTGAACCCAACATTGGTAAAATTCTTCTGTTCTCTTTAGCCAATTCTTGATCGAATGTATCGGAATGGAAATAGAATACATCTAGATTCCTTGTTGGAATTAGTCCTTTTTCGATCGCAAAACTAACTGAGTTTTCAAAGTCACTGAAATAAGATCAACCGGAGGAATAGTTCTTTCTTACGCTCCCAATCGATTCCACCGTTCGTTGGAATGCTTGAACTGGTAGAGAAGAAGCCAAGTTGAAGCAGCCACCAGATGCCCTTTGTGGTCAACCACCGCATGCCCAATAGAATTTGTTAGATCCACGGGTTCGGTCGCAAACTGGGTGCGAAAGATTGGGAAAGTTATGTTAAAAGATTCCTGAAAACGGCTTTTTAACCAAATGTAGTATATAAACAACCTGATGACCATTGGAGAACACTTTGGAAACAAGTTTTGCATGTGCGTTCGAAAAACATTCGTTCTAAAAATTTAAATAAACTACAGTTTAGATCTAATGTACTTGAAAAGTTAGACAAATGTCCTTGTATGAAAAGGAGAGGCCATCTGAGGAGGTGAAGTTGGCTGTAGCAACCCAGTCCAAGATCTATAATAAGTTTTTGACTTAATGTGGATAACTGACCTGTAAAACTTCTAAAGAATGTTGATGTCGTAAGATGTTGCCATTGTCCTTGGCTTGGATGATAAGGTACAGCCCTCTCCGCCTGGTGACGTCCTTTCCTGCAAATTCAATTTTCGGACTTGTGTATACAGACTGTAGAAGGCTTTCTATAGTTTCAAATAGTCTTACAATTCTCCTTTTTTAAGAAACTGAGATTTGATTTTTTTTAAACATTGTAGTAGTTTTACTTCTGCCTTATCACAAGTTATTGCAATGGTATATACTCGCAACCAAAACTACATAAGGGCTTTTTCTGCTAGCCTTATCTGAGTATTAATTGTAAACATTCTAATACAAATATATATTTCTTATATAATTCTACAATTATACAAACGACCATTGAAACAGTGGAGTGATGCTGATTTGGCTGTTGTCAAAGGATAAATTAACCTTTTAAAATTATGCAGGTGAGCATTGAAACAGTATACAATAAAAATTTATTTAATTCTAGATTACCTGGATAATAGTGATCATCGTCTGATGCCCATTTGTCAATAAGAACGCCTTCTTCATGTTTCCAAGTAGCATCCAAAGGCGAATACAAGTACCTCAAAAGGAACTTAAACGTCTTTGAAAAAACCATACTTCACTCCTCTTACTATTTTAAAGTCCATGAAGATACCAGAAGATAATACAATTGTAAGAATTGTTGGTATTATTATGAAAGGCCATGGATGTCTAAAAATAATGTCTTCTAAAATGTGAAAGTTTAAAATCAAACCTAGAAACAAAAGTAGCGTAGTGTTCCACTAAGTCTGCCCATTTCTTCTCCAAAGGCGCAGTCCAAAGACTCCGCATTTCCTAGAAACAACATTCTACGAAACAGTGTATTTGACATCGTGACAAAGGGGGAAAATCAAAAGGGGGTCGTCGCTCGATTGAAAACAACTACTTACAAGCCTCGCGCGTCTGGTGCCTGAAATGGGACTAAGTCAGTTATTCGGTAAACAACGGTAGCCGACCCCGAAACTATAACTAGGATTCGGTAAGTGTGCTAGTAGTGGTACCGGGAAGTCAAGGCTAAGGCTGCTTCGGAAAATTGAAGGGGCTGGTCAACAGGCGGGTGACTTCTGCCGACAATGCCAGCCATTGTGCCAGGACTGGTAAATGAGTGGCTGCTTGCGCAAGCGAAAAAGAACTCGGCCAAATGCGCATTTTTCGTCATAGACTCCATTTTTGCGTGGTCAAGGCGCCGAGACCGGTCACACAGACATGTTTCGGCAGAAGTTCGTGTGAAAATTGCGCGTAAAGCCAAATTAGCGACGGGTTGAGGATGACTGCTAGCCAGTCCAATGAGTGCCCTTGGCGATGGGCGAACAATACAGCAAACGACAGGGAGTCTAGACAACACAATGCGTTTACGTTATAAACAATAAAATTTACTTTACTTATCCTAAAAAGAAGACACATAAACACAATTTCTAAACATAACTTTTGATTTTAACTATTTTTAATGCCAAAAATCGCTTTTTGTCCAATTCTGTAATAGCAAATTGTTTGTTTCAATAGAAACGCTTATTGTCACCCTAATTCACCCATAACTAAAAAAACGGAAAGTCACTTGAACAAATCCAAAAGAAGGAAATTTTCAGAAAAAATTACTTACGAACTATTTAAAAATTTCAAATATTTCAGGTCTTTCGAGAGTCCATTTCACAGAATCTTGTCCTTTTAAAAGTGGCCTTCAATAGATAACTGATGCTTGGCTTTGCTTTGATATAACCTGGTCGATCTTTCAGATTGGTTTTTGAAACATTTGTTAAACATATGATATCGTATGTATATGAGTCTTATGAGCCTGAATGTTAGACGCTTGGTGGTTGAAAGTTGAAAATCTTGTTTAAACTTGAAAAGGAAGTTCAGAGATACCGAATGTCTTTGTGACATGATTTAGAAAGAAAAGAAAGTTACAAAATAATGTTCTAAATCGTAAATTCATGGTTGAGGGCCGTCCAGACAGGTCCGACTGTTTTAACTAATCTTTTGTTGCAGGGCCTGAAGTTTACAAATCTAACGTGACCCTTGGCCTTACAAGTTTTTTTTCAGTCCGGGCCGGCTTGCCACTTTTGTTACATAGTACGGTGTTATCCAAAACATGGATCCAAAGAAAGTTAACTTCAATTTAAATTAAATTTCGAACAGCTGTAACATAGCTTATACTTTGAAAAAAAAGGAATTCCAATGGTTATACGATCTTCGATTTCAATTAATTAATTTCGCGTCTCAGTTCGTTGTAATCTTGAATTGAATCGGAATATTGTTTGGTTTTTGACTTTACGCGAAGTTTAATAATGATGGCTCCCTTTCCACTTTCCTTTCATGAAAACGTAACAAAGGATTTTAAACTTTCGCCATCCACATGTGCCCTCCGTTGCCTGTTTTTGTTGTGCTTTCAGTCAAGAACCGGCGAGGACGCGAATTTTGTCTCATCGAATCGCGGCAAATCTCACCCGAGGGCACGCCACAAAGAGTCTAATCGGATAGGAAGCGCCGAGTTCCAGTTTGGAAGAAGCAGTATATAAACTGTTTCACCTAGACGAAAGCACTCACTTCCCTTCTCCACTCACTTTCGAGACTGCACTTTACTTTAAAGATATTCCTCTTTCAGTTTTCTTTCTTGAAAATAAATTTTCATTCTTTGAATCTCTTCAGATGATGCTTCTTCTGCTCACTGTCGTTCCTTTGGCTCTTGCTGGTGGTTATGCAAGCGCTCCAAACGTCGCCCCTGCCCTGGGCGCCTACGGTACCCCCTACGGAGGCTACCAGGTAATGCTTCTGAAAAATCTAAATAGAAAGTTTAGAATTCGTATGCTGGAAACCAATACGCCACTGGAAATGCCTATAGTCCCTATGGAGTCAACGGAGTGTATGGAGGAGCCAACAGCTACAACCTCGGATACCAACCCCACCCTTTCCTCATCTACTCTAACCAAAACGGATATGCAGGAGGATTCGGTTCATTTTTCAAAGAAGATTTTATAACCTCTTTTTAGGAAACAACTACCAACAGGGATACCAAAGCAACTACAACACTGGAAGGTACAACACTGGAAACAGCTACACCGTCGAGCCTGGATTCACTCCCAGCTACACGCAGGGACCTAACTACAACACCGGTGTAACTTCCATCCCTACCATTGGACCCAACTTTGGTGGTCTGCCTACTGGACCCGTTGTCGGAGCCCTCACAGGCAGCCCCTACTGTAATTGACATTTTAGATAGATAACCTAATTGAACTTTACAGCTGGCGCCCCTTCTTTCGGTGGTGTAACCCCTGCCGGAATCCTCCCAACTGGATTCAGCACCGACCCTTGGGCTGCCATCTCTGCTCAGCCGATCGTTAGAGGAGTCAGCACTAAGCTCTTGAAGGAAGGAAAGGATAAGGAGATTTCTGTGACCGAGGAGACCAAGAAGAAGGCGAAGGCTTGATTTGTGATACGCTCTCACTTTTCTGTATGTACGTAACGAAAATACAACTTAGGCCTAAATTTTTGTTAAACGGATAACGTGAGATAGAGTAAGAGAAAGAGAGAAATAGAAAGAAAGAAATAAAAAGAAAAGACAGAGTCGCCTGGTTCTACATCTAGTCCACACCAAAATGCGATAAAAGAATATTTGGGTTGCATTCCCAAATTAGCATCTACGTCGGGGCAGTGAGAGGGACCTTCACGTACTTTTTTTTTACTTTATTTCAAATTCAAAATCTTGAAAAGTTGTTTTAAGAAATGTATAATAGTTTGGGGTTTAAATGCGTCGTTGTGTAAACGTTTAACTATAATGCCAATTCTGACCAATCTGGGCGACACCTGAATTTTCAATCCGGACGAACTACGTGCACGTTGTTTACGCGTCCGTCTATACTATTGACTTTTTGGACTTTTTGGGCGTTACTTTCGAATTTTCAATGTTCCCGTCTTAAAAGAAGCAAAAAGCTTATTGTAGTGCCGCGAGTTTCACACCCGTACGAGATCAGCGTCTGCAGCAAGGGTAGTCTTGCAGCATACAGTAACCAGCACGATAGGCAAATACAAATCGAAAAAAAAGATAAAACTGAGAACGGAGATAGAGCAAAAATTGATTTCCAAGATACACCAATTTTCAGAATGTGGGCTTTTAGTATATTTCATTTCGATTTTGGACAAAATTGCTATTTGTAATACGAAGCAGCAGAAAATCATTTTTCCTGAAAAAAATAGAAAATAAGCATGTATTCACAGAATTTATAGCAGTTTAGAATTGAAATTGGTCAATATCTCGAACGACTGTTGATCTCGGAGTAAATCTGGAATCGTACTGCAGTTGCACATACCAGAACAGCCGCCTTCCACATAACAATTCGTATGTCTTGAATATAAGAATCCCAGTGACAAAAATAAACAGCGCCTTAAATTTCAGTTTAAATGGACTTTAAAACAAATCACCTTTTCGACTTGTTCTCCAAGAATCATCTGAAAAACTAGCACCGTTAGATATGCCCCAGAAGCTAACACGTCCAAGATCGTTGTGAACAGAAATGGAAAGAGGAGTCTGTGTTTTGCTGTTTGAATCGCAACCTGAACATATAATCGATATATGGAAAACGTATATCTTACCAAGGCTAGGATGTCGCTGAAGAGATGCCAGATGATCCATGTCAGCAGGGGGCCACTTGTAGTGCAAAGGCGGTGTTCGGCTAATCTGCGCTCGGATGTGAAGGGTTCCACAACTGATACGTTGTAGGAATTACAGACCATTAGGGGTTGTTCGAGATCTGAAGTATACTGTTTTTTGGAAGAAAGTAAGTGTTACTTGTGAAGTAGGAAAGAAGAATGGCTGTCATCTCCGCTGCACACATCATTGTTGCTGCGATAGAGACATGGCAGCAAAGGCTTCTGTACTCGATATCCATCCTGAAAATAACAAAAGTTAAAATTTTAAACTTACAACGTCGTTTCTAGGCATACGGTTTTGATAAATTGAGAACATATTTTTCTTCGATGTCAGGTTTTTTTGTCAATTTTTGTTTAGATGACAAAATACTGAGCCCTCTGGGCCTTTCAACAAAAATTACCAAGAGTTGCTTGGGAACGTGGTCCTTTTACTTTGAACAAGTTATATCATTTCAAAAGAGTTCTATTGCGGAATTAACGAAAATTAGAAACAATAAGGCGTGTATGTACTTTCAAACATAAAGTATAAAATTTGTTTAATCTATTTAAAAAAAGATATGCTAGGAAAAAGTTTATAATTGATCTAACTATGGTTCAACATGTTTTGAGAAGCAGAGTGTAAAATGAGCCACACAGAGGAGCCAAGAAGCTATTTGTGAGGATTATCGTCCAATTTCCGTCAACGACCCTTTCAAGGCGACGGGGCAATCTCTTCTCTTGAGACGATCGCGTCAAAGTTTGTGTGACGAACGCCTACACCCTCGAGTAATAAGGTCATAAGTGGAAATTGACGTAGTGAGATCATAGAGCGGTTTGTTTTCTTGGGGAAAAGCGTAGTGCTAAACTCGTACTGTATTTCCACTTTTTTGATAAAACCTAATGAAGGAAACCATCAGCAATTCAAACTAAGGTGCAATTTTGTCGAAATTCGACAAAACAAAACTGTTTATGAGTTTCAATTGTGGCAGTTGGCTTTTTACGTAATCGCCTGATATCCCCCCGCCTGATATCCATTACCCTGTCCATTAAACCAGGATTTAAAGGGGAAGGACCGCGTAAAAATAATTTTTCTGTTTTTGTGATAAAAGTCTCGATCTTATTCCCATGATTCCGAAAAATACCTCTTTTACCCATTTTGGATCAAAATGAACAGATTTAGGAGCGCTTGAAATTTGGGGAAATTACAATTTGAATTGCCGCCAACTCTGCGTCTCCCCATTTTCTCGCCCACTCTAGCCGTGTTTACGTGCGGCAAACGCGTATAATGGTCGTGTAAACGCGCCCCTTTTGCAGCCCAAATCATATAAAAGGGGTATGTTTCGGAATCGTGGAAACGATGTTTATTCAATGAAACTATAATAAACATACCTTGAAAAATCAATTTTACGAGGTCCTTCCCCTTTAATTGAAACTTCCTTAAAATTTGAATTGTATTGACTATATTTATTTTCAGTGCAATTTTAATAAAATAAGCACGTTTTATACAATATAGCAATGCACCTTATAAATGTTTCTATGTAATAATTCTTTTAAAAATAAACCAAACAACTGGAATGTCTTGACTAAAGTTTAAAAAAAATCAAAATATGGTTTTTTTTAAATTTACAAACCAGTAAACTTTAAAATATAACAGTAATTTAAACGACAAAGCCAAGCACCGAGCGCATTGCTCTCAATGAGCTAACACCTAATAATAACTGGCATTGCTCCAGACGCCGACAAATTTAATCTGTTTGATTTGGGTGGCCTTATTGTCTATTGAGGGGGCTTTGCAAAACGAAATGCCGACTTGCAAACATTTTGTTTAAGAAATTTTTGTTGTTTTTCATTTACAAAACAATTTTAAGAAATTTAAAAAAGGATTCAAAAACAAAGGGAACCCCTTTACGAAATATTAATGACTTAACGCACAGAACGCATTGGTCTCAGTTGTGTATCGAGCGAATTCTTAAGAAACCTTGGGATTGTGTCAAAATGAGGCCGTTGGGTGGCTGAAGGTCCGCAGATGAGGCTATCCAGGGCGGCGAGACACACTTGACAGGAAATGAAACAGCGCCCCCAGTTTCAATTGTGCATTTAAATTGCATGGCCTTTGCACCGAGCATCGTCGGTCGTTGATATTCTGCCAAATCGGAATGAGAATGTAAATTCAGTTCAAAATTTCATAATGAAGCTTTTAAATACACTTATACCTACCAATGGACAGCATCTTCAATTGGAACAAAAGACAACCGCAGAAGTCGTCGCGCCATCCGAAAACGACTAACCCAATTATTCCCTTTTTGTTATGGAATTGCGAATGAGCTGCCCAAACGTCAAAGTGTTTCCAGGTTTCAGTCTAACCAAAATCCACTGACCATACTGCCACGCGGGGAGAAGCCTCCGGACGAAGACGTGGCGCCGACATTGCGGATGCCAACCCAGGGGACTCCATAACACATTCGAATAACGCAATTACAGCCGCATTGCTTCTCCACAAATGGCACAACGGCCATATGCGGCCTTCACAAACAAAATCTGTCTGGTGATCAGGGGATACCTTTGTTATTCATCTTCATTTGTATGTTTCAATCAACACAAGCCAGTAGGTTTTTGAATGTATGGGGCTAATTGAAGATACAAGCAAATCTGAGAAAATGAAATTAGAGTTAATTCAAAACATCAATTATTTGTGTTACCAAATGTCTCTTTCAGCAGGCGTGGCAGAATCCAGAAAGAAAAATGTTTTTTTCCTTATTTTAAAAATAGAAAATATATATCGCCATGGGGTTTGCATCGTTTTGGAGAAATCTGCATCTGAAACGCGTATTTGGCCGGTCCTGGCGAAATGCACGAGTTGATAACCGGCATTTTAACGAACTACGTGCCTGGTGTTTACGCTTCCGTCCAATCCATTGGTTTGAACGACTTTTGGGTCGTCGTTTACGAATTTTCAATCATCCCGCCTGAAAAGATGCAAAAACTCTGGTTATCTGGTTGCGCCGCCAGTTCCACACCCGTACGCGATCGGCGGCCGTGCCAAGGGGTGCCCCACCCCATAACGTAACGAACATCATAATCAAATACAAACCGCAAGAAGAGCCCTGACGGTTCCTTTAAGATAACAGGTTTAACTTATTTGATTTGGTTCAAAGCGTATTTGTCAAAAGTTTAAAAAAAATGGTCGTCAACAAAGATTAGGAGTAAAACGTTCGGTGCGCCCTGTGTTTTCGCGTTTTAATTTTTGCTTGCACCACTTTATGTATCTTTTTTTAACAATGTGACCCTTGTCGTCTGTAGTGCGCAAGACACGGAAACCCGTACGACAAAGGTGATTCCGCTGATCAGCCGGTAACCTTGATTGACGAAACCAATAAGCAGAAAACCGATTTATTGAATTACTACATGAATTACACATATCGGCTATTTACAGACACTTCTCCTCACTTTAGTGAATCCTAACCTTCTTCGGGTTCTTCTTGTGGTTCTTAGGAGCGACCTTGGTTCGCACACCACGGGCAGTGTTTGTTGTGGTCCAGGTGTCAAGAGTACCGGTGAAAGGGGCAACAACCGGGGCAGTGTTTTGAGTGTAAACTGAAAACAAAAACCTTGTTTGCAAGTACCTCCAAAACCAACCGTTGTTGTTGACGGGTACAACTTGGACTGGAGAGCCATAGCCGTTAGAGACTGGGCCAGAGGGGACAATGGATCCGTAAGAAGAGCCATAGGCAGAGGGTGCAGGAGCCACTTGGGGAACAGGGGCTAAAAAGATGTTTAAGTTGAGAAGGAATTCTTACCATATCCTTGATTGACAACCTGAGGATTGGTTACAGAAACTTGCTGAGTGAAGCCGACTGGCTGGTTAACTGGGACAGACAGGGGAATTGGGTTCTGTACCGGCTGCTGGGGATAGACAGCAGGCCTGGGGTAAATTGGCTGAGGTGTGACTACCGTCTCAATGATTGCAGTCGGGACAATGTTTGTGTTTTGAGCAACACTTGGGAGATATTCAGGTACTCCTAAACGCCATTTTAGAGGAGAATGTCAATTTACAAACCGTAGTTGTCAATCTCAACTGGCTGAGCTACTCCAACAACTGGTTGAATCACTTCAGCATTCTGGGGTACCCCTCCATATGGACTTCCGTAGGCGATTGGGGCTGGTGTCACAAAAGGGGCTGGAGCATAGCCCCCAATGGCAAAGACACCAGCGATGAGAGAAGGGAAAAGGATAAGAGATTGCATGTTCAGCGAACAGAAGATGGTGTTTTGGAGCTCCCACAGCGCTTTAATACGACTTGGCTTCGACCGGAATTGCGTTTTTGCTACTGGAAGGCGAATAGGATAATCCGACTGGGAAATTTCGCCAAAACGCGTCCTCAGCACTACAATCCTCCAAAGCCGACTGTGTTCAAAGCACCCTCAGGCTGTCTGGCATTGGGATTTTATTAATAGAAGTTTGTTTTCTCCTGAATCTTTTGATCATGTAGATGTGCCAAAAAGCCGGCCAGCCCCCCCCCCCCCCCTACATGAAAATATCTCGACCGCCCCTTGTTTTAGCAATTTTCACTCGGAAACGAAAGACTCTTAGTGAAGAAACCATCTATCCATGTTTTCTCAATTCCAAAGCCCCCTGCTGAAAAACTTCTCACGGCCCAGCCAGATTTGGTCAGTTTACAGGGACCACCCAGTCAAAAGTGTCAAGCACACGACCAGGGTTCGATCCCGACTGGGCCCTTCTTTGTTCTCAATGATGGCCCATAATTTGAGAAATATGTCTACTGATAGCTCAAGAAAACTGCAAAATTAAAACTTTATGAAAAGTAACATTTTTGTTTATTCATCAGACAATCGATGACACCCAGTGGAAGATATGTGGTAGGAAAAGACAGATTCCCAATGAAAGAATCGGGAAGCAAACGAAGATATCACAAATGGCTCACAGATACCGTATTGAATGGCAATGCTTATCGCAATTTGAGATCGACTGAGAGTGACGCAATAACCATATTCTCAAAATCGAAGGACTGCAAAAATAGCAAGAGTTAATGACAGCAGGGGCATTGAATTAGGTCCGGCTGCAGTGTACTCGTCGCGATTGCAGTTGTTGCTCTGGCAGGCGCAGAGGACTTCTTCATACTCGTTGTGCATCCACTTTTTGGTACAACCCAGTTGAACCTATAAGAAAAGTTGTACAGTGTTTGAAATAGAACATGCTAAACGCTAAACACGAAAAGTGATTTTTGGGGGCTTTTAATGCCAAACAACATTTCATATGAAAATACTTTGTTTGCTAGAGCAGGAAATGCGAATTTCTTAAACAAAGTTGCAGAAAGGACACATCCATTCCTTCTTAAACATATATTGGTTTTAACAATAAGGTTTTAGCTGTGTAATAAAGACGAAAACGCGTTTTCGGCATTTTTAACACATTTTTGCTTGTAAAATTCCAAAACTCACCATTTTTTAATTAAATCCGTTAAATTTGTGTACTGCTACTACAACTCAAATAAATATATCCTTGAACAAATATAAATGTTTAGAAATTTTAAATCGTACGATTTTACATCGGTGGAGAAAATTGTTGAGGTGGCTTTGGCGGCAAGTTGAGTGTTTTCACATTTTATAGTGAAATAAGTAACCCCTTTTGGATTTACAACAAATTATAAAAAAATCAAAACAATAACACTGAGATGAATAATATAAATACTCACCATGGTGCTGTCAGTTACATTAATGCAGCCCTGTTTTTCAGACATGGAATGAAAAGACGTTCCTTTGTTAATCCCTGTGGTGAAATGCCTCTGCGACACATAAGTACAAAAGTGACCTTAAAAAACAATTCATCTAAAGAAAAAATGAAGAACCAACCGACACACTTGTTTTGTTTGCAAGATGACGTCACAGAGGTGTCGTGCGAATTGACCTCGCAGTTCACACATGTATGGAAAGCTAATCCTGGTTCACTTCTGAAATTTGTTTTGTGATTTTTTTAAAACAGTTACAAAAACAAAAGAGAGGCAAAACAAACCCGAGTGATCTAGATCTCAAAACTCCGTCTCTTGTCATACTAATCCCATAAAATGGCTTAGCATAGACGTTGCACATGTTAGAAGCACAAATGCAGTGTCTTCGTGGTTTTCCAGCTCCTCTAGAAAAAAACTTTTGATTAAAACATCGGTAGAAAAAAACTGACCTAGACATAGTTACACAAATCTTGTTACGGAACGGTAACAATTCTGGGCCTTTGTGGAAAAATGGAAGAGAGGGAGGACCGTACCCGCATCCTGATGCTCCTGTGGTTGAGTCTTCGTGACACCTGAAAAAAAATAAAAATATCATTTATTTTTTAAAAGGTTACCATTGTCCTTGACAAGTGTCACCGCAGTCAGGGTCCCTGTCCGTACATTTTCGGCAGGTGACGTTTCTAGCTGGGTATTTTCGAAGGTAAATGTGGTCATTGCAATAGGTTCCTAAGAAAAATGGTAACTTTATACGTTAAAAACTAACCATTGCATACACAAAGGATGTGGTCATTGAAGTGATCGTATTCACATCCTGGGAATGTTCTGGGGGACCGGCGAAGGCAACCTGAAAAAGAAAGTCTTTAGAGAAAGGTTGTGGGTGTTTACATTAGTGCGTGTGTGTGTGTGTTTTGTGTGTGGTTGTGTATGCGTGTATGCGTGTACGTGTACGTGAGCATGTACATGTGTATGTGTGCCTGTGTGTGCATGTGCGTGTGTGGGTGAGAAGAAATGATATTTTTTAAATGAATTTTTGAACTATTTCAGCCAAATATCGTTAAAAAGTTTAAAGGTTGGTAAAAGTTGGTAAACTATTACTATAGGATTATGTTTTTATGAGTTACAACCCTGTTGCAAAGTTTTTAATTTAAAAAGGGTTAAGAAAAGGAAATAGTTTGAAACAACAGAACGTACCTTTTGTTATTCGAAACACTCCCTTTTCTTCTGTCGGTTTCTTTTCTATAAAGCATTGGTTAGAAGTACAGGATCCAATCTGAAAATTTCGTCTTTGCCCAAGTAACGTCTTGGAATGTCTTTTTTCCATTTGCTCTTCCCATTCGGAGCCAAGACTCCCGCCGTTCCCGGCCATTAATTGACCCGTGCATTGGGGCATTAACGAACAAATCTGTCTACCAGATAGCACATAATCCAAGCCCGATGGAAACGCGCGAGATGGTTGGGAAAGGCGTTCCAAGTCATTTCCCCTCTGTTTCAAGTGGCGTCCATCAGGCCGGAACCTCATATGGTCTCCTATGCATCAAACGAGCGGCCGTTATTGTCAGCCGTTTGGCAGCAAGGGGCAAAATGAAACGACGAAATAGCGTAGAGCCCGCGGAGGACGCCGAAAATACAAATTAGTAGACGGACGCGAACGTTTCGCTTTCATTAGACGATGTTTTCTTTGCTCTGTCGTTAACTGTCAGTGCGAATTGGCTTTCTCAGAAGGAAATATAGGAAACAAACTAAGTTTAGAACGCCTAGAATTTCAAGTTACCTGACAATTGCAATGTTCGCTGTGGCATGTGCCGGAACATGAGTAACAACGTCCTTCGCTGTGTATCAGCCCAAGGAAATTGAGCAACAACACGAATGTAGTCACCGATAATATCATCTCAACACGCGCATTTCTTACCTGAAACCACACAAATAACCACATTTAAGAGGAATAAAATCGGAATTTTTAGGTGGGGTCAAAAGAACAAATAGAAAGTGACCAGGTTTACAAGTGACGTGATAAAGGGAGAGCCGCAAGGAAGCGGCTGCTAACGAAATGCGAGAGGGGCGGAACACCGCAAGAAAATCAAAGATATCCCCCGTTCATTGCAGCAAATGGTGTGAAAAAGGAACAGGTGGAGATAAAACGTGTTTACAGCGATTGGTAGACACGAGAAGAATGAGGATGCGGCCCTTGGCCGTTGGCGCCTTACAGCGGGTGGCACCTGTCGCCAAACCTCGGTCCATAAACAGACCAAGCGACACCTGACCCCGCCGGAAACCATGTCATTTCAGCATAAGGATAACAAAAACATTGACCTGGAGGCAAATTCAGTGGACTGGAATGTTCCCTGCGCCTGAGCGAATGTTGAATGCCTCTCTTTTCGAAAATTTCATGTCTATTCGAAATCATTTCCATGAAAAAAATCGAATGTTTTCCTATAGACTTTTTTTATAAGGGAGTGTAAGGAGGCCTCGCGAATGTTTCATTTGTGCGTATCCGAAGCGACGTGATAAATGAGGAGGGCCTGTCGACCTGATGCGGCTTTACACCCCCAGTGCGGTAAAACAAATGATGCCTCAGATACTCAATGAGAAAAAGGAAGCAATAACAGAATAGGCAGAAACAGGGAAATCAGATGCTTTCAAACCTTCTTAAAACAATCGTTAAGAACTGACAGCTCGTAGGACTACGAGATATTGCCTCAACTTGACAAACAATGAAAGTGATAAATGACCAGTGGCGCGGACGGGTTAAGGGGTAGTACGAGCGGCGAACTCCGCACCCGCAATGGAGAGGCGGGGTGACGCTAATGAAAGGAATAGTCGGCATAAGAAAAAGGGGGAGGTTTGTGCAATTCAAATGAATATGTGCAAAAATGAAAGGCTTATAGGAAAAGTTTTTTCAAACTTTCGTTTGGCTACCATTTGTAAAAGTGAAAAAGAAAAGGGATTAGTGTTTTTAAACATCCATGGTGTGTAGGTAATTATGTTAATTTGTCTGTGTGAATGTATATAATGATGCGCGTTTGCATGTGATGGTGTGTGTGGTGAGTGAGTGAGTGAGTGAGTGAGTGAGCCATGATTGTGTGTCCGTGTGTATGTGTGTGTGTGTGTGTTTATATTCTGGTTTGTTCATTGTTTTCCACAAATCATTCTGCAACTTGTACTTTCAATGTTTATACCCTAGGGTAATGTCCGCGATGCACACGTCTCAACAAAGAAGATGAATAGTTTCAGCGCAATCGTAGTAATTCATTGTAGCCAATATAAAAGTAGGTCACATAAACAAATTGAAATTTTGAATACTTTTTTAAGCTTTACACTGTAAAATCGCGGAAAATTTTGAATTTGTTAAAACCGCGTGGTTGAACTGGACGAAGAACAAGCAAATGTTTTAATTATCGTGGCGTGACCATAAATCTCTCGGCGTTTCCTAGAATTAGTGTCCTCAAATGCATGCCCTGGTAACTGTGGTTAACATTCCAATCTGAATTGAGAAATTCTTGAGCTATACGTTGAAGTCAATTCAGTTCTAACGAAAGCTCTGGCATGGCCTGCCTACCAATGGGCTCCCGACGGAGCGCAAGCAAATTTGAAAATGAACACGGCCTGTGTTGATGAAAACAAACGATGCCGGTTAATTAAATATCACTGCTAATCGAGCTTTGACCACGATTGCCTGCACAAACAAGTCTCCCTGTAATTTTGTGATCTCGGGCGGAACGAACAGCTTTCAAATACTGGGGTCAAGGCAAGAATGGCGTTGAATGCAGAATGAGGATGATATTCCATTGGAGAAGGCGCCGAAAATCATTGGCGGGTTGTCGTGCCTCTGGAGAATCAAACGCGCTTAACGAACTGACACCAATGAATCTCGTCTGGGTTTAGCAACCGCCATACTCTCTGGGTTACGCTAATTTCATAATTTGTGAAATTTTAAAAAGAAAAATTTATTTTATTCAAAATTTGAACTAGGTAATGTTGACATAGAAGATTGCTCACTCCCAATTTCAACTATTTTCACAATTTCCTTATAAATGTTAAAGTAACCAAAGTCTGAGGGCCCTTTATCACGAAATCCACGACCGAGACAAAATTTAAAAAAGAAGTTAGAATATACACTATTTGTATGTAAATTAGAAAAAAAGGTATTGTTTGTAGTACTATTAAATGAAACAATTCAAGTAAACAAGTTTTGTCAAAATGGGATTGAACTTTGAAGTCTTGGATTACCAGACCATCCTCTTATCCACAAGGCCATATGAAAAACAATAAAACGTTATTCAATAGTGAAAATGGGTTTTAGAACTGTGATTTATAAAAAAAATGCGTTCCAAAAGAACTAAACATTTAAAAAAGAGTAAAATATCCTGCTGACCAGTGTTTTGGCCAATTTTACTTGTACCTATCGACTATGTGTAAAATAAAATTTTTAAAAAAAGTTGAAAACAATCTTTTCCGTGACATATAAGTAAATCTGTTGAAAATTGTCATGAAAAGATTGTCTACGATTAAATGTCTGACAACTGAAAAACACAAGTGTCGCCTTTTTAGAAAACATGATCGCTTAATGTAAGCAATCAGAAAAACAAAAACGTGAAGCATTTCCTTAAAAGCCAAGATTTTGCTTAAAACGAGAGCATGAGTTCTGTGTTTGGCAGACGATATCCTTTGAACGTCAATTAGAGCCATGAATCTAGCAATAAACATGTCTACAATGGCCATGGAACTTTTTGATGTTATATCAAGTGTGCTTAATTAATCATAAAATAAACTTTTCAATGTAAAACAGCTTCCGCGTCAAAAGTAACAAAAAATGCACATGTTAAATTAAAATAAAACCAAAGTTTATTAGAAAAACCAAAAAAAACTAGGCGAATTGCTAAAATCTACAAATTATAAAGAAAGCATTCCTGTTTGCCTCAATTTTTTTATGTTCCACATGGATTTCGTAAACTACTATTATGTCAAAATACACCCAACAATTTATGAAGCCACTGTTTTTCAGGCTCACATATAAGCGTAGAAGGCTTTGAAAAATCATTTTAATCATATTGTCAAAAATTTAGATTTTACCTTGATGAAAGCGGTCACATTTTCATCGCGTGTTTTATAACGGCTTTATTAGCAAAAAAACAATAACTAACTGATTAATATAAACTTATTTACGAGACATTTATATAGAGGTAAAAATTTGTAAACTCCAATTACGTGAGGGGGAGAGCAAAAGTCATAATTACGTAGTTTGTGGGAAGATGGGCGTGTCTGAGGACACCAGAGAGACTCGTCAAACGCATTGAAATAGCGTCAAATGACCTCACTTGCTGAATTTCATTTTCGTCCGTACTGGGCGCCAAGTGCATGCGCGATCTCATAAAACCGACTACTTAGCAGCAACCAACTGCCAGGCGAGGCGCCAAAAAGTGACAAAACACGGGGGATTCCAGCGAGGATTATGATGAGTTATAGTTGAGGACTACAATTAGGCAGTCTTTGGAGCATTACACCTAAGGGAAAGGATTGTTGGAAATAAGGAAAAACTACACAAAAGACAATGAGCAGAATGCAACATGATGGCGCTGTAGCTAATGGACGCAGCAAAGTGGGGCGGATTTGGGTGATCGCTGAAGCGAGAGCAAGGGAAACGAGCATGAAATCGAGGCACCGCAGAGCTGCCAGACGTCATTCAGGTTGCTAGGAATGTCTGAAAATGAAAAAAGAGGAAACATCGCCCTAGTGGGTATACATTCTGTTTGCGTCTTGCTTCCACAAACGTGGTGAATTTTTCAACAAAGCTGCGAATTATGACTAAGTCACACATTTCACGAGGTTAAGTTTTGGGTAAAAAAGGGAAAATACCTCCAGATGTTTTTTTCTTATCTTTTTCTTTTAATTGTTAGCCAACTAAATGCCGCCAAATCACAGAACAGGCTCACATGAACAAAAATGTTGGATTAACTTATTTAGAAACGCAATTTTTTTTATCAACATCACTGTTTTCCTTTTAAAAAAACAGAGGATTTGACAATTAAGAAGTCTAATGCATTAAAACATACAGTAAGTGAAGTTCCGCGAAATTTTCGCATGAACGCACAAATTTAGTTTTCTACTTTCTATATTCAAATTTCATTTAAACAAACGTGATGATCTACTTTTTGCAGTTTTCTTTACGAATTTTTAAAATCGTTATATATTATTATTATAATAAATGATTACGCACTTTTAACAAAGAGAAGGCCATTTTAAGGCTGTTTTGGAAACATGCCAATTTCATAATTGGTATTATGCATTATGCAAAAAGTTATCAGTAAATCAAAATAAGTTGTCTCGACGTATTTTACGATATTTCACCCCCCCCCCACCTATAGAAAACCGAAAAGAGGACCCTTATTTTTAATTTTAGAGTACTTTAAGTACGCTTTTTAAGTTATAGAGAGACGAATTTGTAGCCAATGTTAGGAACAAGTAGCCAATTTTCCGGGGAAAAAAACTGAACTTTCATGCAAAGGCAAATGACTTTCAATTTGAGTAATGTGGACTTTTTTGACAAAAAAAAGAACAAAGATGAATGTTTAAATAAGAGTTTTGAGTGCCACAAACAAGTTTCCCAAATTGAAACCTTGCCGATGGTGTTTTTTTCCACAGTCCTTTCCGCTAGATCTTTTATTCCGCCCAATGAATTGCATACTTTGAAACAAACACCTTATGCACCCTGAAATCTCTAATGTGCTGCCAAGTGTATTTCAACAAGCGGCTTTCAAATGAATCATTCATTCAGTTTAATCAAATATAAAAAAGTTTGCTTTTTTCATCACTAAACACAAATAGCTGGCCCAAGGAAAGTTTCTTTTAAGCTTTTTACACTTTTTCATGAGTCACCGGAACCTGGCAGGAGATATGTTAAAAAAAGGGAACTTAAGAACAAAGTCAGTTGAAAATTTGCTTTTTACATTTTGGGTTTTATTCGAATTATGGTCCCTGCATCTGCATATTTAAAAAACCGCTCACTACACACGTATTCAATTTCCCGTAGAGCATGTTTTCCTGGAGTTCCGGCTAAAAGTTCTAGTTATCAGTCAATTTCCGTTCTCTGCCCTCCCATCTCCTAGTGCAACTCACAAAGTACTTTTTACAGCGGCGCTTAATGCCTACATCTGGAGAATGGTGGCCACTCTGTCGTCCATCCACTTTTCCCTGAGTTATGCTGTCCACTCCGGCTTCAATTACAAGTTTCATTTGGCTGAGATCAACAAACTGCGGATTTTACATCCTCTCAGTGGAAGACACCACCAACTGACCTACTTGTCAAAGAAGAGTACCTGGAGTACCCAATGACCACAGCGACAGCCGTTTATTGTTGATCACCTCTAGCCTTCCGGCGCAGTGTAATCCGCTCCCCCTTCATGATTTTTTCCTTAGTTTTCGGCTAATTCGGAGCAGTGCTTCAGTGAAGAATCCTTGCGAATGGCTTGTTTAAATCTCAGCAAACAAAGCTCCCGGCCAGCCGACCGGCGCTGCCTACCTCCGGCCAGTACGCAAAACACACGGATTTATAATTGTTTCCAGTGTTTCATTCTTTCACTTTCTGATTTTTAATCTATTTCATATAATTTTAAACACATTCTTTAATTAAAATAACTTCAGTTTAAACAATTTTACTATGTTGAAACCAAAAGTTATCCATTAAAGTTGCTCAAAAAGTCGCATGTGAGCATATTCTGACTCCCATGTGTCATTTGTTGTTTGTTTACGTTTTGCCCATCCTATCTTTGAAATCCGAGACCCGCTGTTCGATTGCGCGTTTGTTAGGACACCCCTTTTCCTAGAAACAACCTCAGCCATGAGTGTCTAGAGTGCAAGCGATAGTTGCTTACTCCGACTACCGCAAACGCGACGAGTGCTTTGAGTATTTGGTCTGCTGTCTCTCTTTCACTTCGCAGTTCCCCCACTTTCCCGTTCTTTCAGGATGAGAGATGCTCCCGTGATTCAAAATAGAGCCCCGCTGGAGCGAAAGAAGAGTGTTCTCGATGAAGCGGCCGGAGATAGAGGTGTTCTCATTTAATAAAGAGGAAAAACAAACATTCAGGCCGCCGACACAGCATTGAACAACTCACGAAGGCCTCGCCATTTGGACAGATGCTCGAGAATGTAATGCTTTTGAGAAACGGAGGTCTCAAGTTGTTTACAGGTGAAGAGACTAGCCACGTCGAAAGGTCTCTGGAATGACGATCTTCAGAGGGATCTGCCGAAGAAATGGGAGAAACATGGGGATATGATTGTCTTTCCTCAGAACTCTTTCACCCACAACAATTGGCGCTACATAGGTAAGAAATGTCTCTTAAACAAACCATTTGTAACGAAAATAGAGAAAATGGGCAAAATGAGCAATTCATCTCTAGTCTATACTATTCCCTAAAATTGACTTCAGCGGAGTGAAAGTTAGAAATTAACACATTTTTGGTGTTATCTTAACTTTTTATTAAACAATTTTAAAGTGTCTTTTAAATAATAATATGAATAGCAAAAGTGGGCCCAACATTTTCTTTGTAGTTCCGAACTTTTGTATATATATTGGTTTTAGTCCGTTTTATTTTACCTTTCACTACGTTTCAAATGGTGAAACATCAATGGTCTCTATGAGGAAACTCGTTTATACGCAGAAGTAATCAAGTTTATTTCGTTTACGCTTGTTTTAAAGATGTTACAGCAACGCCCTTTAATAGATTACTTTGGGTCATCAACTCGTTTAAACGCGTGTAAAACATAAACTTTTAACGGTTAAGAACGTTTAAGAATACCTCTTGGAAAAACTTTTAATTGATAGTTTGCCGAAACGCCGAAGAATAAACAAAAACAGTTAACTGAAACAGTATACACATATCTTTTAATTCAAATCACAGAAACAATGTTTTAAACTTTAAGCAGAAACAAATTTCTAGCATCACTCGGTTCAGAAACTGTTTATTTGGTTGAAAATACGTGTTTAAACAAACTCAAATTTGATTCGCAAACGACTTACTATTTCTTCAGTGCAGTGTATGTTTAGGTCGTGAACTATGGAAAGTGGTAGCGGAATCTCTCAATATCCAAAGACTTGGAAGAAAACGTTTCATAGGAGATGACAAAGACAGAACTCCCCACGTGGACATCCTCTTTGGAGATAACGGTTGGGTGGAGTATGTCGATGACAGAGGAATCAGGTCTGTAGTTTACATTATTATTATAAAGGTCTGGTTTCAAGATTTTCCTATGACGCTTCAAAAAGAGTCTTCAACAATGCAAAAACAAAGGAAATGCAGAGAATCGCACAGTGGGACTGTCATGGGGAAACTGTTGTCGACATGTACGCAGGTTTGGATATTTTAAATCGTTTTTAAAAGAAACATGGTTTAGGGCTTGGGTACTATACTTTTCCGTTTTTGAAGTGTTGCCATGCCAAGAAAGTGATAGCCATTGATTGGGATGAAGATATGGCGGAGTGTCTTCTGAGGACAGCTACCGCAAATGAAGTGGATGACCGTCTAGAGGTTCTTCAAGGCGACACCCGGAGGGTAAAATCACTTTATTATAGAATAAACTTAGAAATCAAGGTCACTCCTATGGCTGTTGCTGACAGGGTATACCTGGGCCTCATACCTTCTTGTAGAGCTCATTGGTTAACTGCTTGCAAAGCTTTGAAGGTCTAACTTTCCATTTATGAAAAACAAAATAGTTTTTTCAGGTTGAAGGTGGCGTTCTCCATATTCACGATACAATTGAAATTGGAAAGAAGAAGCTACCAAGAAAGGAACCATTGAAAAGGTAGCCTTCAGATAATGTTCAGAAAGCCATAGTTCAGGTTGCCTTCGAAACTCCCCTCAGTTGATGAAGAAGGAGCAGCTGGTAAAGAAAACAAGCAAACAGGTATCAGTCGCTTTTAACCTAACCGATCGTTTATCATATTGCCGCAGAAATTTCAGTTTCCCCCAATTCTTTAGAGTTCCTTGTCCTGGAACTGTTGCGCGGACTGAAATAGTGGCGCATGGGTTCCATTGGCGTAAAAACTGAAACCGAAACTCAAAATGTGGGTAATCATTGTCGGTGAATCACAGGTACTTGTTCCATAGATCAAGTTGTAACCGAACCCGGGAAAAGAATGCCAAAGGACAAAATGAGTAACCCACAAAAAATAAACTACAGACCGCCCGCCAGAGGTACCCCCTTCGACAACAGCAGATGGGGTACCTGTAGCTGAAGGAGAGCCAAATCATGAACCTTTTAAGAGGAAGTTTTCAAGATCTGCCTCAATTGTGGAAGAGATGGAGAGTCGTGTCTTCCCGGAGCCTAAGGTTTGACAAACGAAATGTGAAATTAAAAACGGATTTTAAGATTTTAAAAGATTTTGAGAAGGGATCTTGGTCAAAGTTGGACAACTCTTACAAGGAATATGCTCTGGACTGTGCTGTAAAGTGGGTTTTCAAAAATATTCCAAATTTATAATGAGTATAAATCACTTTATCACAAACTTCAAATTTACTAAAACATTCATCTGAAAGATGCAAATGTTAAACAAACAGTTCAAAATGAGAACAAAATTCCGTTAACTTCATTATTAAAAAACTAAAACTTTCTAGTTCCTTTCAGACATTCAAAAAATTATGTCTCCGAATTGGCTCATTAACAATCACAAAATAAGCTCATTAACAATCACAAAATAGTCCATAAGGAAAATTCATTCAACACTGACTCAACTAGTATAACACGTTTAATCTTTAAGTACCTAAGCCTTTAACTATGATCTCGGTTGAACGCCATCCCAACCGATCAGGTATTGTTTTTTTGATATTGTTTTTTTTTCATATAACCAAACACAATTTTATAAACCTAGAAAACTTTGAACTACCAAGTTCCGTGCTTGTAAATAAGTTCACCTCTTTTTTGTTAAAACTGTGGAACAATAGATCCCACTTATAAAATTAATCCTTTAAATACCTCAATCCAAATTTATCATTAATCCAGTTTTAAACTTTATGTAAGTTTTTGTTGCGTTTTGAAATGCAATTCATGCATTCTATTTCAGTTGCACTCGTTTCTTGAACAACATTCATCTGTCGGATAGCATGTACTGCGTCACAATCCTCAACCTGACGAAGTAATTATATTTCACAACTTTCAATCCTATTTCCTTTCAGGTATGGCACATCTTGCGCCAAATCAGATCACGTTGTCCTCGATCTCCTCTGCTGTTTGGAAACTGACCCCATTGAGAAATTGGCCTCACAATTCATGAACACTAATCTGAATGTTTGAAAATTATCCATTTACCCCTGAGTTGTTTTCTTCTATTTATCAAACGTTTTAGTGCAATAAAGCGAAAGGGCAGCCCCTGATCTTTGAAACTTTGAAACATCCTTGAAGAAGCCGCTTCTTAGCGAGCGAACGCCGCTTTTCGTCGGTGGCAGGCAGGCCAGAAAAAAATACGAGAAATGGGTCGTCACGGCAGGTATTGTGCGGTCAACAAGGACGAATTCCATTGAAACAAAGACATGAAACCCGTAATGGGAAGAATATCTCATCTGGGAAAGATGGTAAACGACCAATTTCATGAAGCTCATTAGACCTTATGGGAAGACATAACAAATTGGCAGTTCCGCTTGGAAGGATCGGATTTCCAAGATTGTGCGATTCCCAATCATTAAGTGTTTTGATTTGTCGCAACGACTGGAATAGTGTGAAAGGCAAGTTTCCGATCTACGGCGACCACCTGCGGCTAATGAAACTGCACCGCCGAACGGTAAAAACCGAAAAAAGGCAGTGTTCGGATAAACTCGATTGAAAGTGGCATTAGCTGTCTTCCCGAAACCTGATTCAAAAATAGGACAGTAATGTTACATTTGGGTACCCGATAGTTCACAAAAAGTTTTTAAAAAAAAGTTTACACGCTTGATTCCAGTTTGAAAGCCAGGTCTTTGTAATTTCTATAAATTTGCATCGGACACTTCCTTGAAGCACAAATGTCTATTTCACCAATCGTAGGTCTGCACCTAAGCGGGACACATGACCTCGACGGCCAAGCTTCTGTAAAAACTGTATCACAGACATGACATTGAGAGGGGGCGTGACGTTTCTATATATAAGGGCGCCGGCGGAAGAACGTTACCATCAGCAATGACTGACGACAAGCGCCATCTCGAGGCTGAGGCCAACTCCCTGAGAAGGTACTGCTCCACATCTTTTTTGACATTTCCATGCTTATAGGGTTGCCTTTGCGGGAGTTGCCATCTCCACGATGGCCACCCTGGTGTGCGTCCTCTCAGTCCCGATGGTGTACAACTACATGCAGCAGATGCAGACTGTCATGCAGAAGTGGGATTCAAGTCATTTCTTTGTAAATAGTTTGCTTCAGCGAGGTTGACTTCTGCAAGTCTCGATCTGGAAACATCTGGAGGGAGGTTACCCGCACTCAGGTCCTTGCTAAGGTCACCGGAGGAGCTCTTCGTAGCCGCCGTCAGGCTGGATACGGATCTGAGGGAGTTGAGGAGGGCCACCCTCTGAGCCAGAACCCCTCTGGCGGATGCTGCGGATGCGGAGTCTCTGCCGCTGGACCTCCTGGACCCCCTGGACCCGACGGAGAGCCAGGATCTGACGGACAGCCCGGAGCCCCCGGAAAGGACGGACCCAACGGACCCGAGGCCACCCCCGCTCCCCAGCACGAGTTCTGCTTCGACTGCCCCGATGGACCCCCTGGACCCGCTGGAAACGCTGGACCCAAGGGACCCAACGGAAACCCTGGAGCTCCTGGAGCCCCTGGAGCCCCTGGAAACGCTGGAGGAGACGGACCCGCTGGACCTCCTGGACCTGCAGGAAGCGATGGACAGCCCGGAAACGCTGGAGCCCCTGGAGCTCCCGGAACCGTTAGTTTTTGCAATTGTCCTTTGTTTACAAAACTTTCAGGTCGTCGACGTCCCTGGCCCCGCTGGACCCGACGGAGCTCCTGGACCCGCTGGACCTCCCGGACCCGCTGGAAACCCTGGTGCCCCTGGAACTCCCGGAAACGCTGGACCTCCTGGACCTGCTGGAGACAACGGAAACGCTGGAGCCGATGGAAAGCCCGGACCCGACGGACCCGATGGAGAGAATGGACCCGACGGAGACAAGGGAGGCTGCGACCACTGCCCTCCTCCTCGCACTGCTCCTGGATATTAGAATCTCAAATGACCTCAATAAACGCTTTCAAACTAAACTTATTTTGTATTATATAAGTTACAAATTTGGTTTTCAAGTATTACCACACTACAAATCCGACAAAAAACGCCACAGCCATCTACTAGTTAAAGCAAAAATGACCCATCGTTGCTTTATCTATTTTATCATAACAGCAAGGCCTTGCTTGTGAAAGAAGAGTCAGTCTGAAGATAACTTCCTTTTAATGGGATTAAACTGGTCTAAAAATTAGCTCTCAGGGGGTTCTTTTGTTTAAAACAAAACTTTTATTTCGAATACTTACTTTCAGCTAATTACTTTGTATTGCTAAACAGTTAAACTAAACGGAATATGAAAAACTCCAAATATGTATTTCTTTTGGTAAGTCAGACATCTGTTGGAACAAATGCCTTTCAACATAAATTGGTTCAAGTAATTCTTTCCTTTCTCGAAGGTTTCACCGGATTCCAGATGGGAAAATGTCTCCTCAAAGGGGATGTCCAATTTCTACGTAAAGCCACTTCGCTAATTGTTCGTTGGAAAACATCTGTACAGTTTTTGTCATTTTCCATTAAAATTCCGCCTACGGCGACAAAAGCATGCTTGAGCGCGTTGCAATCCAATGGAACAGGTCGCATTCTGGACACAATTGGAAATGACAAATACTTTTTTGGGGTTAAAAGAATCAAAATACATTTAAAAATTTAAAATACTTATTGTTCTTCACTGCAAATTGTGTCAGATCATCTTTGTCGCGCGAGATGTGGTACGGCACAGTATGACAGGATCACATAAAGATTTGTTATCGAGTTGGGAAACGCTTTGTGAGGGTATCAGTGTTGGTATTTAGAAGCAATTGAAATCGTTAATTGTGCTGAAAATAAACTTGTCGTATGTTTTTGTTAAAAAGTGTAATTGGGCAGCTCAAGTAAATGAATAGCTAAATTTGGCTTTTTCTGGAAAATGTGCATTATGCTATTTGGTATTTGTTTGTCGTTTTTTTTAGCTTAATACAAAAAAACCTAATTTTGTTTAATTGTTTCACCACCAGCCTCAGGCATTGTGTTCAGGTGGTCATTCTTGTGGCCATTGGAACTGACATCGGCAGCGGCAGCCGAATCGAAACTGTAAGCTGACACCGTACCCGTTTTGACACTTGGCTACTCTACGCGGAGACACGATCGCCAGGCACGGAAATGAAAAAAAGCCGTTCGAACAGTGGTTGCCATCGGTCGGAGTGGTGGAGCGACCAAAGATCTAATCGAAACAGAACTGGGTCACTGGGAGTTTGTACCACGCGGAGAAACTAAAGATGCTTTCTTTTAAGTAAGAAAACTATGGAAACGTTTTTGTCAAATACGGTATGAGAATGAAATATGGTTTTAAAAAAATCGAAAGATATCTGATTCAAAAAGGCGCAAAAAAATAAACTTATTTTGACCTGAAACTTCTGGTCACGCAGTTTAAGATCTTTAATCAACAATTATCAGAATCGAGTTATTTTCTGATTTATCCAAAACGTGAAATCTGAGTTCTAGGACAAATCTTATTAAAATCGTTTGTTTTTGTTTGAGAAACATTACATTTATTGTTTCTTCAAACAGTCTGTTATGATTCGTGATTTTCTTTTTTGGTGCATTAGTTTAACGTCCTTAGTGTAGATGACAACCGGAAGCATCTGCATTACGCGAATAGACTATTACGTTTCACGCCAATATGCATTGACAGTGAAGCCGTCATTAGACCCTAAGGTCATTCAAGTTTAATGTGCACTTGAAGATTCGTCCAGCTTTTTCTTTAATGATTACATCGGGTGGCATTGAGATTTTCACTGGGCGGAGTCCTTCGGCGCGTATAAAGCGGCTGCGTAAGCGGGTTGCAACAAGCAGTCATGACCGACGACAAGCGCCACCTTGAGGCTGAAGCCAGCTCCCTGAGGAGGTTTTACTTTTTATCTACTTTTTCATTTAATTATTTATCAGGATTGCCTTCTTTGGAGTTACCATCTCCACGATGGCCACCATTGTCTGCGTCCTTTCTGTTCCCCTTGTGTACAACTACATGCAGCACATGCAGACTGTTATGCAGAGGTAAGAATTCGAAAATTTGAAAGGTACCTTAATGATTTAGCGAAGTTGACTTCTGCAAGTCCCGCTCTGGAAGCATCTGGAGGGAGGTCACCCGCACTCAGGTCCTTGCCAAGGTCACCGGAGGAGCTCTTCGTAGCCGCCGTCAGGCTGGATACGGATCTGAGGGAGTTGAGGAGGGCCACCCTCTGAGCCAGAACCCCTCTGGCGGATGCTGCGGATGCGGAGTCTCTGCCGCTGGACCTCCCGGACCCCCTGGACCCGACGGAGAGAACGGAGCTGACGGACAGCCCGGAGCCCCTGGAAAGGACGGACCTGACGGACCCGAGGCCACCCCCGCTCCCCAACACGAGTTCTGCTTTGACTGCCCCGAGGGACCCCCTGGACCCGCCGGAAACGCTGGACCCAAGGGACCCAACGGAAACCCTGGAGCCTCTGGAGCCCCTGGTGCCCCTGGAAACGCTGGAGCCGATGGAGCTCCTGGACCTGCTGGACCTCCCGGAAGCGACGGACAGCCCGGAAACAATGGAGCCCCCGGAGTCCCCGGAACCGTAAGTGATCGAAAAACAACATTTTGTAATTCTGTTTTAAGGTTGTCGATGTGCCTGCTCCCGCTGGACCCGACGGAGCCCCTGGACCCGCTGGACCTCCCGGACCCGCTGGAAACCCCGGAGCTCCCGGAACTCCTGGAGCCCAGGGACCTCCTGGACCTGCTGGAGACAATGGAAAGAACGGACAGGACGGACAGCCCGGAGCCAACGGCCCCGACGGAGAGAACGGACCTGCTGGAGAGACCGGAGGCTGCGACCACTGCCCTCCTCCTCGCACTGCTCCTGGATATTAAACACAGAATCTCACTTGACTGCAATGAAAGACTTTTCACTAAACGTGTGTTTCAATTCTTAAGGGCACTTACTTTAACACTTGATTTCTAAGTTATCATAATGTCTTTTGACATCCCAAAGATTGTCTTCGAGTTGGCTGAAATCGTTAAGGATCCAAATAGAACATTTATGAGCAATTGGAATATTATGACTGAGGGGCCCAATCATAAAAATCCTAAGCTATACTCCGGAAGAACATAACACCAAACAGATAAGTTGAAACAGGCGGCTGACAAATAATTCAATCGCTCTAATGGTTTGGGGAACTTCATTAAAAAAACATTTTAGAGAACCAGTATAGATTTTAAAACTTAAGCCGAAAAGCAATGTCTGTCTCTTTTTTTGGCAATTTACTTATCCTTATGCGCTTTCACGTACGCCTTTTTTTGTCAAACGTATATGTGTGCTGTACCATGCACCCACTAGCACACAACCAGAAGAAAAAGTGATTGTCCATTGAACACAAACTATAGAAACTTCTTAAAACAAATCACATTGATAAACAATACACATAAACTAAAACAGGCAATGAAAATACCTTTTTGAACTATCAGCAGTTACACATATTACACCCGAAATAGAGTCGATATAACAAAACTTCAAAACATTCTGCATTTATTATCCATGAACGAATGAGAACTTTAGATTATCGACGAATCTAAGACATTTTTTGGATACGTATAAATACTGTCAGTAAACCAAGAATGAACCATTATTTTAGATATTATCTTGTAAATTTCAATTGGAAAATTTAGACTGTTTAATTGACGAAAGTAAAATAACACTAATTAACTCATTTATTTAAACTCATTAGTTATCTGTAGTTAAAACCACTTTTTTCGGTTTGCAATATGAGGAAGTGCAATGTTCCGATGGGCGACCTTGCAGCTGACTTCCGCGCTCAAATGCTCATCTCCGGTTCGTTGGAACAACCACACCCTAAATGAAAACAATGATTTGAGGTCGTTTAAAACATTGGAATCTCTTCTCAAATAAAATAACCTAGTAGTTCATCTGTCTAATTGAAACATGATTTCTCAAAAAGAGGTTGCTGACAAATAAAATGCAAGACAAATAGATGTTTATAAAATTTATAGAGAGCTTCAAAGGATTTTTAGAGGTTGGCTCATATTTCAGTTTCAATCTTCAAAAGTTAGTCTAGAAAACTTTCAACAGTTCGGGGTTAAATCACATTGTTTTGGAGATTTTTGCTCATTCCAGGGGTACAGACAATTGGGGATAATCGGCATTTTAACGTTCTGCGTTCACGGTGTTTATTTATTCGTCAGAGCTAAAAAAATCTATATACTTGTTGTCTTCATTTTCGAGTTTTCAACATTCCTGCCTTGACTTACACAGAATACAAGTACATCGCTACAATGGCAGCACTGCGTGACTCGCACCCATACGCAATGGTTGCGGAGGATGGCAGCGCCGAAGGCAAATACTCGCGGAAAAGTGGTTGCCGACGGTTCCATTAACATTATTACAGGCTAGTTTGCAATTTTGGAAGTAATTAAAAATTAAAGAAAACCTGGATAGCCAAAGGAATTAAGGGACCTTTTATGACTTTATCACATATTAAACAGCTTGACAAGTTATTCAAGGCAATATACAAACGTTTGAGGTTACAATGCGTCGTTGGGAAAACCTACATCTGAAATACCATTTTAAGCCAGTCCAGGCGACAGGCACCTGTGGATAACTGGCATTTTAACAAACTACATGTACGGTGTTTGCACGCATATCCAATCCATCGGTTTATCCACCGATTGATCACCACTTTCGAATTTTGAATGTTCCTGCCTGAAAAGACGCAGAAACCTCTGATTGTCTGACATGTTAGCGCCGCGAGTTTCAAACCCGTACGAGATCGGTGGCCGCGCAAAGGGTATTCCCGCATACTGTAATGAGCAAAACAGGCAAATTTACTGGTCGTTTAAAGTACCCCTCACTCAAAAATTACATAACATTGTGACACGCTTTCAACACATAGTAACGGTTTAAGTCAAGCTATTGTACATGTCCTTGACCTGTTTGACACAAACAAGCGGCATGAACTATTCAAATGAGGAAGAGACCCTTATCAGTGAAAATCTTTATCTTGCAGCACCAAAATTATTTTCTCTAAACATACATCAATTTAAACATGCTCTATTACATCATACAAATGTTGTTTAGCAATATACATCAATATATTATTTTCAGCAAAGACGGGTTGGAATTAAACCAAATTTTAGTTTAGAGTTGATTTTCTAGGAGAGCGCCAAACTACACGTTGTGATGATAGTAAACGGCGACGATGTTTTCCCACGCTATAATTTACCTATAGAAAACCTGTTTTGGAACACTCCGTCTAGTAAGAAAATGACTATTCGGTTTGACCCAAAACATTTTGTTAGCATTTCGTCAAAAGATGGCCTCTAAATTTATTCACGCAAATACCTATAATTTGAATACTTCATTTATTCCCAATCGTTAAATGTTACGAGTCTGCAAAACTTCCTCCTTTAATGGCAGAAAAGAAGCAGGCGAAGAAATCGTTTTACGTCGCTTGTTTTCCGATTCGGGGGCTTCGGCTAAGTGCTTCATGAACTTATTTTTTTCCAGCAGCGGAACTGTATTACGGCGAATGACATTGAGATCTTTTGGGGGCGTGCGTTCGGCGGGTATAAAAGTGCTAGGCGAGTGCTTGTGGCAGGCAGCGATGTCCGACACCAAGCATCTTGAGGCGGAAGCCAACTCTCTTAGGAGGTGATCTATTTCTATCTCTTTTCTATATTCATTTTGCAGAGTTGCCTTTGCGGGCGTAGCCATCTCCACCATGGCTACCCTGACCTGTGTGCTGGCTGTACCGATGGTCTACAACTACATGCAGCAGATGCAGACTGTCATGCAGAAGTATGTTTCATTTCATTTCTTCTGTAATAGTTTGCTTCAGCGAGGTTGACTTCTGCAAGTCACGCTCTGGAAACATCTGGAGGGAGGTTACCCGCACTCAGGTCCTCGCCAAGGTCACCGGAGGAGCTCTTCGTAGCCGCCGTCAGGCTGGATACGGATCTGAGGGAGTTGAGGAGGGCCACCCTCTGAGCCAGAACCCCTCTGGCGGATGCTGCGGATGCGGAGTCTCTGCCGCTGGACCTCCTGGACCCCCTGGACCCGACGGAGAGCCAGGATCTGACGGACAGCCCGGAGCCCCCGGAAAGGACGGACCCAACGGACCCGAGGCCACCCCCGCTCCCCAGCACGAGTTCTGCTTCGACTGCCCCGATGGACCCCCTGGACCCGCTGGAAACGCTGGACCCAAGGGACCCAACGGAAACCCCGGAGCTCCTGGAGCCCCTGGAGCCCCTGGAAACGCTGGAGGAGACGGACCCGCTGGACCTCCAGGACCTGCCGGAAGCGACGGACAGCCCGGAAACGCTGGAGCTCCTGGAGCCCCCGGAACCGTTTGTTTTTGCACATTTATTTTAAACAACCTCTTTTCAGGTCGTCGACGTCCCTGGCCCTGCTGGACCCGACGGAGCTCCTGGACCCGCTGGACCTCCCGGACCCGCTGGAAACCCTGGTGCCCCTGGAACTCCCGGAAACGCTGGACCTCCTGGACCTGCTGGAGACAACGGAAACGCTGGAGCCGATGGAAAGCCCGGACCCGACGGACCCGATGGAGAGAATGGACCCGACGGAGACAAGGGAGGCTGCGACCACTGCCCTCCTCCTCGCACCGCTCCTGGATATTAGAATCTCAATTGACCTCATTAAATACTTTTTCTTTACATTCTTGGTTCACTACGCCATACTCAATGAGCCGAGCCTCAACAATGGTACATCAAAATGTATACGAAATTGTTACAACAGTTGGATCAGTTACACTATTTATTTATTGATAGATATTTATCTTACATTCCATACCGTTTGAAAACGCATTTTTGGCAATCTGCAACTTCTCTCGAGTTTGAAGATGTCTGCCTCAAAAATAGCGCAGCAAGAAAACTAGGTCATAAAAACAAAGTCAAAAGCGGAAGAACAAAACCGAACTGTTCGGCCTAGATCCCCTTTGTAACAAGCAATAGGCTTCAAGTCGCATTGGTACCTAATTTTAATAAAGCTAAGGTCATATTAGTTCATGTTCAGCATTGTATGTTAATTACAATGTAGATAGTTCAACTGATTTCGGTTTTTTTTTCATAATTTCCATTGCCGACCGAGACGTATTGACATATACTAAAAATACCACTTCACAGAAGGTTACCCTTTAAACACTTGGTGCAGGTTTGTGCTAACTTCAACTTACGTCCAATTTAGTAGGAGTTAAAATACTTCACAGGTATTTTGTTTGTAACCTCAAGTGTTTCAAAACTCGCAGTTGTATAGGAAATCGATTATGCCATGGGAGAGATTAGAGCGAAACATTGAAAATTTGAGGACACAATTTCGATATGGGGATCAATCTCAGAGCATGTAGAAGCAAACAGAACACAAAATCAAAGGTTTCAAAACCATAATTGCCAAGAGCATAGGTTTTAGAAACATTGTGAAATGTACCTGAACTGGAATCGAGAGGTAAAACCATGAAATGTCTAGTGCGTTGTAGTTGTTTTCAATTTTTTAAATCTTTCAAAATTTTCATAAAACATCAACAGTACCGTTTTTGAAACTAGAGGTTACCACAGTAAACACGTTTAGTTCTACAAGAAGATTAAGCATAAGCATCATTTTGTATGATATTTTTAGGAGATATATGTTGATGGAAGTTTTCTTTCCTACAGACTTTAAAACATTCAATCTGTGCAAGCATAAACTATAGCTAAGTTCTACAAACTAAAATTGTCTTCCTTAAATTGCATCTGAAGTGAAAACTGTTCATGTAGGGCTAATCAAGCTTCTCATTAGCGCCGAACACCTGCCGATGACTTTACAACAAGCTAGTGTTTGATGTTTTGCGCGTTAGCTGCCACACTAGCAAAACTGTATCTCCTAGCTTGACATTGAGAAACCCTGTGGAGGCGGGGCTGAGCGGTATAAAAACAGGTGCGATTCCAACGAACCACCGACTGTCATGTCTGACGAAAAACGACTAGAAGCCGAGGCCAACTCCCTCCGAACGTAAGTGTTCATCTTTAACTGCACATTCATTTTTCTTTAAACGAATGCTTCTCCGAAATCCAACCTTTCTCTTTAGGGTTGCCTTCGCAGGAGTCGCCATTTCCACTATGGCCACTCTGGTCTGTGTTTTGGCTGTTCCTATGGTGTACAACTACATGCAGCAGATGCAGACTGTCATGCAGAAGTATGATTCATCTCATTTCTTCTTAAATAATTTGCTTCAGCGAGGTTGACTTCTGCAAGTCTCGCTCTGGAAACATCTAGAGGGAGGTTACCCGCACTCAGGTCCTTGCCAAGGTCACCAGAGGAGCTCTTCGTAGCCGCCGTCAGGCTGGATACGGATCTGAGGGAGTTGAGGAGGGCCACCCTCTGAGCCAGAACCCCTCTGGCGGATGCTGCGGATGCGGAGTCTCTGCCGCTGGACCTCCTGGACCCCCTGGACCCGACGGAGAGCCAGGATCTGACGGACAGCCCGGAGCCCCTGGAAAGGACGGACCCAACGGACCCGAAGCCACCCCTGCTCCCCAGCACGAGTTCTGCTTCGACTGCCCCGATGGACCCCCTGGACCCGCTGGAAACACTGGACCCAAGGGACCCAACGGAAACCCCGGAGCTCCTGGAGCCCCTGGAGCCCCTGGAAACGCTGGAGGAGACGGACCCGCTGGACCTCCTGGACCTGCCGGAAGCGATGGACAGCCCGGAAACGCTGGAGCCCCTGGAGCCCCCGGAACTGTTTGTTTTGCGCATTTCTTTCAAGCAACCTCTTTTCAGGTCGTCGACGTTCCAGGCCCCGCTGGACCCGACGGAGCTCCTGGACCCGCTGGACCTCCCGGACCCGCTGGAAACCCTGGTGCCCCTGGAACTCCCGGAAACGCTGGACCTCCTGGACCTGCTGGAGACAACGGAAACGCTGGAGCCGATGGAAAGCCCGGACCCGACGGACCCGATGGAGAGAATGGACCCGACGGAGACAAGGGAGGCTGCGACCACTGCCCTCCTCCTCGCACTGCTCCTGGATATTAGAATCTCAAATGACCTCAATGAATATATCTTTTCAAAATATTGTTTGTTTTGTTCTCAAATTTGGTGCTCTATCAGAATCCTCTGCACGTATAACAAAATTTACATCTCAGTGTTAATAACAGCGAAATCTAAAAATGTGTTTTACTGCAGTAATCATTAAGTACTACGAAAAATGACGAAGGGCTCGGTGTGAAAGTTCTGATTTTTCAACGTGTAAGAAATGATTTTGAACCGCACAGAAATGTGGTAGAAAAGGGTAGGCCCAGCACAGAAATGTGGAAAATCAAAAACGGCGCTAATTCTTTAGAGTGAGAATAACGTGAGAGCACAGAGAATTACAAGTACGCAAAGCATCCCCAATCAAACAAAACCTAAAATGCTTTTCCAGCTTCCTGCATCATCTGGTCGGCGAAACAGTCGCTTGACACAGACTGTAAGTTAGTTATCCGGGCTTTGTTTCAATGCCAGCAATTCGGAACAATATCAGTATCAACTTTTCCACCCATAAGTCAGCCTTTTAAGATCTACGCTTCAAAATTAAACATCAAAAGAAGTCTTTTTGTCTTTCATAGAGTATTTTATGTATGTCAAGTTTTTAGAAACTTTGAACTAAAGAAGCACATCTAGGACCGTACGTAAATCTCTAAACCAATAACGGTGCATTAGGGCTGTTCTACGAAGTAAACGCAAAAGGGATGCCATTTATATGTAACAAAAAGGTGATAACAGAAAACAAATGAAAAGAACCAAATGCCTAGAAGCTTCAATTTCTGAAACAAGTTCTGAGAATGACAATCGGTTGAATTTTCGGTTAGATACACGACAGAAGCATCTTTACGCCAATTTGAAATAATCGGCAAAAAGGCAGCTTGGAATAAACAATTGGTGTCTATTCATTTTATAATAGTCGGTGTTTAACGATTGGTAGCTTTATTTGGAAGTGAGTGAAAAACACAACCCTCGAGCACTTACTGTTCAAAAAGCTAGTGTTTGATGCTTTGCGCCAGATGCCAATGAAGCAGAACTGTATCTGCTATCTTGATACTGAGAAGTCCTTGGAGGCGGGGCAACCGACTATAAAAGCAGATGCGAATACACCGAACCACCGACTGCCATGTCTGATCAAAAACATCTGGAGGCCGAAGCCAACTCTCTGCGAAGGTAAGTGCTTATTTTTAAGTGCATTTTTTGTATTTCTTTAATTTTCAAGCTTTTGTTTTAGGGTTGCCTTTGCTGGAGTCGCCATCTCCACAATGGCTACTCTCGTCTGTGTTTTGGCTGTTCCTATGGTCTACAACTACATGCAGCAGATGCAGACTGTCATGCAGAAGTAGGACTCACAAAACAACTTTGTAAATACTTGAGTTTAGTGAGGTTGACTTCTGCAAGTCTCGCTCTGGAAACATCTGGAGGGAGGTTACCCGCACTCAGGTCCTCGCCAAGGTCACCGGAGGAGCTCTTCGTAGCCGCCGTCAGGCTGGATACGGATCTGAGGGAGTTGAGGAGGGCCACCCTCTGAGCCAGAACCCCTCTGGTGGATGCTGCGGATGCGGAGTCTCTGCCGCTGGACCTCCCGGACCCCCTGGACCCGACGGAGAGCCAGGATCTGACGGACAGCCCGGAGCCCCTGGAAAGGACGGACCCAACGGACCCGAAGCCACCCCTGCTCCCCAGCACGAGTTCTGCTTCGACTGCCCCGATGGACCCCCTGGACCCGCTGGAAACGCTGGACCCAAGGGACCCAACGGAAACCCCGGAGCTCCTGGAGCCCCTGGAGCCCCTGGAAACGCTGGAGGAGACGGACCCGCTGGACCTCCAGGACCTGCCGGAAGCGACGGACAGCCCGGAAACGCTGGAGCTCCTGGAGCCCCCGGAACCGTTTGTTTTTGCACATTTATTTTAAACAACCTCTTTTCAGGTCGTCGACGTCCCTGGCCCTGCTGGACCCGACGGAGCTCCTGGACCCGCTGGACCTCCCGGACCCGCTGGAAACCCTGGTGCCCCTGGAACTCCTGGAAACGCTGGACCTCCGGGACCTGCTGGAGACAACGGAAACGCTGGAGCCGATGGAAAGCCCGGACCCGACGGACCCGATGGAGAGAATGGACCCGACGGAGACAAGGGAGGCTGCGACCACTGCCCTCCTCCTCGCACTGCTCCTGGATATTAGAATCTCAATTGACCTCAATGAATACTCTTTTCTTATAATTTGTCCGACGTTCGCAAATATGTCTGCAGAATTTTGTGGTCATTCGGTTATCTACAGTAATAATCGAAGAAGAAGGTTTATTCCGTTTTTGAAGGGCTGGGTAAGGGAAGGACTCTCAAAACACTGACTTTAGAAAAACATACAAAGTTTCTTCCTGCCACTTTTGAGGGACAATTCAAGTATCAGGGAACATGACGCTCTTGAGCATGACTCCTCCATCGGCTCTAAGGTTGTTTCCAATTAGAATCTCAGACTGCGTACGGTCAGCGAGGAAGAGAATGCACTAGAGAAAACGGTTTGTTCGTGTAATAGACATGAAATGAACCTTTCCGATATCCTCTGGCTGCCCGATTCGGCCGAGAGGAAGGAAACCAACCATGCTTTCGAACATCTGAAAAGATATGTTCAAAGAGCCCCTCTGAAACTTTAGGCTCACCTTGTCCTGATCTTCTTTTGTAGCTCCGCCGGTAAGAAAAGCGTTTGTGACCACTGGGCCAGGACTGTAAAATGCTTTTTACATGTAATAACTACAAGAACAGCCCAGGTTTTCAGATAAAGCTCACCTGACCGAGTTAACTCGAATTCCCTTTTTGATCAAACTGCCAGCCATCTGAACTGTTATCTGGTCGAGCGCCGATTTTGCAGCGCTGTAGTACGGCATCTTAAAAATTGTTTTAAATTGACACTTTAGTTAATGCATTTTTCTTTATAGTATAATTGATAGTTACCCCATTTACAACGTGAGAAGCGCAGATGGACGAGACATTGACTATGGCACCCTTAGTCTTTTCGAGGTAAGGAGTAGATAGTTGGGATAGACGAACTACCCTGCATTTGACGTTTGCTTTTAAACACGCTGACAAAACTTACGATTTTACATTCAGCTCCATCATGTTGTCAAATTCTGATACAGGAATGTCGAAAATGGCCTTTCCGAAGTGTTCAAATGAGCCTCCACCAGCGTTGTTTACCTAAAATTACACATGGTTATTATCAGTTCAACCGATTTTCTAATTATCATACACCGGTTCACCTTGAGGCAGAGTCAGAGCCAGAATCAAAAAAATAAAAATGGGAAATGGTGAAAAAGAGACAGATAAAAGGATACACAGAGATTGACAGCTAGACATACATATAGACTGGTACATAGATGAATAGAGAAAAGAGGCATATATAATACAGTGGACAGAGAAAGAGAGAGAGAGAGAGAGAGAGAGAGAGAGAGAGAGAGAGAATGAATGAATGATCTATGCCATTGTCCTGTTGTTGTTGTTTTTTTTTTGTTGCAAAAACTTCGGTTAAAATCCACTATAAAACTGACAGAAGTCAAGACAAACTCACCAGAACATCGATCTTTCCAAACTTTTCCACGGTTGCGGAGATTAACTTCTCGTTGAAATCCGCATCAGTTATTTCTCCGATGAGCTTAAATTAGTAAAAATAAATCGGCACTATAGTATCCCAAACCTCTTGAATGTCATCTATCTTTGCTCCAGCGTTCATGCACAACTCTTTTGTCTCCTACAACGTCGTTTTAAGCTTTGGCCGTCAAACAAGCAAATTACCTCAAGCGATGTCGCATTTCTGCCAGTGATCGTTACTTTCGCGCCGTGCTGAGCGAAGAGAACTGCTGTACCTCGGCCAATTCCGTTCGAGGAGCCTAAGTTACTTTTTCCTATAAAACATAGAAGCACAGCACTCACCTGTGATAACAACGACTTTGTCAGAGAAGAAACTCATTTGGCAGACTTAGTCAAAGAGACAAAAATACTACAACTGACTGATGGGTTGTTTAGTTAGTGCGCGCTACTTATACGTTCAGATAGCGGCAAAGTTCATACACTCTGTGTGTCTGCGTATCTCTTGAACGCCGGATTGCACAACCAAGCAACGGGATTGCACAATTGATGTCAAAAAAACACCAATACATCTTTAACAAGACTCAAATACAAGACCCGGTCGACTGGAGAGCATCAGGGACTAACAATAAGTCAACGTTTTATTGGATTTTGGAGACCTGAGCCGGTTATGCACGACATAGCACATTTCTTGCATTGTTACTTAGTATGTCAATGAGACATGTTGTTTGAAATGAAAGAAAGAAAGACAGAGAGACAGAGAGACACAGAGAGTATAAGGGCAAAATCAGAGTTAGTCTTGATTACGATTTCACCGCTATTTTTAATTGCATTTTTAAGTAACAGTTGGACTCGACCACAAAACCAGTGCCCTGTACAAATTAGGTTGTATATGTTTTTTCAGGACCAAGAGAAAAGTTAAGATTAACAAACATAGCAGTTCGTCCATGATTCAAACCCGCATTACACGTTTTTCTGCCGCAAGATCACTACAACAATCACGACTTTGATGCTTGGCGCGCTAGATGTCCTACTAGAAAAACTGTATTTCTTAGCTTCCTTTTGAGAAGGTCGTGGAGGCGGGGCAAAGAATATAAAAGCGGGCGCAACTGAACCGAACTATCAACTGCCATGTCGGATCAGAAGCATTTGGAAACTGAAGCCAACTCCCTTCGAAGGTTAGTTCCTCGTTTGCCAAAGAAGCAGATGGTTACGTTTAGGGTTGCCTTTGCTGGAGTAGCCATCTCCACTATGGCCACTTTAGTCTGTGTTTTGGCTGTACCGATGGTGTACAACTACACGCAGCAGATGCAGACTGTCATGCAGAAGTATGTTTCATCAAATTTCTTGTTGAATATTTTGTTTCAGCGAGGTTGACTTCTGCAAGTCTCGCTCTGGAAACATCTGGAGGGAGGTTACCCGCACTCAGGTCCTTGCCAAGGTCACCGGAGGAGCTCTTCGTAGCCGCCGTCAGGCTGGATACGGATCTGAGGGAGTTGAGGAGGGCCACCCTCTGAGCCAGAACCCCTCTGGCGGATGCTGCGGATGCGGGGTCTCTGCCGCTGGACCTCCCGGACCCCCTGGACCCGATGGAGAGCCTGGATCCGACGGACAGCCCGGAGCCCCTGGAAAGGACGGACCCAACGGACCCGAAGCCACCCCTGCTCCCCAGCACGAGTTCTGCTTCGACTGCCCCGATGGACCCCCTGGACCCGCTGGAAATGCTGGACCCAAGGGACCCAACGGAAACCCTGGAGCCCCTGGTGCCCCTGGAGCCCCTGGAAACGCTGGGGGAGACGGACCCGCTGGACCTCCTGGACCTGCCGGAAGCGACGGACAGCCCGGAAACGCTGGAGCCCCTGGAGCCCCTGGAACCGTTAGTTTCAGAAATGTTCGTCTCTAAGCAAAACTTTCAGGTCGTCGACGTCCCTGGCCCTGCTGGACCCGACGGAGCTCCTGGACCCGCTGGACCTCCCGGACCCGCTGGAAACCCTGGTGCCCCTGGAACTCCCGGAAACGCTGGACCTCCTGGACCTGCTGGAGACAACGGAAACGCTGGAGCCGATGGAAAGCCCGGACCCGACGGACCCGATGGAGAGAATGGACCCGACGGAGACAAGGGAGGCTGCGACCACTGCCCTCCTCCTCGCACTGCTCCTGGATATTAAAGACAACACCAATGAAATCATTAGATCATATAGTATTACAACTACTAAAATTATTTGCAGAAGCAGACATGTTTTTATAAGAAGTCGCACTTCTTACATCATCCGGAGGTCCAAGTATAAAATATAATCGTGTTTCTACGTATGCTGATCTTAGTACAGATTCTAGTGATTAATGCGCATCGGAAGTGGCAACGCTCGTGCATTAACACTTATCAGAGAAGTGCCAAATTGGAGGTTTCTTCCTGCTCATTGCTTCCTTCGCGCTCTTCTAATGCAGTTGACATCTCTCGTCATTGGCCTTTTGGTTTTGCCAGCTATCAACTCACTCAGATGCTTCAAAGCTGGTAAGTTACTTTATTCTTTTTTTAAACTATCTTACTCAGTGGGTACCAAAGACTTTCGCCCCAGTTCATTTCATAGCACAGCATGCATGGGACATGTTACAAGTTGCTACAGGTTAGCTTTGCTTAACTTTCAAAACAGTGGTTCAGTCTGACAACAAAAGAGGACGTGGTAGGTCACATTGTGGAAGGTTCGGAATTCGACTGCGACAATCAGAATGTGTGTGCGGTAGGAGTTTTCAAAAATTCAATATTATAAAAACTTCAGGGCCTTGAAGGAACTTGTATGACTCAAGCAAACTCCGTTCGTTGCTGTTGCACGCTTGACAACTGCAACACCGCCAAAAGGACAGTCGTAATCAATTCCGCCATGAAAGTCACTTCATCCGCAATCCGCCACGGCTTTGTTGTTGTTTTGCTTATTTGCCTGTTCTTTTGATTTCAAGTACCTCTAAATTTTGTCAAGGTCAATATGAAAAAGATTTAACCAAATACCTTCCATATACGCTTATATAAACGTCTTTTGTAACTTATCTGAATAAACATTCTTTTCCCTTTTTTGTGCTCAAGAGTCTTGTTGGCCAACCAACAAGATTATTTATTTTGCGTTTTACTATAATATATATCCAACAAACGATTCGCCATTGACATATTACAGGAAGCACGAAAAGAAAATCAGATGCCTTTTTTGGGGGGTTTCTCTGCGCACTCCTTATTCCGCATACCCTCTCACGCTTATTTAATGACGCCACATTTGATCAACCGCTGCTGTATGCGGTACCACGTACCCACCATTCTTTAGCCTGCATAAAAAGGCGATTATTCTTTGAAGACCCACTATACATTCTGAGGTCAGCACAATAAATACATAAAGCGGTCTTTCCCAAATGAAAAGCAGAAAGCGGCCTGAGGTTGCTATAAAAATCAGAAAAAGGCCTGAGGTCACAAAAAAAACCAGAAAGCGGCCTGAGGCTACCAGACGACGTAGAAACTGCCCAAGGTCACCTTCTATCTAAGTTATCTAAAAATTTACCAAAACTTTCTGGAAGCTCAGGCCCGTTTGCTGAAAACCTTCTGTCGCAAAAAGTTTGCAGAAGAGATTTCGAAATTTAAGTTATGATCAGATGCTTATGAAACATGTTATACGCGCCTGTATTTTGTTCCCACTGACCCACAAGGAAACCCGAAAATATATAAACAATAATAACAGTCATAAACCTTTACTGAACAATATACCCGAATAACTCATTGGAAACGATGAGATTAACTGACCAGTCAACACAGAAACTCTCTACATCACCAAGACAACAAGAACTGTAGACTAGTGGATGTAAACGCCAAATGAACAACTATAGTCCTGTCTACTGAAGAGTCGGATAATAAAAGTTCCCCGTGTGGAACCAAGTGGGAGTGCCGGGGTAAGGGAGCAGGGTAACCACTTCACCGGTGGTCGTAGCCACGTTCTTCTGAAACGGAAATATTGTTTGAAAAACTGTAAATCATGTCGTACCGTTTTTTCCCTGTAGTAGATGCACTTGTCGTAGTATCCCGGGAGGAGAACGTCGAAGAAGAAAGCCCCCTCTTCCATGGCGGTGATTTCGTGGACGTTGCCTGAAGACTCCATGCGTAATTAAAATTTCCAAAGTAAATTACCTTCCCAAGGACCGAGGTACTTGCACATCGAATTCTCGTCTACAATGATCTCGCCTTCGTAGCGGAACTTGGTCCATTTCTCGGGCTGCAGCGAGTCCTCGTCCACGAGGGGAGTGAATGTGCGGATCTAAAAAATCTCTTATACAATTGTAAGATGGACACTTGCCTTGACGGAACCACGAACACATTTGAGAAAGGCGTGCATGTAGGGATGGTTGTGAAGCGGAATTTCAGCACCCTTCTTTCGCAGTCCGAAGGCGCTGATCGTACTGAACCTGTTCTGCTCGCGAAGCTCCGCTGAGTTCACGTCCTCCTCCATGTTCCAGCTTTCTTCCGGCGACGGCAGATATCCTATAAGACACTTGACTATTTACAATAAGCTTCAAGACCAACCGATCATGGACTCAGTGACGGTGCTTATGAGGGCAACAGCACGATCAACAGCCTCTTTGTCCCCATTTGCAATACGACCAGCCAGACCATCAACTTCCTGAAGCACAGCTCGAAATCCAGTGCGACACCCCCCGCCAAACGCATTCATCCTGAATAGGTCTGTCTATTTCTAACTATCCAAAATTTTACCAAATACATGGTTGAAAACAACAACCTCACTCAGAAAATTATGAAAAAAACTTATAAATATATTTTCATTAAACTCTGGAACAAACAAGAACAAAAGTGAAAGAGGGAATGCAATACCTAATACAACCACTATCATTCAATAAATCTCATACATATTATGACTGATGACACCTGAAAATCATAAAAACAGCACCCAAAGAAAAGGCACAGGAAATGAAATTATGCATGGCTAGATAAGGCGACCAAAGGGATAACCGGGAATGGGGGATAACCGGGCAAAAGGCACTGAAGCCCTAAGAAAGATACTTTAACGATGGGTCATAACCGACAAAAATGTCGGATTTGGGGTCAGGAAAAGAGATACTCCAAGGAGTCACTTCACAATTATCCGTGCAAACCGCCAGGACGGAGTAGAAGTTGTCGACTAATTGGGTGAACAAGCTAGGGTCTGATGTGTCAAAGACAGGGAACGACACTTTAGCAATCGAGGCTTTCCCATCGCCAATCAGAACTGTCCAAATCCCAGGAACGCGCACTTTTGCTTCTAACGAAGACAGTTCGAGTGAAGAGAACTGGGTGCCGTAGATGGAATTGTACGGAGCCACCGACTGAAAAAAAAATAGAAATGGAAATCATGAATTCACTAACCTGATTAGCGACGACGGTTCCGGCACTGTTGATCCAAGTGAGGGTGACGGCAGGGCTAGTTTTGGTATCGTCAGTTGTGGTCGATAAAGAGGGCACACGACTCCATCGGAGAGCAATAGTCGGACTACCACTCTGAAAACTACCCGTAATTGGGAAAAAGTGCGCAACTTACAATGTCCGTATAGGCAGTGAATCCTCTGAAAATCTCCTCCTTGTGATCTATGTTGATGCCAAATTGTGCCACCTGAAAATAGAAAAGTTTGTATGAAAAATGCATTAAACTTACTACAAGCTCAAACCCGTCCACAATCGCTGGGGGAGTCAGGGACCCGCGAAGTAGCCGTTTCGCTAGAACTTGGGCACGACCGTCAGTTGTCTAAAACATATTACAAAGGGAACATAAGAATGAATACCTGTACAGTTAAAATAATCCTGTGATCAGCCTTTGAATTCTCCTTGTGAACGTCAATTCGCAAGACAGAAACCACCTTCGCAGACGGAATCATCTTCTTGGAAAGTGCTTCGGCGAGCAAAAAGTTGGCGGATGCTGAAACCCAAATGTATGGGTTGTTGAATATAACTTACAGTATCCATCAATATCAGCCTTGTAAAAGTTCACGAAAGTGGAATTGAAGGAAGCGTGGGACGTTTTCAAGAGATCTTTCCTGAAAAAAAAGAAAGTTAAATGGAAACCCGAATCAATTACCTGAAGCGATACACCTGTGACTCAGCTATGGCGATGGCATCAATATCGACCAAGCTCTCGAATTTCCTAGCAATGTACTGAGCTTTCTCAAGTACTTTCTGAAATAATCACTTTCAATAAGAAAATGTTATGAAACAAACTCACATCTAGACTGAATTTGGAGGCATGAGCTGCTTTGAAAACGAGAGGAGAGCACCCACACCAGTCCACGACTTTCTTCAGGCTCGCACATCGACAACCTAAGGATTCAGTAAGTTTTCAGCGAGAAAAGTGCAAAGTACCTTGTTTGCGGTTCCAGTTGGTGAGTCGCAGATGAGAGCTGATGATTGTCTCACAAAACGGCGAGTTGTAGGCTAGCTGAAAACATTCTACTTTGTGATTGAAAAAAGTTCGTACCGTGTGGAAAAAGCTTTCAACAGGCAGGATGATCGATGAAAACAAAGTTCGCATTTTGGAAGGCAGCTCTTCGTCCGACACCGAGTATTTCGCAAAATCCTTGTGGAGAACAAGCCAGTCCGATCCACCGTCGAGGCGAAGCCGCTTCGGAAAATCATCTCTGAACACAAAGATACAACAAATAATATATGCCAACCTCTTAGCTATCCGCCACATTCGTTCTTCACACTCCACGAATACGTATTCAAATCCTTGCTTTTGAATGAATCTGGCAGTATTGTATCCATGACTCGCCAAGAAGGTCTTCCCATTGTTCCTGAAAAGTGGTGATTTTCCTGGCATAAGGTCGGATTCTGCGGTTTCAAGTGACCTCAGGCCGCTTTCCGCTTTTTCCGGTGACCTGAGGGGTCCGACTACCCCACGTTCCCACTTGCTATAGAGGTAAACTAACTTCATCAATTGTGCTTCCAGCTCTCCTAACGACAACACCGGAAAGTCACTCTCCGACAGATTGATGAGGTAATCCCAGGTGGAGAAGTAAGGCATTGTCAACGACCGGCGAATTGAATCTAAGAACAAACCATAACTGATGCAATATCAACCAAAACCTACCTTGGACCATTTGTAGAAGGGAAGCCCCGCCCCAAATAGTACTATGCCCATCTGGTGCAACGTAAACATTCGGGAGCAACGCGGCGACAGCTTTCATTTCTGAAATGAACTAACATCGGAAATAAAGCAAAAGGAGCTTGCCTGTGAGCATGTATAACTGACGCTGGTCAACGTGAATGTAGTACACATGGCGTGGAGAATAAATAGCCTTCAGAAGCCGTTTCACCTTAATGGTCCCTATCGTTTAATGAAAAGTAATATGAAACAACCTGTCTGTCGTTGCGCCCATTCAACTGCAACAGGAACATAATCCTCACAGAAGGTGAGTCAGGTGGAAGGCTGTTGGTATCCACATATGTTGCCTTCGGATTGTTACTTTCGCCTGAATTGGTATCAAAACAGTAGCTTTAAAAAACACACTTTTCAGTCCTGTGCGGTAGACGTTTATCGCGTTGAAACCTCCGCAAACCGAACTGGCATTTCCTGGACAAGCATAGGCAGCACACTTGCTGTCGGGAAGAGGTGACGCCTCAAGTTTGTTGCCGCAGAAACACTCATGACCGTATTCAATTCCTAAAACAGCTTAATGAAAAATAGTGAAAATCAATACACACCGAAGTAGACGAAACCGGCTCGATAGCAGAAGGCTTGGCATTTCTCCGCCGAGTTATCCGCTTTGAAATCGTACTGGAATCCTGTCAATGTCCTATTCTTCGCGGAATCCGAATAGCAGCCAACATACGCACCAATCAATTGCGAATCTGAAATATATTAACTGAGGATAACAAAAAGACAATTTACCGTGATTGTCACAGGAACTCTCGGGGAATGTATCGTGGAAAAGGTTGTTCTTCAGCTTACACGCGGCCTCTGTGAGCTTAAACAAACGAAAATTAATAAGAACGATGTAAAACTAACCTTTAACCGGCAAGACTCTGAACGGACGCGTGAAAGAGCACTCAGAGCTAGGGGGTCTTCTATTTCGCACGAATACAGATCAATTTTTGACGGTTTCTGAAAATAAAATATAGAAAAAAAAAACACGGAATAAATAACCAACCGGCAAAGTGGGAGCAACCTGAGGTACATCGGACCCTTGCTGATCTTGCAAGTAGCGATAAATGCAGGCCAATTGAAAGAAGAAGAAGAATAATGAGGCTGCCACCCAGAAGAAGGTCCTACCCAATGGACCTCGTGGCATTATGCAATCTGAAAACCGGGAATTAAAACAATAATCTTCCAACCTACAGATATGTAAATCTAGAAATAACCAAAGCGGCACGTGCAATGCAATAAAAAGTGGAAGTGTTTACGAAGTCACATCTGGAACAAGTACACGCCTCCTGCAAGTGGTTTAGCCATTACACACGGACCACACATTTATTATTAAAACCCCATTCGGAGAAAAAGTGGAGGAAAAGCAATCAAATACGACACAAGACATGTTAGCGATACAATGGACATGGCTGAATAGCAAGCACAGGGAAACGACACAACTGCTGCACAAACAACACCTGATGCGAGCAGTATTAATGAAAATTATTTTATAATTATTGATTATTGTACAAAAACAAGAAAACATACAAAAAAATAACACAAAAATTCATTAATTTTTCATTTAAAGATATATTTTGGTCTTTTTTGTATTTTATAAACATAATTTATAAAAATAATGAATTTTTAAATATTTTTCACTCAATTATAATTGAAAAGTTAGTTTAAAAATGTAAAAATTATAAAAAGAGATGTAAAATGAGAAGAAATTAAAACGAGCACACAGGCGGCGACAAAAAAATACAAATTCAAATCCAGGCCGACTGGGCGGAAATGCGGCTTCAAGGGAGGGGAAGGAACCTCACGGACAATTGCGTACCAGCTGCTGACAGCTTTATTTCTACGAACACAATGTTTCTTTGCCTTTCTAACATATTTTATATCAGCCCAAATAAGATCAGCCCAAATAAGATAAAATACAATTAATATATAATATATTAACACAAAATTTGAAAATAGTAATATTTGCGTGTAAAAAATCAGATTTTTAAAATTTTTCTTTTGTTTGTTTTAAAATTACCATTTTTTTATTTTCTTTAGGAGAAAATTAAGAATATTTTTCTAAGAAAAAACGAAATAGTGTATAACAGAATGTGTCGTTGAATGTATAAAACTGCCGCGGGCAAGCGTTATTTGGAGCGAACGGAGCCGGCGTTTATAGTGACTAATATCAACCCCCGTCTTTCTGATTCACACGTTTTGTAAATGTTATAGTTTGCCCGAAATGAATACAAGCACGGTTAGAAAGTGTTTTCAGATGTTGTTTATCTTGATATTTTGCGTCTGTGTCACGACTGCCGTTCCCGATTTCAATGCGATCAAAAGAGAAAGTTCCGCCCTATTTCTTGAGGAAAATGGAGATCAAACTACAGTTTCTTCAGTGAACAAGTAAGAAATGAAGGTTAAAACGAAACCAAACGCCTTGCAGAGAGGTGACATCAGCAATGGGAAACCAACTTTTGGACATTCTTGACTTGGATGACACACCAAAAGTTAAACGAACCAAGCGGCACGAGACAATGGCTACCTACATGGCTGATTTCTACGAGAAAATGGATAAAGAGGAACACAAGTCAGTAAAAACACCGTTAAAAGAGACAAATCCAATTTCTAGAGCCTCTTGTAGCAGTGGAAACTGTGAACTTCACGAGTGGGTAGCTGCCGACGGAATTGTTTCAATCTCCCCAGGTAAATCCATACTTTTATGGTTTTAAATCCTTTTTAAGAACACGTAGAAACTATGGATGGTGATGTGTACAAACTACGATTTTCTGGGAAAACGGCCTTAACCACCGGATCCTCCAAGAAGACCCTAATTGTGGCACAACTGCAGATTTTCCTTACAAGCCACCAATTCCCAGTGAAAATTTGGGTTAGCAACAAAGAGTGAGTTTTCCCAAAGATTTGATTTTCAATTGTTTTAGATCATTTGACAAGTCCCAGGTGATTCTATCACCAACAACCAACCACGTTACGATGAATATAACTGACATGATTCGTGGATGGCTCAAGCCTGATACCGAACCCATTCTTTATCTCAGATTAGACCTAGGTATATTTCTTCTAGTTTCCTTAAATCAAACTCTAAGATGGACATCCTGCAACGGAGCCTATGCAAATGGAAGCTTTTGTAGTTGTGGCATTCAGAGAAGGTGATTTTCTTTCTTCACCCCCTTTATGTGTTTTTCAGCATTCCGAACTCCTATCAGACAACGCAACAGAAGATCTTTCCATGTTTCTGACAAGAGCGCCTCTAATCCCTTTCCGTCCAGCCCTAAGAAACAAAGAAAACCAGCTTTGGTTGAGGAAGACGAAAGTAAGTTACCCCAATTATATCCATCCAGCTGAGTGAAACTTGATCCTTCAAACCGCCGAATGCTCAGTTTACTCTCGAAAGTGGGCACCAGGGAATAGAGTGCATGTAGGCTGGCAGTAGCAAAGCCCCATTTTCTAGTCAGTTAAAAATATTTAAAGAACTGTTTTAAGGAAAACGAAAAAGGAGGTTTCAGTAGAGTAGTGATTGATCGTTTCAGTCAAAGATGAAGGACATTTGCCATTGTTGGTGAATCTAGATTATTCGGCGGCAAATATCGACAATGGCATAAAACACTTTTATGACGCGATATAAAACACATTCTATTGCGGGAAACTAAAGGAATCTACATTTCTCTCTCTCATTCTCTCTTTCTCTCTCTCTCTCTCTCTGTCTGTCTGTCTCTCTCTCTCTCTCTCTCTCAATCTCTCTCTCTCTCTCTCTCTCTCTCTCTCTCTCTCTGTCTCTCTATGACTATCTATGTGTCTTGAATTTGGCAAAAAAACGCGCTGTTTTCTGTGTTGTATAGACTTTATTTTGCTCCTGATCATGCGTTCTCACATTAATTGGAAAATGTATCATTAAACCCCATCCTTCCACGTTGCCAGGACCTAAACTAATTAATCACATCATTCTCAGGCGAGTTCAATGGCTGCCGAAAGCACGGCCTCTACGTCAGTTTTGATGACCTCAACTGGAAAGAATGGCTAATTGCCCCAGCTGGTTACTCGGCCTACTTCTGCGGGGGAACCTGCGAATTTCCTCTTCATAACCGGATGAATGCCACAAATCATGCAATTGTCCAAACTTTGGTAACTACCCTATCCTGCTACCCATTTAATCTATATTTCAGGCCCATCTGGTAGACCCAGAACGTGCTCCAAAAGCCAAATGCGCTCCAGTTCAACTATCTCCATTGAAGATTCTCTTCATTGTCAACAATGGTGACGTGGTGATGAAGAGATTCAGAGACATGGTTGTAACTGAATGTGGCTGTCAATAACTGGTCTGCTAGTCAATTCATGTAATTTCTTGCCTTTCTTTTTAGTGTACATACCTTAGCACATGTATTCCATGACACTGCACTTAGTGTAATCGTTAGTTGTTACTTGTTTAGAACCCCGGTTGCTTCCCATCTCACATTGTTTCCGTTCTCAAACTCCAAAGCATAACTGAACTCGGTGCTATTTGAGCTCAACGCTGCATTTAATAAATATTTATTCATATACTCTCTATTTATTAAATTGTTGGAACAAGTGAAATATTGAGGAAAGATAAGTGTAAAGCGTTACACGAGATGTTGAGATACAGTAAGAACAAGTTAAACACAAAAACCATTTTTTCGGTGCCTACTTCATTTCATCCATTGTTTTTTGCCTTCTCCATGGGGTTGGAACAACCACAAGTAGGACTGTAATAGCGTAGAGAATTATGGCAATCATGGAGAAGTTGTAGATGAGGTCCAGATGTGTTTTACAGTTAAGAACCCAGTAGCATCCATTAAGTCTGAAATTATGGTAAATTTAGTATAATGTTAAACTAGCATTTTAAAGAGTTACTACTGTTGTTATTACAGGAATACCCTAGCTCACTAAGTACTACTTCCTTATTTCTTTAAGAAATTCCTCAACTTATAACCTTAAAGTCATAACCTTAAAGGTTTAAAAACTACTTTAACTAATCAAGATCCACTACTTCAACTCTTAAGAAATACATTAGTATAAGATGAGCTTTTACAACCATTCCTCAAAAATTACCTTTACTTAAAGAGTCACCACCTAATTTTTTATACTTTCTTAGCTCATCAATTGCCACAACCTAAACTTTTTTTTTAAAATTTCCTATTTTTATTAGCTAGTTGTTGAAAATGTTATAGTACGAGCAAAAACGTTACAAAAACTTACGTGGGCCCATCAGCTCCCATCACAATATATTCCGTATGTCCAATGATCGCTTGAATCGAACAAGCCAGAAATGAAACACATCCAATCGCTCTATGAATCGGCATAAAACTCTGTTTTACTTTTAGTGAAACTCCAGGAATCAGGAAGTTTATTGCTCCAAAAAGGAACTAAATTACTTTTATTTCCACAAAGCACTGAATTTTCTGACCTGAATAACGTAGACAGCCATAACGGCAAGCCCAATCCAACTGTGCACAGAGACGAAGTGGTGTTGTTGATGTAAATTTTTTTGCATTATGACAACAGCTAGGGCAGTGGAGAAGAAGGCCATGGCTAAGAGGTGGAACACGACGTGGATAAACTTTGAGAGAACTTTTGCTTCGTGTCGATAGAGACGATAGGATAGAAGGGCTGTAAACAAAAAGTTACTATATAAAGATTTTGCACTTATATAGACAAATTTGGCATGCTTTGTAAATTTGTGTGTTTGAAAACAATTTTTTTCAATTTCGAACACAGCTCTTCGTTATCATCTCAATTTTGCTTACTGTACTGTGATTTAGTTTACCGCTCTTCAATAGTTTAAAACAAAATCAATTTAAGTTAGTTTAATTTGAGGTATTTACAAGTATTTCACTTTTCAATTTAAAAAAAAACGAAAGCCCACATATTAATTTGATCATTGACGCAGAAAAATGAAGTACCGAGCAAATAAACTTAAATTGATATTTTTAAAAAGTTTTTGAAATAATAAATTAAGTAATTCGAATCTGTTTTCGTTGTTGTCTTTCACTTTAAAAAGAATAGCCTCTTATAAATTTGAAAAAAATTAAAACAACTTTGATATCTATTTCATCGTTTTATCAAAAAATCAATTATGCGCTCTATTCCAATAATTACTTTCGTTTAGCCGTGACCTTATCGCTTTGTTTTCGGTCGGCGGTACATAGTACGCGCATTTCGTAGTGTCGCCTCGCCTTTTCCTTAAAAACCCTTTTCTCCTCCAATACGTGACATTTCACTTTTATTATTTCACCTACCCTCTCCTTGAAAGAACACCAATCCGATTGTCATGAAAAATCCATGAAAATTCTTTAAACTCCAAGTGTTTTTGTCATTTTTATCCGGCCACACAATTCCTGTTCCGACGCTGTTGAACACGTATCCTGCAACGATTTCTCTATCAGCGGTCTTTTGCGGATAATCGCAACAAGCCCGCGTCGTAAATGCAGGCCGCGGCCAACTTTATAACGCACCTGAGAGAATCACCATTGAAAAGCCAAATATTTGTGATAGAGACACAAAAAGTTCAAAAATCGCATTCTTTCGGGTCCGGATGATGGAAACTATTGATGACATTTCTGAAACCTTTAAGATTTTTGAAAAAAAGCAATGTTGGTAGTACAGAAGTTTTAAGGGAGGAAATGTAGTGTAAAAGGACATCTGTCCATAAGGGAGGGGCGCTGTTATCGCGAATTCCTGACAATTTAAGGCTATTGTGGACATAAGAACGTGAATCACATCTGTTCAAATAGTCATACGACTCATCCATTCAGATTCCAATGAAATCAAGTCGTCTTAAAAATGACTGAAAACTCACACAAAGGAAATCTTTTTTCGAAAACAATAAAACTTAAGTTACTTGAAAATTGAGACACTTTAAAATTGTTTGACTACTTCAGTTTAAAATACTTTTCTCTATATTTCATAAATTTCATTTTCAAAGGGCAATTTTTCATACTAACGGAAAGCGTGGAAAAAGCACTTGAAAAAAGTTTTAAAAAAGCAGGTCGTCTTAGCTCTAGGACAAAAAAATAATAGGCTTAAGAGGTAAAACTATTTAAGGCAACCATCTTATGCTAATTGTTATGAGAAAAACAGTTTAATGTTTTCGGTACAACAAGATTTTTTTTAAAAATTTTAACCTTTTAGGTACTTTTCCAAAAAAAATGCAAAAAAAAAGTTTATTTAGCATAATTTGTAAGCAAGAAGATAAATTTCAAAACCGACTTGACCGGCCAGGCCATTGCGGAGAAAATTGAGAAGACGCGAATATGAGAAAGACAAATTTGAACTAAAATTAGGTCTTTTCAGTCAAATTTAGTCAAATTTAAACATATGTATTCGTAAAGTCTGCAGGTAAAATGATGTATGCTATAGAAAGAAGACTTTAAGTTTTTTATTTGAAAAAATGAACGTTTTTCTGATGACACTGCGCTAACAATTACATTTGCACAAGGCTAAACCAAAAACCGAGTAAGAGGTTAGAGTGGCTTGGCCGGAGACTGAAAGACACGCGTTATCTGCATCGATAGCACGCCGGTCCTTGTTTGAGTTGGCATCGGTTTTGCTGTTTCAAAAGCCTTCACACTTCTTCCGCCCACGATAAAGATGCCTCATTCCGTGTTCCTTTTTAGATGAGATGTCGGCTTATGACCTATGTTTTGCAAATCCTGCTGAGTAAGTATTCGGCTAAAGAGTTGAGAAGGCTAATGTGGAAAAAGAGAAATTTACAACTTCGACTTCAACATTTCAACGGACAGGGGTGAGTTCCCTTTTTTCTTTGATCTACATTTTTAGATCAATTCATCTCCATCCTCTTAACTTTTGCACTTATGGACTACTACCCGGTCAAATTGTCTATGTCTCTCTTTCTTATAAAACAAGTCAAGGTATGTTTTCTCCAAAACACATGTTTTATTCACATTTTTAGGAATTTCCAAACACGTTGAACGACTTTTTGTTGCCCAATCGCTTTCATATCTTTCCCCAAATGAGTTTCTATTAGGAGACTATGATAGGATCAATTTATTCGGGTATCAAGACGTTGTGATTTCAGCTGAACTGGATGTGAGTAGCCTCAGCTTTACAATAAAAAAAGAAAAATTAGGTTATTCTACCGTACCCTTCGTCCCCCATGTCCTACAGTAAGCTATCTAAACCGGATACTGTGCGTTTGGCTCCTATAAAGCAAATTTCTGGGAAGGTATACTCTTTCTCATTTTATTTTTAACTGTTTTTCCAGACCTCCCAGCTATTTGGGCCTTCCTTAATTGATTTACTCAATGAACCCAGGATTGTCTACAAACATGATGTTCTGGTTCTCCAATCGGAGCATGTCCTCTCAGGAGAGAATAGTTTTCAAACTGTTCGAGTAAGATTACCTTTCAACACCAAACTATAAATTTGCCAGGTTGACTTCAGCGGCGATTCACCTTCTGTCTTGGATTCTACATGTTCTTTATATGAAACAGCTACTGTATCAGCTCACATTCCTTTTGGAGGAAAAGGCCATCCTGGTTTCAATCTTCCCAAAAACCTGGCAGAGGTAGTCAGTAGAATGAGGGACCTATATTTGGCTTTCAAATCGGTTATTCTTTTTTTAAAACGGCTAAAAAGATTTTGTCAGATCAATGAACAGCCTTTGGTTCTACTTCTTTCTGGAGCACCTGGAAGTGGAAAGAAACTTCTCGTGGAGAGATTTGCAGCCATAACCAACCAGGTTACAATTTCATAACTATCTGTACCTTTTTATTTCAGAATTTCCTAGAATTCAGTTGTTTTGAGGCTTGGAGTGAGGTATCTGCCCAAGTTGAGCAGAAATTGAAGCACATCATTGACAAAGGTTACTTTGTTTTCAAAACGTGTTAACACTGCATTTTTAGCAAAATCCTACCAACCTTGTGTTTTGTATATCTCCGCGGTGGATATCCTTGGCTTTGATCCAAATGGAACTGAACCAGGTGATTTTAATCTAAACTTAGGAAACAAAGGAAATTTCAGATCATCGAATTCTTTCAACTTTTGAGCAGCTTTTATCGAATGATGCTAACATTACAGTAGTTATTGCCTGTAACTCTGATCAGGTTAGCAATTTCCATGTTTTCTTAGAGGGAAATCAAGGGGCATTTTTTGACTTTAAATCATTTTTAAAAATTAAAATGAGCTGGACAAGTTACCCAAAATGGTAACGCCGCGTTTCACACCCGTACAAGATCGGCGGCTACGCTAAGGGTGGTCCCGCCGCATACAGTTAGGATTACCAAAAAGCTAACAAGTCGAAAATAGGTTCTGACGGTTCCTTTTAGCAAAATTTCAGGTTTCAAATCTACCATCAGCTGTTCGATCTTTGGCTTTGTATGACTTAACTGTTCCATTCCTGGATGAACGTGGTCGTCTGTATCTCCTGGAGCAACATCTACTTAAAGAAGAAGCTGAAGTAGCAGCAAGGAACACATCTGTAAACCGCAGCTGGATAAAAAGATCAAAGGTCGATTTAGGGTTTTTCTTTATCGGAACTGTTCTCTCTAATCGAGGATATTCAAAGTTCGGTTCAAGAAACGCCAGAAACAGTGATTGCACGTATTGAAGCAGCCGTGGATAAACGAAACGCAGAATTTGCTGATTCTATAGGAGCTCCTAAGGTTTTACAATTATAATTTTTAAATCATAATATCCTTTCTCAGATTCCAACTGTATCATGGGATGATGTCGGTGGCCTTGAAGACACAAAACAGATTGTTATTGAAAGCATCGAAGCGAATCTTCATGGCGATGACAACCTTCGTCGCTCCGGTATCATTCTTTTTGGTCCACCTGGATGCGGAAAAACTCTCATCGCAAAGGGTGACTTGCCATTTTGAAGTCTAATAATTCCTAAGTTTAGCTGTTGCCACTGAATTCAAAATCGCGTTTCTCAGTGTGAAAGGCCCAGAATTGTTGAACAAATATGTTGGTCAGAGCGAGGAAAACTTAAGAAAAGGTAAACTTATAATTAAAATATAGAAATTCTTGAATTCAGTATTTGAACGAGCTAGACAGGCGTCCCCTTGCGTTATCTTCTTTGATGAACTTGATTCCCTTGCTCCAAATAGAGGAAGAAGTGGAGATTCCGGTGGAGTCATGGATAGGTGAAACTTGTTGTTTATAGAATACAAATATGTTTTAGAATTGTCTCCCAACTGTTATCTGAAATGGATAGTTTGTTATCAGATCCCCAGTGTAAGGTATTTGTGATGGCGGCCACAAACAGAGCTGACCTCTTGGACCCTTCATTGTTGACCCCCGGAAGGTTAACGAATTCTTGATAGTGGTCTAATCAAATTTTCAGATTCGATAAGGTTGTGAATGTTTCTCCTGGATCAAGTGTGGAAACGAAAACCAAAATTCTGGCTGCTGTCTGCCGAAAGGTTAAAATGAACGAGGACGTTGATCTTGGAGAAGTGGTAAGACTAAATTTGCAAAACAGCTAAAATACTTTTTAGGCGAAACATTGCCCTTCTGTTATGTCGGGAGCGGAGTTGTATTCCGTTGTGTCAACTGCGACAATGGCAGCTTTACGAGAGGAGGTAAGTCAATTTGCCAGAAAATATGCAGGAAGGCAAACTAATTGTTAAAAAAAACTTTATACTACACTCTCTCTATTTCTCTCTCTGTCTCTTTCTCTCTCTCTCTCTCTGTCTCTCTCTCTCTCTCACTCATTCTCACTCTCTCGAGCAACGAAAAAAACCATTGTAACAAACTGTAATTTCAGGTGAAAAAGGTTGACGAAGGCCGTATTCAAATTTCGGATGCTCGAGTCGCCGTAGCCAGGAAACATCTAATTTCAGCTGTGGAAGATGTCAAAAAACGGACGACTCTCAACTAACTGTGATATTTATTTATATAAAAGCAAATATAAAATAAATTGAAAGAAAAGAAATACCGGTTTCCACAACTGAACAAAATGATATTGGGTTTCAATCAAACAAGGCATTCAAAGAAAGAAATACTGACATCTATGTGACCAGAGCTCAACTGGGTATTGAAACGGTCTAATCTCGGAAACCAAGCAATCTTTCAGATTCCGAAAGCAAGACTGACGTCTGACGAGATCGCTTGCTCTTGCTGCTGTCACAGTCCAATTCACTGGAGCTTTTTCTTTCATTTGAGGTTCTTCTAGATTCTGGTACTTCTTCCTTGTAATAATCACATCCGGTGTTTACCTGAAACATGTTAATGTCATATGCAATTTTAATTTGAACCTCAATAAACCGGGAAGTGTCAACATCATCGGTCTGTAAAATGGCGTTTAACCGTATGACCAGCTGCGCAAACGAAGGGCGTTGGTTGGCAAAGTGGTGCCAGCACTCCCTCATAATGTCATACCTTAAATAAAATCATTAATAGGGAGAAAAGCTTGTTTAACATGGCAGGAGTGCAGTTGTCTGGTTTTTGAAGACGATAGTTCTTCTCTAAGAGACTTTGCAAAGCACTGGGGGCTACATTGTGGTAAGGGATGCCTCCGACGGTTATTATTTCCCAGAGGACGACGCCAAATGACCAACTATAATAAGTTTGTAAAACACAGATACCAAGTTATGCGTACACATCGCTTTTTCGGGTTGGTGATTCTCCTCTGAGAACTTCTAGAGAGGTCCATCGAATTGTGTCTTCTTGGGTTGGGTATCTAAAAGTATCACGTCAATTATAAATGATTTGACATAAAAAAGTATCACGTCAATTATAAATGATTTGACATTATTAAAATGAGTTGGCAAGGTACATTATGCAGTTTTTGAATAGTTTAAGTCACAAAGTAGCTCTGGCAATGTGAAAAGCTAGTTTTGAGGCTGAAAACAAAAAAAGGTTCAGTGGTATAAAATAACGTGTTTTTGTTTTGGGAAGAAACTTCGGTTCTGCAGAAAATGTTTTATAAATTGTTAGAATGGAAAAAAGTCCTTCTGATGTTATTGTAAAGATTCAAATTTTACACCTTTAAACCCGAATCTTACCTAACTCCACTTGATTCCTTTTGAGCTGTTCCGAAACCAGCCAGTTTAATCGAATGATCAAGAGTTACTAAAATATGCTTTGTAGAAAGACCACCATGTACAATTGCCAAGGAACTCAAGTAAACCTAAAATTACAATTTAATAGAAAATTGATACTTTTGTAACCATTGCAGCACATGTTTGACTGCAAAGCCTCAGAAGATCTTGAACTGACAAGACCATATCCAAGTCCAGGTCATTGAGATTTACCAAAGAACCATTTAAATCAACGCCTCGTTCTTGTAACTAAAACATTTTGTCTTGTACTTTTTGGTTGTCTTGCTTACTTCTCCCATGTATTCTCTCCTTTTGCTGAGATACTCTTTCAAAGATCCGTTGCAACAGTACTCCGTTACCATAATCATAGTGTCTTCTAGGTGAACTACTCCTGAAACACATATACATGTATTTTGAAGATAGACAAACCGAGAAGACTAGCTATTCGTGGATTTCTGCCAACTAACTTAGTCCCTTCTATTTCGTCGAAGACTGCTTTTCTGGCTGCCTTGTCTCCATAATAGCAAGCTTTTGCAGCAACCCTTCTTTGATCATCAAGAACAACTGGCCCATTAGCTGGGGAATGAAAATCAGGAGCTATTTGAGCTAAAATGTCTTGTATTTGGTAAATATATGTATTTCTTACCCAGGTATACTGTACCAAATCTACCATTTCCTAGTACTTGGTCGTAGAAGACGGTTAAGTGAGATTCATCGATTTCCCATTCATCCCTGAAATAACAATTAAATTTTTTTGTAAAAACTTCTAAAGTAATTTAATAATAAATTAAGGTTTTATTAACCTTAAAAATTTTTAAGTTTGCAAAAAATTATTAGTTGAGCCCTCGATGTTTGGCTTGTGGTACCTGGTGGCCGTTTGGAGCCAGGGACCCTTGACCGGATTGAAAATTAAACTTACGTATACATAATTGTAGTACTAATTTTGAATCTTCCTGTTACACATTTGTAAATACAAATAGTTAAAGCAAATAGAAGAACAATCGAAGCTAGCAGAGAATATCCCACTATTGTTTTCACCATAGGAGAATGGAATGAGGGAAGTTTTGAAATAGCTGGAGGTTCTGAATATTAATATTTCATTTTTTCAGTTTGTAAAATCTTGCCCAAAACAAAATCTGCGGCAATTCTCCCGTCTCTTCCCACAAGTGGCGGGATTTCAAACTTTTTGTCCAGCACCAAACATACCTAAATTGGATTTGTAATTGATATTAAAGAAACCCAACCTGAGCTCCATATCGTTTTTCAAGCAAAGAATGATATGTAAAGTTGTAAAAATTGTCCTAAACCATTAATATAAATAAGTTCAATATCGAAACTTACAAAAGAACAATTCCTATTTGGGAGGCAAACTCTTCGAGTTTTCGATGTTTTCAGACTTATCACACAGCTTGGTTCTACTGATCTTGCCGATGACTCCTCACACATTCCTGATATAAAATCATTTTAAAACTATTAATTAAACTACCGTAAAAAATTACAACGTATTTTCCTTTTTCGTAGTGAATCAAGCGATCTTCTTCTAAGGAAACGTTCACCTAAAGACAAACTTTAGCTCATTCTAAAAGTGAAAACCTTTGCATTTCGTTGTCCATCGACTGTTTTAATTTTAGATTGATAGGAATGAGCTAGATTACAAACAGGATGATGATCAACTAAAAAGATCTATTTTTTAAAAAGTCAATTGTGTTTTTGCCTTTGACAGCGTCAGTGCAAGCAGCTCCTTGAATTCTTTCACAAGCAAATGTTAAATTCATTTCCACTGGGTTTTGAAGGGCAAATAACCTCTTACAACCTGTATGATATACAGAATGAACCTATAAATTGTTGATACAGAAAGAAACTGATGAAAATTACCCGAATTTCATAAGTCGACCTGAGCTTCATGTTGATTTCTTCGAAGATTAAGGTGGCAACAATTGAAATGGCTTTATCTCTCTCAACAAAATTGACAGCCTGAAAGAATTATCCGAATGTTAAAAATAAAATAAGGCAAACCTTTAGAATTGGCGGTTTACGCGTTGTGACTACAACATCCACCCTATTTGGAATCCAATCCAGTTGCAATGATGAATCATTTTTGAGCAAATCGAACTCAGATAAGAGGTTCATGGGCAAACCTGTAACAATATTAAGTAAGGGAAAATTGCAGTGTTTACCTTCTAGTTGAAGATCTAAATTTACTTCGATAGAAGCGTTGCTTCCTTTTGGGGCAATGCGACGCATTTTTCTGTAGAGGGAGAGATGGCCTTTAGGTTCACAGGCTGTCAAAGAGGAACACGGACATATCAACTGGGGTGCCGGTGTGACGTAGGCAGACGCCAGCAAAAGAAGTAGTAGAATCATTATGACATTAGGACTAAAAACTTGTGATTTAGGGCAAAATGGTCTGTTCGGAAAGAAACTAAACGGCAAGAGCCTAGTGAGTGAGTGAGTGAGTGAGTGATGGAAAGAGGAAGCTAATGGTTTCACGTTTCTTTGTCCAAAAAAATGCTGCAGGAAGATCAATTAAAGTCCGACGAAGACACGTATCCCGGAAAGAAGCGTGATGGCGCCGATTTCAGCTGAGACAACACAAATTGTGTGCGTGCCCTGAGATTCTCTCGCCAAATCAAATAAAAATAACACAAGTTCAAAGACAACGGCTGCTGTGTTGATCGAAGGAATTTGAAGACCACTGAGTTGAGATTCTTCGACCGCGAGCGATGCAGGAAGTAAGAAAGGCTAGATTAGCGCTTCTCCAATGGCTGGGAGAGGCCACGAGAACGACTCAGACCGGGTAAATCCGACGCGAAATTTGACTCCGTGTGAATTCCTTGGACGGATGGTTGCGTCTCCAAAAGTGGCAATTGAGGGCGGCGAGGGTGGAGGGCGTATAGCTAGTGAAACATGGCACCTACGGAAAAGGGCACGCAATCTGAACAACTGACTCTGAAAATTGGTTTTTCGATAAATTGGACAGGAACTCTAAAATACAGCTTAAATACAACTTTGAATTACAATCATCTACTATTTGGGAAAAAAGTCAAACTACAATTTACTTTTTACGAACAAAATACCCTAAGAAAATGAAAGAGGAAAAAAAAAAAACAACTTTGCTGATCCCGAAAAAAAGTCATCACGATCAATGGTGCTTACCCACATTTTACGAATCGTTTTACTGTCCTTGTTCAGAGTTCGATCTTCATATTTACGTGATGTTTTATGAGAGCTCCGCAAAGCATTCCCAGAGCCATCCACTGCCGCTAAATCAGCATGGAACTTAGAAGCTGCTAACAAAAGGAGCTAATGTAATCCAAGTGTTACAAACACATATAAAAGTGTTTATTCTATGAATGCTATCCAATTGTTGTAAAAACACTACAAAAAATGTCCATTTAAGGTAGATTGTAAGTTTAAAACTTTTCGAGATTCGTTTTCCTCTTTAAAAACACACTATAGTTTCATTTTTGGACAAGCGGATAATCATAGATCATGAGCAGACCAAGTTTAATTAAAAACTGGCCCAGCCTGACGTTTTAAGTGATGTTTAGCTGTTTCCAAAGTTCTTTATGTTTAACTCTTTAAAGTGATCGTCAGCTACCTCTTTTCGATTTGTATTTCCTTGTGGTTCATTGTGGTACTCACGACTGTATGCGGTGAGACTACCCCTTGCCGCTGCCGCCGATCTCGTACGGGTGTACAACTAGCAGCGCTGCTTTGTCAGAAAACAAGGGAATTTTGCGTCTTTTCAGGCGAGAACATTGAAAATTGGAAAGTTATGACCAAAAAATTGATAAATCAATGGATTAAATGCGTAAGCACCGTGCACGTAATTCGTTAACATGCCTGTTACTCACATGTGCCAGTCACCTGGAACAACCTAAAATGACATTTCGGATGCAGATTTCTCCAAAACTATGTATTTAAGCACGAAACTGTAATATATTTTCGTGAATACCGTTTCAAGCTTCATGTTATGAAATAAAATAAAATAAGGTCCCAGACCGTTCCTTCAACCACTGATTTTCCAAGCCTAGGTGTTTGAATTCTTCACTGCGGACTTGATAAACATTCCACGTAGTCTGTGATATTTCATGTTTGATCTGCTAAAACTTCAAACCTTTTTTTTTAAAACTAATTGAGGACGTAAAAATGTTAATATTAAAGTTTCCTAAACCTCTAAAAACCCCATATAAAACAAAAATCATAACCATATGGTAATTAAACTTTCGGTAAAAACGTATTTCATTATTAATTTCAAATATGTTTACACCAAACCCTTTTAAAGAACTTCAATAGGCTTCATTCCATTTGAGCCCATTTCCTTCGAATAATATCTCTTTGCTCTTTTTGCGCGTGCGAGCCAAAACACGGGCTATTTTCAACGAGACGCCGCTTTTTACATAGAGACGCACTTCCCTGTTATTCCTGGTATCCTAACATTTCTCGCTTTTTAATTTTTTTCTCTCTCAACATTTTAACATTTTTTTTTCATTTTAAATACAACTATTTTAGGCGATGACTACCTACCGGCCTTTCCACCCAACTGACTTGCTCAAGTTCAACAACGTAAACCTCGACAGCCTTACTGAAACCGTTTGTTTATTCAAAAATATAGATTTTCTTATTAAACATTTAGTATGGTTTCAATTTCTACCTCTACTACCTCGTGAATTGGCCTGAATTCTACCAAGTGGCTCAGCATCCCAATGGAGAAATCATGGGCTATGGTATGACTTTGTCAATTTTTATAAAATTTTATAAATTATTTTCAGTTATGGGAAAAACTGAGGGAAAGGGAGAAGAGTGGCACGGACACGTCACAGCTCTTTCAGTCTCTCCCTCCTTCCGTAGGATCGGTCTGGGAGCAGCTATGATGAAAAATCTGGAGACAATTTCTGAAATGTTAGTTTGAAAAATCAATATCTCTTTTTAAATAGACTTCATTTTTTATGATTAGGTGAGAAACCCAACTTTTCAGCAAGAGTTCCTTCTTCGTCGATCTCTTTGTCCGTGTTTCCAACACAGTGGCCATCAACATGTATAAATCACTGGGCTATGTGGTCTACAGAGAAATAAAGGACTACTACTCCGGTCCGGTTGATGAAGACGCTTACGGTAAATCATTAAATGTTTCGATTTACTTATTTTTTCAGATATGCGGAAGGCCCTACCACTGGATGTTCATAAACGGAGTATAATACCACTGTCCCATCCGGTCCATGCAAGTGACGTCTGACTAGGATACGGAAAACCCGAGAAATCCTCATTTGAGTTGTGGGCAAACCGTATAATTCTTCATTTAGTAGATGAATACAACCTAGACATTGACTTTTTCGAATCCCTCGGCTGCCTCGTTTTTTATATTTCCTCCCTCATCGCTTTCGTCGCACTTATATTTATCCTCATATTTCCGGCCTTTACTTAGACCTTATTAAGTTTTTGTTTATTTTATTTTTTAACGTGTAGAATAAATCTGGTTTGTTGCATTTGTCAGAGTGGGATATCGATTGTTTGTGGTCACTTGACGGCCTTGGCGACCACCGCCCAGTGAGGAAGGATCAATCGATAGTCACAGTAGCGTCAACATATAACCTATATTGGCAGAATCAATTGGGGTCAGGTCTAAGGGGTCATAATATAAATTTTTAAATTGTGTTTAATAGATCAAAGTTCTTTTTTTGTCGGTTTACCCTATATTTAAAAATAAATGTCTGCAAAAGGCGGTAATTAATATCTAAGAAATTATTAAAAGTGAATAACTAAAAAGAGGTATCAGAGAACATCAGCCACTTTGCTGTCAAAGTTGAAAATCATATTTCTCTTTTTTAAATTCAAATTTATATTCGATGTAAATTTTTCCAAACCATTTTTTAAAAAATTTTCAGTGTTGTTTTTACTTCAATACTGCATAGTGAAAAAACTTTTATAGGTTAGGCGGGCTGATTTGCCAATTTTTTTGCTAAGCTTTGAATAGCCAAAACTACAACATCGTCTCACTGTTTTTTCTCTCCTACGCAATAAAAACCATGTTTTTCATTTTCTGTGGTTCCTGCTCTGCGGTTGCCTTTAGAAAATTATAAATGATCAGCTAACCATCCTTATGTGATGTTTGGGCTTGTTTCTAAATTTAAATTACAATTTCAACCGTGTTTTTTCTGTTTCGCATTTCCATAGAAGCAATTTAGTAACATCACAGTTTTTGGAAATTTCCATCTTCCAAATTTTCGTGATACTTCTTAAATGTATTTTAAGTTAGTTCGATTTCCGTATAAAAATGTTTGGACGGAAGCTCTTTTGAATTGTTGATTACTTTTACACAACTACAATTTAAAGCTACCTGGGCAATAAAACAGCATATAGTTAATTATTAAGGAAAATATTCACGTATGAGAGGCTAACTGTCATTTTTGCACTCTGATTAGACTGTTGCACTTCTTTCTCTTTTTAGTAATGCCCTTTTTGTTTTTATTACCGTAGCTAAAGTTGTTTTTAAAGATAAACGCTTTGTTTTTGCCCTGATCAAAGATCTAACCCATTTTTTACGCATAATTCACCCTCTTGGGCAAACTTCCACGTGACGCCCTCGGTTTTGCTTTGATTATAACAATTTGCGGCTGTTAGTTGCTGCACGCGTTTCATAGTTTAATCTTTCATTACTATAACTGATTCTCTGACTTCCACTCTTGCATGAAATTATGAATTCTACCGACTTTTTAGCAGGTGGCCCGTCATCGGCTGGTATATTTTCAGACTACAATACAACGTACAATGTTTGTAGTTTCCTACCACATGCGTGAAAATGGTCCAATTCGACTTGTATACACTCTTTTTCTTGCTACAGAATTTATTGTAGTAGTTTTAGCATTTGTAATAAGTGGTATCTGCCTCTATCTTTTACGTAACACAGCATTCATCCATTACAATATGAAGGTGGTTCCTATTGATTTATTTATATTGATTTATTTCAAGTTAATCACATCAAGTTATCTTTTAACCACAATGCTCATAGCTATTCTACGCTGTATGTGGTGTATTAGTGAAATTTTGCTTGTTTCCGAAGAACTCATGGAGTATATAATGGTAGTACGGAGTGTGGCAATGGGAGCAAGTGAGTTTCAAAAAAGTTTATTTACTACGTAATAGCGTAAAGATGATAATTTCTAAATTAATTTTCACTATGATCAACAGCACATAAAATAAATTTACAACTAATATTGTTGCACATCGGCTGTTTTACGCGCCCGGTGGTAGGTAAGAATCGATTGATGACGTCAAATTTTTTTAAAAATACCGGTAGGATTATGAAAGGATTAATTTTTTGCCTATCCCTTGCAAAATATGCTGCAGATACTGTTGAGAAACACTAACAACAAACATATGAAAGGGCTTTATTTTCTAACATTTTTTTAAATAATGAAAACCAAAGGGTAACAGAAAGGTTACTCAACATGACTCAGGGAAGAAGTCTTCAAATCGATCGGTCGCAACAACGCTCATTACAATGACCAGGAATAAACTCATCTGGCTGATGAAGATATTAGTCATGCACAGTCCGGAGTGATAGGGATGACTAAAACAAAAAAAAAATATAAGTTGAAAGGGAAGAGATAAAAAAGGAAAGAGAGAGAGAAAAAGAGAGAGTGAGTGAATGAGAGAACTTACCGGGTTTCCACCCCCAGCCAGAAGAACGAAACGCGTGGACTGTCCGTCCAAAAAAACAATATCAGTTTTTGCTTCTCCTTGTAGTCCTTTAAAATCGTTCCAAACCTTTAATTGAGATCCTGAAAGTAATTTATTGTTAGGGTTGCCCTCTTCCCTCTCCTTCTCTCTTTCTTACCTAAACCATATTGCCTCCTCAGTTGAGATCCCACATAATAATTCTATTTTTCTTCAAAACTATAGAGCTTGGATATATGCCGAGCTAAAGCATTGTTTAAAACAGTTAAAAATATATAGAAAAAATAAAAATTGAAGCGTTGTCATTGAGTTAAAACAAATGAGGTTGGAGATGGGGGCCTTATGCGGGCAAAAGAGGACGCCAGACAATCACGAGGGTAAAGATGGGGACGCCCATTGAGTCATTTGTTTTCGCCTGAACGGTATTTTGAACTGCGCATTTTCTAACTAACGACAGATTACGGTGGCGAAACCGTTAAACCTAGATCACCCAAAGAATAAAAGATCCATCAGGTACCCATATACCCATTCGATTCCCTATATGATTTGATTTCTTAGTCAACGTCTCTTGGTTTCAGTTTGGTTGATAAAATACAATCATTAAAATAATGTTGCTAGATTTAAACTTCTACCAAGAAAACTTGTCTTTCAGTATCAAAGGTATCTTGGTTTGCTAATAAACAAAAAAAGTGCAATGTCAGTTGATGTTTCAATTTTTTGAATTCAGTATCTTCTCACTTGTGGGTAATGAGCGTGGAACGGTTTATGGCAACTAAACGGATCAAACTGTACGAACACTCATCAAATACTATACTCGTTTTTATTATATTACTCTTTGCGGTAAGAAAAATTTTACGCTATTCAATAGTCCCTATTCAGTACGCAGTGGGGCTAGGACAAATGTACGCAAAATACAATTCCTCATATGGAAGGGAGATATCAGTATTTGTGTCTACTATTTTAGCTATTCTATCTACCACGGTTGGTTTGCATTTAGTGAATCTAAAAAATTTAGATTATGATTTACGTTTTAATTAAAAACAAGAAACTACTGGCTGACGTTAGATGGACAATGGATAGATCACAATGTTACCAAGTAAGGTTTAAAAAAATTAAAACAAACTTTCTAGATTCGTGAAAATCTAAAAACCTCCCGAATGTTATACAAATGTTTCCTTTTTGGTATTGCCATGACAATTGCTACATCTGTAATTCTCTTGTTCTTTTCTTCTGCCGTAAGAGAAAACAATCATTGGAAGGCTATAATCTACGGGTAATTATGTCTTCTCAATTTCAGTTACTCTTTTTAGCTTTTCGTATGACATTTTGACAGCAATTACACTTTGCGCCATACCTCTTCTGATAGTTTTCAGTGAAGACAGTGATTTGAAACGAAGAGCAGTCGCATTTATTTGTAAGCTAGTTTTATTTTAAGTGATAATTGTAGTTCAGGCTGGTTCAGAAATCAATCCGAAGGAAAAGTTAAAAGTTTAATGAAAGACACAGAAGGCCGCACGATCAAATTAGCGACAGATGTGGGTTTCTTATTAAAAAGCATGCGTAAGTTTCCTTTCAGGGAGCGAACGATGGGAAAGTATACTTCGAACAACTACAGCAGGCCTGGCAACGTTACTAAACAATTTTATGGTCTTAAAGAAAATATATCAGTCAATAAAACGTCATTTTTTGGTATCAAATAGAAACTTAAAGAGGATTGCTGATTAATTTTGCTTGATTAACTGAGCATTATTTTTTAAATTTCTAATTTTGTTATTTGACAATTCTTACGCTGTGTCGTCTTTTATTCACAAAACCCAAACAGATATATTTAAGCTGAGACGATTGCTGATCTACGACTTCCTATAGAAAATTAGAAATGGACAAAAATCTATCCCATTGAGGATCTATCTTATTTACCACGACACAGCTTCAATTTTTGGATTCTAATCTTGTTTTTATATTAAATTGCCCATTGAACCGTGTTTTTCTGCTGCAATGTTTTTGTGAAAACCATTCTATGAAGCTTTCCTTTTTGAAAAATGTTTTCTGCGATTAGGGTAGTCTTTTTTTAAAACGGGAAACTCTTTCAGTGTTAAGAAGCATTGTCGTGGATTTCACTCATAAACAATCAAAATCTGTATAAGTATAAATTACATAGTTTGGCAAAAAGCTACAAATTTAAAAGGGTTTGCCAAGAGGAGGATTCGAACACTCGATGGTTATTTGGTAAATATGTTTACTGCTTTCACTGCTAAAACTTCCAGACCGTGTTTTACCATATTTGCTTGAAAACAAATATTCGAATTAATAGTTTCAGCCCCTGTTTCATCAGGTAAACTATTCTTCCTTATGCAACTCATACCGTTTTTTTACTTAGTGTTTGCTTACTACAAAAAAAGGATAAAATTAACGATGATGTTTCCGGCCAAGATCAAGTTAGAACTAAAACAAACTAATAAACTTACAAAAAAAATATAATCGCCCGTTTTTTTTCATATTCACCCAGAAACAATCAAAATCTGCCGTAAAGAGGGGGAGGGGGCTACCGATCACAAAAGCTGATTTGGCTTCCCTTGACCTTTGAGAATTCAGCAAACGGAGAAAAGTCAGCTTCTGTGCAAAATAGTTTGTGGATGTATGCATTGTTTGTATCTGCTGATGTTTAATAAACAATATCTTCATCAATAGTGTTATCGTGTAGCTTCCTTTTGGGTCTGGATCACCCGTTGTCAAACCGATGTTTTGCCAATTTTGATCAATGTTACGAATTTAGGGATTTTGATTGGGCAAACGAATTTGATTAACAGCTGAACTTTGGTTGAAAATGAAAATTAGGTTTCTGAGTAAACGTTTAGTGGCAAACATTATGGGCTTTTCGAAAAACCTAGGGTAATTAATCAGATTGCTGGTGTTTGTAAGATGAGACCGAAAAAACGAGCGTGGCAGGCCGAGTTGAATTCGGTAATCTTAATGGTAGCCGTAAAGTATTGGTTTTCCCATAATACAGCGATATGTTTCCCAAACATTTTTTACCAGGAATTTGCTCTATTTGGCCGAAAAGAATGTTTTCACTCGTTCCATATCAACATACAAATAGGAACTCCTGCCTCACAAAAGAACGTGACACATCTATGAAACGTGTTACGTAGACGGCTTATGGTGACCGCGAAAACGATTGATTCTTTTCAATAGATACTCCCGACCTTGCATCTTTGAATCAGATTTGACTTAGCGAACTACGTTGGGTATAAAAACGTCAAGCTCGCCTTTGCGAACATCACTCGCATCGAACAGTTCAACTGCCCCAGCAATGAAGACAGCACTCCTATTTGCTCTGATTTCTACTGTCTTCTCCCAAGTCCCAATGTATTATCAGCCTCAACCCATGCAATTGCAACAACAACAAGTTCAACTTCAACCACAACCCGTACAAATGCAGCAACAATTTCAACCACAAACTATGCAATTTCAACAACAACCGCAGCCTTTGCCACAGCAAGCCTTGCAGTTCCAACAGCAACCACAACAGTATGTCATTTACCAGGTAGGGAAGAGTCTTTGAAATATAAACCGAAATCTAGCCTGTGCGACAGCAGCCTGGAAATGTGATTCAACCAGTTCAGCAGTTTCACAAACAAGGATGTATCCGCCACGGATACCCAGGTGAAAAATTCTGGCTTATTAAAATTTTAAGTTTTTAGGTCTTTTCACTCAGCCCCACGTTATTCAATACGTTGGACAAGCACAGGGTCAAATGCAAACGAGACCGCAACCTTTTCCAGCTTACCCCGGTAGTTTTCTCCTTGAAAAATTGGCCAATAACTAATTTTTAAGGTTTTGCGAGAAACCCTGTAGTCAATCCTGGAAATCAACAAGGAGGATATATTATGCCTTCAAATACTGGTAAGGCTTAATGAACACTCTAATAAATGTCAATTATTTAGGAAACATGGGACTGACGACACCTACACCCAGAACATCTTCCCCAGGTGCGTTGCAAAAAATAATTTTTGTGCACGTGAAAATGATATTTTGATAACTATTGAATCGTATATTTTCAGTAACCCCCGCCGTTGCAGTGGTAACTACAGTGACACCTCCTATTATAAGTAATTTATCTTAAATCTCTCGCTAGGATTATGTCTTTCAGGCGCAAACAATCAAACTTACACCAGGGGTCACGGCTTTAACACCGATACTTCAAGCCTTATCAACACTCTCACCGGAGGCAAGAAGGTCTAGAGGACTCGTCTTTCTTCATATGATGATCAATAGTCAATAAACTTTTTTATGCAATTCGAAATTAAAAGTGAGATTGCTCTTAGTTTCCTAGATCAGGAATTCTCCTAGATTTGTTCACATAACTAACAAGTAGGAAAGGAATCTTTAGAACGTTTATTGGATAGTCCACGCGATTCTTAGAATCTTTTCCTTGTGATTGTTCACCAAAATCAAGCGGAAAGGAGGTATCGAAGTATTTGTCACGCGGGGTCAGACAGTCCGTTTCGAGGGTAGATGAGTGAAAATTGAAAAAACCTACTTGTGGATCTGAAAATGTTAACATTTCAACTTATTTTAAAAGTCCCGCTTTTCCGAGAGAATTCAAAAATTTCACCTACTCATAAGTGTCCATTTGCACAAAAATCTTCAGTAAAAAACAAAATATTTTTACGTGATATTGGAAGTAAACCAGAAGTAGTTTCCCATGCACGGCTCCGGAGCCCCGCTGAATATGGCTATAGAACTATATATTCGGCACCAAAACATCTTATTCCCGATCAGTGGTAAGACATGGGCGCATGGCTGACGAGCCTAACAGCCTTTGACAATCATTGTGACAGGGCTTGCCCAAAAAGTTAATTTAAAATCGGGGGTGAGGTCAGAAATGATCTCATGAGGGTTCCCCGACTACTTGACTCATGATGTGTGACGTCCCCGTTGCATTTTTTTGAAACAGTTTCTTTTCAATCCTCTTTTACCACCGCTATTAATTTTTTTTTTATTTCACCCCCTGAAATCTACATTTGACGATGAATTTAAGAAAGTAGCCTTCTTTCCTCACTTTCAATTCCAAGTTTAACTTATTTTTAAACAAGTTAAGTTAAAACAATTGTGTGAAAGACGAGCAAGAGGTCAACGGTGGACTAACTAAGTAATTTCAACTGGAATAGCATCAATGTAAGTAAGAGATTGTATCGGGAGTCACGGCGGTACAAACTACACAACAAGGATGAATTAAGGGAAATGTGTAGTATCACCTAACTATGTTTGGTTGACAATGTTTGACCCTTTACCACCTGGGATACATTTTAGTAAGTATATAAGGAAGAAATTTAGTCGTCCTTAATATCCAGATTTTGGTATTTTTTCTTTGTAGTAGTTTTCCAATGCTTATAAATTAACAGGAGTTGTTGAAAACTCAGTTGTTGAGCAAAACCCCTTAGTAAGCTTTGAATGTAAGCAAGCGACCTTGAGATTAATGCAGACCGGAGATTTGCAAAAGAGATAAACTGTTCGACAAAAAATAAATCGGCTTTCGGCGCATCTATAAAGCCCGAAACATGGAATACCAGATAGACATGACAGCCATGTACTTCCTCCTACTTCCAGCCCTTTCCTCTGCTTTTGCCTATGCACCCGTTCCTTCTTTACCTCCTGCATCTACTGCATATGGAAGTCCATTCAACCACACTTTGAACCCCCTACCGGGTGCTACTTGGACTCAGATTCTGCCTCCTTCGTCTTTTAGATCGGCAATTAGAAGTAAGGGATAGGTTATTCTAGTTTACCCTGTTTCAGTTATTCCTCCACCAATTGACAATGTGAGAACAACTGTAACCTCTCAAGTAACAGCCTCACCCCCGCCTCCACAGTCTTTTGACCACTTTCTGTCGAACATTGAATCACTTGGAGACGACTGGAGCATTATTGGTAAAAACCAATTTTCAAAAAGTTAGAAGAATATTCAGGTCCTCCTGCTTTTGATGCCCCTAATAACACTAACTTCAACTTTGAGCCAACAAACGAAAACTTAGCTAATGTCTTAACAGGTGGTTTGCCTCCAACAGGTGAGTTCTTTTTAAACAAAACATTTTGGACGTTTCAGAGCTTGGTGATAATTCACAGAAGTCTGACGAATTTGTGGAAAAGATTGTAGAATTCGTGGGAAATATGACGACCACTACAACAACAACGACTACCACTGTCCCGACAACTGAGCAAGAAGTTGAGACCCTGTCCAGGTCTCCCGACATTGGAGAAGAGTGATAGTTTTATGATGCGATGTTGTATATATTGAAGTGAAGAATGCTTTTGTATTCTGTATGCAATAAATAGTGTATATTTGATGTGGTTCCAAGAAAGTGAGAGATATAGAAAAAAATAATGAGAGAGAGAGAGAGAGAGAGAGAGAGAGAGAGAGAGAAAGAGGGAGAGACAGGGAGAGAGGGAGAGAGAAAAATAGGGAGAGAGAGGGAGAGGGAGAGAGAGAAATACAGAGAGGGAGAGACAGGTTGAGATGAACAACTTCATTACTCTGCCATAGGCTGGAACAATAAATAATTTCTCAATGACACAAGGCACAATAAATTATCTGGCTATGTACAAGGGTGGGGGTTAGACATTCCTGAAAGTCCAAGAAACACAGAACTATTTCTGAATTTCAAAAACTTTTGTGGACGGTCTTCGGCAACTGAGGTTTGACGGCGGTTTAGTACTGGTAGCAGATTTTGTATCCACACGTCGTCATGCAGCAAGAGGGCTGGACCTAAACAGGAACTTAGATTCGTTTTCAGTAGATTGGCTTACGGTGTTTTCCCTGCCGAGGCAGTCGCTGTCAGCATTGCAAGCGTCAGCATGGGCGAAGAGGCAGTTCAGACCAGCATTGGCGTCAGCTGGGCACTGGGGAGTTCCGCTCACACCTGAATTTTAACAAATGAATGAAAAGTTTCGCTTTCCAACCGCTGTTGGAGCAAGTGGCTTGGCAAGAGGCGAGAGACTGGAAGTTGTTGGCGTTTCCACCACAGCCGGAGTACATGAACTGGTTGCAGCGGCCACTGGAGGCATCGTAGTAGAAACGGATTCCAGGAGCAGTGCAGGATCCAACAGCTAGAGGAAGGTTACAGATGGAGGAACCAGCCAAGACATCTAAATCAGACTGCCATTATCTTCAAACTGAACTCCATTACTGGAAATTCCGACGGGGTCACGGCAGATGCGGGTGGCAGAGTTGGTCACAGGGTTGGGTTCCACACAGCACTTCTGGATTCCGGGGCAGTTGGAGTCCATCCAGCAACCGATGGTAGTGTCCTAAGTCTAAGTTAGCCAACTCCCTTATGGAATACATACTTGGAAGACTGAGATGCCCAGGGGGCGAGGGCAGCTTCCAGCCTTGGAGTTGATTTCCGATGCTGGGATTCCTGAATGGGATGACTGTTGACCCTTTCCGATGAGTGGATATTTATCACAAAGGTTGTCGAAGGAAGCGAGGTCTCTTATTCCATGCGGGCAAATATTTGATTCGAAGAGACAAAAGAGGGATCGGTTTCGGCGCCCAAACACAGGGAAATTGACCGGATTGGCGCCTCGGTCTTATTTTTGGACAACAATGGCAAAATGTGAACCCAGGGGTCAAAATTTTCAGATTTGGCTTCTTTTGAGAGACAAATTGGCTTACCTGCGGTGACAATCTGGCAACACTTGTTTCCATCAGATTGAATGCAGATCTGCCCAGAGAGAGGGCAAGTGTGACTGTCAGCAGTGCATTGGACGAGGGCAGCAGAGCTAAATCTATGTTTTACAGGTATCATTAAATGGGTCACCTGGAGCAGAAACCAATTCTAACTGGGGCCTCGGTAGTAGTGGTAATTTCTTCTTCGATTTCAGGCATACCCCTGACACATTCAGGATGCTCGTGCAACTTTCCGGTAAGACGGTAGTAGTCACAAATATCAATGGCCGAAGCGGACACAATCTTAAATGAAAGGTTTGAAACGATTGGAACACTTTTGCGAATTTGTTAATTAGCTTTAAACGAAAGAATGATGATAATGGAAACTTACAATAGAGATAAGACAGAGTGTCTTGAATGACATGGCGTTGCTGGAGTGATGAGGACAAAAGCGGTGCGCGCTTTAAATAATCTTCCAGGAAAGGGGCGGGACGGTCAGCGAGAGGACGGGGCGATTGCGATGGCGCGAGGAAAAGACATGCTATCCAAACAGAAATTAGACGACGATTTGGAACTGCAAACGGTGCAGGCTGGACAGCTCAATGACCCCGTACCCACTTTGTCCTTAATAAAGAGGACGTCTGATTAATTCAAATTGAGCATAAGAGTCAAAGGGCTTCTCAAACTTCCTCTGCAGACACATATCAATCTATGTGACAGCAAAGGTTTGTGACTACCTAGATGTTTTGGTTTCATAATTTTTAGCTAGATTTTGTTGGAATAATTTAATTTAATTTTGCTTTATGAACAACCAATTGTATTATTTGATTGCTATAAGAAAGAAGAAAATAATTCCTTAGAATTACCTGTAAGAAAATAATTCCTTAGAATTACCCGTTACATTTGCTATAAAATGGGGTTAGTTGTTTATCTCAGCGTCTGCCTGATTGAATTTTGATTGAGGCTTTTCAAAAACATTATTCTCAAAAGTAAGTTGAAAGTAGGTATTATGTATCTTCAATCAGAATAAGTGAAGTTTAAGCTTAGTACATCTGACAGAGAAACATTCGGAACATCTGAACCCATTCCTTGTGAAGAATTTTCATACTATAATGCCAAAATTGAGAGCAATGCGTTTTAGACTGTAGAAAACCCTTTAAAAAACAATTTACTTGTGGAATTGTGCCAATGAAAAAGGTTCATTCACAAAATGACAATTAAAATTCACGTATGTCAAAATTAAAAGGAAACGTTGAAGGCGTCTACTGGAATCGTAGAAATCCATTAGTTTTTAATTTAATTGGTCTACGTTTTTGAAATTTTAAGTGTTCTGTCTGCGTTTTTCAATTCGAATCGCAGATACTTTCCATAATTATTGAACTGCCCACAAATTTCAGTGTAGTTTGGTCTACATGCTGAAACAATTTCAGAAAATTCATAATGTCAATTTTCCTTTCCCTGTTTAAATGTGGCCTTGGGCGTAAAGCGACGCCGTTTTTCTGGCAGCTCCGTTTCTATTTGTGTTTTACGTGTGATCAGTCTCAGGTTGGGTGGCCGTGTAAGACCGGTCTGCTGAAAGACTAACTGAGCAAACATACAAGATGACCAGCACTGCCGCATTGTGGCCGGCTCTACAAGGGGGACGGAAAAAGACCCGTAAACAATACAGCAGCTTATTACGTCAGTGGCTTCTGGATGCTAACTGTATTAAGAAAATTGGCTTTGGGTTCATTCTCAGAAGTAGAAGGTTTATTTTAAAGAGCCACCAAGTAAGAAAACGCAATGTGAGGTTTGCCTTTCCATCACTCACTTAATACTTCGTTTTCCTGAAAATATCCTTTCGATGAGAATTTGGGCTAGCATTCCTTGAAAGAAAACACTTTAGCATCATAATCTCCATTTGTCACTTTTTTTCTGTCCAAACGGTCACTTGCTTTTTACCAACGTTGTCTGCCCCGGCTGGTTCATGTTTGTCCTATCCTTCTTGGTCGCCCACAGCGCGCAACCCCAGAATAGGGAAAGTCAAACAGCCGGTCAAACGACCGGATATTGGTCGCATCTTTGTGTACTTCCTGGGGACAAATAAGAATCAATGATGTATGGCTCTCCGATGCAATTTGACAGAGTCCTTGATAAAAAAAACCACTTTTCATTACCCGTCATTTTTAAATGACTTCGACCAAAAAGTTTGAGAAATATTTGGGTCATAGAGAGGTTTTTCAGGTTATTTTCCGGTTTTTTCAACACACAACATTTCAGCGAATTCTAAAATTTTGACTTTTGAGTATTTCTCAGTATTTCGAAAAGTTTCGTAGTGAATACGGTAATAGCGCGTCAGTTGGAAAATATTATGTGAAAATGCACATTAGGCGCGAAACACATAGGGCTAAGGGGCCGCATGATGTTGTTGTTCCCATCATCACTCGGATTTCGAAATTTTGGGTGACCTGTCCCTTGTTTTTATCATTTTCCCTTTTTTATTGAAAAATTTATCATTTTTATCTTTTTATTACTCAAATTAAAGTTTGTTTAGTCTGGGCATATATTCCGGACGTTTTATTATCAAGAAATGTGTCATCTGTGAAATGTGAAGTCGAAAAAACGACATTAAAGGTAAGAAGTGGTTACACAAAATCAACTTTTCTTGTCAAAGTTTAGAGCTTGCCCATTTCTCACTATTAGGAGAAAGAATGGCAAAGAATGGCTCTGTGAAATTCTTGGCAAGATCAGCTCCGAAGACTATGGGATCACAAGATTCAGAAGCCATTGGCCAGCAATTGCACAAATAAGACTTCTGCTGTTGAAGCGGATGAGTAAGTTTTTTTTTAAAGTTACAAGTTTACGTGTACCTTCAGGTTGCAGAAGAATGTCTGTGGATTCTCCTTCTGATGGATGAGGAGAGGAAGATTCACGTAGAAACCACTCAGTGACCACCGCCCCTTCGATGCAACAACAATGTGAGTCTTCCAGTTAGATTCTATGCCGCTTGTACTATTCATTTTAAAACAAAAAACGCCTTTTGTCACCGCACCTTTAAAAAACAGAACAAACTCTTTAAAAAAAACTCATACTAAAGCAGTCTTTACTTTGCGTCGACTGCATAAAAATGTTCCATTTTACAGGACGAGGAACAACAATCACCGTTCAGCAGACCGGATGAAAAAGTAATTGGACAACAGCTTCAGGAGCCCTCTGCCCAAAGCAACTCTGTTACTGAAACGTTTTAAATAAATGTAATTATACAATCTTGCCTTCTTCTTCTCATTTACTTTACGGAAGTTTGCTGTCCTTGAAAACATACACCCAAATTTAGTAAAAGGCCTTTTGAAAGCTGCTCAAAGCTCTATGTTTATCGTAGTTTTTGTAAAACTACCTTATAAAAGTTCTTTCATAAGTGACATTTTTTGAATTTAATTGTTGGCTTCGTTTAAAAACTAATGTATTCCATTCCTACGTCATGCCGGGTAAGTAAACTTTACATACAATACAGTTTCATTAAAAATGCGATCATAACCCAAGTAACAATCACAGAGAAGTAAAACAATTGAAGACTGATGGACACGAGTGATAACCCATAACAGATACACTAGGTAACATAAAGCTGGTCTACAAACGTAAAAATAAATAGCAAAATTGGAATAAATAAACTAATACACAATCTTGATTTGGTAAGACTGGGTAATGGCAACATTCGGCTTGCGAATAACAACAGTGCGGTGTTCGCTATTGTAGGTAAACTGTAGGTTGTGGGAGGGGTCGGAAGAGCGGACGATCTAAAAATGAAATTGTAAATTAGGAATTAAAGGAAGTTACCGTAATCTCCTTAGGCTCTGAAGAAACTCCTCGGATCTCGATTCTTTCCACCCAGTTCTTGGCATCGAATTGTCCGTTTCCTGTGGGTTGGCCAACAATTGTAGCTTCAGATTTGGAAAGAGTTCTGAAAGCCCAATTTAAAAGGTTATGAAGAAATAGTTACTTGTATTCAAAAGTAGCCGTAGCGAACTTATTCTCCTTGTAGTCGTGGGTGGTACCATCATCAGAGTAGACCTTTCCTTTAGCATTTCCGTTTGAATCCAAAGCCACGAAGAGAGTGTAGGGATCCTGAATTTGTTTCTTGGAGGTTCCCTTGTTTTGTCTTACCTCGAGCATAAGCTTTGAGGAGCGACGAATCCTCTGCCATATGGGTACAATGCTACCTCCGCGCTGGAAGACAGGTACGTGAGTAAGCGGTGCCTCAACATTTTGGGCGCCTGACTGCACTTCCTTTCCGCTCTCCCACTCATACCAACGGCATTTCTAAATGTTATCGATTACATGAGCCTTCTTTTGGCTATACCTCGCTCTGGGGAAGGTTCACATTGACACTGAAGGTGTCTTTCTCCACAACGGGATGAACAAGTAGGGCATCTCCCAACATCCACTGGGTCTCATCGGCAAAGTGACTTTCCTCTTCAGGGAACTCGAACCAAATCGGACGCATGGGAGGCTGTCCAGTGACAGAGTGCTCTTGGAAGAGAGTGTACCACAGTGGCAAAAGAGCATAACGTCTGCGGATTGCCTCACGGATAGCAATTCTAGTTCCTTCGCTGAACACCCAAGGTTCCCTTCTCTTGGTGTCAATGTGAGCATGGGCCCTGAAAGTAATGATCTTTCAAGAAACGAAAGTAACTACCTGAAGAATGGCTGGAAGGCTCCCGCTTGATACCAACGGATAAGAAGTTGCTCATCAGGATTGCCGAAGAAGCCACCAACATCAGCTCCTACAAATAGAGTGTAAAATAGAAACATAAGAATGAACCTACCAACAAAGACGTTTCCAGCCACAGAAAGGGAGAGGATCATAGGTGCTGCGATGCGAAGATGTCCCCAATCGGCGGTGTTGTCTCCAGTCCAGATGGCAGCAGTCCTTTGAGTTCCAACAAAGCCAGACCTAAACAATTTCAATAAACAAAAAGAAATACACTTTACCTAGTGAGAATGAAAGGACGATCACGGCCTTCAGTTCGCTGAAGCTGTCCCTCGAATGTAGCTGAGTGGTAGAAAAGACCATACATGTTGTGAACCTAGGCATCGAATGAGGTAAAGAAAACTATTCGATGCAACCTCTCTGTGTTCAATTCCTCCGTAGTGAATGGCGTCTTTGTCCATGGTTATTTCAGGTCCACTGAACACGGAAGGCTCGTTCATGTCATTCCAAGTGAACAGATCCGGAGTGGAACCAATGTAACGATCGAACTTGAACTGGGCGGACCAGTACTTGCGAGTCTGAAAAAAGAATTTCTAACCGAAGGCTGTATTCTTACATCAGGGTGAAGAAAATCCAAGTATTCACTGGCTCCTGGCCAACAGTGACCCTCAAAATCGGTCTGTCCATCTGATTTCTTGACGAACAATCCTAGGTCCTTAGCGTCTTTGTACACATTGTAGCCGTCGTCTTTCTTGATATGGGGATCGATGATGGTTACCATCTTACGACCCTAAACAACTTAAAATCTAAGAACTTGCTAAGTTTTTACCTTGCTAGCAACGTTATCAATCATCTCCTTAGGGTGGGCGAACTTGTTGTTGTCCCAGGTGAAATACTTCTTTCCATCTGTGTGCTCAATATCCAACCAGATGACGTCCATAGGAATGTCGTACTCATCAAACTTGGCATTCACCTGAAATCAAAAGCCCAATCTAAGCTAAACGGTTAGTTACATACCTGAGCAACATCTTGTTCATCATTGTAATTCCAACGGCATTGGTGGTAGGCGATGGAGAACATAGGAGGAAGGGGGGTCTTTCCAGTGAGGGTGGCCAATTGTTTCTGAACTGTCTGGGGAGTGGGTCCGGTGAAGACAAAGAGATCGACAAGTCCTGTTTCAGAAATGAAATGAGCGTTGAAACTGGGGACCGTCTCTCCGGGAAGGATCTAAAACAAGTTTTAATTAGTTTCTAAATGGGTGAAGTTTACTTTATCCAGCATTCCCTGCAACATTCCAGCTTCAGCTGCAGAAGAACTGGTGTCAATCCATGTCTCGGCAGCATTCAGCCTAAACACTTTGTTAAGTTTCGTTTCAATTTGTCTGATTCATAGCTTTGAAATTAGGGAGCGCCCACACCCTGCTTATCACGCTTGCGGAGTGATAACAGGGCTAAACAGGGCACCGTATACAATTCTCCCGAAACAGATAAGGTTGCGTCGGTTGTTGAAAGAAATCAATAAACCAACCAGAGTGCTCCCACGGTTCGGTTGGAACGATGGGCGACGATATACGGAACTGCCACGTAGAGCGCCATGGGATTGTCAAGTTCGTATTCAAAGACGTCGAGATTGTAAAGCCTTGGAAATAGTTAAAAAGGGTGGATCAGGGGGTTACCTGTAGGGATCAGTGGATCCAACTGTGTTCTTCAAAGCGAAGGCGTCAGCGTGTTCAGGAAGACCGAAAGCGTATTTGAAGCCAACGAAAGAGACGTCAACCTAAGCAAAAAAGGGAAATACGATAAAAGAAAGTTGACTTACTCCAACACTGCTAGAACCAAAAGGCTTGCTATCCCTGAAGCTCTTGAAGTTCTCCTCCCAGAATCCTTCGGGGTACTCCTTACCCTCTTCCTTCACACGGTATTCTTCCACCTGAAGGAACGAACTCATAACCCAGAATCAGTCTAACCAACCTTCAGCTTTCCATCTCGATTGAGTTGAACAACAAGTTCGTCAAACTCATTGTAGACATCCACGCGGAATGGCTTGTAGGTGACCACAACCTAGAAAAATCAATTTTGTTATTTTTAAATTAATTTTGTACCATCGCCTTCTTATCACTTGCATGAACCTCAGCAGCATCAGCGCCCTTTTCCAATCCATCGAAGCTTCCCTAAGGTAAGGTATGATTGAAAAGTTGCATGTTTCACTTACAAGTTTAGGCTCACCATCAAGAGCAAAAGTGGGAACAAAACGTTTACGAAGGGCTCCCTCAGGCTCATCAATCTGTATCCTAACAGTGGAATCCTGAAAAACTGATCTAGACAGTTTCACAATTAGAACTTACAGCTAGGCTGTAAATACGAAGATCTAGGGTGTTGTCGCTATTCTTGATTTGAGCTTTTAGGAGAGCACCATCCAAGGCAATGGAGTCAGTGAGCACTTCATAATTGGTGTTTTCCTGGTTTTAAGGTTAAAAGTTTTCATTTGTGAAAACTTACGTTTACGGCACGGTGTCGTTTACAGAAAGCTGACTGGTCACATGTTTTGAAATCATTGCGGTTTACGGCAGACGTTGAAATAAATAAACAATGAACAACCAGACATAGAAGAAGTTTGTCAACGACCATGGCCGTTGATTACCCGGAGAAATTCCTGAAAAAAGTCTTGTTTGAAGGGATGTTTTAATGTATACAGTGGTGGCCAAAGGAACCAAAAGGACAAGCTAGCTTTCTTGTTAGTGGACGCGCGGCCGAAAATGGAGATAACACACACGTCACCAAGCAAATACCGTAGTAGGAAAATATACGCCGGCTCTCTAGATCGGCTTTGGGAAAAAAAACAAGACACCTTTCTGATTCAGTAAAACAGATCTTGGGCTTTTTTGTGAGTCAATTGAGTGTTAAAAGATGCCGCGAATAATACAATCGTGTTCTAATGATAAAAAACAAAAAGGTTTTTTTTTAGCAATATGAGTTTAATTACCATATAAGGTTTGTTTACAATTAGGCAAGTTAAATGTTTTAGCTGTTCTGAAATATGTTAAAAACTAAAGAGTTTGCTTAAACCTTAATTTTGGCTTTATGTTATCGCTATCAAATAGAAAAACTTTACTTGAAGAACAAAACTAGTTTGAATTGAATCGAAAGAGTTGAAAAGAAAAACAAGTCAATTCTGGGTTTAAAATCATAAACACAGGCCGTATTCCTTTCAAGTGTTTCCAGTCGTAAACACAACTCGACGATAGCCTCTCGCTGCCAACGCGCCCCATTGACAAGGACGCGATTTACCGCGAACAGCATGCGTTTGAACGGCCGCACTGACCTCTGCCCATATATGGCTATTTCATTGCTATTGTTTAGCAGCGAAAGTTTCAGCAATTTCCTCTTTTCTTATTCAGTATGTTTAAAAAAACAAATTGAAAATAAACGGCAGAGAATAAATCGACTCCATGACACATCCTCCTGAACTCTTTATTTTATATGTTAACCTTTATGTTATTTAATGCTGTTTTTTTATTATCTTCCGCAATTTTTATAAATCTTAAACTAAGTAAAACGTATTAATTTTAAGATCAAATTCAAGAAAGCCAAAACAAGGTGGCGTCCTCTTGAATCAATTTCGCTTTCAGATTTTCACAGCCCGTGGCTTTTGTTTTTCTCGATTTAATCAATAGAAAGCACGAATATCCGCTTGTATGTTTGTATTGATCCCTATATAAGTCTACAGTTCTGTCTGACAATTGATTTTGATTTTTTGGCCCACATTGATTTTGTACATGCAATAATCCAAATGTGGTAACGTATCTTCCTACCGAACTATTTGAGTGCCTTCCTTCAGTCACTATTGTCGTCGTTTAACTATTCCTTTCTTTTGCGTTTAAGCAAGCTTTTGCCTTTTTTGCTAATGATAAGATCTGAAAGCGTCTTTGTCCTGATACAGGATTGCAATTTCATGTTAAAAATGCTTAAAAACAAAGTTTAACAACATTATTAGCATTACATGCTTGGAAAACTAAAGTTTAAAAAAAGATATAAAGTTCACAAAATTATAGAACTTTATACTTCGATAGAACACTAACCTGCAAATTTTCGGGATTCATATCTAATAATTTTTATTTATCAGCCGAGAGCCCTCTTTCAACGTAAATTATGCTAAGTGCTAAACTCAATCACATTTGCACGAAACTCACCTGCTGTGAACTAGTTTTCCTTTTAAAGTAATGTAGATTGTCTAACTGGTCGTTCTCAGTCTCTAAGTTACAACGCGCCCCATTGCCACCTTTTGCCGCGAATAACCCGAGTTTGAACGCTCGCATTGACCTCTGCCTTATTTGGCTGATTTTCGCTTTTTCCGATTATTGCCTGTTTTAATAAAAAAAAATTCACAAAATTAAAACAAATATTGATTAAATCAGGCAACAAAAAGCGAACATAAGAAAAGCGAAATAGTAAAATTTACCAATTTCGAAATATTTGTGTACGAAACATTTACATATATCAAATATCCAAAAATAAGAGAATTTCAGTTTTCTCAACAGGAAAAATCAAAAGTTTGTTGTCACTATTTTCAGATTTGAAGGGACGCAGCTGACCATATTATTCGTAAGTACATATTATATAAAGGTAACCTATATTGCAGAGTCTCAAACTGGAAAATCACAGATTAATTCAAGAAAAACTTTTTTTTGTTTGAATTTTCAGTTTTTGGTTTCTATCTTTCCCCAAAAAACTGAGCATTTCTTGGATCTTCTCCCCCCCCACAAATAATTGTTTTTAGATTTGCTTTAATTCGCATGTTTTTGACATAAGAAAGTTTTGGAGAAACAATTTTGGCTGAATTCTAAAAAATCTAGTGATAAAAAAGAATACGAAAGATTTCCATTTTCGTCCGTAGTTTTACATCTCCCACCTGCAAGTACCATGTGCGGATCTTTGCTGTTCTTCAGCGCTGGTATCGTGTGAATCGCGCCCCTCTCAAAGTTCGGTTGTGAAGGTCAAAGGCGACAGCCGACATTTGCACACGCATGCGTTTCGCGTTCGCGCCTTTCCATCTTCGAATCGTTTGCCCCACCTACGCATTTTGTTTTTGCCTCCCAGCACATCTTTGTGTAGATATCGCCGCTTGTCACATATGAATTTTGCACAATGGGTTTAGTCTGATTATACGGTTTGCGCGGGAATAATGTACTCTATCGATTTTGTCTCTGTCCATTTCGCTTGCAGTGGAAGTGACTGCACTTTGGTTCTAATTCGACTACAGCCTTGACCAATATGTCTTGTATTCTCTTAATTGACCTTAAGACTGTTAAGACTTCAACCGAACAAAAGTTCCTTTACCCGAAAGGTTTAATTTCGGCAGGTTGTTTCATGCTAGTGCCTGCTCGTGGCCTCCAATGGCTTGCGTTATCGCTAGTTATCAGTTGCATTTACACCCTTGCATCGCAATAAACGATCACTACCACATTCCTGTGAGGCTCTGTTTTGTTTTCAGCATGTGTTTACTGTTTCTGAAATCCCACTTCCTAAACAGCCACTTGGTTTGAAGCATTGTGGTGCACACTGTTCTTTGTAGAATGTTTTCTTCTAACGTGTTTAATGTTGTTTATACGATTGCCTTTTCATAGGATATCATACGTGGCGATGTCTTCGATTCTCTGTTACAGAAGAAAGCCGTCTGACCCCCTTGCATTGTAATTCACAGCCGATTTTGGCGATCAATGTGTGCCCCGTGAGTCATTCACGCGGCTAGTGATCCGATTGTCAAATGCGGTTGCATTTCATGACTTTCTAGCGTACCAGCTGTGAAACTGGTTCTCATCGAGACACTTCCATAGTTTCCATGTTGACAAGAAAGCCGTGAAACGTTTGCTTACCCAGTGACTCAGAGGTGTCTTCAGATGGCTCGATTCTGTTTTTATTTGCTCTACTTGTGATTCGGAACACTTTGACAGCCAGGACGTTGTTTTGGTCCGACGGCACTTGGCCCGTAATTTTGGCGCCATCCCATTGTCTGCTGCGCAAATGCCAGCTGGGATCTTTTCTTGCCCTTTTTTCCTGCACCTGACCATCCGTTCCGCCGATGACGCTTTCCGGTGTTCTGTCGCCGAGTTTTATGTGTCATTTCTCCACATTGAAACAGAATATTTCGCTTTTATTCTATCAAAAAGCGGGGCGCTGGTGACCAATATGTGCGAACCGCTAATCCCTTAGCAGGCTGTCGGGCCTAGTCAACACTCGCCTCCGCAGCATCAACGGTTTAGGGCCTTTATATGATACTTACTGCATAGTTTCCTTTTCTCCTGACTTTCTCCTGGTCTGCAGACAAAATGTGATTACTATATGCATCTCGATTTACACTGTATTGCCGTCTCTCGCCGAAAATCGCAGCCAATTTAATGGCGCACGCCATCCTCCATTCTCAGCCACCATTAAATATTAACATCTGTTCCTCTTCTTCCCCTTTTCCACGCTTGGCGCAGGTTTGATCGGTAAATACTGTAAGTCCTTTCATGTGTGTTCGCAATGCTCTCGGGGACAAAAAACTCAGGCGTCGCAATTTCTGACTGATTGCTGTTGTTTGCTAGCTGAGCAAGCGTTAGCGGTCCCACTCTCGTTCGGACTTTCTCCGCGCGACCCCCGTAATTGGTAGCAGGCGGCCGTTCGCAGCCTTCTGGCTGCCTTGACCCACGGCCTCGCGTTCCATCGCATCTTCTTAACTATACTCTATCGCCCATCATATCGCTGCCGCGTTCGGACATTCTGGACTGACCTTACGTATTGTTGCACTCGACTGCTACTTTGTTTCGCTGAAGTTGATGATCATTTGGCGATCAACTTAAGCAACAATGTCTTATGTATATTCAGCTGCCATTTACTCTCCTGGAGAGGGTAAAACTGTGAAAAATCTGGAAGGTAAGTAAAAGTTAAGACTTTGATGCACGGTTGATGTTTCTCTTCTACTATTCACTAACTACTTTGTTCTTATGATCTTAACTCACTAATTCATACTCTTGGGTTCATGTCCATTTTCGCTGTTTCAGACGAAGCCAGAGGCTGGCGAGGTGAAATTGCGTCCAGTAGAAGTAACATCGACTTTGACGAATTGGAAAGAGAGACCGCCATGCCGCGCCATGAAATGCAGGTGAGAACGAATGGTGATCAAACGCGGTAATCCGAATCGGATGTCATTATTTTACCGATTGCGCTAGTTTTGGCCGTTGCGCTTGGAGCCCTTTTCTCCATATTCCGCGTGTTGTCAAATATTTGTGTTGCTGATAATGCCTGATGGCGCCAGTGATGCCTTATCTCCGAATGGAAATTCTTCAAGTGGGGCTTCTCCGAAGCAGGAGAAACATAAAGAAGTATTCACTGTTCATCTAGTTTCAAACAAATCTGGAGTGACTAAGAAACTACCTACATCTTGGGGGAGCCCACCAATTTACATAGGCAAAAAGGTTAATTTTGATAACCTAAGAATGAATTCATTTCGAAAAGTAAGCCTAATAAGAGTTTTCAGTATCGACTGCCCAGATCGAATGGGTCTCCGGGGACGCCTCAGTATGCTGCTCCTCCTCCGCGCCATGAGGATGAAGAATACCATAATGAGACTGTTTTCTTCGAGAGGAACAGGATCAAGCAGCTTCAGGTAGAAACTTCTTAATCTCTTGTGTAATTAGAATATTTTAGGATGAACGTGTGCACATTCAGAAGAAGACTTTCACGAAGTGGTGCAACTCTTTTCTCAGTCGGGTATGTGTTCTACATACTAATTTTGTGGGAGATCTTATACGAATTCGCGATCGCATCTTTTCGCTGACCGGGGAAGATAATGCGCAAGAATGTGTTTTCAGCAGGGTTAAGAATGCAGACCATTGAGACCTTTAGAGAAACAGGAACACTTTTGCAACCTTGTGACCTTGCAAAAAACGTTTGCGCGTGTTGCGGTCAGCAGGTCAATTAGCGCCGGTTGTATTGTTGACACAATGGCTTTTGACGGGTTTTGTAAGAGCGACAAAGGGTTAAAGTGATTGGATAAAATGTTAAATGCATGTTTCAGGCGAGACTAGAGATTGTTGATCTCTTCGTGGATGTTGGAGATGGTGTGCTGCTAATGAAGCTCCTGGAGACCATCTCCGGAGAGAAGCTTGGAAAGCCTAACAGAGGACGCATGCGTGTGCAGAAGATCGAAAACTTGAACAAGGTTTTGGACTTCCTCAAGAAGAAGAAGATTCAGGTTGGCTATTTCAATCGTTAGCTTGCCCTGTCTGTTTTGATTGGCGCATTTCTTATTGTCGTGAAGCTGTCTCGGGGTGTCAATCGGGTGCGGTCAGTTTGTTGACCGCCAGTTTACGTGGTGTTTGCGCAAGTGTCGAGTGCGGAGAAGCACGGAACTTTCATGTAAAAATCACGCCAATTCAAACTTTTTAGTTGGAAAACATCGGAGCGGAGGATATCCTCGACCGAAATGAGCGTCTCATCCTCGGTCTCATCTGGACTATCATCCTTCGTTTCCAGATTGACACCATTGTCATTGAGGTAGACAAAGTTCAGAAATTTCTAGGTAAAGTTATTGTAGGATGAGGAACTTCGTGGAGAGAGGAAGTTCGCCAAGGAGGCTTTGCTGATCTGGTGCCAGAGGAAGACTGCCGGTTACCACAACGTTCGTGTGGAAAACTTTACCACCAGCTGGAGGAGTGGTCTGGCTTTTAACGCCCTCATCCATGCTCACAGGTAAAGCCAAAGAAAACGTTATCCAATTTGTCATTTAGACCTGAGCTGATCAACTACAATGGGCTAAATCCCAGTGACCATGTTGGCAACCTCAACAACGCATTCGATGTGGCTGAGAAGAAATTGGAGATTGCTGTAAGATTTGTTTCTTTTCTTGTTTGAATCCACATTTTAGCGTCTCCTTGATGCTGAGGATGTCGACTCCGCTCGTCCGGATGAGAAGTCCATCATCACCTACCTGTCTTCTATCTACCATCATTTTGCCAAGCAGAAGACTGAGATGACTGGAGCTAGGCGTGTTGCCAACGTGAGCTTTATCAACTAGTCAATTTAACTTATTCACTCAGATTGTTGGCAAATTGATGGAAAGCGAGACTATGGAAGACGACTACGAAAATATAGCCTCGGATCTCCTTCGTTGGATCAAGGAGACCATTGTTATGTTGGAGAGCAGGAAGTTCCCCAACTCCCTCCAGGCTATGCGCGACGAACTGGCCAAGTTCAACAAGTTCCGTACCGACGAAAAACAACCTAAGTAAGTGATGAGTTTTATCCTTTCCTTATTTGGAACTTTAGGTACAAGGAGAAGGGGGAACTTGAGGCTTTGTTCTTCACAATCCAAACCAAGAGAAACGCCATGAAGCGAAAGACCTATCTTCCTCCTGAGGGTCTCTACATGCACGACATTGAGACTGCCTGGACTCAGCTGGAGCGAGCCGAGTACAGCCGTCAATTGGCTATCATTGCCCAGATTCAGAAGTAAGACAAATTCTATACAAGCTTTACATTTTTCCTTATTTAGGCAAGAGAAATTGGAGCAAATGGCCCAGCGCTTCTACAAGACCGCCGGTCTTCGCGAAAGCTGGCTGCGACAAGTCAAGGATGTCCTTGATACCATGGATGTCCAGGGAAATGGAAAGACGGCCGTGGAGGTTGAGAATTCGGTTAAGAAACAGCAAGCCCTTTCCACAGATGTTCTGACCAAGGTTATAACATTTAACAGCAAAACTAATTTTAATCTTTTTAGGAAACCCGTTTCAAGCAGCTCTCCGCCATGTGCTCCGATTTGACCAAAGAGAACTACCATGACAGTGACAAGATCAGAACCAGGGAGCGTGAGGTCATTGACCGGTTTGTTTTCAAAATTTGCCTTTTGAATGTTTTATCTTTCAGCTACACCCAATTCCTCAGCCGACTGGAGCAGAAGAGAGCTGCTCTGATGAACCTCAATGATCTCATGAGTCTTCTTCGTGATATTGATGCTCTGACCAGTGAGCTGAAGCTCCTTGAGGTAGTATAATTTGACTAGTTTGTTTAGTTAGTTTGTTTCAGCCCGGAGTCCGCAACCGTGATGTTGGAAAGCATTTGGATGGGGTTCAGTACCTCTTGGAGCAGCAGGAGCTTCTTGAGAAGGAGGTGGAGTGATGCCTGGAATTGTGAAATAGAATCTTTTTAGATCAACCAAAAAGGAGACCTGCTGGCTAAGAACACGAAGGATGCCAATTTGTACATCCGTAAGAAGGGAGAGCAACACGACGTTCTTCAGAGGAAGTTGGAGGATGTGACCCACCAGTACAACACGTATGCCACCCAAATCGAACTGTTATAAACTAAGTTTAGCCTGCTTGATCTCTGCCGTGGACGCCGCATGAACCTGGAGAAGGCGAGGGAGCTGTTTCAGTTCATCCAAGACCATGGAGAAGAAATGTCTTGGCTGGAGGAAAAGGAACATCTCTGCAAGAATGCCCTGGCTAAGGCTGATATCTCCGCTGTTCATCAGACGACCCTCCAATTCAAGGTACCTAGAACTTCTGGGATTCTGAAACAGTGTTGGTTTAGAACGTTGAGACTGAGATGCAGCTGCACTGGAGCCACAGCAAGGATCTGATTGCCCTTGGAGAGCGTCTGCTGCAGTCTGGACAGCCTAAGGATGACATCCAGCGCCGCATCGCCGTGATGCAGAAGGCTTGGGAACGCCTCCGTGAGGTCGTCAAGGCTCTGGGACAGTGGCTGGATGAGGCGAAGAAGGCTCAGCAGTACTTCCAGGTAAACAACTTTCGCTTCTGTTTAAAGTTTTCGACCTAGGATGCTAATGAGGCCGAGTCTTGGATCAGGGAGAAGATGCCTCTTGTCAAGTCCGATGATTTGGGCAGAGATGAACTTGCCGCCGAGAGTCTGCTTCAGCGACACAGCCGTTTGGAGGAAGACATCAACTCCTACCGGTATGTTGTCTTATTGTTCTATTAATAACTTTTTTCAGCGCCGACATCTCTCGCCTTGACGAGATGGCCGCCCAGCTGGTCAACAGTGGTTTCCAAAGCGCATCGACGAGCACCGTCGAGGATGAGAAGACCACCTCCGTTCCCAAACTAGAAATGATGTACAAATACTCTGGAAATGGAATTGCCGTGGCTCAAGGCGAGGCTATTGCCCTTCTTGAGAAGTCGAACGATGACTGGTGGAGGGTCATCAAGCAGGACGGAACTGAAGGATATGTTCCTGCCAACTGGTGTCGTCTTGTGGCTGGCGAAACGGTGTCTGTGACTGTTCAAACGACCAAGAAGAGCACCGCCACTGCTGGTGACGGAAGGCGTGCCATCATGGACAGGCAGAAGGTTATCAACCAGGATTACCGTCAACTGAACAAACTGGGCGAGGTTCGCCGACGACTGCTCTGTGACAACATCAAGTTGATGAGGTGAGACAAATCAGTTTTGTAGCAGTTTCTGAACTTTGTTTTGTAGATTCTATCGTGAATGCAATGAGTTCGAAAGCTGGGGCAGGGAAGTGGAGAACGCTCTTGCTGATGAGCCAACGGTTGAGCACGTCAAGGCCTTCAGGGCTAAGTTTGACAAACTAGAGGCTGATATCAAGGTATCATCAAACTTTTACGTTTGAATACTGTATCATTTAGACCAATGGTGGACTGCTTCTGAAGACCATTAATCAGATGGCTGATGAGCTCATTGGTGAAGGACATGGACAATCCCCTCAAATCGAAGCGAGAAGGAACAAGGTAAAACAATAACTGTACAAAACTAACTCACATGTTTTTTAGATCAATGCCCTTTGGGCTGAGATCGATCGTCTCAGGAAGATGAGAAGTTCTCGCCTCGAAGCCACTGAGCGAGTGGCGGACTTCGAGGCGTCTTGCGATGACACCCGATCCTGGATGCAGGTTGGTCAGAAGATCAGTTCCCTTTTAAGTCTTATTTAGAGCAAGTTTGATGTTCTCGACAGAAAGCCGCAAGATTTGAGGAGCCTTCAGAACCTGGAGCGCGACCTGAAACCCCTTGAGGACAAGATCCGTGACTTGGAGAAACTTGCTGCTGAGGTACCCTAATGTTTTAGTACTGTTTTAATTGTATGATTCAGGTGAAAAAGAATCATCCGGAAGAGGCTGCGATCATTGAACGTCAAATTGCCGAGCTGAAACGCCTTCATGCTGACCTTCTGGGAAGAGCTGACCATAAGATCAAGCAGGCCGAGCAGACACAAGGAAGGGAAATGTTTGACTCCACGTACCGAGACATCATCGGCTGGTGTGATCGAACGAAGAAGACCCTTGCTGAAGACGTCCGCGCCGTTGATGTTCAACAGGCTGATGAGCTGCAGAAGAAGCATTACGAACTGGGAGAACAGATTAAGGACAAGAAACATGATGTAGACTACGTGAACAAACAGGGCCGTCGTCTTCTTGAGAAGAATCCTCGTCTTAAAGACGTCGAAGATCAGCTGAAGTACCTGGAAGCGGAGATGGATACAATCAAGAACATGTACCGAGTGAAGGACGCTCGTCTGAAGGAGCAGCTGGAACTGCAGCTGTTCAACCGCGAAGCTGAGAGGATTGACGCCACCACCAAGGGACACGAGGCTTTCTTGGATTATGCTGACCTTGGAGTAAGAGAAATGTGTTCACAAAAGTATTGTTATGTTTTCAGGATTCTGTGGAATCTGTGGAGAACCTGATCAAGCGCCACCGAGACCTGGAGGCAAAGCTTGATGCCCAGCGGGCTAGGCTGGATGCCTTCTCTAGGAACGCCGATGACCTTATCACCAACAAGCACGGCGACAGTCCCTACATCGACCAGGTAGAAAATTGTAGAATAAAGCAATATGTGTTTTTTTTAGCGCCGCAGCGATGTTCTTGCTCGTCGGGCTGCTGTCCACAAGGCTGCGGCTGACCGTAGAATGGCGTTGGAAGCTTCCCTGGAGTATCAGAACCTCCGAAGGGATGCTGAGGAAGTTTTATCTTGGATCGCCGAAAAGAAGAGGCTGGCGACTGACGACTCTCACCGTGATCTGACCAACATTGCCAACAAACTTTTGAAACATGAGGCTTTCGAGGCAGAAATTGGAGCCAATCAGCCCAGAATTGAGGAGATCAACAGGGTAAGTCGAAATCTTCAGGAATTGTTCATATGAGTTTTCAGACTGGCGGTGCCTTGATTTCAAAACGTCATCCGGAATCTGCCAGCGTTGATGGCTTGGTGAAGCATGTGAACCTCCAATGGGGACAGCTTCTCGGAGAAGTTCAGCGCAAGGGAGAGAACTTGAGACAGGCCCTGGACCAGAAGGGACTCAACCGCATTCTGGAGGATGCCCACTCCAAACTGGACGAATTGGAGGCGGATCTCCGATCTGACGAGCTTGGAAATGATCTGAGAGCCGTCAAGGAGCTTATCCAGAAACATGCCGTTTTGGAGCAGGAAATGACTATTCACAAACGCAGGGTTAGTTCATAACCTTATCAAATATAATGGTTTTTAGCTCTCGGATATCCAGCAGAAGGGACAGAAGCTGACCGACAAGGGACACTTCGATTCTGATAAGATCAGCCACACCATTGCTGCTCTTCTGATGAGGTACTGCATCTGTTGCAATAGAAATTTAATCATGATATAGGTTCGATCAACTGTCTGGCCCTGCTGCTGCCCGCAAGGCAGCCCTCGAAGAATCCCGCAAATGGCACCAGCTGTCGTTTGACGTTGACTGTGAACTTCAGTGGATTGCTGAGAAGCGTCCCATTGCTGCTTCTGAAGATTCCGGCCGCAGCCTCACGGAAGCCAAGAACATGGTGAAGAAGCAAGACCAGTTGGAAGCAGAGGTGCAACAACATGCCATTCACATTGACGAGACCCTCGGACAAGGAGATAAGCTCATCCGAAGTGGCCACCGAGCCTCTCAGAACATCAGAGACAAGTGCAACGAGGTTTGTCCTTTTTTCTTTTTGTCTACTAGACTTTTATTTTCTTCCAGGTTGTAGTTTCAGAAGTGTCAAAGGTATAAATTGTGGAGTGATGTGAAACGCATGATTTTACTTCTGAATTTTTCGTGTGCATTTGCTTTCATATTCTATTGCTTTTCATAAACCATTTTTTCTTTCAGCTCTCCGAACATTGGAATGATCTGGCTCAACTTGTGCAGCGCAGAAGAAAGATCGTTGATTGGGGTGTTAAAGAACAGCAGTACCTGTTTGATGCTGCTGAGGTGGAGTCTTGGATGAACGAGAAGCGTGCCATCCTTGTTTCTGAAGAGTACGGATCTGACGAAGACGCTGCCCAGAAGCTCTTGGCCCGCCACAAAGCTCTGCAAAAGGACATGCAGACTTACAGGTAGAACTTTAATGTAACGTTTGCTTCAACAGATTTTAGACAATGGTTGGACAACCTTGCTGTGAAGTGCACTGAGCTTACTTCATCTGGCCGTCCCAATGTTTCTCGCTTTGGTGTTCGCCAGCAGGAACTTGAGGCCGAGTTTGACCGTCTCAGCACTCTTGGTAGTTTTGGCAACAAGTTTATAAACTTTTCCCTTTTTAGCCGACCAGCGCAGGAAGGCCCTTGAAGACACCGTGTGCCTGTACGAGTACATGCGTGAAGGAGCTGATCTGGAGCAGTGGATCAATGACCAGCTGACTACTGCCATGAACGAAGATTATGGAGAGGACTATGAACATCTGAAGGTACTTAAGGATAACATTCCTATTCTATTTTTGATTTGCAGGAGCTTCAATCGAAGTTTGCCGAATTCAAGCAGAGTGTGAAGACTGGAAGCGACCGCTTTGTGCTCTCAGAAGAGTCCGCCAAGGCTCTCTTGCGCCGCAACCCACCCTTCGCTAGAGATGTTGTCAAGAAGCAGGAGAAGTTGCGCACCGCCTGGACTGTCCTTCTGGAGTACATCCAGTCCCGCGAGAGCAAACTGGAGTCTGCCGAAGAGCTTCACCGCTTCAACAGAGACGTTGGAGAGCACGAGGAATGGGTGCAGGATAAAATCCACAACATGACTCCGGATCTTGGCCGTGACGTCAAACAGGTTCCTTGCAGTTTAAATTTTCTAAAACTCTTTTTCATTTTAGGTGCACTCCCTGACCCAGCAACACGAGACCCTTGAGCACGAAGTCGTCGCCATGGAGCCTCGACTGGAGAAGCTTCTTGAAGAGTCTGTGAGACTGAGGCAGATCTACCCTGGTATAATTTCTTGTTAGCTTTCAATCAATTTGTGTTTAGGTGGTAATGCCGAACACGTTGCTCACCAACAGGCTGCTCTTGCTGCCGGTTGGCAAGACTTGAAGAACGCCACTGCTGATCGTCGTGACTTGCTGAGGGCTTCTGATGACCTTCACAGGTTCCTTGGTGGAGTACGTGACCTCCTGTCCTGGACGGAGTTGATCGTCTCTGACATGCAGTCGGAGGTCCACATCAATGACCTCCAGCAGGCCGAATGGCTCGAGAAGGTGAAACCATCTTATTATCTTTATAACTTTTAAAAATTCAGGAACATTCTCGCTTGAGCAATGAGATCGACGCCCGTGAGCCCGAGTTTGAACGTCTGACTAAATCTGGAAAGCGCATGATTGCGGCTGGACACTATGCCTCCGATGAGATTCGGGAGAGAATCGCCATGGTATCATTTTATCTTTTGCTAAATAAACTTTCCGTTTCAGCTCGAGCAGGGCATTTCCCGCCTTCGTGTGGAATGGGATCTTCGTAACAACTACCTTGCTCAGAATGTGCAGTGGCACGCCTTCAAGCGAGAGGCCACCCAGATCATCGCTGTCATTTCCAGCAAGCGCACGACTCTTCGGTGACTAATTACTTTGATGTTTTAATAATTTTTGCTTTAGCTCATTGGCTGTGGGCCGCAGTGTCGCTGATGTTGAGGGACAGACCAAACGCCTGGAGACCTTTGCCAAGGCTCTTTCCACTCTGGAGGACCGCTCCAAGTCCCTTTGCGAAACCGCCCAAGAACTGATTGATGCCCGTCATCCTCAGCGAAAGAACATCGATACCTGGCGCGAGAAGGTCGTAGTGGCCTTGTCTGAGCTTCGTGGAGATGTTGAACAACGCCGTGCTGTCTTGGGAGAGGCCTATGCCCTGGCATCCTTCAACAGCGACGTTGCCGATATGGAGGCTTGGATCGAAGAGAAGCTGAAGGGCATCCGTGCCGAGTTCGAGAGACAGGGACAGTGTGTCTCAATTGAGGACAAGATGAAGCGTCTGCAGAGACACCAGGCTTTGGAGGCCGAGCTGTCTGCCAACAAGAAGAGGGTAGACCAGGTTCTTCAGCGCGGTCGTGAACTTTTCGCCCGTCACAACAACCCTGAGGTATAAACATTTCACCCGCAGTTCTAACATTGTTTTCAGATCACCGCCAGTTCTGCCTCTTTGTCGGAGCGGTGGTCCCTGCTTGTCAATGCCTGCTCTGAGCAGTCTCGTGCCCTCGAAGAGTTCCGTGACCTGCTCGCCTTCCGCCAATTGGTTGATCGTGTCCTCCACTGGATTCGCGACAAGGAATTGATGGTGGCTACCGGAGAAATGGGACGCGACCTGGAACACTGCAAACTCCTGCTGGCTAGGCTGGATGGATCCACAGCCGACTCTTCGGTTGATGAGCAGACTCTTGAAGAGATCAATCGTCTCGGAGAGAAGCTTGTAAGCCAAGGTCGTAGCAGCCGCGAAGAGGTTCACGAACAACAACAGCACCTTAACCAGACGTATGAAAACAAGACAATTGGGTTTGAAAAAAAGTTTTAGGTGGAAATCCCTTCACGGAAAGATTGCTGCTTACCGCAACCAGCTGAATGCGGCTCTTGAAGTCCACGCTTTCAACCGTGACGTGTATGACACCGATGAGAGAATCTCTGAAAAGACAGCTGCTATGAGGAACGAAGACTACGGTCGTGACTTTGCATCGTTGGTTTTTACAGTAGTACTTTTTTGAGGAAAAATTTCAGGGTTGATGCTCTTGTGAGAAAGCAGAACGCTTTGGAGAATGACATGAGCGCCATCCACCAGAAGCTCGTGAGCCATGACAAGGATGCCCAAGTTCTTCTTGGAAAGGTATTTGGTTTCTGTGGTGGCTAACAATTTCATGTTCAGAATGCTCCTCTGAGGGACTCCATCTGTGAATCGCTGAAGAAGCTCGAGAGGAGCTGGAAGGAGCTCAGCGAGGCTGCCGAACACCGCAGTGAGAAATTGGACAAATCGTGAGTTTAGTAACCTGTTCAACAAAACTTCTGAAATTAAGCTACAAACTTCACAAATACTTGGAGAACGTCAGGAAATCAGAAGCCTGGGTTGCCCAGTTGCGTGCTCGCATGACTTCATACCAACAACCGCGAACCAGTGCTGAGGCTCGTTTGAGGCTTGAACAGCATCAGGAAAGAAAGGCGGAGATTGATGGCAGACAGGAAGAACTGAAGCTTCTTCACGAGGAGGGACAGCGCCTGAATTCCGAGCAGCCAGAGCACAAGCCAGAAGTGCAGCGTGCCCACAAGAGGGTGCAGAACTCTGAGCACCAGCTTCTTCAGTCCTGGGAGAGTGAAAAGGTACTTTTATTCCAAGAAATTCAATTACTCATTCAACTTTTAGTCGATCCTTCAAAAGACCCTCGATTGGCTTCTCTTCTGCGACCTGGCCTCTGTTGCCGAACAGTGGCTCTCTGACAAGGAAAACATCCTGAAGCAGGGAGAACTTGGTGACAATACTGATGCCGTAGAGGTTTGTTTTCTAAATCACAAAATTTAAAAGTCTCTTTCAGATGTTGATCAAATCCCACGAGGCCTTTGTAAAGACCACTCTCAACCAGTGCACACCCATCGAGACACTGAAGACACGAGGAGCAGAGCTTCTGGCGACGGAGAGCGACTTCAAGTCCGACATTGACTCCAGGATGACTGAAATTGTGGAGCGCTACGAACAGCTGATCGGTGCTTCTAAGAGAAGGAGCCAGATGCTTTTGGACAGCAAGAAGTACCACGACTTCATCAGGACCTGTGGCGAGCTCATCACCTGGATCACCGCCAAACTTCAAGTATGGCTAATTGTTAACACAGTAACATTGTTTTCTAGCTGGCCTATGATGAATCTTACCTGGACCCTATCAACCTTCGTTCAAAGCTGCAGAAGCACCTTGCCTTTGATTCTGAGCTCACCGAGAACGAAAAGCGGCTGGTGGCTGTAGAGTCACAGGGTGAGAAGCTTATCCACGAACATCACTTTATGAGCGATCAGGTATAGTTTACCCACCTTTATATGAATACCTTTCAATTTTTAGGTGCGTGCTCAGCTCACGGAGCTTCGCGGAGGTTGGGATGAACTGCGTACCAAGTCCGCTCTGAAGACCCAGCGTCTGCGCGAAGCCTTCGATGCCCACAATCTGCACCGCAAGGTCGAAGACATGGAACGCTGGTTGGACCGCGTAGAGGGAGACCTCGGAACTGATGACCATGGTCGCGATTTGGAATCAGTTGAACTCCTCATCAAGAAGTTGGAAGCTTTGGATGCTGAGATTAGTGGCCGATCTGAAGCCGTTTCCGAGTTGATGTCAAAGGCTCGCGATCTCAAGACCCGTGGATCTGCCGCTTCGGAAGCTATCCTGAACCGTACCGAGCAAGCCGAGAAACGCTTCAATGGATTGAAAGAGCCCGTGAAGATTCGCCGTGAAAACCTTCATGATGCCAAACAACTCTTCGAATGGTTCGATGCCGCTGAAGAAGAACTGGAGTGGCTGACGGACAAACTTCCCTTGGCAAGGAGCCAGGACTATGGAGATAGTCTTCACGCCGCCATGAGTCTTCAGAAGAAGCACACCGCTCTGGAGAAGGAGTTGGAATCTCGCACTTCATCTATTCAGGACAGTGAGAACAAGGGATTGGCCATGATTGACAAGCGTCACTTTGCTTCTTCCGAAATCCATGCTAAGATCGCCCAGATCAACAACTCTTTGACCAGTGTTCAGGTTAGTTATATTTGTCTTTTCTTTAAAGTTTCAACAATTTAGACCGCTGTTGCCGTCAGACGCTCCAAGTTGATCCAAGCTGTCGACAGCCAACAGTACTACACCGAGGTTGCTGAGGCAGAGCAATGGATTCGTGACCAGATGCCTCTTGCTGCCAACAACGAGACCGGAAAGGTAAAACATTTAAATAGTCGATCAATAAGCCAATTTTTAGGATCAGTCTTCTGCTGAAAGTCATCTTCGCCGTCTGGCTGTTCTGGATAAGGAAGTGGCTCAGTTCCGCAACGAAGTTGAACGTCTTCGAGTTAGGGCTGATACCCTTCTCTCTGTCGACAGTCAAGACGCTACCCAGGTTTGCTAAACATATCAGAACTGAATTTAATATGAGTTTAGATCAATTCTCGTCAGACCCGCCTGGAAACATCCTTCAACAGCCTGATCACCGAGTGCACAAGACGCCGCACTCAACTTGCTGACGCTATCCGTTACCATCAGTTTGTTCGTCAGGTTGCTGATCTGTCTGATTGGCTTCACGAAAAAGAAAAGGTAAGGAAGGTCAACATTCTTTTCCACAATGTTTTTTTAGATTGCTGGATCTGAGGAGTACGGACGTGACTTGGAGGATTGCGTCCATTTGGCTGAGAACTTCGATACTGTGCTGCGCGAGTTGGCTGCAGCTGGAGAGCGTGTTGCCTCTGTGCAGCGCACTCAGGAAGAACTTCTGCGAAGTGGTCATCCTTACAGCGCTTCCATCAACGCTAAGGGAACTGACCTTCAAGAGCTGTGGAAAGCCGTGAACAGTGCTGCTAACGATCGCCAGAACGATCTCATCGGAGCCAAACAGGTTAGGAAATCTTGTTCCCATTTCTTCACCAAATCATTCTAGGTGCACCGTTTCGACCAGGAGGCCGATGAGACCCTCAACTGGCTGCAAGACAAGGAAGTCTTGGGTGTGGCTATGGAACAGGAGGACTTGTCGCAGGCTGACCTCGGAGCCATCAAGGCTCAGATGCAACGTCACGATGAGTTTGTCCACGGACTGAAGGCTGTTGAGAAACAGGTTTTGATCTATTCAAACATTGCTAAGTTGATCACTTTAGGTGACTGAGTTGTGCCGAGATGCCGAACGTCTCTGCTCCTTGTTCCCCAACACGAAGGATCACTTGGCCGTTAGAACTCTCGATATGAAGGAGCAGCTGAGGGATATTTTGGAGGGTGCCCATAAGCACTACGAAAAGCTCCAGCATCTCGAAAATCTCCAGGCCTACTTCCAGGTGAACCTCTCTACTTAACCAAAACAAAATTTGTTTTAGGAATACCGCGAGCTCATTCAATGGATCAAGCGTGTCCAGACGAACATCACATCGGAACAGTTGCCTAGAGATGTGCCCGGTTGCGAGTCGCTGGCTCGTCGTCACGAGGAGTACTTCACTGAGGTATACATTCCTTATTTACTGTCTATATTGTTTTCTTTTGCAGATCCAAGGAAGGAAGTCCCACGTGGATGGATTTGTGTCCAAGGGAAAGCACATGATCAGCAAGGGACATGTTCTTTCGCAAGAGATTGGAGAGAAGGTGGAGTACTTGGAGAAATTGTTCGGTGTTTTGATGGAAGTCTGGAAAGATCGCGATGAGCTCTACAAGGAGAACATTGATTGCAAGAAGTGGTACGAGAACGCTGGTCTTATGGAGCGCTGGCTGATGGAGAGAGAAGGACTTCTTCGTAAGTGTTTTTTATTGAATCACAATAATGACTTTGTTTAGGCGACGACTGGAGGACTGTGCAGTCTGTGGAAGCGGCTGAAACTAGCCTGAGGGACTTTGACGACTTCTTGGTAACTCTTGATGCGCAGAACGAGCGTTGCGAAATGGTCAAGCAACTGACCCTTGTTGAGAGGAACTTCAGCCGTCTGAAGCACAAGGAAGTGAGTTTTGGCCAATCCAAACTTATCAAATGATCCATTTCAGAGCGAGAGGGCGCGCACTGCTGAGCAGGAGCAGCGCAGGAGAGACACCATCAAGGTCATCGAGAAGGGAGATATCCTTGCTACCCGTCGTCAAGAGCGTGAGCGCAGAAAGACCCAGGAGATTTCTCTGATGAGGCCGAATCAGAGTGAAGACATCATGAGCCAGACCCTTCCCCGCAAGGAGAGAAGCAAAACTGCTGTCATTCGTAAGTTCTTGTTTTCCACTGGTTTAAAGTTTTCTTTTCAGAACCCCCTACTTTCACGGAGAATACCATCGGTTCCGGTGCTGCTTCCACCTCCACCTCCAACCTCCAGGGAGAAGAGACCAGGACAATCAGTTCCACCCCCATTTTCACTCCCCGTCGCCAATCCATCCGATCCGTTGGAAAGGCATTTGATGCCAGTACGATCGCCTACAAGGGATACTTGGACAGGAAGCAGGAGTTCGCTTGTGGAAAGAAGGCCACCCTTCGCTCATGGAAGAACTTCTACGCCATTTTGTGTGGACACTACATGTCCTTCTTCAAGGTAAATATTGTCTGTTCCTACCAGTTTCTAATTATCTGTTTTAGGATGAGGAGCACTTTGCCCAGAGCTTGGCTACCACTTCCATCACCATCTATGGAGCCCACTGTGACACTTTCCCCGAGTACAAGAGGAAGAATGCCTTCCGCCTGATCACCAAGGACGACTCTCACTACATCTTCACTTGCCCCGACGAGCATCAGATGCACGCCTGGGTCTCCCAGATCAAGTTCCACGCCCAATTGGCCCCTTCGAACCAATTGGAATCCTACCAGTCCTCTACCACTTACAACGGTTAGTAGTTGATTTAATGTGATTGTTTTGCATGTTTAAGTTTTGCTTACTTTGTGTTTTTTTAGTTGGAGAGCTGAGAACCGCCGGTGAGCTGCCTCCCGTTCCTGCCCGCAGGTCTCGTGATGGAACCATGGCATCCCAAAGCAGTGCGGACGTGGATGTCGTTCACTTCGCCAGGAGTGAGTTTTCTTCTGAGTTTTCTGAGTTTCCCTTTCTTGGCTTTTCGTTTTTGGAGAGTAGAGTTTTAGATGATTACCATTCTCTTCCCCGTTCTGGTGTCCATGCAGATGATTCTGCCAGGGGTTGTGCCACTTTACCAAGGGGTTCAACCTTCCGACCCACACAATTCCCATCCCCTGCCCCGCTTTGCGTAAACGGATCTTCTTCGTCTCTGGGAGGCTCGTCCCAACAACTCCCTACTATCGTCGACACGCCTAAGCGTACTACTCTGCAACGTCGGCTGAGCAGAAGACAATCAATCTACGCTGAGAGCCTCTACCGTGAAGCCGAGGAGACAGCAGAACAGACCCAGGGTTCGTTGCGTGACGTCTGATCACGTAACAACACCAACTACACCTCCACCAGCACACATGCAACACTCAAGAAAAACACCGCAACTGTCCACTTCTACAAAACACAAAACTCCATAATCAACTGTTGCATGATTTTCTTTAAAATTTCTGTTTGCACCAATTTAACTAAAATTTCATCGAGGGTGTCACAATTAACCTTAATTTAAAGCTTGAATTTTCACTTATTTTCTTTTTTCAGGAACCGAGTCCTATGGATCCACTTCCACCGCCTCGTCATACAGACAATCCGCCACCTACCAGGTAGTTTTTAAAGCTTTTAAATAAAATAATTCATTATCTTTAGGAATCTCTACGTCATCAGGAGCATCAGACGGTTCCCTTCGAGACCTCTTCTGAACCCCGCCCCGAAGGAACCGAGTTCATTTCCTGGGTTGAGAACAACCAGCCGCCCCACCATCACCACCACCTCTCCCAAGAGGATACCGAGTCCATCAAGAGCGGAAGTGAGTTTCCTTCAAATTTATTTTATTTTGATCAAATTCTTAAAGAAAATTCTTAATAAACTGTTTTCAGAGAAACGGGTGTTCTCTATCTTCCGCCGCGGTTCGAAAGCTAGCCAGAAGTAAATACGTCGTCTCAACAGAAGTGTTGATTTCTTCACCGAAGCCTTATTGTCACTTTAATTGCCTTCTCTATGTGTTATTTCTGTACGTCTTTGTGGACGTTATGTAGCGTTAGGTTGTTGCCCGACCACCTTAATGTTTCATAAGTGCTCCAAGCGAACGTAGTTTATTTCACTATTTTCCTACGGGGAATTTTCGTTGTTCTGCCGATATATTATAAGAGATATTCAATAAAGCTGTTATTTATTCAAATAATATTTTGCTATATTCAAAACTTGGAAAATTGGGAAACATTTGGAAGTTGCTTTTCCCCTCTTGACGGCAAAGGTAATGGAGAACCCATTAAAAATGATAATGGTTCTAATTTAAATCTGCTATTTGTTTTACGTTAAAATACAAAGCTTTTTCTTGTTCTAAAAACTTTGAACCCATGAAAACATTAACAAGTTCCTATTTCATGAGGTTGAAAAGTTCCCATAAAAATATAAATTAAAACCTTTCCCGCTTTACTTGTTTCAGTTAAGCTTTTTTTCATTAAGTTCCTAAGGCTTTTCAATGGTTTGCAGCCCTAAATAAGAAATGTAACTTTGAAAAAATAGTAAATTGAGGCTTGAAAAGCGTTCCAGAATAAAGATGATGGGATCTCAGAAAGCGAAAAACAAAACAATAATGCATTGGTTATTAATTACCAAATTTCGAAAAATTTGTTTTAAAATTTAAAAAAGTTCCTTTTCTCATTTAATCTCACACTAAAAGATAAGCATCTGTTTTTTTATAGTTTAAAAATCTAATTGAGTTTCAGAAACAGCTAAAACATGTATATAAATTACCGTTTCTATTATTGGTAGAGCTAACCTCAGGGGTTGTAATTTAAAAAAAAGAATGTTTTACAAAAACTCCAAACCTCCATGAAATACAAATAAATGTCAGTGGAAATTTCAAAAACCAATATTGATAGGACTCCGGGATGTCCCACGATTCTTGATCACTTTTAATTTGAGAACTAACAAAACCACACAATATTCTGTAATGCTACATTCTAAAAATGGTTCTTTTAATATTTGCTCTAATATTAGTTTTGTTCCTTGTTTCCCTTTGATAAGAAAAGATAAGAAGCGTAATAGAGTAAAAGCTGGATAAAGCTTTAGCTGGAATTATTTTGCAAAATCAATGTTTCTTTAAATTTATGAAATTTTTGTATAATTAGCAAAAACAAAACACTAGAACTGTGTGTTTTTAAGTTCCAAAACATTTTGTTGTTACTTGGGAAATATGGAGTTTCGAAACCACGTTATGTGCGAAATCTCGTCACTATAAGTTTGTTACCCACATAGATTTCCATCCAGATGCAATTCTTTTCCAATTCTAGAAACACGCTAAAACGGAAGGTAGCTTTAATAGAACACATATATAACAATGTAAAGATGAGCTATTAATGTCTAAGTCGACAGCAAACTATTATGATGACCCATAGGCACAGTGCTAAGAGATGAATTGCGTGAAGTTACTGTACAAAACAGCGGATGATAGTAGTGCGAAAGATGTATAAAGAGAGGAGATACAGTTAGGCCGGGCAGACGCAGACGACTTAGAAGGTGAAGTTGATCTCGTCCTTGATCTAGAGAGCGAATGTGTTAGTCTCAGCAGAACAGGGCATGCACTTTGAGGGAATTGGCGGCCACAGGCGGAAACATTGGGGGAATGCTGGATGCGCTCAAATTATTAGACAATCTAGCCAAAGGCATGCGTATACATCGGGAAAAGCGGAAGCAAACGGAGGGAGGCTTATAACTCAGTGAAATGGCTGACGACCTGTTGGAGACCGAGCTCGATCTTGGATTGCTCGCGGATCTCAAACTTCTTCACTTTGCCAGTGACGGTGAGGGGGAACTCGTGCTCCTTCTTGAACAGGATATACCGTGGGATTTTGAAATGGGCAATCTAAATCAATCGATATTTGATGAATTTCAGAAGAAACAAACCTTTCCTTTGCACCATTCCTTGATCTGCTCCTCCGTCACTGTTCCCTCCGCCGATTCATGTAGTCTGACCCAGGCACAAACTACTTCCCCGTATCTCTCGTCGGGAACTCCAACAATCTGCAAACCGTGATCTTTAAAGGTAAACCGGTTTTCGCTTACATGGGCATCCTCAATTTTGGGGTGTTTGAAGAGGAACTGCTCGACTTCCGTGGGGTAGATGTTTTCCCCTCCCCTCACAATCATGTCCTTTGAGCGACCGACGATCGAGATGGTACCATTCTCATGCATCATTGCAATATCTCTGTAAAATCTTGGTTAGCGATGGTCTTTAAGATATTAACCCAGTGTGGTACCATCTGTCCTCTGTGATCTCACGCTTCGTCTGCTCTTCACTTCCCCAGTAGCACCTCATCACGGAATATCCCCTCACGATCACTTCTCCCTTCTCTCCTCGAGGAACAATGCTGCCCCTCTTATCGACGATTGCAGCCTAAAAGAAACGTTTATGCCATCTAAGGGCCTCAATACCTCCAGATGATCCATAATGTGACCAACACTCTTGATCCTCTGCTCAGGATGATCTTCCCTAATTGACATGAAAGACACCGGGGAGGTCTCAGTGGTACCATAGCAGACCTAAAACAATATGAACTTTTGTCTGGAGACAGCTGTCACCTGCATATCAACCATGTGCATTTCGTTGACAAGTCTGCGACAAAGGGTAATTGGGCAAGGAGCTCCGGCAATGAAACCTAAACATCCCTTGTTTTGACATGCCTTAAAAATGAATCACCAGATCTGATGCTGTCGTAGTTGTAGTTGTGGTACTCTGAGTGGTTGAGCATGTCGATGAACATAGTAGGAGTTCCGTAAAGGGCAGTGCATCTAAAAGTTGGTTGTTGGCTTGCCCAAAGGTGAATTCTACTTTTCTTCGTCAACTGCCTGTAGGGCAGCAAGGGCTTCGAAGGAAGGCGCGGGGAAGACGCAGGTCTGGAGATGAGTCAGAGCAGAAAGAACGCCCATAACACAGCCAAAGCAGTGGTAGAGGGGGTTAGGAATGCAGATGATTGTTCTCTGGAAATGACCTTGCAAAGGGCAAATATTTCCAATTTACCCTTTCGTTGTATCCAGCCCTGATTCCAATGAAGTAAGCGTTGTTGAGCACATTGTGATGGGTAAGGGTGGCCCCCTTCGGCTGGCCGGTAGTTCCCTAAATCATGTCCTATGAACAAAGGTCTTCTGTGAATATGTGTAACAATCAGATAGCATCTGTTTTCTCTGCTCTCGCATTTTTCAGGTTTTTCCTAAATAAACACAGACTTACACTGGTGTACTGGATGTTGATGGGGTCATCGGGCTGGATTTCTCTTTCAATTTTCGCCAGCTTCTGTCGGTCCTCCTCCGTTCCCATGCGGATGACGTCAGTGTACTTCCAGGCTCCCCTTAAAGTAATTCAACGTCCCTTCGGCCGCCCGCCCACTTACGGGTGGGCCTTGTCCTCGGTGTCAAAAATAATCAGATGGCGGAAATTCGGGAATGCAGCGTTGGAAATGTCACTGCGCCCCGCCGGCTTGGTGGCAATTTCGGGGATAACATCCTAAGTTAAGGTATCTAAGGCCTAAGGTAAGGTTACCATGACGCTCTGGTAGTAGTTGCTCTTCTTGAACTTGGGAGGAGTGATCAGAGCCTTGATTCCAACTTTCGCCAAGGCGAACTTCAGCTCTTCAGACTGGTAGGAAGGATTGATGTTGACCTTAAATTTCGTTTGTCATCAGAAGAGCGATAGTTTAACTTACAAGGACCATTCCTGCAAGAGCAGTGGCAAACTGAGCGGTGACCCATTCGTAGGTGTTTGGGCCCCAGATTCCGACGCGATCTCCTCTCTCCACTCCAAGGTGCAAAAGACCACAGGCCAGTTTTTCAGCCTAAACGCATTACTATCAAATGTTCTCTGAAAAACTGACGTCTTTCAGAAGCTGGAGGTAAGTTCTCCTCACATTTTCCCTCTTGAAAATAACAAAGTCACGGTCAGGGACCTAAAATTCTCGAAATAAAAGGGATATGGGGTAAAACTATCAAAGTAAAAGTTGAGACCTACCTGATCGACAGCAAGGCGGAAGCGCTCTCCGACGGTTTCGAAGAGAAGCTTGGTGTTTGAGGTTCCATGAACATAACTTTTGCGGCTTGGACGAGCCATTGCCAACTGCGCCGCGTCCTCCAGACACAGGGTATCGTCTGTAAAAAGGGTATTCCGTTTTCAAAAATCTGTCGATTCCGGTGTGGTGCGGCAATGACCAGAAGCCGCCGCAGCGTGACCTCGCAGTAGAGATCTTTTCGGAAGATAGTTACCATGTTTCACCTGTTCCCTAAAACCAGTGGAACTGAATATTTTTCGGCCTGCGAACGATTTTTGTGCATATTAAGGGCATCTTAAATTTAAGTGCGTCGGTTTCACACGATCGCATCAGTTGAGTTGTTTATGGGCTGGAGGGGGCACCGTACTTGTTAAAAATACGCCCACAGACGTGTATTAGCCGGAATAATTGAGAGGACGTATATTTTTGACGTTGTCTTCGCAGAGAATATGACACCAACGCGCGATGGACGCACGATTAATTGGACGGCAAAAACGATGAAGATGCAGGGTTGTTTAACGCCGCTAAGATTGCATGTTGCAAATTGAAGCCGCGGAAACAAACGGTTCTTTTTCAACAAACACGCGGTTTTTGGTCGTTTGGTCGGGTTAAAGTACATTGTTACGGTTGACTTTGAGATTCCGCGGCGTTCTTTAAAAAGTATTTGGAACATATGTTTCAAACCGTTTCGCTGAAGAAAGTTTTATTAGAGCGTTTTTAAATACTTTCCAAACCTGTGGAATTGGGCACGGAGCATCTTGCGCTCCCCAGACGGGCATAGACGCGTTCCAGCTGGGTTTTGAATTTGGAATACAGTTTTGCGTCGGATGCCGGCGATGGGCAGCTCCAAATGGGATGAGCCGCGCTCCACCGATAGACCGCGGCTAATTGCACTCAGCTTGCGGGTTTTAGGGTGCGTGAAGTTTCTCAACGCCTAACCAACTCAAAGGAAAGGAACACCAGCTGGGAAGTCGCCTGAACCGCGTGGGTGTTCCTTTTTCAGTGGAAACGACGTTCTCAAGAGCATGATTCTCGAGAATATCAAGAGCAGAGAGATAAACTCGATTTCCCCCCCCCCCCCCCAGATTACTGGTCCCTCATTTTGTAAGCGTAAGAATTCTTGCGCTAAAGTGATTTTCTTCACCATGTTTGCGGTTAAACAAAAGAAAACTTTCGCAAAAGATCCTAATGGATTTCTGAATCATCTTATCGAATGAAATGCTTCCGCGACTGGTTTTATCAAAAGCCAAGAAAGAGAAAGGAACAAATGTGGACAAACTAACCGAGAAGCATCCTGAAGAAGTGGAGATGGCGGTCGGGTTACCCTCTGAAACGGAAGGATTTGGTTTGTAGAGTTTACAAAAAGAGAGAGTGATCATGCACGGATGGCATCCAACAGGGCGCAGCTACGAGTTTTCACGCCCACTAGCTGTTTGTTATTCTACCATAGCAGGCCGGCTTTCTGAGGTCAGAAAGAAAGTTTCGAAACTGTGATTCTTGGGGAAAAAGTGAAAACAGGTGATTTCCAGGAAATTCTAGAGATCAGAAGAATTGACATGGTCAAAGGATGTAAAAAGTTGTCAGCGGAAGCAATGTTCGCCAAACGATGGCATCACAATATCAACAAGATCGCCGTGAAAGAGCAAGTTCTGGGAGTCAAGGCAGAAAAAGAATGTAAGTGGCCCACAATCGAAGAACGGATACGATCGGCGCCCGAGAACGACGGAGAAAGTGCAGCCCCTCCCCCGCACCCGACGATCTGGATGGATCAGACTCATTCAAGGCATGCCGTAGACTTCAAACTAGGAAGAGTTTCATTCTCCTAACGTCTGCGATTGCTGTAAGGGCGCGAACAGTGATGCTGAGCGGGTCTTCTGCCAATACATCAATATCGAGAGTTTCTTTCCGCCGAAATGTGAACTGACTTTCAACGACAGCTAACTTTTCCCTAAAAACCACGTTTACATATGTTTATTCTTTGTCTTTTTATCACAAAAAGATGTTAGAATTTAGTCAGATTTTTGCCTTTTTTTCGCTGCAAAAGCTAACACGAGGGTAGGTAGCCGCCACCCAGAGTAAAAGTTAAAGTAAAATTTGAAAAGAGTAAATTAAGGGGATATCCTGAAATAAACAAATGTTGCAGCGTGGTGTCCACGTGACGTGGGCGCGAGAGTGCGCGGATTCTTTTTGCTTTCCGCCTGCGCGACGAATTCGAGATCTGCGAAACTCCGTAAGCGACTGTGGACGCTAAACCACTAAACCCGACGCTTTGGCAGTCCATCTCGTCGATTCCAATGATTGTATATCACAGATTGAGTGCGACAAGCAGAATGGAGGAAGAATGGAAGAGGACTGGCAATAGACAACAATCTTTCTGCTGCTTCCGGATTTATACCAATTGTCAGCGACTGCACTTTGTTTTATGCCAAAGATGAGGCTTATTAGACCGAAAATGCAGGGAAAAACAAGGGGAGGACGCGAAGGCAACATTTCGGTCGCACTATCTTACACTATACTCTCTTTCTCATGTTCCCAGTGGCCGGAACGCGACAAGTTTTTCAAATTAAGCCCGCACGCGCCTGAAGGTCACAGCTGTCCAGATTTGAAATTGGTTCACCCCTGGGTGCCGTTGGAAGGCGGATACAAAGTGGGAAGCTGTGCGAGAAACAACACAATTCTGGCACGCGTGAGTAGATGTGGGACGCCGCTCGCACAGATGATTATCCACCCACGTCAACCTTAATAGGCTGGCTCAAACGGTAGAAGATGGCAGGAGACAGGCAGAGAGCGCAGAAGTCACGAAGAGAAAGTGAACCGAAGTTACCGATTATCGGATGCGCACACTCAGCAAAGCGGCTCCAGAAACAGTGGTGTGATGGATGTTTGTGATGGCGACACCTTTTATCTCTGGCAGGGAAAATCAGTGCTCCGTCGGCAGTGATTTGCAGAAAAACGCCCTATCAGGGTGACGTTCTCCAAAGAACCGATGGCTCGTTGAATGAAGCATCTTCATGGCGGAAACAGCTCAAAGAACATGGGAAATTCATACTTTAACTGATCGAACACCTGTTTTGGTTATAACATGCAGTTTTTCTGTTTTACTTTAAAAGAACTTTCTGAGATTGATATCTAGGCATGCGTCACAAACCACATAACAATAAACTGGCTTTGGCGCAGACTTTTGTTGGCAGAAAGGTGAAAGAAAATTTTAGGGTCAACTAAACCTAACTTTTTAAGGGAAGGTTGCATTATACTTTTTTTTTCTTCCAATGTTACGTAAAAACCACTTAGTGTGTTTAAATGGTTGTAAAATCATTTAACATTATATTTCATAGGAAACCAAAATTAGAATGATGTGAAGTATACATATTGCAAAGAACGGAACCTGCTCATCACACTACTCCAATTAATCTCATTTTACTGCGCGGGGGTCGAGATCAAGGAGTATTTCCGAAAATGCAGAATGCACGGATTCAGTTGCAAAGAGTTGGTGCGCAAAAAAAGGAAGGGATCATAGATTTCTTATCAAAGCTAGGTGATCTCGGCTGGATATGCAGATCAACCGGACAGAATAAGCGTAGCGGCGAGTAGATGCGATATGTGATCGGGACGGGCCGAGGTCAGACGGAAGAAAAGAGGCCCAGAAAGTGACATTCAGACGGGTGGTCACTCGAGAGAAAGTGAAGGAGGAACGGTCGGTCAGAAAGGGGCTACAGAGAAAAATCTGGATTCTGGATCTTCTGATCCGCCCCTGGGGAAAAAATGTTCGCATTTCCGCCCACAAAGGCACCACTTTCTCTATTTTGTAACATCGAGAGATTTCCGTTGAGAGTGCGGATTCCCCAGGAAAAAGCTTTTTTCGTAGACAACATATAGCGCTCGATAAAAAGTACGCCGAGACACAAAATGTTCTCATATTAAAAATTTACTATTCCCTGTTTATTAAAGGATATATTTAGTTAAGAACTTTGGATTTAATTAATTGGATGATGTATGAAAACTTGCTTATGTATTGAAAAATTCAAATGTCTGAAGAGAGACCCTTTGTGGACCCTTTGTGGCCGCAATGAATATTTACATTTAAAAACGCAGGTAAAGAAATAAAACCAAAATAAGAATACCTTTGCATTTGTCAAAGGCATGGGAATCGCCAACAGACAGAAACCATTAAAACTTTAGGTAATTTTTTTAAAGATTTAGATAGATGGACTCTGGTATTTATAAACAATTCAAGAGAGAGAGAGAGAGAAAGAAAGAAAGAGAAAACGAGAGAGGGCGGGAGAAAGGGAGATACAAAGACACAGATAGAGAGACAGTAAGAGGAAGTCAAACAGAGACAAAGAGATAGAGAGACATACAAAAATAGAGCGAGGCATGGAGAGAAAGAAATTGAGGGAGACAGAGAGATAGGTAGATATAGAAACAAAGGCAGAGAGCAAGCCAAATAGAGAGAGAGTGAGAAATATAGAGATAGAAAGACAAACGTACAAAGAAAGAGAAATACATACAAAAGACAGACAGAGACAGAGAGGCAAAGAGAGAATGAGAAGCCGTTTTTTGCTAGTTCACACTAAAGTGAAACTAAATTCTCTTTTCGTTATTTTTATAGCACACTTTCCTTACATCGGCAAAATTGATGAAAGTAAACCTGGCCACCGGTGGCCTGAGATGGGATGACCGGGTACGTGGTATCTCACAAGTAATTCGTTACGGTCGAGTTCATTGCCGTCTAGTGAAATCCAGAAGCGTACTACTTTCTCAAAATGATTGAATCGTTTTCCACTAGCTAGTTTTGAGTTCTGCAGGTATGCTTGTTGATGAATCACGGTTTCAATGTTCTACGACCTGCTAGTGGTGTTATCGGTGTTAAGTCTTCCGAGAATTTTGTGTTCTTTGTTCGGCTGAATGGAACCGTTCTGGTTTTGGTAATTAAGGTTTCGATAACTTTAAACACATCTGCCGACTAAGAATCTAAGAAAGTCTTTGACAAACTACAAATAGTAGATCGGGAAAATAGTGTCAGGGTACATTTAACAAAACCTTTACATAGTTTACTTTATCAGAGTAGTTGTAAAAATCAGAGCGCTTAAAAGTGCTAATTTGTTACTGCTTATCTGTATGTACTTTTGTTGTAAAACAAGAACTCGTATCACAATCCATCGAACGTTGACCACTTCTTATCTGCTGAGATTTCTTCACGGAAACGCCGTGATTGTTGAAGAAAAGGTCAACAGGGAATCAAAGAAAAACTGGGGTCTCCTCCCAGAAAACTAGGCAGATAAAACAATTTTTAATTGCTTTGTTCACAAAACAACTTTAAAACATCCTAAGGTTTTGTTTAAGCAAAAAAGTTGACTAACCAAAACTAATAACAGGTTAAACTAACTTCAATCCTTACTTCTAAAGTTATAGTTAAAGTGATTAGAGAACTGAAACAAAATAATGTTCTGGAGAAATAAATAGAAACTTGAAAATGAAGTTCGTCCAGAAAATAGCATTATTGTCATGTTTGGTTTTAAGGGTCCTACAACGAATCATTGGGGGGTCGATCACAAATCTGACGACGCTGGTTTAAAAAAACTGCTTACATGTTAGTTTCTCAGCGTCAGTTTGGGAGACTGGCGGCATTCGAGGCGGCTAAGGCGCTTGAGGGCTGTTTCATACTCTGGTAGACAAAAGGCTAACAATAAAAGTTAGAATAGGGGTAACCAAGAAAACTAGTTCAATGTAAACTGGGTATGCACTGATGATCGGTGGTCGTAAACTTGCGCCGTTTGGCACAGTCTCCGACTGAGTGCTTTCGGCGCGTGCCGATGCCGGCTGGCGGCTCCTTCTCAAGGTCGTGTCTCTGCTCTCTGCTTTCTCTTTCTTGCCTTTGTCTTACTTCCAGCCTTTTCGTATTTCGCAAGTGGTAAGGATTGCGCAACAAAACTCAAGCCCTAAAGACAACCCTGTCTTTGATAACATTCCTTGAAGCATTTTGAGTCGAAACAGAAGTAAAAAAAGTCGAGCAAACTGGTGTCGTGAACTCTTTGTCTGCAGAATAAAATCAAATCATTTAATCTCAAAGGTTCTATACTATTTTACCTTCCAGGACAAAAAATAACTGGATAGTGAGTTCTTGCTCTACACTGAGAGTGTAGAGATAGCACTCATTCTCTAGTTTTAGGGATCTTTTCTTTAACGACATTATTCTATTTTTGAAAATTATAGTGCTTTTTTCGTGTCGTGTTGAATCGACGAGTGTGTCATCTTAATAAAATTTTGCGCACACATTCTTCCAGATTTAATCACATTGATTATGTAGCTATAATTTAAAATTACAAAAGCGTGCCAGAAACAAAAAGAAATTTTTTTTTACGAGGAAACCATTCAAAACATGATTTGGCTATCAGAAAGGCACATTGGGTTCACTGGGCTAAATCGGAAATATTACTCTACCTCTCCTACATTACATAAAGTTATGATAATAATAAACGTCGTCAAGTATACAAAATTTAAAAAAAAGGAAATATTTCAACTTTGAAGAGATGTCAGACGATGTCGAAGTGTAGTTGAAACAAATACCTGTATCTACCTCTGGTTTTGACAATTACCATACCCATTATACCAAACGACATCAGCCAAACGGCGTCGTTTGGCCCTCACGTCATAACAACCCAAAATTGGTCAGATTGTGGTCATTCCCGTCGTATCCATTCCGACGCAGCATTCGTGGGTGAATTACTCTTTCCCGAGTTTCCATGGCAATTGGCGGCGGCCGTTCTTCGCCAAAACTACCTGCACTACTACATCCCTTCTCTTCTGTTCTGATATCTTCTCGTAGGCTACATAATCACAGCCTTTGAACACCAAATTGGTGATTGGCATGCGACGGAAGCCAAGTATTCTAGTAGCAGTCATTACGGACGTTTCAATCGAGCGCTGCGAACACGTTGCTCAGCAGCGGCCACCTGCCGCTACATTAGCCGCCACTCACTAATCCGCCTACTAATCCCTATTTAGATACTTGTCGCTATCCATACTCACTCATTCATTCAGTCATTTGGAATAAAGCACTTAAAACACAGATTTCAGGCATTGCCTCAATGAGGCTAGTACATCTAGGATCACTTTTAGCACTTTGTGTAGTTTGTAGTTCTTTTAGAAGTCGAAGATTAAGAAGACAGACGCTTCCATCGCAACATGTACAAGTAAGTTCAAAAAGAGATTTATTTTTTAAACAATTTTTTGCAGGTACATTCGTTGGATTCAAATGTTATGTATAATGACAACGTTTACGTTGAATCGACTGAAAATCGAATAGACATCAATGAAAGGTAAAATTTAAATTTTAATTAAACTAATTCCATGTTAAATAAACAAAATAAACAATCGAATGTTTATTTACTCCATTAAAAGCAATAATTTTTCTGTTTTCAATAAAATAATCATATTGGTCGCCTAGTCCTTCGATTGTTTTCTTTTCCTGGTTTTTGCTTTTAGTTATTTTAGAATTTTAAATTACATTAAAATGCTAAAAATACTAATTATAACTTTCCAAGCATTTTAGAAACTTGAATGGATCAGTATGGTCAGACCATTCTCTATTAAACTTCGATTCCCTCGACACCTTTGTAAATATCTTGGCTGACAATGCTGAATCCTATGTGAGTGTTCAAAATGGAGCAAACTTTCATGGCCAAGCGATTAAAACAAATGTAGGTTTTATTTTATCATATTTTAAAAAAAATCTGATTGTTTTAGTTCTACGTTCACACGAATAGAACCCAAGGAGGCCAATCTTCCCTAACCCAGTCATTAGATGGGGACGCTGCCTTCTCCATTGACGACGACATCATACGGGTGCAGGTGGTTGCGTGACTTGAATAATTGATAGCTCTATCATTTAGGCGGTGAATGGAAGAAATATTGCAATTCAAGCAGAAACATGGCAAAGAGCTATCCAGAAGAAGATGATACTCAGTATCGATCCAACACAGGAAAAGAGGGATCTGAGATTAGAAGGTGAATTTCTGAAAATTCCATTTTGTTATGTTCCATTCAGCGATTGGAACCACTTACCACCTATTGGCAGCATTTGCCAGTTCGTTGGTTTTTATTAACTTCGCGGATAAGATTATCATGATCGACCCAACTTTTCGAACGGTGGAGGTCTTCACGGACAAATTCAACGTGACAGTCCAGGCTAAGGATGTCCCTTATGATGTGGGTTTTGAAAGAATTTTGGCAGAATTGTTAAAAAGCAGCCTAATTGTGGCTGAATCTCAACATATGTATTCTTCTTTTTCGTTACCGTCAGGGACCTCTTTTATGTTTTAGTGACCTATTGTGCGTGTCATTGTATGCGGTGGGACTACCCTTGCCACGCCCGCCGATCTCGTACGGGTGCGAAAATTACAGCGCTACCATGTCAGCCAACCAGAGGTTTCAGCGTATTTTCAGGCAAAAACATTGAAAATTTAAATGTGGCGACAAATGTGTTGATAAACAGATAATTGAACAGACGTGTAAAAACCGTGCATCTAGTTCGGTAAAAAGCCGATTGAACACAGGTCTCCGGGAATGACAAATTCTTGTAAACATTTTATTATGTAGACTTTAAACTTTTCAAGCTCTTTAATATGATATAAAATCAAGACAGGTCCCTACCGGTCTCCTTAAACTACGAAAAACTCTCATGTTCACGGCGCGTCATATCGTATACGAATTGGGCAAGGGTTGTTCCGTTCAAGCCCCGCTTTTAAAGTTCCACATTATATTACTGTTAGATGGTTTTTACTCTTTTTATTGTACAAATAGTGATAAGACATAAAAACTATGACGCCCGAACGAATCTGAACCGTCGATGATTGTCTTGGTACACTGAAAACAGTCAGCTTGATCGATATTTGAAAAATTATCTAAACATTCTTTGAAAAACGTCATGTTTTGTTAGGCCTTAAAATTTAGGAAGAATGGCAGTTTTGACCTGTAGAGCAAACGAGTACACTTTTCTTTTTTATAGCTCTTTAGAACTTTCTGCTTAGAAATCACACATTTGCCCGTTTGTCCACGATAACTCAAGCACAACGCTTGACTAAAAACAAAGAATCATCTTGTCGTTTGATAAACTGAATTTTCAGATCACCCTAACTGCGGAAGAAGCGATTATCAATCTTCCCACTCAGAGAACACGGATTTGCATAACATTGGAAGGTGTGAGCGTCAGAAGTAACAACGTTGCAAAGTAAGTTTTTTTAAACTTTTTGATAAGCAGTTGTTTTTTTAGAACCCATGTTGATCGAAATGGTGGAGAAATGACAGTTGGGGGAAAGACGGTGGAAGCCAATGGAGCAACAGTATTTTTCTTATTTCAATATTTACCTGTTTTCATTTCCAGATTATTGCAAAATCAACGGACTTGGAGCTAAACAATGCTGGACAAATCATTGCGGATATGGAGAACTCTCGCTTCTATGTTGACAACAATGTCCAACGGGTTAAGAATTTATAACTTTTTAAATTAAATTTTTTATTTAGGTCGGATTGACATCTTCTCATCATAACATGAAAATTGACCAGGGGTCTCCACATGTGAATGTAGATCCAGGGGAGGCTTGCATCGACATTGTGGCAAACAAAGGGCTACCCCGGTTCGGGACAATTATTCCTCCTTTCCGACCGCCGCCTGACAAATTTGGAAAGATTGGTCCGTTCCCAGGTATAGTTTTCAAACAACACAGCTCAATTATCTTTCAGGAGACATTAAAGCAGAGACAGACTTTATAAATCGGCCGTCTTGCTGTTCATCTGTGACGCCTATCGAAATTCCAGAAATGGGAAAGCCGGGTTTTACAAGAAAGCCACCTTCTTTGTCGACGGAATGGAGTGAATGGGGAAACAATGGACACAACGGAGGTTCACAAGTAGACGGATCCCCCACCTCTTGGAATACTGACGGTGAGAGCAATCCTGATGTAGGAGGTGGAAATCCATGGGTAACTTGGGAGAATTCGGCGAAAACGGCGGCTCCTGGAGGCCAAGGAAGACCCAATTGGCAACATGAAACAGGACCAAAGGAACCGAGCTATGGACAATGGCCAACTTTTTCCCCTTTGGAGAACAAAGAAGTCACAAGAGGCACATGGGCAGCGACGTTTGTTACTCGGAATCCGTCAAATGTTGACTGGGAAAAGGAAACAGGGTGTTGTAATAAGCCAACGGAACCTCCAGAAAAGCCTCAATTGGCAACTACTAAAGGAGTGGAGACACAAACTGAGAAGACCACCACTGAAGAAATTAAGACAATCTTTCCAACACTTATAACGGAACATCAGACGCAAACGGATACTCCTACCATACCTACCGTATCTTCAACACCGAGTTCAGTCCAGCCCACACAACCAAGCACACAAACAAAAACGACGGTTACTTTTCCAACCCCACCAACAGCTCCAGTTGAAACCACAACAAGCGTTTCACTGATTTCGGCTACTACTTTCTTTCCCACCAATGAATGGTCTGGAGGGGCCAATTCAGTAGAAACGAATGAAACTACTTCTGAACCTTCAAAAACAACGAGTCCACCACAATCGATTACCGGAGGAATGGGAAATGCGAATTTATCGGTTTCAGGTAAAAAATAATGTAATGTGAGTTGAAACAATTTGATTCAGGAGGACATGTTTTGTCAACCATTAATCCTGATGCATTCCTATTTGCCCACTATGCTTCAACACGTAGGTTCCACTAACAGCCTGGTTTATTTAAAGTCTATAATAAAAAATCTTCCACTAATAGTTTGGTTTATAAAAAGTTTAGTATAAAAAAGCTTCTAAATGTATGCTTTTTTATTCGTTAAAAAGTTGAATTACAACCGCAACACATTCCGTTTCAATGCTTTAACCAAAATAATGCGTTTCTGCTTTCTAATGTTGATTTTTTGATTAGCACAACTTAGAACAAGTCAAAATCTATGTGAATACGTAACGGTGGCCAAAACACAGACCAGCCCGCTTGCCACAAACATTGACAGATCGGATCCGCAAGGCGGCATACTTTTTTGCCCATTTTCTAAATATTTCAAATTGATTCAATTAAGTAAGTGAAAACAGACTTGGGGCAAACTATCGATGTTTGTCTGGCCGAGGTTTTTGCTACTTTTTTTAACAGATTTTTTTAAACTCGGTGGCTCCACAAAAATTACACTGAATCGAGATTACTAATACTAAAGAGTTGCTTTAGTGTTTCCTGATGAGATCCCCATTGAAGCTACAGTAAGCACTGTGAGCATCGTCACTCCTGAAAATGAAAATGGCTTCCCCGCACCTGCCCCGCTTTCTGCCACTCAGCTCAACAGCTCAGGTAATTTGTTTCGTCAATGCGTCTATCTGTTTTTCTTTTTAGAAGAAACTTCAAGAGACTGGGTTGGCGGAGCCTCAGATGTTTTGACTGGAAATGAAACTGAACATTTTCCAACACCTGAGATTGACGTTTCCAATATGAACATCAAGTATTTTGTTTTTGAAAACGTTAACTAACATTTTTAGAAAACGATCCCCGTTACGATTAACCCTTCGAGTCCCTCGAAACATCGACCCCTCAAATTTCGAATTTTCAAGAAGCATTTTGGACAGTTTGAAGAAAATTATCCGAGTGGCCGCCAAAAGAAGGATCAGGAAGAGAGAACTGGAAACAGATACCAACTTTGTAAAGGTATTCGTTTTTTTAGTTTCAGTATAGATTATAACAGATCAACAAAATGAGCTCGCATGAAGGAACCATAGAAGTAGAATTCGATGTGGTTGACAGTACTCCAGTGGATGAAGGTGACCTTCTCTCGCTTACAAATCAGGAAATATCTCAATTCTTCGATTTCCCGGTAAAAAAGCAAGTTTTCCAGCAAGTTTTGGTTGTTCAGGTTGTTTCTCTCGAAAGAGTGGAAGAATTTGGAGACAATCGAATTCTCTACATTTTTATAGCAGTTGGAGGAGTCATTCTAACACTCGCCTGTGTTTGTTGTATTTTCCAGTCAATTATCAAACAAATGTCAAAAACTGTGGGTTTTATTCTTTTTTAATGTTTTATTGTTCGAAAAATGTAAATTAAGTTCTATTTTTAGATGTTATATGGAGTCAGTAGACGTTTCTCAAACGCTCAGTCGTCTCCCGCGCCAATTTCCTATGTGAATGGGTCCAACTACTAGGTCTTTCACAAACACGTCGTCTTCAGCTCACATATCGTTTTTAGGAGACTGATACATACATTGAGTCATTTAATTTACTTTAAATAAACATAAACAATTAAGAAATTACCCTAATTTCCATTAAATCACAAATGACCGAAGCAGTAAATGACTTCGTGGCAGTAGGCCTTCTCAGGGTAGATAGTCACGTCCGGAAAATTGGGCTAAAATCAAAATAAGATTTTAACGAACTTAACGAAAACGTACGTAATTTAGTGCCGCACTGTGGTATTGAGCCTCAATCGCGATTCCCTTATTTGTGCCGTACCATTCTCCATTGTGCCCTGCCGTATTGAGGTGTTTCCCGGCGTAAAGATGAATAACTGGGTACGAAGTGGCCATTCCAAGTCTAATTCCTGATTTTTCCGAACTCAAGCTGAACAAAAAACTAACTATTTGCAAAATAAGTTTAGTTTTTCACCTCAAAATCCGCTGTCCTGGCTTGCACGGTGTCTCCAAAACGAAATCATGGTCCAGATCAATCACTCCTTTTTCATCTTTGAAGTTCGATAATGAAGTTTCTTGTTTTAAGTCGAATTTAGTACTTTCGACAGGTAAGATTTCTCCAATTGGACAACATGTCTCATCAGTCGGCAAGTAGTTCGGAGCGAAAACCGATATTTTGTGATCGGAAATGTCTTCCTGAATTCAAAAGATTTAAAACAATAGAGAGTCCACTTACTGATCCATCTAGATTGAAATAGGGGTGATGAGCCAGGGCGAGAACACCCTCAGTGGAACATTTTGCAAAATGTTCGACGACCAGTTGGTTTCGATCGTTGATTGTGTAGGAAACCTGTAAATAACTTTCTCGATAAAAATTGCCACTATTTTCTAAAGTCAGAATTTTGATTTTTTTCTAACCATGCTTTTCTCCAAACTTGGAACGACTCTAAAACTACTCCTCCACTTGTATTTGCTTATGGTGCTAATTTCTGTAGGCGACGGCACTACCCTTGCCGCAGCAGCCGATCCCGTACGGGTGTGAAGCTTGCGCCGTTTTCTGCGCTTTGTCAGCAGGGAACATTGACAATTCAAAACTAAAATCAAACAGTAGATTAAAAAGGAGTGTAAGCATCGTGCATGTAGTTAGTTAAAATGCATTCTACACACGGGTGTATATCCCTTGGAATGGCTAAAAATGGCATTTCGAAGGCATTTTTCTTCAAAACGGCGTTATTAAACTCCAAACTGTTATATGTTTTCAGTAAAAACACGTTTTTGGGGTTCACCATGCGAAATGAAAATCTTAAACACTTTTTGTTTTACATGTTTGACTTTAAGGGTTCGATTTTACCGAAAGGAGTTTTTTTTTTTTGAAAGAATTCTAGACTAGGTCCGGCCCTTGGTCTTCGAACATGTCAAAATTCAAACAAAACTGTGATTTCGCACGTTTGATCGTAAATGTGCTGACAGCCAAATCTATCTGATAAGGGTTTAGAGATTCACGGAATTTAGCACGTTTTCGAAATTCAGTACAAATTGTCTGTAGGGGAAGGCATTCCACAAGACTTTATGGAAACTGTTCTTTTCTATGATAATTTATGACTTTTCGATGAAAATTTGAGAAAAGAAGAATAAAAAGTTACTCACATCAATCACAGCCTCGCCAGGGAATCCGTCCTTCTCCTCGCTAACCTTTATCCTAAGCGTAACTGAGGTTGGGAATTGCCTCACAACTTCCCAACTTTGCTATAAAATATACTTAAAAGCAAAGTTCAAATAAGGACTTACGAAAGCTGTGCTATTTGAACCTCCGTGGTTACAATGCGGTGGGCAGTTAATGGGAAGTTTGTATTCTTTCTCCTTAAAAGTGAAAGATCCATTTTTCACTCTATTTGCAATCCGTCCAATTGTACATCCAAAATAGCATCTAGCTTGTTCATATTCTGAAAAAGGAGAAAAAGAAGTAAAAACATAATTTAAAAAAAAGGAAAATAGTTGTTTTAAGTAATATCTACCTTCAGCAGTATCGAATCCTAGGACGCATTCAACAGGCGTTCCACTTTTGTCCCGGAACTTGAGACTTGACAAAGTGGCGCCATAGGTCAAAATTTTTGCAGAGAGTCCTTCGTCGTTTTTGATCTCGATAAAAGTCATCTGAAAATTATTTTGTTTTTAAAACCGTTTAAATAAAAAAACAGGATTTTCATAACGGAAGGATGGGAATCAATGGGCGAAACCAAGGAAAAAAGTGTAGCAGTCGGGGAGTGTTTGTTGAGATCTGTACACTGCGTTCGCGTGTGAAAGTAGCGGGCGGATGGGTGATAAGACGGGTCATGGCTGAGATACACTATGTTCCCAGTGCAAAAGAAAGCAACATCCAACAGGGAACAAAAAGCGGTCATTGTGTGTACTCGAAACGCACGCGTAGCGTCCAGCGGCTGTGTCGACGCCTCCCGCCTGTTGTTTCTTAGCGTTCCCGCAGTAAACCGCTTTATCAATCAGGACAAACCAAACTTTTACTGCTTTATTGGCAAAACACGATGATAACTTTTTCGGAAAACAGTTTGATTGCAACGATATCATAAAGGCACGGAGAACTTGGTTATGCTCGGAGGGGCATCCTGCACTGTTCGTCTTCTGACTCCCTCCTTGCTGTGGTGATACCCGTAGGCAAAATAGATAACAAGCCCTAAAATAAAATGATTAAACAAACAAAAAATGTTTTTATTATAAAAAATAAAATTTAAAAAATATATTCACCGATAACCACCCAAACAAGCAGTCTAATCCAAGTAAATGCATTCAAATAGACCATCATGAAAATGTTGATGGTAAGGCTCAATGCGGGGATAAATGGAACAAGTGGTACCTGAAAATGTATTTTACTTTTATCAAACTAAGCTTACTTTGAAATACAACTTCAAGTTGTTTTGCTTGTGGCCCATGATTGAAACAAAGCCTAGGATTGTAACGACTGCACTTATTATAAGTGGGAAGATTCCAATGATGCTATGTTGTAGTCCTGAAAGTGAGTCTTCCCAAGTTTGTTTTTTTAACAAACCAAGCCTAAAGCAGACGGCAAAAGCAAACAATCCGAAAATGAATGCAAGAAGAGAAGTGGTGATAGTAGACCCATCTGGTAGTGATTTCAAAACATCTCGGAAGGGAACCCACTCGTGAAGTTGACCTCCTAAATTTATGGTTGAACAAACTTTGAGGTTTTCAAACCTTCATCAACTTCAGGTGAGTCTTCTTGTTCGGCTGGTTGATATCTCCGGAGAATTACACTAGCTGATACGAATGAATAGGCCATTAGGGTACCTAAAATCTAACTATTTACCTCATTTTAAAAGTTTTTACGTGTTCTACTTCAACTACAATAACACTTTGACGCAAACTATTTAATGAAAAACAACATTTTTATGAGTTTTTATAAGAAGAAACGAGGGACAGCAAAATCGCGGGTCAGTCCTGTTCAGTCTGAGAATGCGGACAGACCCGATTGGATATTTTTCTAACCTTTTCATAATTTCATAAAGGGCCAAAAATAAAGACGTGTCATGGCCGAGGGTTAACTTCAAGGGACCCATTTGCCACCCCTGGTCTGAACTTTTTAGAAATCGTTCTAAAACTGGTTTCTCTGTTTTTATAACGGTACACATTCTAATTTAAAGGTGTATTTTTGTATTTTAAAAAACTATTCTGAATTTACCCGATTTTTTCAAATGTCTGATGTTTGGCTGCTAGCTTATCCTAAACACAATTTACGTTAATAAAAAAAGTTTATTTGAATTGTATTGCTCATAAAATCACTACATTAATGTAGCTTAGGTAGTTTGGTATACAATCATATTTTTTCATATTCGAAGAAATTTGAAATTGAGACTTTCAGAACCTTATTGATGAATTGAAATTTTCAATCATTCTTGTCATTTACAAGGACAGTTTGCAAAACTCCGAAAAGTCACGATTGAAAGCAAATATAAACGATTCAAACGTACCAATAGACAGAAATTCAACCAGCGCCTCCAAATCGAAAACCAGGGCAAGAACAGCGTTCACCAAGGTAGAAACAATGATAGCGTTCAATGGAACCTAGAACCTGTTTCTACTTACATATTTTATTTATTACCTTAGTTTTCTGGTTTACTTTAGCTAAAAATGAGAACAAGAGTCCATCATTAGCCATGGCGTAAACTGCCCTTGGAAGTGCAAATGCACCAGTCATCTGAAAACAAAAACTACCTTTTCACGTAAAATGTGGCACCTGATTATTGGCCATTCCGATGAGTGCTCCAATAGCTACGATATACTTGGCATAAGTAAGGCCTTTCGCTTGAAACGCTTCGGAAAATGCAGCTTTTGGGTTGATCTGAAGAAAGTCGATGAAATTACTAATCGCCAACAATTACTTCAGTATAAGGAAGCATAACAGTGAGTGAAGCAGCCATGACAATATAGACAACTGTGACCAATCCCAGAGAGAAAAACGTTGCCAGAGGAATGGTTGTCCTAGGATCTGAAAGGGCTATGGGACCCGTTTTTTTTCAAATCTCACTTTTTGCTTCTTCCCCTGCTGTTGCAAGTGCTTCAAATCCAATGTAAGAAAAGAATACTGTAGCTGCTCCAGACAATGTTCCTGAGAACCCGAAAGGAAAGAACCTACAAAAAAGTTTTTAACAAATAGGCTAGGCTTTACTTTGAAACTCCATGCTCGTCCTTTCCAATCCAGAGAGAAAAGTCTGCATGGGCGAAACCCACAACAGCCACAAATAGAATGACCTATTTGAGGATTATAAAACAGTGAATATGGGTTACCGCCAGATTCAAAACAACGAAGAACTTATTCATATTTGCTGATGCCTTGGAACCAATCGCTATTACTACAGACGCTAGGCAAACAACCATAAAAGCGAGAAAATCTGGGTATGCGCTGAAAAAACCAGTGCCCTGCAAAGAAAATAATGTTTGAAGCGTTGATGATCCCACATCACTCAAGTGTCCTATTGTTTGGAGCGTTGTGTTTTGAACCCAGTTTCCGATGAGGTTGTCGAAGTAGGAGGACCAGGAACGGGCGATTGCTGAAGATAACGGTTACTAAACAGTAAGTTAACCACACACATACACACGCACACACAAACACACATAGCCATGCACACATAAACACACAGATATTCACACACAATAGTATCGTTGCCCGTTCATCCTCTTACCTGCATTTCCAATCATGTACTCCAAAATGACGTTCCATCCAATTATAAAAGCCCACACTTCTCCAACTCCCACATAAGCATATGTGTAAGCACTTCCAGCACGTGGAAATCTTCACAATGCATTTTTTGTAGCAAATATAATAAACTAACAGTGCCCCAAATTCAGCATAACTGAATGCAGAAAGCAGAGCGGCTATTCCAGCAAAGATAAAGGATATAATTATGGATGGTCCGGTTTGGTTGTGAATTACAGAACCTAGATGATCAATTGAATACTGTATTTTAGTGAAGTTACCAGCCAAGACGTAGATTCCTGCTCCGATCATCTGGCCAACGGCCAAAGCCGTGACGTCGAGAACTGAGAGACATCGCTTCAGTTGGGATTGTAGAAGAGCTAAGAATAACATTGAAATAGAAATGCCCTCTTTTTCCTTTTCTCTCTTATTATCTGTTTAATAAACATTTATAGATAACTCACTTCCGCCATCAAACACTTTCTTGCGGAATAGAGATGAGAAAAACCGTGCCATTCTGTAGGGGCGTCTGAATAAGGTATAGTTTGCTGTTTGGCGCTACTGTGCACAGTGAAAGCAAAAGGGAACAAATATTCCCTGAATAGCCGATCAGTGGTGTCATAATCGATCAATTTGTATCAGTTTTATGGCAGACACCCTCAAATGCAAAACATGTTGGTCACTAGAAAAGGTAGACAGGGCCACTGTTGCCGTTGTGTGGCAGGCACGGCCGGGTGGTAATCCCGGTAGTGAGCACAAACGACGAGAGACCGGATATTTTTGACAAGGTCGAAAAGGAATAATGTTTTCAGGGGGAGGACAACACGCTCACACGAAGGAACAGAATGTCAACAAAATGTTTGTTGTGGGAGGTTGTCGACAATTTGAACTTCAGCTTTTGTGTGTAGAGATCATAGTTGTGTGCTTTCGAAATAATGCCGGTGGTAACCTGATGCGTGTTGTTTTGTCTTCCAGCTTTTGAAATGTTTGACATTTCGGAAAAGAAGAAAATAAGGCGAAAATAGTTTCAAGAGTGATTTCTGTATATTTTGAACAAAAAGTGTTTATGCCTGGGCTTTTGATGCAAAGATTGTGAAGTTAACATATAAAAATTGAAATCTTCTAAGTTTTGCTAATTACTGAATTAAAAATTATAAATAGAAAATACTTTCATTTGATTGGTTCATAAGGGCAACAGGTACTATCCAAATTACATAAGTAAAACGAAAAAGTTTTAGACGACACCAAAATGATTTGTTTGAAAATATCGCTTTAAAGTATAAAAAGTTAAAAATAATGTTTGTTGCGATCGTCTGACAGCGTTAAACGTGTCAACTAGGTTTCAGAGATGATCAGCGAAACTTTACTTATTCGCGCATGGTGTACCAATTACACCAGACACAGTGCGACCCGGAAGAAGTTTTTCCGTCTTTGATCACGATCTATCTTTTTAGAAAGGTTACTTTTTAAATTAGTTTTGAAGAAGTGTTTCCGATTACAGTAAGTTTACTTTTGGGCTTAGTTACCTCGTATGCTAATGATGTGATTATTTCAACTACTAATGTGTTTTCAAACAAATGCAAAAAATATACATCCTTGCCAGTTTAAATATTAAAAAAACTGATTGCACAGAGTTTTTTTTTGCAAAAAAAAACCTTAAAGGTACCCTTAACAACCCCTTTGTGGCTTGAATTAATGCACTCTTGCCGTAGCAGCCGATATCATACGGGTGTGAAACTCAAGGCGCTACCATGCCGCACAACGGTATTCTGCGTCTTTTCAAGCGGGATCATTGATAACTCGAACATGACAACCAAAATGTCTATAAACAGTTACAAGTAAACGCCGTGCACGTATTTCGTTAAAACGTGTACCTTTGTTTTGTTGAGTTAATTTTCACTGTTAAACTTGTTAAAAAAATGAAAAAGATTTAGCAAATCAAACGCTAAAAAGCTTTGTGCGAACAGTTGTAGAGAAGTGGAACAAACGATGTTATGCGTCGCTGAAAGGAAGGAGAGACTTAATGACAGTCGGCGCAAGTTTGAACAACCTAGAAATGTTTACGGTTTTGACAAACAGTAAACATTTTATTTCAAGCATTTAAATTCTTGATTTCTTCAAATTTTAATTGAATTCTTTGATTGCAATCTGTTTTTCGGCCTTAATCGGTCATTTAGCAGAAGGTGTTAAAAGGTATGGTTTATTTATAAATAATATTGCCAGGCTAAATACAATGCCGTTGAAAATGAACCGTAAAGTAAATCACATATACCTGAATTGGTTTCTAAGTGGAAAGACTAGAATGGGACTAGAAAGGAAAGTCAACTAAGTACAGACAAAAAGGGCTTGAGGTAAGATTTAGGCAACCAGGTTTCTCCTGTCTTCTTCCGATGTGCTCGGGGTGACAGATCCAACAGCTGACGTGTTGGAAACACTTCGCTCTCCTAAACAATAAACAATTCTAATTTTACTTCAGGAAAGCACCTTCATCAAATTCCTCGCGAGGTTCCTCCTCCAAAACATGTGCTCTCCTCTGAGCTTTCAGTTGTTTTTCCAGCAGCCAATGAGGCCTCATCAACATGTGAACGCAGCTGCAAGAGTAATTGATAAACAAAGAATAACATACATCTGTCCGACGACAACAACCACTTGCAGAAGACCTCCCACGAAGAAAGCGAATCCGGGCCATTTGTTCAGGGACCAGTTGAAGATTGTGTTAAAAAGAAGAGTGGAGAGAATAGGACAAATGGCGATTATAATTGAACATACTGAAAACCGTAGTTAGAGAAACTGAAAAGTCATACAAGTCAGAAGACGAGCAGTTTGTTCCTTGGGAACCATCCTTGGTAGAAATGAACGGTACCCTGGGGAAATGGCTCCACAGAAGAAAGCAAAAGCGGCAGCTGAAAAAACCCATTAGCTAAAATCTTTAAATCACCTACTTATAAAGATTTCCGAAGTAGCTTTAGCTTGAGAAACCATGAAGTAAGACACGGCAGATGCCCCAATTCCTAGTACGATCATAATACTGTCTTTACCCAGCCAATGGACACAAGTCAATGCAAGAGGGACTAAATAGACTTTGTAGTTTGATCCATAGAAAATCAAACCGAGAACGTTTCCAAAAGAAGTAAGCACTCCTTTAGCTAAAGAGAAATTGGCGTACATCTTATCGGTCCAGGAGAAAGGTGGCCTCTTGACAAGAAGGAAAAGAAGAGAGGAATCTTAACTCACGAATTTTCAATATTTTAAAAGCTATTTACCGATTGCTAGAAATTCAACAAAAACGAAAAGTAGCGACAGAATTAGGCAAAGCCTAGTCCAGCCAGGACGCTTCTCCATGAGAACCTGAAATTTTGATCGTAGACTGATTTTTTTCTTATAACAACCTCACAAAGCCCAGAGAAATATTCCTTAACTCTACTTTTCCTTCCAGTCGGTTGTACAATCTGGGTTTCATCATCTTGACCTAAACCATATTGATCAGAAAGTTTTAGGTGACTTTACTTGTAAATTCCCTGTAGTCAAATTGATTTTTCTGAGGGAAATGGGTTTCTCTGACAAAGAAAACTGCAAAGAGGAAGGCGATGAATGCAAAAGTTGCTTCTAAATGAAGTTTCTTAGAAACCCTGAGTTCATCGACTTACGAATAACCGCTGCATGAATATAGCTGTCAACATGTCCTTTAATTGATGTAATTGCGGCTACTGACATGATGGAGAAACAGAAGGTACCCAGAACCCTTCCAAATGATTGGAAAAATGAAGCTACTCCGATCCTCACGGGTACGGTAGAAGAACCCTAAATAGTTTTAAAAATGCATGTAATCTTTAAAAGTTGTACCGGTTTCAGTTTGTGACGACAGTCATCGGTTACAATTGCAAGACAGGTAGTGAAAACTGAAGCAAGACCTCCACAAAGACCTAAAGGCATTTAAACTTAGGGTGCTTTTTAGGTTACCTAGGGACAGTTCAGCCATCACATACCATCTGTAGATCGATATTGTTTCATAAGTCAAAGTTGCGGCGAGTTGGAAAATGGAGTAAAGAAGAAAACCGACCATTGTGAACAATAAGGGATTTTTCCTTCCTGAACACAGTTTAGGAAACTTTCCAGAAAGATTATACCGCGTTTGTCAGACCATGATCCAATCATTGGGGCTACTAGGAGAGTTGGAATACAACTGGCTGCCTTAAAATATATAATTTAAATCACTGAATTGAAAAAAATAAAGCGTACAAAAATCCCATTGAGTGAGAAAGTTTGATAAATACGGTTTTGAGTACTGCCCCTCTTATGCGCACCGCCGATGTTGTCTGGGTTTTACTTGCGTGAGGCAATTGTAGTCAACATTTCTTGTTACAAGAAATCATGATTGACCTAGGAATGGGTGGATATTCACAAGCTAGGACCACCTAATTTCAGGAGCATTGTAAGCTGATTATTTGATAAATCATGAGGTTTCTTACCGTTTAAAAATTTGTTTAAAAACAGATTCCAACGGTGCATTTTACATACCTGAAGCCAAATTTGCATCGTTGCTATATCCTTCTCCACAACGTCTTGTAAAGTCCCATTCTTTGTAGAAAGCTGAGCACACAAGTCAGTTACGTTGTCGTTTCTATTCTGCAAATGTTTTGTTACATACCGAATAACTATAAAACTTACAACAAGGCCGGTTGCAATTTCCACACATCGAGCCCAGTAGGTGAAAAGAGGCTGAGAAGTTGCAATGAACCCCAAAGCAATGGAGATAAGCATGAGGACAGGTTCGACATTGCACAATCCACTAAAAATGTAGTTTGAAAAGATATGATTATTAAAGAAGCTTCTAATGTAAGCCACCTATATTTGCGACGAGCCCACAAAATGGCCTTCCTGTGCCGGGAGAGAACGCCCATTAAGAATAAAAGAGGCGGTCGATGGCGATGTGTTTACTCGTTTCCTCTCTCCAGTACTTGGAAAGGCGGTTTTCTGGGTCTATTGCGAATACGGGGTTAGGAACAAGTGAGATTTTTATGTGGACCGAAAAGTGGTGCAAAACTCTTCTATTGATCAACACGGCGCAACAAAGGGTGTGATTGACAGGTTGTTTTTCACAGTTCGCAGTTTGGTCTATCAAGTGCGCCCGAAAAGGCTTCGGATAAAAATCTATCAATCTTGGTTCATTTTTATCCGAACTTAATTTTTTAATTTTGTAAAAACAATAACTGGTTGCAACCAATTTAAGTGTTTTGTTATTTATCTTTATTTTAACTGTTTTATTAAGATAGGTCATTTGTTCAAAAAGCTGCGGACCGGCTCGGTTCCCAAAAATCTCGATCCGAAAAATCAGGCAATTTTTTCTCGCACTGGAAAGTTTTAAATACATTTTAATTCTATAAAACATTAAATGGCTTTTGTATAAAAATTACAAATCAACCATTGAAGAATAAAACAAAAATGGCTGCCCTGTGTGAATTCGAACCCTCGATGTTTTGTTCGGTAAGCGGGCAGGCCAGGTTGCTGACAATCCACGGCCCACCCTTCGGTACATCCTCGGACAATACAAAAAAGATTAAAAGTTACTTTTGTTGCAATTGGCTATTTATAAATAAACGTAAACTATATATGATTAGTTGGTCGTTTGAAAATAGTTTTTTGTTTGTTTAAAACATTTTTGGATGTGAGTTTTTGCAGCAAACAATTATTTTTTTGCTGAAACTACTTTAATTAATTTAGTTCTCACCAGCATAGTTTAGTTTTTTGATCATCTTCTTCACGTGTCAGCAGACTTGCTTGCGTCAGGCGGCGAAGAAGACTTGGTCGACGATCCTGAAAAAAAGCTTGTTGTTCAACGGGTTTCAATAATTTATAAACATTCTAGTTTATAGTTGAGGTTCAGGTTTGCCTTACCATTCACCGCGAGACTCAACTGTTGAATAACTCGGTGACTCAGGTATTTGCTTGCAGCGCCTGACTCTTCCGGCTCCAAGGACAAAGATCACTGGACATTTGAGCCAGCAGAGAGAGCTCTTTTGCTGATTTCCAAGGCATTGAAACGTACCAAGACCATGACTTAGGAAGGAAGGGACGACAGAGTGACCACTGTTTATCTCGGCGGTCAACGCTTATCATTTGGTTTCTTGGAAGCCCGAATGCTTTTTGAATTTGAAGTCTACGGAATACAAATTCCTACAGGCTCACCCCATTCTGGTAGCGAGTGACGTCAGTGACGATGGACATGGAGATTTCAGATTGGAGGGTGGCTGACTCCAAGTACCCGTAGTGTCCGTTGCGACCACGTGTCTCACCCCCGTCGTAGCTTCCTGAAAGCACTTTTGGATCACTTGGTTACATGTTACACCCACTCGCTAGCAAAAGGTTCGAAACGAATTTTCTAGTTTAATGCTTATTGCAGTTTAATGCTTATTGCAGCATGAAAATTCATAATTGATCTTGATTGTTTATGACAGTTGAAAGTTAAATGAACGAAGTTTTCTAAAAGCATTTTAAGATCAGTTGGTTTCGGTTCGTTAGCAATATGCTCAAAACAAATGTTTAAATACAATCATATAGGTTTCAATTTTTAAGACGTCTCCAAAGTGAAAAAAAAGCTTAAAAGTGCACCATGAATGCTTTGTTGTTTGTCTGTATTGCCGCTGTGTACCTTAAAAGTGTTTTGCAAAAAAGGTAGAAGGTCTAAAAGAATAATCAATCAATTTAAAAACAGCAATTAAAAAAAAGAATGTGGAAAACAATTAGTTTTACTTTCTGTAGTGTGACAATATTGACAAAAACGAAAAGTTTGTAAAAATTACTCGTATTACAATTTTTTTAAAGTAGTGAAGCCCATAAGCCAAAATTTTTTTCTTTTTCCGGGAAAAACGAAAAATTTCAGTTTATAAGCTTGCTAATGTTTGTTTAAAAGTCTTGGAGTGCTTCACCCAAATATAGAAATATATTTTTGTTTAAAGATTTTGTTACCAAAATTGTCTATTTGTTTATTTTAAACTGATTTGAAAAGTCAAAATACGAAAAGCAGTTTCAGAAAATTTTGGCAATGTTTTGCTCAAAGCCTTCAAAATCGTTTAGAAGAGCGGTTAAAACGATAAGGCGCATTAAAAACACCTACATTTGTACTTAAATGTTATCATTTCTCACATCCTAGTCAGTATGTCACATGAGTAATGCCTGTTTTGTTACTTTGATTGTACGACCTTTAACGTCCACAATAGGGAAAATTGAGTTTCGCACATTTTGTTTTGCAAAATAGTTTTCCTTTTTCCATTAGCCCAAACCATACCTCCTCCTAAAATCGGATCCACATTCCGTTCGACATAATAGATCTCCCGCGGCTGACCGAAGCCGGGGTGAGAGTAGCGCCTATTCATGGCCGCCGTGGCATTTACTGCTTTCTGGAACTTTCATTATCGCAAGATATTTCCATTCTGGTTCAAGAAAGAGAAAAATGAGGTTTCTGACAGGAAAAGGGCATATGCAAATGCATAGTTGGCTGTTGTTTGGGTGCAGAACGGGTCAGTGTTATCGATTTTCTGTGCCACCTAAAGACAGCTGACCGGCGACTGTGCGGCTGGCCATTAGCACAATATGGGGATGCTTTCAGATTGTGGCGTTATTGGTAGCTAAGCCATAGAGAGGATGTTAAACTTCCAGTAAACAATCAGATAAAAGATTGACAGGATTGAAATGATTGAAAAAGCGCTGAAAGAAGTTGAGCGTTATCGACAATTTCAGATCGAGATAAGAAAGACCCTTGGGCTGTTTTCATCATTCAGGCCTAGGTAGAAACGGATTTGTAATGATATTGCCATCCTGAAAATGGAAAAAGATAGAATTTCACTTTAGAAAAAAGACCGAAACTACTGAACATTCAATTTACTTCCATATACCCAGTAACACACAACGAGATAACTAAGAAAACCTGGTTTCTGCTGAAAAAAGGTAGTTGACGGTGGTTTTTGTACGATGAGGCATTGCGCATTGCAAGGTAATCCGCTTGAACAAACAACCCATTGTCCAATTCATGATCAACACCACTTGGGGCAAAATAAACGTCCGGTTTCCCTTCCATCTTTGAAAAAATTCACCAAATTTTTTTTATAATTAAAATTGTTTTTATTTTTAAAATAATAGTTCTTTCTGAAAATTGCCTTTTAAAACTTTTCTTTTTAAAGCTTTGAAATTCTATACTAATTCTAAGCAATCTCGGATGTTATAACCAATTTTTATTGCAGAATTGTCTCATTCGCCTGAAGAAGTGAATCCTGGGATGGCTTCTGGCGAATGCCTGCCGCGACGCAGACGCAACGCGTCCGCCGCCTGATTCCACTCAAACCTGTTTTGTAGACTTTATTCGTAATTTTATGAAAGGAATTTGTTTGTTATAAGTTCTATAAATCGTTTTAATTTATTCAGAACAAAAATATATCAAAAGAAAAATCAGTGACGCTTGTTAAACATGAAATTGTATATTTTCACTTGACCGATGTTTAGCCGAATTCGCAATGGGGCGAACTTGACAACTGATGAAAATAAGCTAAACTTGGAGTAGCTTGGTTTGAAAGATTCACTAGGAAAATGCAAAACATCTGAAATAAGTCTTTAAAACAGAATTACACTTTTTTTAAAAATTAAACAGGTTTTCTGATTTTTAAAAAGCGAAAATAATCACAGTATAAAACACTATCGAAGTCGCCGGGTATTCACTTTTTACTAAACGGATGAGCTTCAAACTGAAGAATATAAGACAGAAAAAACATGTTTTGACTGACATTAGAAGCTGAAAAAGCTTAGTAACGGAATAAAATACATATACCATTTGACTTGTTGGGTTTGGCATTTCTTCACATTCAAGGAACTACGGTTTTAACTGCAAACTCAGCTTTCAGAGCAAATGAGACGAGTTATAGATAATGTTTATCATTTGTTGTCTGGTTTAATAAGACAGGTAATGGGTTCTAGCAACTGTCTCGTATTGAAGTATTGAATAGAAAAGTAAGTTGTTTGATACCATCTGAAGAAAAGACTTAATCGAAAAGACTTAACCTAAACTTTCTGTCTATCCATCCTTATAAAAAAGCCGTTTAGTCTAGATGTTTTACAAGGCTCCATCATGAAGATTTTTCACACACAAAAACAGCCAAGTTCCATTTTCATTGAAATAAAATAACGTGTTAAATAAGGACTGTACAAAATAAGTAATCATTTTGCATATACGTTGAAATCACTCGAACGGCCGTACTTTCAGCTTTTCCTACCGAACATGGAATGCCCATTAAATCTAAATCCGGGATAAATAATCTCGAAACAAATGATTCACATAAGTGATGTACAATCAGCTGACTATCCCAAATGCTCGAAAGGTGGTTTTTGCCGTGCTTTAAACGGTATATGATCCGACTGGGAGGGAAAAAACTATTGGAACCAAAAAAAATACAAGACTGAAAAAAGAAGCAATTGTTTCATGATAAACCACACTATGGGTTTGATGGGTTGAATAGGCTCTAGGTATGTAATGTAAAACCATTCTATTAGAGCATCTTAACATTTTAGTATTTCTAGTAGTCGTGTATGCATATTCTCAAAAAAATGAGTCGGAAAAGTGATGTATAGAAAATTGATCAGCTGATCATCCCAAATGACCGTGTAACTGATCTTCCGATAATGAAATTTGGAGTAGAACCAACGAAAACTGTTCAATCACAAGCCACACTAGGGGTTTGATGGCCTAAATTTCCAAATAGGGTAATAAGTAACAATATTAAAATAACAACTTAACTGTAAATATATGTTTTCCCCATGTTTATGCAAATTGTTAAAAGGCAATAATTTATATAACGATTGTGATAAACATGAACAATATAGTAGCTAATAATTTCGATCAAATAAAACAAAAACGGAAAGATGTTTTACATAAAATTTAATGATAGATTTTTGCTTTGGAATACTGTACTTTATAAAAAGAACGTACGAATCTCAGTTTAACAATATTGTTTTTTTTGAGTTTTGTAAAAACTGCTTTGTTAAGTAAAAACCTGGGAAAATATGTCGTCATTAAATACAAATAAGAAAAAAGTTATTTAAACAAATAAAAACACGTTGCCAAGCTCAGTCCGACCCTATTTCGCATTGACACGATTAATGCATTTTAAATTTTAAATAGATGACGCTTTCGTGAGACAAGGTGCTTCTCCAGTCAAAGAATTGAAAGTGCAACTGACTATGCCCATTTGACGCATTCTTTTGGTTGAGAATCCAGATTTGAGTGACCTAACCGCAAACTTGTGCGAAAAGTGTACTGACATTTTATTTTCCCTTGTTTGAGTTTTTAACCAGAAGTAACAACGGCGATTTGAGCTGAGAAAGTGAAAGGCAACGATTTCTTTATATGTCACAGTCGAGCCGACTTATACTTTAAACGATCCAATGTATGTGTGTCGGTTCGGGATAATCGTGCGGATGGTCTATTTTATTCGCGAAAGTTCTCTTTGAAGAAAATAGGTGGTCCACTTTTAATGTCTGACACTCTTTTTCTACCTACTTGCTGATGTTGTTTTTGTGTTTATCATAGTTTTTTTTCTAATTTGTACTGTCTTATGGCATAGTCATCATCGTTTTTACGTTCGAAATCTTCGTTGATTTTTATTTACTGTTCTTGTAAAATAAAAGTTACTTTATCAAGGAATCCCTTTCCAGAAACTTCTGAAAAGCTAGTTTTTGACAAGAACTCTTAATGTTTACATTGCACTTTTTGCAAGATGTTTCAAGAAAAGAGAGGTTTCTCTGTCTTTGAGACAGAGAGGAATCTGAATAAAAATTCACCAGGTGCATATAAATTGCTGTATCTCCCTTAAAAACCTGAGTTTTCGTTGTTCTTTGCCCCATCCGCAGAGATGTATTTTCCCGATCCGTCTGCACAATTGACGGTATCAGTGGCGCACCAGTTCCAAGCAAAATGCGCTGAACTTGTGGAGATAACCCAATTTGAAAAATGCGCCCCCAACCATCTGGGTCACTGTCTTGGTACAGGACCTTGACCGAAAAAAGTGAATGTTTCGCGCAGGCGGCGCCACTTGAGCCACTGATAGCCATCATATCGGACCGACTGCCCTCTCGGGGAGTCCTCGGTTACCTACATTTTGCTACATGCGACCGTTCCGCCCCACCCATCGGGGCGTTTATATTCAAGCCAGAATGGAAGACACAGTGTCTAAGGGACTCTGCCTCGAAGCATGAACCTACACTATCCACTACCCAAGTTGAGCCAATTAGCAACACTTTCTTTTGTCGTTTTCAACACACCTTGAAATTTCTCATTGAACTGAGCAAGTTTTGGTTAACTTCTTTTGACTTCATCTTAACTTTAGATTCATAGAGTCAATTGATGTTTCAAAGTGGACTACTGATGATTGTGCGGAATGAAAAAACTCTTTAAAATGTTTTTAGTTTACCAAACGCTCCACCAACTGTGTCCATGTTTCTTATAAAAGTTGACCTCAAGAAAGAGGTGAAATCCTCCCGCGCGGCGGAAGCTAGTTTTTGTTACTTATTCGATTCACTTTCAGTCTGGGAATCAGCGCAAATTCCACCCGTTTCTTTATGTTTGAAATTATCCATTGTTTCATAAACTTGTGATGCTATTCCACGACAACATTTTATTCTTTTCCCGACGGTACCTAATTTCTTTTCATAGTTACCTTCCCGAAAAGTTTAAAAGTACGTTAGAAACATTGAAATGATGTGGCATAATCGCAAGACAAATACTGTCAGAAAGCTCAGCCGCTTTTGTCAATTATAAAAACATGAATGATGTGTTTATTCCATCTGTTGTTTTTCATCCCTGCATTTTCTGGAGCAATCCCGCCTACCGTACAGTTTTTGTTGACAGTCCTGGGATAGTTATGTGTGACTAATATCCGATGCGACGCCTGATATGCGTAGATTGTTTCTGGGATGTCCTTCATCTTCCTATATCTTCCGGCCACCGGCTGGCGCCACCTCTTATTTTTTGTCAGCGCCCGTCCTGAGACTGTACGATCTTCTCTGCATTAATGGCTAGACACATTTCTAATTCATCATAGATATAAATACATATTATCATAAACAACGACGTAACAAGTCCAATCACTATGAGCCAATCACTACAAGGTGATTGCCAAAGACCCCATGTCCAGTCACTCTCAGCTTATGAAAGCCCATCCTGACCTTACGGAAGAGGATATGACTCATTGGCTGATGTAGCCTAAACAACCAGTATTTCTACCAGTCCTTTCGCGGGAGCTTACTTTCCATTACCGCATTCTCGGTAACTTTCCCTTTATTGTCGCTTACTGGCGAAAGTAGATCTTTACAATATTTGAATGATTTGGACTCCATAAATTTTCCTTGAAGAACTAACTTTAGTTAAACCTATTTTACACATTTTATAGGCTGATCTGTTTGACTTAAACGATTATAAAAATGCTATGTTTTATTTTCCCATTCCACAGTGTTTAAATAGCTTTATTCAGTTGTTCGCAAATTATCAGCAAAATGGAAATTTGAATCTGTGATCCTCAGTTGTTCTTGAGTTGTTCTTCTTGTTTTAATAAGGTAAATTCTTAAATCGGAACGATTGATTGCCGGCGACAGTAAGAAATTTATCTAAAGCTCTCTTGTTATATGAACCACAAACCTTTATTGCTGCAAAGGAGTGTTTTTTAAACAGCGTTTAAGAAACCATTTTGAGCAAAATGAACAAGTATACTTCAGCTAAAACTATAAATAACCGCTTTATTGATTCAGCTTACGTGCTTACGTTTGAAGATGCAAAGGAACAAGCAAATTTGGGCTGGAAAATCTTTTGCCGTAGTTTTGTGCTAGATATACTTGTTTTGGCTTTGTTGGCCAGAGAAGGGCCTCCGGAAGTCGTCCACTCGCATCCGTTTCTCTCGAGAGGATATCAGTTCGAGGACAGTGTCGCCGCATTCCGAGGATACCGCAAAAAGTCGTTCGTGTTTCGGGGGGCGTGTCGAAAGTGCGTCAGGACCACGGCATCTGGGCCGTCCGTTCGCCCTAGATCTCACTCTCACTCACACATTCCCTTTACCGGTGCGGTGCCGACGGAGCCCAAACGACCCTCTTGCCCCCGATCAGAGCCTCCTTTCTCGAAACATTCCTTCCCTTCCTGGACACTGTCCACCCTTCCTGGATTCTTCCCGACTTTGGCGGCTGTCACTAGTATAGCGAGATGGCAGTCTCAGGTCAAGGCAGTCCCTATCAGATCCGAGATAGCCGACTTTCGGCCACAAGCGCCGACAAAAACTTACCGTTGCATATCTCTCTCGCGCACTAGTCTGGGCCTCCTTAGTCATTGCTTCTGATACAGGATTATTAACTCTGCGTTTTTAAAACCTTTTGAAATTCAGTTTACGCTTGAGCATCTAACAGCTTCAAGATCATCTGAAGACGTCCATCAAAGCGAATCGTCTGATCTGTAGCGAACTGTAATTATGGAATTGCGCATATGCGCGTTCAAACACGTTAGCGGCTTAGGGCGACAGAAGCCACACTGCGTGAAATTGAGGTCCGGTCAAGTCGGGCCGGTCACGAAACACCTCCTCCTTCGCACCTTAGAGGTATATGCTTCGATGCTTGCGTTCATACCATTGAATAGGTGTAAAAGAGTGAGGCAGCCTTAGGCATCTAAAGTGCTATCCCAATCTTAGCCACCACAACCCCCTCCCCGTTTCCATTGCCAATCCCACCCTAGCCAACTCTATCACCGTAGTCTACTAGACCCATCTAAGGTATCATCTTTCGCGGTTTTTGTTTAAATTAGCTTGTATTTTCATTTTTGTATCTTTATTTAATTTACTGTCTTACCGTAACTCTAATTTGGTCTCCGGATCCTACAGGATTAGAAGTCAGTTTTTGCCACTCGCTTTGTTGCTTTTTCCTTCGCAAACCTCATCTTAATACGCCCCAATTGTGGCGCGGATCGTGTGCGATTTCCCTTTCTGAGAACAAAAAACTGGGTGTTTTCACTTCCGAGCGTCGACCCCTATTCCTTTCTTATACTGCGCTGATCCCAGTTTCAACACTTGGGCTTTCTCGCGACGAACACACATCGAAATCACCGGCCTTTTCGTTCCGACGCTGTTATTCCGTTCGAGGAAGGCGACATGCCCTCCCATCAGCCGGAATAGACTAATGGGTCCGGCCGCGCGACCACGGGAATGAAACAGACAAAAAGTGGTGTCCTTGTTAGAATGCGACCCCTGTTTGGATAGCCTACTTGACAGTGTTCGGACGTCGGACTCTACGATTCGCTTCCTGTAAACAAGCACTTTTCTTGTATTATTCAATACCGTCTTTCTTTTTAAACCCTTTAAAAAATCTTTTCTTTCTTTTTAAATATTTTCTAATTTCAACTTGTTTAGATCGATGGGGCGCTGGTTGGCGCTACTGTCGCTAGCGGCACTGGTCATAGCCGCCGGTTAGTTTTACATTTTCATTTGATTTATATTTTACTTCAGTTGCCATTGACCCTTGCAAACGCCAAACCTTCCGTGGCCGTTGCCCCTCCGTCAACGGTCAGCCCCCGAAGAGATCTCAGTTCGTCCTTCGCTATTACCTCAGAAGCAGTGGAGAATGTGTCAGCTACCCCTACGGTTCGTTGCTTCAAGACTTTCCCCCACAGTAACAACATAACAGAAAACGATTAAACCGATCCTGTTGATCCACTTAGCGCCTCGTTAAATCTCTTTACATTTCGTGAAGCGCGCTATGACACGACGACCCAGATTTCCGCTTACGGCGTTGCGCGTGTGCCGACCGTGTTTGAAGAACAATGCAATGCACTTGCACATGTCCTTGATCGGAAACAGATGAAATACCGATTCTTTAGGTCACTGTGCCAGCGATGAAAGCGAGCCCCAGCTCTACCGTTACAAGGAAGAGTGCGAGGTTTCCTGCGCCAACAATGATCCTGGTAAGGGGATATGAAGGAATTTGGTAATTGATAACATTTAGCCAATCTTGGCTTTGCCAAGACTGAGGATAACCAGACGTATGGAACTGTCGCTCCTCTGAAGGAGACTCCTACTGTTTCCAGCGCTGAGCAGGTACATAACCACTTTCACCTTTGGTTCACACCGCATGACTTATTCGTTTTGAAGTTTTTTCAATCAATACTGAAACACTGACAAAACGTTGTTGAGCATGTAACTAATGGCACGATCACATTTTAGAAGGGCGCACCTGCCATTAAAGAGGCACCTGCCACTACAAACACTCCCATCACTACTACTGAAGCCACTACTACTGAAGCTCCCACAACCAGAACCGAGGCTACAACTACCACTACTCGCCCGTCCACCGCTTCTACTACAACTGAGGCTACCACAACTGAAGCCCCTTCGACTGTGGCTGAAACCACTTCTTCAACTACCACTACTACCCAAAAGAGCACTACCCCAGTTACCACAACGCATGCTCCCGAAAGGGCCATAGTTACCCAGCATGAATCCACTAGTGCATTGGAAGAGGACAACAGTTTGGATGAGGATAAGGAAGAAGTTCAGGAAAGCAGCAGCACTTCTACAGCTGCTACCACAACAACTTCTGCCCCTACTACTTCTGCTCCTAGGACTGGTGAGATTTCTTCATGAAACGTAATTATGAATTACTCTCAGAGTGCGAACGCCGCAGGGCCGCCGCCTCTTCGTCCAAGATCCGCGGCGGATTCATTCCAGTTTGCGACGTGAACGGAACTTTCCAGAAAGTCCAGGTAATCCCATTTCCACATTATCATTTGTTCGATGAGTCACAAAAGGAGAAAACTCAACCATTGAACTGGGGCAGTGAAAGCGTTTCGGCCCGATTGCTGCGTACAATTGAACGATGTGATATCGCCGACAAAAACGGGGCCGCAGTTTGTGAGCGAACGGAGAACATCAAAGAAACGATGAATAACGGATCTGTTTAGTGCGAGCCCGATGGTCGTCAGTGCTTCTGTGTCAACAACGTTGGAATTGAAATCACCAACAGCAGGACTCGCAACGGAGCTAAGCCCGACTGCGACAGTGAGTAGTTATTTATAAACAAGGCAAAGTCTGTTTCAGAAATCGAATCCGCTGTGACTCCCAAGACTCAGTCTTGCGTTGGAACCGTCGAGCGTGGACCTTGCTCCTCCAGCTTCACTCATTTCTACTTCGATGCTGCTCAGCAGCGCTGTCTTGTAAATATTTTATTGCAACCTTAGCAAATTTTGTTTTTAGTCCTTTGTCTTCTCCGGCTGTGGAGGAAACGGAAACAACTTCGAGACCGAAGCTGACTGCCAGCGCCAATGTGTCACCTCTAAGCCCGTTGAGGTTATCCAGAAGACCGCCGTGTCCGAGAGCAAAGACGTTTGCTCTCTTCCCAAGGAACGCGGACCTTGTGATAAGTATGAGCTCCGCTTCTACTACAATGGAGAGACCAAGGTAAACAACTTTATTTGAATGGTTCTATCCTTTTTTGTTCCAGGAGTGCAAGTATTTCTTCTGGGGAGGATGTGAAGGAAATTCCAACAACTTCGAAACTGCCGAAGCTTGCCAGTCTGCTTGTGGTGTTGCCAAGAGTTAGTTTGAGATAGCAACCAAACTAATGTTCTTTTAGCTGTTTCCCAGTCTCGCGTCCCCCAGCCTCCTCAGGTTGACCAGATCAAGACAATTCCCGGAACTAGAGTTACTCCCAAGGGCGCCAGACCTGTTGTTTCCGTAACTGAGGATTCCTCTGCTGATGAGTCTTCTGCTGAGATCACCACCACCACTCCTGTGTAAGTTTGCTATAACTTAGTTTATTGTAATTTAAAACAATGTTATAACTTTGCATTTCAGGCCCACCACTGCCCGAGTGATTCCCCAGACTGTCCCCACCCGTCCTTCTCCTCGCGTCGCTGCTACCTCCACCGCTGCCCCTGCCCAGCAGACCCAGCAGCCTATCCGCAATACACCCATTGTGTTGTTGCCAGGTGACCAGGATACAGCTGACAGCGGTGAATCTTAATGCTCCTTAACACTATACTCACAACTGACAATCACTCACGTGGTACCCCCACTTTGTGACTGTTTCATTCTCAAGCTGCCTCTGCGCACCGCACCCTTTAGTTGATTGTTTTTTTTTGTTTTCTCAGTTTCATCGATTCTTCTGAGATTGCCTTACATTTTTGCCTGCACCTAATTCAAACAACAAGTGGAAGCTGAAAGACCAGACGAAAAAGGAACCCAAACTCCTAAATTGTGCCCTAATCTAAATGAAAATGCCTTTTCTAACGGTTTCCTATGTTTCTCTCACAAATCAGTTATTGAACGTGACCTTCCAGCTAACCGTTGTGCCCACCCTAAGGATTCCGGAAGCTGCCGCGGCCAGTTCGTCCGTTGGTACTGGGATAACCAGAAGAAGGTTGATATCAATCAAAATGCAACTGAAGACACTTTCTAGGCTTGCGATGTCTTCAGCTACTCTGGATGTGAAGGAAACGGAAACAACTTCGCCAGCAAGGAAGAATGCCACGCTATCTGCCACGTTGAGCATGTTGCTACAACTGCTGCCCCTGATTTCTCTAGCGTTTGCAAGCATGACGTCGATGCTGGAGAATGCAACGGAGTCTTCCAGGTATAACAAACTGAAGAAAAGACAAACAGAAGTTCTTTGCAGCGTTTCGCTTTCGATTCTGAGGCCGCTGAGTGCCGTCCTTTCACTTATGGAGGATGCGGAGGAAACGGAAACAACTTTGCTACCATAGCTGAATGCCGTAGCAAGTGCCAGAAAGGTATTTATTGTAAAATAGTTAAAGAGTAATATTTGCGTTTCAGTGATTACCCAGTCTGTGAACGTGTGCGAGTTTGAGATCGAGGCTGGAGAGTGCACCGGAGTCTTCCCTCGTTTCGCTTATGACCGCGAGACCAACGACTGCCGACCTTTCACTTACGGAGGATGCGGAGGTGAAATTAGCGGAGACTCGTTTTTTGAACTTTCATTTTAAGGAAACGGAAACAATTTCGCTGCGATCGCTGAGTGCCGCAACGTTTGCGTGAAGAAATCTTGCCAGCCTGTGGGACAATGCGATCTGACCCGTTGCCAGGTTGTTAACGACAATCGTGGATGCCCCTTCTGCTCCTGCTCTCCTACCAAGCTCCCCAACCCCACTCGTAAGTAACATAACATTTTCAGCAATTTGGTATTGTTTAGCCCAATGCCCTGCTGTTGATGTCGCCCGTTGCCAAGAGCCTTGCATTATCATCAACAACCGTCGTGGATGCCAGGAGTGCGCTTGCCCCAAGGTCCCCCAGACCATCATCCCTCCCGTGTCTCTCGTTCCCCCCACTCCTGAGGCTAGGCCTCCTGGCTTCCAGCACAGAGGACCCAAGGCTCCTGCCACTCCCGATGTTGTCGCCCCTCCTGCCTCTTCATCCGGACCTGCCCAGCCTCCAGCTCCTCGTGCCACTACCACTACCGGTAAGAATACCTTGTTGCACTTAAGTAAAAACGTTTTAGAAGCTGCTCCTAAGGCTCCCCTTCCTCCTTCTTTTACTGCCGAACTTCAGGAGAAGTGCATGCAGCCCCTGGTATAATAATGTTAAATTGAAAGTCAAATCTGATTTTTAGGAACCCGGACCGTGCAAAAACTTTGTTGATCGTTGGTTCTTCTCCCAAGAGGATGGTACTTGCCACCCCTTCAAGTACGGAGGATGTGCTGGAAACAGAAACCATTTCTTCACCCAGAGGGAATGCGAGATCCACTGCGCCCGCTTCCTCCGTAAGTATCTAATTCGAGCTTCGAATATAACCAACAGTCTTATAGTTAATCCAGCTTAGAAAATAACTATTCTAGATTTACAGGTGTCAGTCAAACAATTAATTTTTCCTTTACATCACTTACACATTGTCACGTTTTTTCTATGTTTAACACTGCACTCTCACCTCACTTTCACAAACACACACAGACGGGACATCTTTTGGTCGAAAAGTGGCGGTCTGGTGTTTTTCACTGGGTAACGCGCTGGTTAAACGCTACGTTCGCTAGCATGTGGTCCCCGTTGTGTCTGTGTGTGTTTGTGTGCATGTGCCTGCATCATCGGTCTGTTTTTAGATCCGATGGCACCTAATGAGCTCACGACCAGCACCTCGCATGAGCATGCCGATTCACGAGGTACCACCTCACCACCACTCACCGGACCCCTAGCGCCCCATAGCGGAAATCGTGCACTAGCATTCGACCTACCTTCGTTTGTCAGAGGACAGCAGAAGCTGGAGACGGAACCATCGGTTAAAGAATGGCCAGAGACCTACGAAACGATCACTCCAATTCGACTGGAAGTTCACAGAGAAGTTCAAGAAAGAAGGAAACCCCAAAAGGAAGACGTTCCCGCCCCTGTCCCCGCATCGACAACAGCGCAGTCTCATATCGAGAGCAGGGTTGAAATCGTGCAGCCAATTTCTGTGCAACATCACGAAATTGGAACTACTCCTAAGCACTCGATTGAGCATGAGTTAACGGAGCAGCGCCATATCCAAGTTCAAACTCACAATTCTGCTGTTCAAACGGAATCACGACAACCTGTCGTCCACCAGGCTACAGAACGAGTTGAGAATGTTCGTAACCCTGTCGAGCTCACTTTTGAGCACAGAACCCCGCAAAAGCATCTGATTCGGCAAGAAGCTGCAAAGACGGAAACCAGAGTGACTACCCCTGCTGAGCCACAGCAACCAACTTATTCCATGAATGCTGTCAAATCCTACAATCCTCAGATGAACCCAAACTTGGAAGCGCTCTCACCCCCAGTGGACCCCACCTACTTTACCTACAACTCTCAACATTTGGGAGTGCGTCGCCAATTTGCTGTTAACAGCGTTCCTTTTGACAAAAACATTCCTAACCCAGTGTTCAACCAAGGCTTTGCTCCACTTGTGAGAAGACCACAGGTTGTTCAAACCGAAGCGGAAAGAAAGTTTGAACAGGCTCTCTCCACGAACCCTGAAAGGATTGACACTCCGGTTTTACAAGGAAAAGCGACGCAGCAGCCTCCACAGTTTGTTGGAATTCAGAACAGGCAACAGTTCACCGCTAATGGTTTTGTTGCTAATCAGAATGCCCCCAGGGCGCCTACTCAGTTTACTGCACAGCCCAACTTTGGCACTCGAGGGTTCCAGCAAGTCGGTCAACAGAATGGAGCCTCTGTTGGACATGTGAACCCACAGCAAACACAACAAACTGCACAAACCTTTAGTTCCGCTCCGACGACGGCAAGAACTGTTCCTCCTCAATCTGCCAGACTGCCACAGGATGACACTGCTTCAAGGGTTACAGGGGCGAGAGTGCCTGCTCCAATCAACTCTCAACAATTGGTACAAGGATCGAGATCTTTCCAAACGGCTCAACAACAAGTTTTTTCTCAGCAAGGTTTTTCCCAGGGAGTCCACCCTCAGGTTGTTCGCCAGCAAGTGCAGCCTCAACCCTCCCTGCGGCAGCAAGCTACCTTCCAAACGGTTCATCAGCAAGTAGTACCTCAACCAACAGGACCTACGGAAAGAGTCAGGCCTCCAGTTCAACCCGTTTTGCAGCAACCTACTGCTCCTCAAACTGTTCCCAACGGACAATTTGGTAGAGCACCCAGTGTCTCTCAAGCACCCCTCCTTCCAAGAGGCTCCGGTGTTTCGCAGCCCAATGTTCTTCCAACTAGGGAAACAACTTCAAGCCGCACTGTCTCTCAAACAGATGCTACTAGAATTGAAGCCAATCAAAGATCCCAGGTTTTGAACGTCCAAAGAACTGAGTTTGATAGAGGAGGTCGAGTTCAGGGAACTCAAGCTACTTCAAACCCTCAACCAACAACAGTTGGCATTCAGAGACAGAATGTGGTCTCAAATGATCTGGGCAGGCAGAGCTCAAACTTCCAATCTCAACAGGCAACTGGCCAGCGACTCCAAGGTTTCCAAAACAGACAGTTTGTCACGGAAACTCCAGCGTCTCCTACAGCTACCACCCGATCTGAAGATCGCATTCCTTCTCGTCCAAGGGAGACAACTCCTTTCATTGAGCCAATCCGCCAGTTGTTCCAGCCTAAGCAAAACGCAGTCAAGACAGTTCTCACCCAAGGAAAGCCTTTGCCTGGCCTGGTGATTCACCCGATAGAAAATACAACCCCTATGATTCCTAAAAGGATTGTATTCCGTGAAGGAGAACAGAATTCTCACGGACCCATTGTCCATGGATTGCGCAGTACGCCCTATGGACAGGCTCATTGGATCTATTACGAGGGTGATTACTACGGACCTCTGATCCCTGGAATTAAAATCAATAACTCTGCTCCAATTGAGAAGGTGGATGGAACCATTGCAGTTGAAGAGGATGCGACTGCTAGAGAAGCGTTTGAGTCATTCAAACAGCAGGCGGCTCACTTTCAGCAATCAGTTGCTTCTTACATCAAGGGAAGGAAGGAAGAACACGAGATAAGAAACGCTCCGATCCCTGGGTCTACAATTGCTCCCCCTGCTTTTGAGGTCCCCCAAAACGGCGGTGAAAGGACTCAACCAAGAATCCAGTTGATGACAACTGAAGAACTACTCGGTTCTGTTCCTTTCGAAAGACAAGCAATTCGAGTACCCACTGAATTGAGAAACTCCTTCGAGCAAAGAAATGAGGAAATCAAGCTTCAGCGAAAGGCAGATGACAAGAAGACTGAAACTGTGAAGGAGGTTAAAGAGAAACAAGGTCAGAATCTAGAGACTGCCGAACTTCCGCGATTCCTGCAATCCCCTCCAACTAATCATAAAAACACCAAAACCCTCAACCCAACAAGTATATTAACCAACGTTCCTTACGATAACTTCCAACGCTACGTAAAGGCAAATAGCTCCATTGTTTTAGGAGGAGATGCTGAGGATGAAACCGACACTCCCGACGACGAATCCGAAGAGCAGGACACCCCCCGTAGGGCTAAGACTCACGGCGTCAGCCAGCAATCCTTCTCTGAACCCCTTCCCGTAGAGAACTACAAAACTCCCAACCCCCCTCTCCGCGGTCCTTATGGTAAGAAGAGCGACGAACCTATCACCACACAAGGCGTGAAAATCACCACCACCACTGCACCTCAGACCAGGGCCACACGCATTAGCACTACCAGTACCACCACAACGACCCAGGCTCCTGTGACTGAAGAGGCTTCTGAGGAAGAGACCGATGCCGCCGAAGAGGAGGAAACGACTACTGAAGCTGCGGTCGTACCTACCACTGAGGAGGTTGAGACCGAAGCTGAGGAGGAGTTTGAGAAGGATGAAACTGAAGCCACTGTTATTGTTAACACTGAAGCACCCACCACAACCACCCTTTCCCCCACTCAAGCCCCCACCACGGCGACCACTGCTTCTACCACTGTTGACACCACAACCGTTACTACTACTGAAGCTCCTGCGGTCACCACTGAGGCTACTGATACTGAAGAGGAAATGGCTGAAGAGGAAGAGGAGGAGGAGAAAAAGCCTGATGAGGCGGTTGAAGAGCAGCCCGAGCCTACAACCTCTCAGCCTACCTCTTCTGCCAGTACTAGCTCTGCTGCACCTAGCACCACTGCCCAGACGACCACTGCTGCCCCCACCACAACTGATGATGTGCACACCACCCTGATCAATGAGATCGACAGCATGGAAGAGGAGGAGGGAGTCGAGGAGAACGAAGTTGCTCCCACTACTATGATGGCTTCTTCCAAGTTCGCTGTTCACCGCGAAACTGAAGAAGTTATTAAGTTTGAGGAAGTCGAGAACACCAGCTCAGGCAAGGCTGAAAAAGTGGATTCCGTGAAGGCTATCACTTTAAAGAAAGTTGAAATCACCCGCCCTCCTAGCACTGTTGTCACGAGCACCACACAGCAGAGCACGACCACTGCTGCCCCGACCACTGTCACCCAGACACCTTCAACTGAGCCTTCCACTGAAGCCACGACCACTGTAGTTGAGACCACTGCCACTTCCACCACCACTGTCGCAAGCACCACTGCCTTGCCGAGCACCCCTGCGGCTGTCACCACAACGACTGGCACCACCACCGGGGCTCCCGCGACCACTACCCAGACAATTTTGATTTCCACCACAGAGAGCACCACGGCTGTGCCTTCCACTACTGCCAGCCCTAGTACGGCTGCCCCGACCACGACACGCTTCGTCACTTCGAGCACTGTCAACACCATCGGTATGCACCTTTTCAGTTTGGCTACCTCAACAGTATTATCCCTTAAATGGTAAAACTTTCAGACACTGATGAGAACGTCCCTGATATTGACTTGAACAAGATCAAGGCTGAAGGCGTCAACCAGAAGCCAGTCGTTGAAGCCATCGCCCCCGTTGATATCTTCGAGAGCAACCTCGGTCGCCAGCCTATTCCTCAGGGACCTATTGGAAAAATCGGACACAACATGGATATCAACCTTGATGACTTGGGTAACAGAAGACTTGAGATGCTTAAAACTTGTGAATTACAGATGAGCCTACAACGATCGTCCCCACGACTTCTGCAGTTCCGGTGAGACCCAGCACTGTTGCATTTAGCACCACTCGCACTCAGCCACAGCAGCAGACCGTGTCTGTACAGGTTCTGTTCACTTCCACACATTTGCACAACCTTTGTTCCTTAATTGAATATACTTGTGTTTTAGACCAACAGGGCTGTTCACGGCCTTCGCAACGATCGCTTCGACAGCTCCGATCCCAGGATCATTTGTGGCATGCCCGCCGATGCTGGAGTTTGCACTAACTACGTTGCTAGATGGTAAGAGAGTTTGAAGTAAAACCACGTGAGTTTTCTAGGTTCTTCAACTCTTACACTGGACAGTGTGAGCAGTTCTCTTTCGGATCTTGCGGTGGAAACCTCAACAACTTCCAGGACAGAACCTCTTGCGAACTTCGCTGCATGACTGGTAACACACTATCAAGTAATTTCTACAGTAGTGTTTTAGCCCACCCTGCTCTCCACTCCCAGGTCCCGGAGCGATGCTCTTATGACAAGGATTCCGGATTCGGAAAGGGATACAACGTCAAGTGGTATTTCAACATGAAGAACCTCCGTTGCGAGCAGTTTGTGTACCAAGGACAGGGAGGAAACACCAACCAGTTCGAGACTTTGAGCGACTGCGAACGATTCTGCTCTCGTGAGTTGTTTTAGAAACAGAATTTGAAGCTAACTTTTAGCCCAGCCTGCCCAGCCTCGCCCTACCGCCCCCGTCTCTCCTCTGGCTCCTGTTGAAGTGACCACTGCCGCAACCACCACCATTGCTGCTCCTGCTCCTATTGAATACAAGAGCCAGACCCTGCGCCCTCTTCCTGACGTCACCACCGTCGAGGATACTGAGGAATACGACAGCCAGGAGAATGTGGTATATACTCATGATAATACTGTAAAACTAATTTTTCAGGATGGAGAGAATGTCCGCGAGGAAGAAATTCCTGATATCAGCAACCCTACCCCTACTCAATCTATTGCTGGTCCCCTCCCACCTACCAGCCAGGGTCTCCCCATCCTGCCTCCTGGCTCTGAGCCTCGTCCTCCCGCGGCTCATGACGTTAAGACCATCACTGAAGAGGAAGTTCTGGCCAAGAAGTAATTTAAAAACCTTATAGTTTTAACCGTTTCACTTAGGGACCTTCCTGTTGCCCAAACGACCACCACGTTCGCTCCTACTACCTCTACTGCCGCTCCTACTGAAGCTCCTACTGCTCCTACCGTTGCTGAGACTCCCAAGGCCGTCTACACCGCCAGGCCTCTATCCGATGGAGATTTCACTCCTAGGGAACAGCTGCCCATTGTTGGAGCTAGCCCCAAGGAAGAGGTTAACTACCAGACTGGACGGAAGGCTAAGGCTGAGGGTATTACCAACTTTGCCGATGGACGTGTTTCCGTTGATGGTAATATCATGGGTTGCAGATGACTCATCTCATAGTTACAGAGATCAACAGCGGAGCTGAAGATCTGAAGAACGCTCGTCCTTCTTGTCCCAACGGAAGGAAGGAGTTCCGTTACGCCGATGGCCGCCCGGTTATGTGCCTGCCTGGATTGAAACACGTTAGTTGTCCTATGATTCGTTAATATTATCACGTATTTAGTGCCCTGACAAATCAGTCTGCTACTTCAACGGTGTTGACTACTTCTGCTGCCCCAATGAGGAGGATCCCTATGATCGTCATGCTTTCGGAGGCTACGGTGGAGAGGAGACTCGCAACGGATACAAGGTCTTCGGCCCTCTTCGCGTCCGCAGGCTCATGGACGAAACCCCTCTGAGAAACAAGCGCCAGACTACTATGGACCGCGCCTTCAACACCAACCCCGTTTCTTTCAACCTGGATTCCGTTGTCGCTCCTTTTCGCTTTGACGGTAAAAACCAAAATTTCACTAATCTTAGGGATTCATTTCAGCTGAGAAGCCTCGTCATATCTCTAAGGCTGGTGTTATGCGCCGCCCTGTGGTTCCCAAGCACGGTAACCCCATGTGCATCCTTCCTCTTGCTAAGGGAGATTGCTCTGCTGCCCATTTGAGGTACACTTTACTGATCTTTTTTTTTACATTGTACTCTTTTAGGTACTACTACGACCGCAACTCTGACTCTTGCCGTCTCTTCTACTACTCTGGATGCCAAGGAAATGCCAACAACTTCGGATCCCTGGAAGACTGCCAGCGTCTCTGCATCCTCGGAGGACAAAGTAAACTTTTGGAGTCCGTGCGAAAAACGATTGTTTAAGTTGCCCCCGCCGTGCAGACCGACGCCGTCACTCCTGCCACAATCGTCGCCCCTGGCCAGTGCCCTAACGGAGCTCCTCTCGGAGGAAACGCCCCTGTCCTTTGCGGAAACTCCACTGATTCCATCGGCTGCCCTACTGGCTTCTACTGCCGTGGGGGACCTCCTGACATCTGCTGCCCCGGTGTTGACCCCAACAACAAGGTCGTCCAGCATGGAGTTAAGGTTGTCGAAGAGCCTACTCCCGTTCCCGGAGTTCCTCGTAGCTACTACAAGGAGGCTCTTCTCTCCACGCCTAAGGTATGAAAATCATGAAATGTTCTTAAGAATGGCATTTAGTACATGTGCCCTGACGCTTCTGATCCTCTGATGGGAACGAATGGACAGCCTCTTGTGTGCGGAGCTGGATTCGATGGAGTGAACATGTGCCCTAGGGAATACTACTGCGCTATTGACGGCGCTAAAGGATGTAAGTCAATTGTAACTTATCGTAATGGTTTGATATTTAGCTCGCCTGTGCTGCCCTCTCTTTGGTGCTTCTCAACGTCTCCCTACCGAAACCGTAATTGGACCTTACTTTGGACGTCGCAACCCCAACCCTGGAGAGGTGATCGACCGTGGATCTCTGCCTTCCGACCAGCAGGAGTACCAGAGGAAGCTCTCTGAAGAGGCTCGCTCTGAGGAGGTTACCCACCACAAGGCTGTTCCCAGTAAGTAATTCACTATGTCGAACATCAGACTTTTTTGCAGCCACTACCCCTAAGGCTGAATCTGGAGAAGAGTACGATGGAGATGACGAGGAACAACATCTGATGCTGAAGTCTGTTGACAGAAACCAGAAGGCTCAACAAGAAGGTTTGTTGTGTGAACTACTTCTAACAGATGTTGATATTTCAGCTGCCACCTCTAGCCCCAAGGCTTCGGCTATTGAAGACGAAGCTGTGAACATTGACGTCCCCACTGACGCCCCTGTCATCGAGGAGCCTGCTCCAGTTGCCACCCCGGTTAAATACGTGAAAGACAAGTCTGTCTGCCACCTGAAGCCCACTGAGGGCAGAGCCTGCCGCGAGGACGAGAAGCCTCCCAGGACGAACCTCCACTACTTCTATTCCGCCAAGGACAACCGCTGCAAGCTGTACTTCTACAGGTGCTGTCATTTCGCTTTTTCCTCTAATTGACTGTTATTTTCAGAGGTTGCGGAGGAAACGAGAACCGTTTCGAGAAGAAGGCTGACTGCGAAGCCATGTGTATGAGCGCTTAGACCCCCGCCGACACAAGCCAATCACCCAAAACGAGTACTCTTGCATTCTCAGTTATTTCATTCCATTTTCGCCAAACTGCTTTCCCGTTACGTGCCTTGTTGCTAATTCTCACTTAATAATAGAATGATCTTGCAATATTTAGCTGTGATTCCGCTTCAGCTTTCAGTGCAATTTGATGTTTTCGTTGTAATAAACATTTAAAATTTAGTTTTTTTTTATTTTGGGGCAGATGACATGACCATATGAAGGAAGTTAGAAATGCATTAAAATCAGGAGGTCAGCAAAACAATTATGAGTTACTGGAAGTTGAGACACTTATGTCAGAAAGTGATGTAGTGGCGAAGGCGACGGTATGTCGCCGGATAGGTCATCGGATCGAATCCTTGGAAGCGTTAACTTTAATTGCTTAAAAATAAAAAATAAAACAGTGCATAAATCAAGAAAATTCGAAAATTATCTATTTTGTCTTTAAATATAATTTTAAAAAAATAAATGTGTGAGAATACAAGAACAGGGAACAGAACTTTTGTGAAATGTAGAAAAGTTGTTCAAAATAAACATTTGTTTTTCAAAGTGTAATCATTCGACTCAAAAAAAAACTTTAAAAAAGACGAATCTCAGCAAAGCTGAAATAATTAAAACATAAATGTTTTAATACAAAATAGCAACTCGTTGTTGTCTAATTAATTTTCCAGTTACGAACAAATCTCGTTTAATTTTTCTACGTTAGTCGTTCCACTCGTGTTTAAAAAAACTCGGTTTGAACAAAGCAAATCTCATCTGCTGAAAGGTTTGTTCCTGTTTTACTCTGTTGTCAAAAAAACTCCAGTTTCTGTTGATTTATGCATTTGTTGACGTTGAGGTTGTTTTCTAGCCATGAATTTGTGAAACGGTGACTTATGGCCGGGCCCGAAAAATTTTAATGATAATATTTACTTATTTATTTTACAATTCAATCTTTTTTTAAATAATAAATAAAAAAGATTGTCCCGTGGTGGATTCGAACCCTTGATGATTGTATGGTAACCCTTGATCTCGTGGTGGAACACTCGTGTTATGAGCCAATGTTGCCGAGTAATCAGGACATTAAATTTTTTTTCAGTTGACAACTTCAATGAACCAACAAGTTTTCAAGCGAAAACTGCACTTTCAGATCGGCGTATGAAACTGCTTCTATTCCAGGAACAGTCGGAGGAGCGGCGAATGCTGAAAGCAAACAAATGTTTCAATTAGGACAGAATTGTCGAAGAGAATCGTGCGTCCTAACTGGTATTTGCAGTAGATCCCTCCGCCTGTTCAGACGATGAGCTACCCTCTGCTGTCGCTCATTCTGCTTTCCCTCTCCGTTTCCCTTTCCACTTCAGTGAGTTAACTTCCTCTACTTTAAAAAATACATTTAGTGCATTGCCCTGGGATGCCTTGGAGTTGGATGTCTTCCCCCACCTCCTTGTCTTTTCCCGCCTTGCTTAAGAGCTCCTCCGGTAAAACCTAACTAAGATTGAATTTATTTCAATGTTCAGATGATTGGTTGTTCTTGTGGTGCTGGAATGGCCTGCATCGCTGGCGGATGTGTGGTTGCTAAAGCTAAAGGAGCCAAAACATATCACGATAAGGAAATGACTGCCGAACTTCAGCAAATTGAGGTGATTTTGATTTCTGGATCAAACTAGAAAAGAATTCAGGACCCCAGTTCTCATTTCCACACTTGTTGTAGTTTGCTCGATGTCCCGGAAGACTGCTATCACATGTGTTCATACGAAGGCTACAAAATGGAAGCGGTATTTTGAAATCTACCGTGTCTTAAAAAGTGAATGTTTAGCTCCAAGCTAGTTTATCTCCTTTTTCAAAATGTCCGTTGTCCGCTCTTCCACAGATTCATTTCTGTGCTGCTCGAGGAACGGACCACACACGTTGTTGCCGAGAAGCTGGCATTCAAAAGGCGTGTGAGGTCTTCTGCGACCAGGTGAGTAGTTCCTTTTGAAAGGTTGCCAAGCAGAAGCTGATAAAACGTTATCTCTCCATCGACAAATGCCATTTCAGAGACCCGGGAACGTCACTCAACTGTCCTTATCGCATCTGCAGTGCTTTGACAAATTCGATGACATAAAGGGATGTTTCTTGGAGCACTCTCTGACTGAGTATTACGAAGCCAAGCACCGGCAAAGAGATGGTGGATCATTGTTCTACTAAGATTACTTGGCAAACTTTAATTATGTGAATTGTTGTAAAGTTATTGTAATTTATGTTTAATGAAATAAAGTTTTATAAGTTCCAAACCTGGTTTCTGTGAGCCGACGGCGGATTCTGAAATAAAAAGTTTATTATTTTCATGCAAAGGAGCTATTGTTACAAGTTTCTCCAAAAGCGCTTCGTAATTATTTTTATTTGTTTATTTGCGAAACTTTATTCGATAGCAAAAGCCTTTTTTGTCATGCAAAACTTGTTGAAGATAAAAGAACATTTTTCGACATATATGGAAAATAATGTTTTTGAAAATGGAATTTATGCCTAACGGATGGTTTGTTCATCATACATGCATTGTTCATCATACATGCATGCATTTCTTTACACACACGTTTCTTTAAAAACTTTTTAACATGTATGTTCTTATACCTTGAAAATTTTTCAAAGGCATGTTCATATTTCCTAACCATGCACCCACTAATCCAATTTGATATGAAAATTTAGCATGACCAACCAATGAAAAGTTTTAATGATTCACAGTTCGTTTTCAATAAAATCATGATATGACACATTTACCGGGAGAAACACTTCATAACAAAGTTAACGTAACAACGTGATAACTTTAATTAAATTTAGTCCGACATAGTCACCGGTGCCGTTTACTTGAAGATCTTTCCCTGGTTGAACTTCTTGCCGTCGAAGTCACCCTCCCACATAAGGTACTCGTTAACCATCTTCTTGGTGGCCTCGTCCTTGGGGTCAAGCTTGGTCCACTCGTAGGACTCGAAGTCAACCTGAAACCATTGTTGCTCTCAGAACAGAAGATATAAGAAACGTGTTTTCATTAACCAACGAGAAGGAGCGCCAATTTTGGAGAAGCGTAACACTTTAGAGGCGAAGGCCAAAAAGATGACTTGTTCTCGTAACGAAAAATTTAAATTGAAAGAAATTACCAACCTGCCAGTCGGGGCTGAGGGTGAAGGCGAGGTCTTGTCCCTTCCACATCCAGACTCCGGAGATGGTGGAGTTGTTGTCGGTTCCGAAAAGGATCATGGAGGCGAAGGCATTCTTCTTCAGCTTCTCCAGACGCTGGTACATACCTAAACCATCAGACTTACAAGGAAGTTTAGGGTAAAACTAACCGGAAATAAGGTTGCAGCTCATGAAGGCAAGGGTGAGGTCCTCGGGGTACTTGTACTCGCACTTCCAGATGGAGTTGTTCTCGGCGTCAAAGTTCTCCCAGAAGAAGGGGATGGCCTTGGTGGCGGTGTCCTCGTTGGAGTACACCCTCTTGAAGGCGTCCATGACAAAGGTTCCCTTGGGCATGTCGGCGAAGGGGTCCTTGGCGGGCTTCTCGGCGGGAACATCGTCCTCCTCCTCGGCGGCGGGCTTCTCCTCCTTCTTCTTCTCCTGCTTCTTCTCCTTCTTTTCCTCCTTCTTCTTGTCCTCCTTCTTGGGGACAGCCTTGGCGAGCTTGGCGCTCAGCTCAGTGAACTTGGCCTCTGAAATGGAGAAAATTGGTGGAGGCTACACTAAGAACTGTATTATGCCTTTTGTTCTAAGAGAACGACGCCGCGGACAATACACTTCAACTCTCGAGCCTTTGCGCCCTCAAGTCGCCCCAGACGCCCCAAAGACTGGGATGAGAAGGGGCAAACTTGAAGACACTGCTGTATCACCACTGTAACACCGACCACCTTCCGAGGAGGCCTGCTGACTACGCAGTGAACGCAAAAGTTCAAATGAGATAAAAACTAACCGTTGAACTGGGCAGGCTTGTCGCAGAGCTGCACCTCTCCGAGGACCTCCTTGACAGCGGTCTGGTTGACAACAGTCTTGAACCACCTGGTGACATTGACGAGCTTCTTCTGGATGGCTCCGTCAAGGACAAACTGAAACTTCTTATAAGAAACGATAAATGAGAAAGACTTGCCTGGAAGGCGGGGAGGAGGTCGAAGGCGACGCACACATCAGCGACGGAGAAACGGTCTCCGGCGAGGAAGGTGTGGTTGACGAGGAAGTCGTTGAAGATGGTGAGCTGAGCCAGGAGCTCGGCCTTGTAGGTGTCGACGACCTTAATCGAACTGCTTTAAATAGAAGAAAATCGATAAATTTCAGTTTGGGGGGTCATTGTTGCTCTCAGAACAGAAGATATAAGAAACGTGTTTTCATTATCCAACGAGAAGGAGCGTCAATTTTCGAGAAGCGTAACACTTTTGAGGCGAAGGCCAGAAAGATGACTTGTTCTCGTATGATAAAGTTGCAAAGTGGTGGAATTTACCTTCTTGTCAAGGCTGGCGGCGGAGACGGAGGGGAGGACGTATCCGAGGACGTTGGGGAGGAGAGAAGCCTCGGCCCACTGGAGCCACTGGACGATCTCAGCCTGCTGAAAGAATGATGCAATTGCAAAATGATGAAATGTTGTGCAACATTGTGCAAAATCAAAGTGGTTGGGTAAAACTAACGTTGCTCTTGACTCCGGCGAGGTGAAGGGCGATGGACTCAGCTCCGAAGAGGAGAACGTCTCCCTCGAAGGCGGGGGTCTGATAAAAGAAAGTTAAAGGCTGATTCAGAAGGCTCACCACTCCAAAGGGGAACTTATCGGCGGGGGCGGCATTTCCTGCGAGCTGGACGTCGACGCCTCCGAGCTTAGCGGCAACCAGAACCTTCTGGGTCCTGAAGTTGTCCTTGTTTCCGTAAAGCTTCTAAATACTTAAACTTTATAAAAATTTTATTAAAAACATTTTTATTTTTTAAGAGAAATGTTATGCTAATTAGTCATTCGATTAAAGAGAAAGTCAAACTTACTCCCTTGGTCATGACGAGACAAGTGAAGCAACTCCTAGGAGAGCTTGAAAAGTGGAGTTTCAAAGACTGCAAAGCGCGCCACAAAGTTCGCTGCTCGGCACCCTGTTTAAACACGGCGGCGGGCTGCCGCGCAAATTGATCGGGGACACCGTATCGCTGTCATCATGCGGTTGACACAAAGCGCGGGAATTCGAAATTTCTCCGGCGGGGCATCAGAGTTGGCATATCTAGTAAAGTAGGTTAATGATTTTACTATGACCTAATCTTGATTTCAATCGAATCAATAATTCAAAAAAGCATTATATATTTAAAAAGCAAGACACAAATTTATGTTTAAAAGCTATTTTAAATTAAGAAACTAAACCGCCTGTAAAAGTCGGCTTGAGACCATTGGCTGGGCGTAAAATATCTGGTGCGAAAAAACGTGGAAGTTTTCAAGATTAAATTAAGACTTGTAATTGATTTTGAAAGTTTTCGCAATTTAATTAATAGTATTTCAAGTTTCCATAAAGAAAATAAGGAAAAGCAGCACGAACCGTGTAAGCAAACAGTGAATAAATAAGCTATGTTAGTTGACTACGACAACCCGGCTTTGCACTAAAGACGCCGAGCAAACATGGCAAAATATGTGCATTTAGAAGTATATAAAGGAACACATACATATATTGTTTCAAAAGTGCGAAAATTTGGGCAAAATAACGTGTTTTTGGTAATTAAAGGTAAACATCAAAATATGTAATCATTTCTTTTGGATTTGTTTTTGGGATAACAAAATAAAGCCAATATTTGAGTATATAAAGGATAGCCAATGGGATGAAAGGATAAAGTGGAATAGCGCCAATTTAGCACAGCTGAGTGGACGTGTTCATCAACTAGAATGACCCTGCAACATATGGGCGTAATTGGTCCACTGCCGCCTAAGAATAATAATTGCCCTCGTATGGGACCCTCCCGACTTCTACCTACTATAGATAAGTGAAGTCTTTAGAAAAACACCCAAAACTCTTAGACAGACACAGTGTTTTCGTAAAGAAAGTGACTACTTTAAATGAAATGAACGTGTTTTTATGCCACTCGACAGTTCAAACACACAATAATGTTCAATCCGCCGCTAACAGATTTTCCTGAAATGTAAACAAAATGTTAAGATATCTTATTTTAGAACTAAACATTATAGGGTACTTGGTTCTGCAGTGATTAAATTGAAATTCAAAGATAAGAGCAATTTGGATTTGCCGGAAACGTGTGAAATAGCGTGTTTTATCAGGTTGGAACATGTTTTGGCCCCTGAACAGGGCCTCGATTGCCTTAAAGCTAAAACGTTGTAAACAAAATGTTTGAAATGTGAACCTTTTTTTATATTTGCGTTTCTAATTGAATAAGTAAAATATGTCTCAGCGTTGAGACCTAACAATTTAAAAGAAGGCCTAACAATTTTTAAAAAAAATTTGAAGCTCTTCTATACAATGGGCAATTGTGAATTTCAAAACGGAAGTCGTTTGTTTTCATCCATTTTAAAGAAGTTGTCTTTACTATGGTGCTCGTAACTGTATGCGGAGGGACTTCCCCTGCGCAGCGGCCGATCTCTTACGGGTGTGAAACTCGCTGCGCAACCATGCCAGAAAACGAGAGTTTTCTGCCTTTCTTGTCGCCAAAATGCCGATTTCTCCAAGACGATGCATTTAAATCAAAAAATGTTATATTAAATGCTTTATTTTGCACAACTAGAACAGTACCAAAGATGTTTGCTTGAAAACTTAATTTGGTAACAAATAATTAAACTTTGGAAAATGAAAAGACCTAAAGGCCAATTCCAAGCTAAGCCGTTATTGCAAATACTGCCAATTGTGACCCGCAAATATACATTTACGTTAAGGAACTCCTGAAAAATTGAGTCATTCAAAACGGGTTGGTTCAGTGTCAGTATATGGAAGCATTTCGGCCTACGGGAAAGTTCGTCGTTAATATTACCAGTGGAGATTTCAAAATGCCTTTCTTTCTAGTTAGGAGAACGCCAATGATTTTCCTATTCATTTGCTTCCATTAATTTGGCATCTTTGTTCCCTTCTGAGCCCTCTGTTTACAAACAGAAAATTGGGCAAGTTGTTGATGCGCTCCTTCCGTGGAACCACCAGTGCAGACAGATGATGTTTTCAGTGAGCGGCTCGAGGCTTCGTTGGTCAGATATTCATGAGTTGCGCCAGTGTCCGTAATTAATAGCGACTTCATGTCGAAGCGTCCTCCATCAGCGTTCGCACATCTGTTTCGCGCTGTGGGTGGTCCACGTGGTCGCCAGGCCTCAGGTTCGCTCCGGATGCCCCGCGTGGTCTCCATTTCGCTTTATGTCGTTATCGGCCACGATTGAAGGCTCTGTCGCCTCGCATCCTCTTGTTTTGACAAGCTCCTCTTGGCCCGCTCCTACCAAGTGCCTCTTTCGATTTACACTATAATGAATCTTCTCACAAAGGACATTTAACGCTAATCTTAGACAGGTGTTTAATTTGTTTCTAAATTCAAATGTAGACCCTATTATGACAATCGCAAAAAGACAAAAAATGATATATTTAATGATTTCTGAATATGTTTTAAAAGTTTGGTTTATCTTCAAGGACATCAGAAATTTGAGAAAAACTGGGAAAAGTAGCCCCTGTTGATATTCGGCGTTAGTCCCTCGGGAGTGTGTCTGACTTACGACTTGCTTTTCGCCGACGGCCGTGTTACCAGATTACTTTAGTTGGTTAATCAATCTTTTCATAGAGTGTACGTTTGTACTGTGATATATCTCCTTGTTTTATGCTCTACTAAAACTTTCATGGTGTTGCGTTTACATTTTCAAAGGCTTCGTCATAATGCCTTTTATAGCAAAAATGACTTATGACCTTAGGTGTTCATGCAAATAAAGATGGTTTGTAACGTTTGCATCAATCACTTGGAAAGCTTATTTTCCTGTTTATTTAGTTTGAGTTACCACTTTATAGTGAGCAGAACCCATTTTGAATGACAACCTCAGTAAACAAACGCTTCGTTTAAATTGAAGGTTTTACAGCTTCACGAAAATTCTTACCAGCAATGGGACACATTCTTTAAAATTACGATTGTTTGTTTTTAATAACAAGTTTTTTTAGTATTTACTTTTTTATATGTTATCTTTTTTTTATTTGTTTTTATTTTGATTTTTTTTTGTAAGAAAGTTCGTTAAAAATAAATAATAAATAGTTTACCTTATTTGCTTCATTACTTTTCGCAAATTTAACAAAAACCTAATATGGAATTACACTTCTACTTATTCTTTTCACACATAATGTGGACAATTTATTCTCATGTGGTAACAGAAAAATCAAAAGGAAGGCGTTCAAAAGAAACCGATTTAATAATTTACTTTATTTACTACAAAAAATGTTGAAACAAAGTGTGGTAGATAAACGGTAAAATTCAATTTGCCTATCTCTATTTTGTTTTCTCGATGTTTGGCCTATTTATTGCAGCCATCCATAAGGGTCCTTCTGGATTGAATTATAGCCATTCTCACTGCACTGGACCAAGATTTCTCCTCGCTTCAGTTGGCTTCTGGTGAACAGAGATCTTTTCTTTTCGCGCAGCTGCGCAACTTTTTTGAAAATGCCTTGTTTTTCTAAGTTGCACGTGTTGGTTAGGACATTCTTGATCTTTTCGGCAGCATAAAAGTTGTTCGTCCCATTTTCAATTTTCACAAAGTCCCATAAACCGAATTTCTACCATAAGGGCAAATTTCCATACCTTTAAATTAAATATGAGACCCTCAATGATTTCAAATTTTCAGTTAACCCCTGAAAATATAAGGCCGATTGGTAAGAATACAACTTTTAGAAACAATTTCGACTAATTTATGAATTCAACAGGTCACGTTTTGGCATTTAAAGTTGTTTGTTGCAAAAGTTTAAAGATATAAAGCCAGAGATTGTGTTCTCATTCAATTTTATATAAACAAACAATCAAATATTGTTTGTTTTGCAAAAAATAAACATTTTTTTAAATAAAAAGAGCTTCTGAATTTTCAGTTGAGAGTGGACCCATTCTTTCAAACATTGGCTTGTTCAATTTTCTTGAAAACTTAATAAAAACCTTTCTAGAAGAAAAAAGAGCGAGAATTCAAAATTTAACTTAGAAATAGGAATTTTGTTATGGAACACACACCCCATATGAAACTCACAGGTAGCGTGAAAGGGTACCTAAAACAAAGACGTTAAGGTCACTACTTTTGGGTAGTTACCACTCTTAAGAAAGCCATTTTCCGTATTTAGACATCCATTTTTTTGTGTTTGCTTTAAAGATATTCATTGATAAAATTTTTCAGTACAGTTCAATTCCTCATTTGCATGACAGCTTCTCTTCTGCCCTCATTGGCCTGATCCAGGTGTGTCGGTCCTCCTAATCTACACGAAATCCATTAAGAACATTAAGGAGGCGTCCCCCAATCATTCTGACCAGTGACGCGTGGTAATAGTTGGCTCTGATTTGGGTGGCCGCCAGGTTTCGCATGTCAAATTAGCCGTGACCTCGTGACGCCCTCCTGTTGCTCCCGACCTAGGCAGCCGTCAAATGCTCGCCATCGGCTCCGTGGTTCTGTTGGCAATCTGCCTCTCTGGCACATATGCCGGTATGTTTACAGCCCTCTACAGTTTCCCCCATATGTTATAGCTGGATGTTACCATTGCGTTTCTCCTGATTCCCATTTGGAACCTTCTTTGAGACGACAACTGAGGACCCAAAATGATGTCTTCTTCTGGCCAATTGGAACACAGTGGAATGCCTGCAGGTATGAAAATTTGCACATTGAAATGATAGCTTTGAAAAAGTTTTCGGTCTGAAAGGTTTTCCTTTTTTGTTCAAATGCTTCAAATTAATGAGATACTTCGAGACAAGGCATCGATCTTACCTCTAGCCTGATTGTTTGGAATAAAATCATGTTTTTTTTCTTTTAATTCCGATTTTGCTAATCCACTTTATATGATGGCTACCAGTAATAGTAATAGTAAATGCAAAAAAAAATACCTTTGGGTGCTGTATCTAATTCTCATCAAACTATAGATCTTGTTTATCTCCCAATTTTTATTTGTTGTTTTGGTGCCACTTTGAAATAAATAAGTATTTTGTATACAATAAGTTTAAGAGGTAATTAAGAAGTTCGATATTTTATAATTGTGCTAATCCCAAAGTTACAAATACAAACTGGCGAGTGTCGGTTGTTAATCCAGTAGGAACCCATGCAATACCGTTTCTGTCAAAACACGTATTCTTTATCGTGTATGGTTTTTGTACCTGTTTCTAATCACACACCCTCAGCGGACCATGATCGATTGGAGGATTAGTGTTTTGAGATCAAAGGAACACAATTGACCTAGGGTATATCTTATCGCTTTTTGAGCACCATTCGCACGTAGTTAACAGAAAAGGTCGACAATTAGGTCACCAAATCAGCCGATGTTAGGGAAAATGTGGGATATTGATTTCTCTCGAGCAACTGTAGCTCCGGTTCGGGCCGGACCAACTCTGCTCTGTAGAAACCTCGGTATTTCCCCAGCCGAGAGAGAGAGAGAGTAAGAGAGTGCAAAACAGCGAGAAAGAGAAAAAAGAAAGGAATATGTAAAACTGGTTTTTACATAAGTGTTAACCACTTTTGAAAACCCATTTTACAAAGAAAGAGACAGAAAAGATTTTTTTACAATTGTTTGTTTTGTCTTCAGGTTTTAAGCACAATTGTTAGAAACCAATTTTAAATATTCCGTCTTTTTAATGAACTCCTCTCTTTCAGTCGTGATATCGATGGCTCAAACCCCACCATAGAAGGACAAATCTGCTCCAAGTACGACATGTGCGTCACTCTTCAGCCAAATGTCAATGGTAGGTCCCCAGTCAGTTACAAAAAGCCAAGGTCTTGTTTTGAACCAATTGTCCTAAGATAGAAATACTTGGCAGACCATGTGAGAAAACGGGTCGAGATGAGCTAAAGCGTAAACAAGTAGACGATCTCCAAAATTGAGAAACTGGTTCCTGCGAAAAATAGAAAATCAGCAACTGTTTGGACAGTTAAAGGTCGTGGGCGTTGACTGATCTATAAGTTCTTTAAAGTCACGTGGGTGGTCAGTTAGTCCGAGACCAAGTTACTACAGGGAACGACCTTTTCCTGCGAAACGGCAACACAAAATACTTACAATAGATAGGCTAAACACATGTGAAAAAGTTTCAATTTAAAATAAAAAGTGCCCTAACCTAACTTCTTCTTTCAAATGAAAAAAATACACTGTTTTTTAAACAAAAGTTTGGCATATAAGATGGAAAGTACATTTTTGGGAGTTGACACAGGAACTCTGCCCTAATAATAATAAATTTCAAGTTGAAAATAGATTTAAATGATCTTTGAAAAAGTTTTTCATATATTTCAGAAAAAAAGAACACTTTTTAACAAGAAAACTACAAAAAAAGAGGAAAAACACGGGTTCATTTTGTAAATAAATTTCACTTTTCGTTTACATACAAATTTTTTAAAATTCACAATTTTGTTGAAAAACAACACCATTTAAGAGTTCGTTAAACTGAATGTTCCCGATTTTAACTTATATACCCAAAAAAACAAGAATAAACCTCAACTTCAAATCTTCTTGGCTTAAATTTTAAAAAGTTTAACTTTAGCTTTTTCAACAATAGAATAAATTCACATACGATTTATGAGTTTCATATGTTAAAACAGAAAACTGTTAATTTAATATTAAGGATCCACTTTTGTCGTCCGAGGCTGCTTGGAAAATGTTCTTCGCCACAACTGGAGAGAGGACACTCGCCTGCACAACGACGGGTTCGTTATCTGTTTTTCCACTTAAAATTATATTTTAGTTGTTACATGATCCGATCTACGCCGATGTACCCAAATAAAAAACCCATCGACTACGTGATCTGTGTTTGCCGTGGAGAATACTGCAATGGACATGTTCCAGCCGCCTATGTAGAAGGAAACATTGACTTTAACAGAAATGTCATTCTTCGCCTGGCTTCAAAGGATTCTGAAGCTCAGTCTCTGTTAGAATTGGGCAGCAGTGCTTCGGTGTTTTCGTTTATGGTCGTTTTCTATAGTTTGTACATATAGGCACAGAATGAAGATTCCACCAATTCCAATGATTATTTAACTCCTGTTTTTCGATCTCTCTGCCTCACTGTCTCTCTATGTCTCACTGTCTCTCTGTCTCTCTGTCTCTCTGTTTATCTGTTTGCCATTTTCTCTCTTTCTCTCTCTCTCTCTCTCTCTCTCTCTCTCTCTCTCTTTCTCTCTCTATTTTTGTCTGGCAGAAATCTAAGCGTAATTTAAATTAATTTAAATTAAAATCAAGATGGTCATTAGTTGTTTTTCATAATGACGCTCCTTAATGAAAAATCTCCAAAAGTCTTAGATTTTTGACAAGATTCTTTGTGTTTTGATATCTATATAGTCAGTCAGTCATACATTCAAAGTTATAGAGTACGATTTATTGTGGTCCGCCACACAAAGATCTCAACATAACATGTCATCAGTACCCAAAACCAACAATTTGATATTACTAAAACTGCATTTTTTTAATAAGCGTTAGACGTTCCGAGCTCTAGCCCTAACATATGACACATTGTTTATTGTTTTGGATAAAACAGTTGACACATTTAAATGGCTATTGACCATCAGTAATTTGCAGAATGTTCTGCAAGCAGCCATTAACTAATATGTAAACAATTTATCACATAATCGTTCCCGAAAAGGACGAAAGCACAGCAATCAAGCTATGGTCAAGTGAGGGTGACGAAAACAAATGACTCTTCGACAGGAGATCGGGTTATGTGGTAAGACAAATAACATTTTATTTTAGAAAATCAGGGGTATATAACTTTGAACCCGCTTTTAAAACTTTCACGTTTTTTTGGTTAACAAATTGTATTAGATTAGATTTTTGTTTGTTTGTACTTTGGCAAAGTTTTTTGTTCCGCTTAAGTAAACAAGGGGGTGTGTAACTTTCCCAACGCCCTATGCTCTTTGGAGTACGGTAGTTGCTACTCGAAAATCAAAGAAGTATAAAAAGTAGAGTACTTTGATTTTTTGATTAACCATTTTCTGGATTTGAAGAATAATTTTGCCCAAATCAGAAAAATCAGATGATTGTACACGATTTGTTAACTTGAATCACTTTCACATCATTGAAATCCTTTTTTTGTTAAAGGTAAAGCCGCGGATTCTACAGATTTTCTGATTTGTCAAAGGATTGCTGATCTCTTTCAAAACGATAGATTTAAGAATTTCTGAAAGAAAAATGCGAAATCCCCGTTTTGAACGCCCACACGGCCATGTTTCGTCAGTTTTGTGGGAAAACGACACAACAACGACATCGACGAGCATTCCGATTTGGCATCAAAATGCGGGTGTGTGAATGCAAAACGGACGTCACATAAACATTACACCATTGAATTCCCAACTGCATTCTGTTATCCGATCGTTTGTTCTGGCAACTTTGACCTGCCATTCTCAAAGTTTGTCAACAGCTTAGGCACAGACTATGTGCTTCAGAAGTAATCCAATAGTATAAGTGGGTAGAATGTCACTCAGTACACACAAGCGCTTTGTTCTATGCGAGCATTGAAGCTTCACTGTGGAAATGTGATTAATTTTCTGATATCACAAACAGATTGAGATATCGCGTGGTTGTTTTATGTGGTAGCTCTGGAAACGGGCAGTTTTTTGTCTACATGGCGTGTGTCAGGAATTGTCTCGTGATGAAAGACATGCACATATGCAAAAACGGGACTTATGGTAATATTGTGAAATCGAAAGATCTTCAGAGTTTGGAAGTAAGAACTGTTGAAAATTATCAATTTTGCTTCTAGAATACGACTAAGGTAAGACTTTAAGTCAAAAAGTAAAGTTTCACTTGGGAGATCACGCTATTAAGAACCCAATGTTAACTTTATTCATGAAACCAAAAGTTGTGTCTTTTGGACATCGACATAATGTAAAACTGAACCTTCTAACTAAAAAAGAAAAGTTTAAGGTGTCGTGTCTTTCTGGAGAAACGTTCAACTTTGCTGGATTTTCAAAGATGCAAAAACACCTTATTTTCTATACCCCAGTTTCCCACACAATTAAGAAAACGGAGACAAACCAAATAGTTTATTTGAAGTTAAACCCAATAGATATATCTTCATCGGTCATTTGGAACTAAAGCTTTCTGGCGAGAGTCAGTAGGAGAAGCGATTAAAGAGATCGGAAAAACTAAACTAAGTGAAAAGGAAAAAGTTAGGTGCCCATTGCAATCCCGATGTTTAGAAGGCTTTTGGTCAGGATGGTGGAGAAACGGGGAGCTGCTCGAGGTGCCGGGCGTGAAGAAAGGAGAAAAGTGGGGAAGGAGAACGTCCTGGAGAGTTTCTTCTGCTGAGGAGGCAGGATTTGAAGCAGAGGCCGGGTGAGGGGCACTGAAAATGTGACCATTTATTTTATCCAAAAACTTGTTTGGAATAGTTGGGAAAATGAACAAAAACTGTTTCCAGTTCGCCAAACAACGCTGTTTCCAGTATGTCTGCCCTATTGTTGGAAGGGACTGGGTTTATTTTGCAATGAAATTCGACTTTTCATGATTTTTCAAGGAACGTTTAGATGATCTTTGAGAAAAAGTACTGTAAAAGAAAACTACCTGGGTGCTCTTCCATAGCTCTCTCCACCTCGGCTGAAGCCATGCTCGACGTGGTTCTTCCCTGTTGCTGCTTCAGCTCTTTGTTCTCGGAACACGTGCTTGTCGGGTTGTTGAATGCATCATAGGGAATCTCGAATATCATCCTCTTGGAGGCAGAAGGTGTCAGAGGCCGCTGTAGCCAGTGTCCTTTCTATTTTATATCCCCATTCGTGTTTCTTTCACTGTTGGGCGGGGCGCCCGACCACATCGGCCACGCCCCTACATTGCAACCCTTGCAGACAGTGGATAGACAAAGTAAACAAAACACTTTAAACCGGATTAGGTAAACCTTACCTAAGGGGTTTTAAGAAAGTCATGTTCTCCAGGTTTCAGTTTATTAGCATAAATCGTTTGCAGCCGAGATGCAAGCTCAGAGGATGTCCCTGGCTGGGAAAACCTCTCCTCATTGAAAAGGACTTATAGGATTATAGGACCGCGATTATAATTAGAGCCGAATATAAGGCTTTTGACCGCAAGGCTAATTGAATCAGCTATATTTGGAACCCAGCATGGCGATTAGGATTTGGTCCGAATATAGGATTATCAAAGAACGATAAAGACCAAAAGGACCCTTCAGAACGTGTCATTCATGAGAATCTCAAGTTTTGCAATCCATTCCGAATGTCCCTGGAACTCGTCTGCAAAAAGCTGGGTACAATGACGCTATGCTTCATTTTCATTCCATTGAACGAGATCTTCTGATTTGCGTTTCATAGAATTCGTGGGAGGATTTAAATTTTGTGAAATCTCTCACGCCCCGCTGCGAATTCTAACCATTTCGCCCAGACAGAATTAATGGGCGACTGCGTGGCAGAATGTAGAAGATGACGAGGTGGGCGCATTCAGGCGTAGGTGTGAAAGACATTTAGATTTATGGCTGGCACATGGTGAAATGCAAAGAAAAATGACCCGATTGGAAATGGGGGCGAGTAACAAACCATGAAAATCTGCCAAAAACATGTCTATGTTGTTAAAATCTGATAAGAATGATATAATATAATTGGATCACGGTATGACATCAAGATCAGTTCAAACAAATATGCAATCACTAAATGCAAATATTTCAGTATACTTCAATTGTACTTTTCTAGTCACTATTTTTCCTTCCAGCCGAATGAAAAGTTAATTTAGGGTTAACTTTTCAATATGTCACATTTTGCTAAAAATCAAAAGGTTGTGGGTTTATTGAATTTCCAAAAAGGGCACATATTGCGTGTTTGACATTCAGTTAGTTCCAGTCACATTTTAAGAGTTCGAGGAACTAACAGACATGCCAACTAAACAGAAGGAAAGATTAGGTTCTGATCTATGTTTCATCAACCCAGAATTTCTACGACGATAGGTTTGGCGAAGAGTAATTAGGGATACGGTAGCGCGCAAGTCCATCTAAGTCAGTGAACGTTTTGATGGAATGGGTTTCTTTGGAAAACCTTATTTCCTAAGTTGCGTTGGGTATATTTTACCTTAGGTGCTCCTAACTCTTTCACAAAGAATTAGTGTGAAATTCGTTTTTTTAATAATAAAAATATTAGATTTTAAAAAAAAACTTTGTGAAATGAAAATAACTGCATTGTACACGAAACTGTTTTCTTATTTGCCAAAACTGTTTTCTAATAAAATCTCCGTAGCCAATTTTTTCAACTTTTCAGCTTCTGAAACTGACAACATAGTTCATCTGCAGGTTGGCCCACTAGATTGGTGTTGAACTATGAGTTCGGCGATTTCGACCCGGTTTGACCCATTGTAATAAAACTCAACTACCAGCATTGAATGGGCCTGGTTCCCGGAGAGTACATCATTTTGAATCAATGGCAAACTGCATTCGTAGCAAGTTTTTGTTTATTTATGGGTTTTTGGAAAGAAAATGACTGATATTTCAAAACTAAATTTCTATATAGGCCTTATATGGCCGAATTCTCTAACCTGCCGTGCTAAAGCAGGCGTGTCAGTTAAATATTTCAAGAAACTTTTTCGAATAAAAAGAGCGAATTCTTAAACAGAGCTTACAATAGTTTTAAAAATTTAATTGTGAATTTTGATTCTTTTTCCTGGCAGAACATCCCTACTTCCTTCTTTAAAACAAAAAATTCTTGTGTGAGTGATTCTTCAGTTCCTGGATTTCTCAGACACTTAGTCATAACGCCTGTGGTGCATTTCCTTTGCGAATCACCCATAAAGGGTGATGCAGACGTGTTTGCCCTTTCTACCGAAGTTCCAAGCAAATCGGCTTAAGTTTTGTAAAAAGGAACCGACTGGGATTTGAGCCCGTAAAGTGCAAAGGAAGACACATTCTATGGCATTGTGAGTAAACCAAGGTGCGTGTCAATTAAAGAAAGTGCGAAGCAACAAAGTGGATGAAGAAAGAAGATGGCGAAAGAGCAATTGAAGCTGGTCACTAAATGTTGTTGTAGACTGTGCGAATGGGTCCTATAAAAGCTGTTCTTTGAATTGAATTCAGCCAACTCTGTCTCTCTTTCCTACAAAACACACGTGACTCAGTGAGCTGGTTCCGGGTCACTCGTGACCTGTTTTCTTCAGACGATGTACTTTCTTCCCCTTCACAAACATCACTTTCCACGTGGTCTTGGATAACTGCGGTTTGATCACGTGTTGAAACTACGAAGGTAATCTGTTGGAACCCGGGATATTAGAACGCTTCACCCGCATTAATCTATGCGTAATCAAATTCAGCGATTTTGCTTGAAATGTTCCATGAAAGAGCAGAAACCAGCGGATGATCCAGATAATGGATAAGTGTCGCGTTAAAACGATCCTTCAAGGCTGAACGTGATGTTGGTGAAATTCTTTGGCAAAGGAAAAGTGCTACCGTAATCAAGGCCTCGGCCTGTTTTCAGCAAAGACTTGGTTTTCAAGAAAACAGCGAGGGATCCGAAAAGGATTATTAAAGTATAAAATAATCATAACTGTATTCAGTACGAAACGGCCTGAGATGTAACTAACCTGCAAACAAGCATTTTGAAAGAGAAAATTCTAATTCTATGATTTCAATTTTGCCCTTTTCACTTTTTTCTTTTTATATGTGTACGAATTGACGTTCTAAAACAAAAAAAGGAAGAAAAACGACGTTTTCGTATTTCACGAAAAATACATGATAAAAAGGTATGAAATTGGATCACTTTTCATACCTACTTATGTAACACTAAAACTTTTATTTTGAGAAAAACGGAGCTTTTTCAAAACTATCCATATATTACGTATAAATTAAGAAAAGGAACTGTAAACATTCATAAGCTGTCGAAATGTCAATTTCTTTAAAGAAACGATAAACTTTTTGAATTTTCGATTTAGATTTGATCTACCAACTTTTTGTTTCAATAGCCCTTAATTTTTTCTCAATAAAAAAACTAACCCTCATTTTATTTTCGCAAAACTGAGTATCTTTCCTGAAAATGAGAGCCAAAAAGGAGAACAACGTGAGAAATGAAAAGGTCCATGGCTGATCTTCCAAAAATACTTTTGGGTCTTATCGATATTTGCTAGCGTATAAAACATTAAAACATTCATCAGATTTTTCAAATTTCGAACTTTGATGCGGTACGAGTTTAAGAAAAGACTGTACGTGGTAAAACAAAACAGGAGAGTGAAGTGAAACGGTCGCTTCGAAAAAGGAAGGGTGGTGGTAACCTGCGCTATCATTCTCGGCGGTCACATGAGCACATCATTTCCCTTCTTCTTGACCCCTTTCAAAAGAAGCATCTAACATCTTCCATTCAAAGGATTATCAAATCCCAAATATTGTTTCTTTGGTCACAAACGAACAATATAATATTTACTTGATTCTTCGAACCTCTTTGTTTTTGTTTTGGTCAAATGGAGCGTAGCCTTCATTTCAAAATATGATTCTAAGATCTCTTTTTCATTGTTTTCAGCGTCTTAAACCTGGTACATAGGCCATGTTCGGTTTATCCTCTGCAGAGAGCGTGCTCTTTCGGCAGAAAGGTTCCTGACCTGGTTGGACAAGAGGATTAAGCTGGGATTTGCTTGCTCCTTTGAGTTTGTGGTCTTGACCTATTCTATAAAAAGAAGGATTTTTGTACTTGAAATGGTACATAAACTAATTGTATTTATAAAACATGGGAAAAATCGGTTGACCGGAAAGTTCAGTACACAATATACACAACCAGTTAAACAGGGAAGGAAACAATCGAATTAGATAACCCCGTTTGTGAATCACACCTCGAGAACCTTTAAAGTATGCGGTTTGTGTTTCAAAAAAGAATCCGCGTAAAAGTTTAAAATTTGTTGCGCAGCTGCTAAACCAAAAAATCTTGAAGATTTTATTTTTTGAAGGTTTCCAAAAACCGAAATTGAATTTTGTGATTTTTCTATGTATTTCCTTTTTTGCTTATATATTTTTGCACATATGTTTTAAAATTGTTTTACAAACTAAGTAAAACCGGTCCGGTTACATAAAAAAAACTTAGGCCTGATCTTGCAACATTGGCTTGACCATCAGACAAACATCGATGTTTCGGATCCGCCAAAAGAAAAAATTTTTTGCTGGCACGGTAAACCCTTTAAAAATTTTAAAATAATAATAAACATGTTATTACATTATTATATTACACTATGCTATCTTTTAAACTAAACAAAAAAAACGTATCCCGCGGGATTCGAACCCTCGATGTTATGGCAAGAGTGCCGGTCCTGGTATCATCGCCTAACATGAGGGAACCCTGTGACCTCACAATAAATTTGCAACGACAACTTCCTAACTCACTCAGGATGTATGAAAATAAATTTTAATATAAATGCGTTGTAAACATTACGCACGAGGAAAATTGGCCTGCATTAGCAACTAATCGTGTTTTCTTGAACAATTTCGGTGCTTGATTTGCGAGTTCCCAATGAGAATCATTTTTAAATGTTTTCAAAATTTGTTATTTAAAATGCTTTTTTTTATAAATGAGGGCTTCCCAAAATTTTTGATTAAGACGGTTCTGTGAAATTAGCTTTTTTAGTTTTCCCTCCTGCATGAGTAAGCATGCATCATCGTCTTACTCTTGCAGGAATCGGATCCCGAGTGGTTGTGTTTTGGTTTAAACTAGTTCTTAATAAGATTTTAGAACTTCTTCCGGGATGACACCTCGTGTGTCACCGTCTTACTCTTGCAGCAGTCGGATCCGGCACGGCTTATCTGGTAAAGTCAGAGATGCTGTCTCCTTCCGGGGTTCCCTCCGCGTCAAATTCGCCAAAGGCAAGATGACGTCATGATTTTCTTACAAACAACGTAAAACAATGAAATTCACACGTCAGTGTCGTTTTTCGAAGTTCAGCTAATACATTTCGTAATCGGCCGTCCTTGTCAGTCAAATTTGACGACATTACTCTACTATTAATAGGTTTGTGGTTGAAAACACCTGCTAAAATGATTTTTGAAGAATTTCCAAAGAACAGATGAACATTCCGACCTTATCCACAGACAGAGATAAGTTTAAAGATGCCTTGACCCCCTTGGGTGCGGTTGCAATTCAGACAGACAGACCGGTCTTCCCCAAGCTTCCCGTCGGCTGAGACCTGATGATAAGTGCTGCATTCTTCGCAAAGCAGTCATGCATTTTGATTCACAGAACTTGAACTTGGATGATGTCAGAACATCTTTCTCGAATTTTGGAAACGTGATTCCCACAACAACAAATTCCTTCCTTCTTGGATGACGTCATTTATGTCGCAGGTTCCCACCCAGTCACGGTTCTCTCAGAGTTTGCGACGAACATCAGCTGCTCTACCGTGGAAAAGAACAACAAACCGACCAAATCTCAAACAAGCACGATTTGTAGTTGATTGCACGGAATAAGGTTAAATATTCAAGATTTGCTACAATTCTCTACCGTATCCCCATGAAAAATTGGCTACAATCGCGGTTAATTGGGATTGCTCCCGGAAGAAAGATTAATGCGATTGGATTCTTGGCCTCAGGGAAAATGATATATAAAAATAGTGAACTCTCAAGAAAGTAATTTTTAGTTAGAAAAAAAACTAATGTACTAACACAAGTGTTCTAAAAACAATAATTAGTTTAAGGGCTACAATCTATTGGCTTTCCAATCATCTCTTTGTCATTGACCTTTAGCTGAAACGCTACAAATGTCTCAAATAAGATTCAGACTAAAAATACCTTTGTCCTACATCGGCAACGATTTCTGGGTGGTTGTTTGATAATTCATATTAGCTGGATCATCTCGCTATCAATGCTATTTACCGCGATGAGAAGCCCTTCGCCAATTACACCCCTGACCGATCGAAAGCGGTTGAAGCCACGTGCGCATGTTTTGGCAGAAGCATGCTAAAGCATCAATCTGGCAACACGTAGCGTTGCGTGCGTTGTAAAACCCTCTTTGTGGGGAGACGCCCAAAGGCAGACGCTACACAAACACATCTTCCGGCCGGTGACGCTAGCGACCTGACCAGTCAAAGTGAAGCAGTAAACTACAGACTATAACACAACGAGTGTTTGTTGTTCCCCGAATTGCTTTTTTTTGTTAATAAGGAAGGTTATAACAGAAGCCACTCATCGCTCTCCCACGCAAGGCAATTTGATATTGACCACCCAATAAAAATGTTAAATGATCAGAAACCCGAACAGGAATTGTTTCTGCATGCATAAAGAGAGGTTATTTGGGTCAGGAAAGGCAGGTGGTTCCAGCGATCGGTTTCATTAGGAATTCTTGCATTGGCATTTGAATGGAGGAGCAAATGTCTGCAAGTTCCCCCATGAAACACCGCGAACGAACCGTAAGTTTAAAAATCAGACCACGAGAATGTGCTATTAAGTGATGTCTGACCAACTTTCAAAGGATCAAAGTGATGGGAAATACCTTTGTCGTCAGACAATTTGTGAACGTACATTGATCATCTTTAACACAAGGATAGTTCTATAGGAATATTAGAATACAGGAGGATCTCTTCGGACCACCTTTTCAAAGCTGGATTTTGGAGCAAATCTTTCACAAGAACACGTGTTTTGATTTAAAAGTTACATTTTAGAGCAACTAAAATACTTTGAACTAATACGTCTGAGAAGGAAAATGATGTTAAACTGGGTTTTTCGAAAGAAGGACGTTTGAAGACGTATAAGCCTCCTAACCGGGTCAGGTCTAAAGCGAAAGGGCACCAAGTCATCTCTGAAATTGAGGTAGAGCAGTGCAACGGGCTATCCAAGTCAGAAACTACAATAAACAATTTTAGAAGAGAAGAAAAACCTACTTTTAAAACAGAGTTTCACTTTAAAAAGAGAAGAGGTAATAATTGTGGCTAACAAAAGTTTAGATCTTCACGTAAAGGAAAATCGGGTGTTTTGTTTGATTGCCGCTGAGACTTCTCTGTAGCCTTAGTTGTGCCTTTACATTGAGTGGGAGACAAAGTCTGAAACTTACACGTGCTTCTACATGCTACAGTCATTGTTTTCTCCGATACTAGCCCAAGGAGCGATCAACGGGTGAAGATCACGCAACCCTTCAGCTTTTATCACAAAACGCATGTGCCGGAAGGTAAAGATACCATGGGGCCACCTGTGCAAAGATTATACCGAACGAGGTACATTCTGCGTTACCTGATTGTGTTTTCTCTCTCGAAATGTTAGGTTACCATTCTATTCTAGGCCATGCCATTTCGGCGTTCGCCATTCTCCGTCGGCCTTTTTCCCACGACCACCCACACTTTGATGGAAACCGCGTCTAACCTTTCTCTCTTACTGCTGTCTCGAGAAAAATCAGAAGACAAAGTACAATAAATAATTTATTTCCCTCAAAGGAATCTCTTCTTGTATAATTATGTGCAAGGGGTGACAGATCAGTGTGGGATTCAAAGCACTTGGTGAACACGATCGGAGTATAAAGCTAGCACAGTGTACCAGTAGAATAGGAGATCACAGGAGATCACACGCGGAGACTCGATAGTATCTACACTAGGGGCTTAGGAGATTCGATCGTCTAGGCCTAATGTCGCTTAGCGAATTAGCAAGAGAGAGAAGGGAGGGAGAGGGCCCTTGCGACTCTCATAGGCCAGGACTGGACAGGTCGGCGCTCCTCAGCCATGCGGGCGACTGGAGGGATGGAGATGGAGACACGGGGAAGACGAAGCTCCGAGACGGCCAGACGGCGGGGAAGGACCTTCAGGCTCTCGAGTTCCGACTTTCGGCTCACTGAAAATAAACTTATTAGAAACCGATTGCGAAATCAGAATGGTTCAGATTTTGGGTATATAGCGAAAGGGTTTGAAAGTCAAAAGGAGGTAATTTTACCTGATGGTGTATCCTGCAGGGCGGTGCACATGTCCTTGCAGCTAGCAGAGGCCACAGGGAAACGCATCGGGTTCGAAAACATGGAGCTGGTCTCCGGCTGGGCTCCCATCTGAGGAGGGAAATGCTCGATGGGTAGCTCGAAAATCATCTCGAAGTAGTGAGTGGAGAGAGTAAGGTAAAAGCTGAATAGACGCTAGGTCTTAGTGTTTCAGAAGAATGTATTCCCGAGGGAAAGCAGCACCCGAAAACTATCGTCGCCGCTTATATACTTCGGCTCGGCTAGCCCCGCCCCTCTCCCTTTGACGGTCATCACGGGCGGAGCTCCGCCCAGAGACCACCCTGTTTCTGGTTGTTCGGTGCACTTGTTCTCGGAAACAGAAACAGAACTACATCGAAAATTTAATTAAGGCAATAATTAAGATATACAATAATTACAAAATTACAAAACTCATTCTTGGTGACCAATTAACCTCCGTAACATATATTGAACCTTTTCGCATTTTCGAAAATAGAAACAAAATGGAGCGGATGTTGCCACAAAATAAAGGCAATTAATAGAAATAACTTAATAATTAAAACATATATTATGTAGCCATTAAGATTAACAGTTGTAAGCAATGATGAAACATGATTAAATTTGGTTAAGGAATAAAAAGTAATTCTCGGTGTTTTGGACATTGTAGTTTTAATTCAATCGCTTATGATCAATCTCTAAGTTGAATCTTGGTTCAGAGAAACCACTTTTTCAGTTCCAGACATTCTTAAAACAAATGCCGCATTTGAGGATTGTTCTAGAAATGTCTTAGTCATGAGAAATGTTGAAAGATTCCAGTGCCAAACGGGTGTGATTTCTTTTCAAAGTGTTTATCCGACGGAAGTAGTGAGTAATGCGGGGGGGGGGGGGTCCATGGAAGGCGCGGCCAGTGAAAACTGCGCTAGTTTAGGCGCCAAGGGGGACGATGCGTCATTAAAGCAATGCTTGTGTAACGTCTGTCACTTTCCCTTCCCAGTGTCTGCTGGTCTCCAAAAGGAACTAAGGACTTTTTGCAAGTCTCGCGGTCGTCTCGATCTAGCACATATCACGTTTATCTTGCATAACTCGCCAGGAAAAACAGTTCATATCACCCTTTCTGCCATGTTCCCCCCCTATCTCTCCCATGGTGTGAGCTAGTTCTCGGGTCCTGCAAGCACACACTGGATACAGTCACATTTCAATAGTTCACATTCCGGACGGCAGACCTCAGACACAGTTATCAGAGGGCGGAAAGACGCCGTTTACGAGCGCCTACACTCTCCCACGTAAGGAAAAACCAGATTGGAATCTGGAAATTAACGGCTGCTGGGTGTAGGTACTTTGGTCCGGGCCAAGTTTGCAACCTTCCGAAAACAAGGGAAGCATGACGTCATTACCTTGAAAACAACTGAGTCACCTGAACAGTGACTAAACAATTGTCTTGGGAAGAAAGTTGCCTTCGATCCCAGAATTGTGGGACATAGTCCATCTCCTATCGACCCCTTATCTTAACCGACATTCGCAGAAATCTAATTTTACAACCCTTGTCCGTGCAACTTGATCGGACCAAAGGAGACCATGCAAGGGACTCGATTTCTGTGATAAGGGAAACTGCTGAACCTCCAATCTCCGTTTTCGATGTTTCTTTCCCAATGACGTATTCTTTGTCTAATATTATTGGGCGAGGAAAAACTATCAAGTTTCTGGGTATTTTCATATACAAATATCGCTAGGTCATTGGTGTTCTGATTTCCGTGTCTTGTGAAAATCACATTTGAAACACGTAAAACTGAGGGAGGAGATTAAGATAATCCTGTCATATTCTTTCAAGTCTGCATTGATGACGCCTCAGCCACGTCAAGAACATCAGGAAAACAGAGATTGTGTTGCAATTCAGCGTGAATAAACTTTGGAATATCAACAGGACACAGGGTGGCACGTTTTAAGGCAGGCAATGTGTCATCAATCAGTGAATTAAGTGAAAAGCGACGAAACATCGGCATTCTCAGCCAGGAATTTTGTAAACAACACATACATTGTACTTCCTTATAGAAGTTTAACAATACTCAACAAAGGTATAAAACCCCATTTTTTCTTAACACTCTTTTAAAACAATGTCACATTTCACTAGTTTCAAGTACGCTGTGTTCGATTTTAAAGTGATTACATTCCAATTTCTAAAAGGCATGAACGTGCCACAAGCGATATCCCATTTTGTGGCAATAGTGTTAATTGTAGTGTGAAATATTGCAAAAGCTTTAGCCGATTCTTCGAAGAATGGCACGTGCGGCTAATCCTGTTCTGTTGCTCTCCGTCTGAAGAAATCTTCTGTGTAGTTCACAAGATTTCATACCGGAAGAAGAGCAAAAGGCGATCGTCGAATTCTGATTCAGATTTAAGCCAAACATGTTGTTGTTACGTATTTTCAGGGCTTATCCCGTAAGCAGTCCTGTTTCATTTTGGTTTACCTTCTTTTAGCCTCCCACGCGGAACCCATACGATAATACAGGATAACAAAGCGGGTCTTCGACCCAGTTCCGGGATAAGACCCAGGCTTTGAACTGAAGGCGCCCTTTGGGTTGTTTGTCGCTCGAATAAAAGGTCGATTAGCAGGTACACTTTGCTGAGCAAATGCTAGGAAATCTGCACAATGAACCAAGAACGTCATGTACGCAATATGTCTTTCTGGAAACTTTGCGAAAATTAAGTTCTTTTTTGAATTAGCAAGCCTTGACCAGGATTTGATGAAACTACAAACTACACAGGCATGCATACGCCCGAGACACGTTGAGGGTTTCCCTTACAAAAAAACTTTGCCGTGAGAGAAAGAACGGGAAGTTAAAACTGTGGTCTCCCTTAAGGTATTTAGATCAATTCCTTCCGTAAGTGCCAAAAAGCTAGTTCAATTACTTTCTTAAGTTGTTAAGTGCCAAAAAGGGAAAATGAAACCAGAGGTTATCAAACACGGACCAGACGGGAAAAAGAAGTAATCTAAATCCCTTTATTTCAAATTCCAGTTTTCTGTTTGAAAACTAGTTTTTTCATCATTCACTCATCCCAAAAAATCACCAAGATGGTGTTTTTCACGTAAATTCAGAAAAATTCTTGGAAAAGTAGCTTTTTAGCGCTTCTTACCGGCTGTTTCACTCCTACTCGCATGATCCCGAATTTAGATAGGTATCAAGCAGTGGCAAACTCGGAAAACACTTAAGTTAACTCAAGGAACATCGAAACTATGATTAAACACACTGAAACCTAAACTTTAACAAAAAAGAATTGAGTAAGACAGTCCATTTAATTCAGATATTTTTTCATTATGAGTTTTTGAGAAAAAAGAACATAGAAGAGACATTTTTGGACCTGAACCTTGATTTTGTTGTCTTTTGTGTGCTGAATTTTAATTTGTTCAGCTTTTTGATATTTACAGGTAGGTCTAAAATACCATAATAAAAAAGACATCAATAAAATCTTTTTTTGGTAGGTTTATGTTTGTTTAACCAGTGAACGAAAACTTGATAAGAAAACTGCTCAGAATTCAAACAAAGTCAATTTTGCAAACTTGTTTTCACTTTCACCCCATCTATCTGGATGAATTCGCAGAGAACGTATTTCTACACGATGCAAGAGATAACTCACAGCAAAGCCACCTAAGAGTCCCGTCAGCCCTCGTATTTTAGACCATACACAGCTATCGAAAGCTGGTTTAAAGCAATGATTCCGCGTATTAGGCTTGAGAATTTCCATAAACATGCTGATCTCACGATGCTGAGCATGGAAACAGCATGTTAAAATGGAATGCTTCAAACGATGAATTGCAAAGTGAAAATTGATGAAATTTAAAAATGGTGGTTTTATGTTGCAAAAAATGCGCCTTTAAATAAAACAAACAATTGATAGATTTATTTTGCCTTTTCTGTGTTCTTTACCAAACCGCTTTAAAATGTGCTCCAGCCCACATTTTCCAAAAAGCTCCAATGACTTGCTGGGTACAAAGAGAGCAATAATACCCAACCTTCAAGAAAATGTTAATGTCCCACGCAAGAAAAGAATATAAGATATGTCAAATGTCAAATTGATCATTGTTTTCCCATGTCATTTTGATGTTCTCACCCAGATTCTGATAAAATCATTTTGGGTTCTTTTTAGAATTTTTGGGATCAGTGTCCAGAAAATATGACATTAAAAACGAGGGAGAAAAGACTTTTGAGACAAAGAAATTTAGCTATAAACAAAAGCTTTTATGTAGACAAAACCAATGTAATTTTATTGGCTACAGTTGGTGTTTCAGAGATCGGGACAGTACGTCATTGAACTGATTTATTGTTCGAAGCGCCAACTTTGTTCGCGCATCGTCTGTGATGTTTCGCGTGTGACTTTGTGATTCTTTGTGTTTTGTGGGTTGTGCTGACCACACTCGACTTAAACTGAACATGACGTCACAAATAGCAGGTGTCTCACTTTGTTGTGTCTTAAAGGTTGTGCCGCACGAATGCGCAAATGCAGTTGCAAGTTTCGAAAGTCTGCTTCCATTCCACTAAATTTAGACTCATATTTACCCTTTCTAGATATAGAATGTTTTCACGTGTAGTACCGGAAACATTTTGCAAACGTGGTCTGACCAACCGAGCACCCGGATCTCTGCAAATCACAGCCGGATTGTGCTTGTGCAGCATCTTTGAGTTTGTGAGTGTTTGGGCGAACTTTTCATCATCTCCAACGTCATTCTCAGGGCGACAGACGTTCCCACGTGGGTGGTCGCTCAATGCGCCAATGTCGAAAAAGTTGATCGCGTCAATTCAAAACGCACATTGTTGTTCGGGAACAATCGAGAACTCAGGGACCGGCATTGTCCGCTAAAATTCAAGGAAGTCACAAAATACTGAATTCTGCAGAAAAGGCGGTCCAAGTCACATTTAAGTACACGATCAAACAACGCGACAAACTAATTTGATTGTGACGGAAGTAACCTTTCAAAAGTTGTCGAAGGTCCTGTAAGGAAAGGCAAAACGAACAATTAAAAACCCCAATTTTAGAAAACAACAGAGATCATTGGCACAAACTAACATAAGCGCCTACACGATGTGTAATAACAAATTATTATCTTGTACTCTTTGAGTTTATATAGATTTTAGTCATAGGACCAAAGATTTTCCTAGACAAAGCAAAAAAAATAGTCATAAAAAAGATCTTTATGGAAAACGGATCTATAACATTATGAGAATTCTAAGAGATAATTTTCCGTGTGCCCCAAGAAGCGTTCAAACGTTGAGTACTGAAAACAAACATGCTTCTGAAAAAATAGCAATTGAAATGGTACGGGTTTGAAAATCAGCAACATTTCAGGGCGTAAATTGGCCTTTTTTGAAATCTTTTGAAAATTTCCAACATTTCTTTTTTTTATAAATTGTATTTGTTTAGATGTTTTGGCCATTTTCATAATTTAAAAAATTGCAAGACGATCTTTCCACAATGAACCTTATATCGCCCATTTGATTTTGTAGTTGTACTAATAGTTTTAATAGTTTAAAATTTCTATGGACCAGATAAAAAACACTAATAAGTTTTTATAAGAAATTTATAGATTACAGAATTAAGACTTGTTGCCTTTTTTAAAAATTATATAACGTTACAGCTTGAAGCTGATGTGTTCATAGAAAGTGCGATTTTTAGCAGGCATGTAAACCGAAGGCACATAGACGCAAAGATGGCTTTCTTTTGACAACACGTACGGTATTTCAAACTCTCCAATTTTGTTTTTCAAAGATTTTGACATTTTTTTCACTTTTCAAGATTTACTAGCGCCAAAGCATGTGTTCCTATCTCGTAGACGGTCTTTCGATTCCTCCATGAACTCTCGATTCCTCCATGAATTCAGTCGATGGGAATGTCTGGCAGTTGTACCGTGTAGGCGAATCGCCCACGAGTGATGTCGTCACCACAGGTCATTGCCATTGATAAGCACCTCGGAGCCAAAAATCTCCATGTAGCACCTGGCATGTTTTTATTTAACCTCCCTCGCGAAATACCAGAAAATAGTGACATTCTGGGAAAAAGAATACAGGGCTTACAGAAAACAACAGAATGTTATATGAATATTAACCTTCACATAAGAGGATTTTACAAATTCCACCGACTTTTCAATGTAGTAAATACGGTTTCTGAGTAAGAATAAAGCTTTGGTCTGTTGTCGGGTAAACTATATGGGGTTTCTACAAATAAACTGCAAAAATAAAAAACAAAGTAAGAAATTGTTTAAAGAATGTTGCAGTATTGTTGGTTGTTGAGGGTTATCAAACATTCTATTTGATCTTGAAGAGATGTTTGTTTTTAATCATTTTCATGTTTATCTCCGGAAAAATTCAATTTTTTGGTTCATCTGGATGTATTCCTTCAACACCTCTAGATATTTACAAAATCATAGTAATTTCTTTTCTTTGTAACTTTTTTTACTTTTCTTTGTAACGTCTTTGTAACTTTTTTTACTTTTCTTCGTAACGTCTTTGTAACTTTTTAAACAAAGAAGTATTGCTTTCAATTTGCAGAGCCTTCTGATATTTTTAGAATTTCATTACTTGGATGATACGTGAGGCAACCTAATTCCCATTGCTTAAGTTGTACGCTTTTTGGGAGGTGAGGCGATTATTTTCTATTTAAACTCTGAAAGAACGCAGTCAACAAAAATAAAAAGTTAGGGTTTCGCACGCGGGGTTTTCTAAAGGGAAAAAAGAAAAAGATTGGTGCAGTTTATTCAAAGAATTTTGATGTTTAAGACAATTTTGACACAACTGCATAAAACGCCTTTTCAATAAATAGTTTTTATGTTGTTGAGTTGTTCAAATTATTAAAATAGCTTAATGACTTTTAAATCTTGGTTTAATTTTTTTGAACTAAATCTCTGCCAGTTTTTTGGATTTTATTAGTGTCCAAAGTTTCCTAGAAAACGCTATAGCCAGCTCTGGCTTCACGGAAATATGCACTTTGCAAGACAACCCGCAAAGTTTCAAGGTTCGACTCGACTGTTGTGAGAACCAAAGAACCCTTTCGTCGTTCTTTAACCACAGAAGATAAGAAAAACGCAGACCTAGCGTTTCTCAGAAGTCGGATAATTGTATTCTCTCGTGTGTTTCCAAGATAACAATTTTCACATCGCCCAATTTCCGAACAAATCGTGATAGACAAACACAAAGGGGGCACGCACCACCCACGGTGTTTGTACAATTACGGATACGTTCTAGGCATTTCACCTGGGGGCGGAAGGGAACAATCCCATTTGACCACAGACAATTTGGAAATTCCGCAAATGTGTGGGAAATGAGAACCTTAGAATTCCATGCAGACGGAATTGGTCGGTCAAATTGAAACTGCAGACAACGGATTCTAAATGGTCGAACACAAAAATTTTCACGCGGGGAACACACATGCAAGAAATGAAAAAGTGGCAAAGTTCCTTGAAGAAAAATCAAAACTTTGACCTAAAGTAGGCAACTTCCACAAAAGAAGAATGGTGTAGGAACAAACATCCAAAGAATTCTGATCTTTTATTTTTTTTATACCTAAAACTTATTTTACAAATACAAATACAATTTTATAGACAATGACACTAAAGTAAAATACAAAGATATTCAGATTTATTTTTTAAAACACACACACATTTCAAATACAATCAGATTTGTTTAAGGAAATGTTTAACTGCAAATATAGACAATGACAATAAAATAATATTTTAAAAAATCTCATTCAAAAAAGCAAAAAAAATTCTCAAAATACAGAAACGTTGGATTTGAAATTGATCAACGCAATATGTTTATTTGATTGATATATTTGAATAAAAAGAAACGCTTCAAAACTTATATAAACATAAAATGGAACAGCAGAAAATGGATGGAAGCTAGAAGTTTTGTGATTACTAGTGAGTACCTTTTTTACAAAGTTTACAAATTACTAGTGAGTTGCTTTTTTACAATGAGATGTAGCGGCCGGCCAGTTGCGGACTGAGCGCGGTGCGTTGGATAGTAGAAAGATCCCTCACGCCGGTAAAACGGCGCGCCGGTAGCTCAGTGGTTAGAGCAGCCGACTGCAGTTGTGAAGGTCTCGGGTTCGAGTCCTGCCTGGTACATAGCTTTTGCGAATACCTGTATGACCAGTAGCGTTAAGCGCAACGTGATTTACATCAATTTTAATTAAAATGTAAATTGAAGTTTAAATTAAAGTGACAAAGAATAAATAAACAAAAAAGAAAAAAAGACGAATAGTTTAAAAACAAAAAACAAGATGGGAGTCCAAAAAGTATAAGTAGCAAACAATGTGAATTGAGTACTGAGTGAAACTATAAAGACATGTTATATACATTTTCACTGAATCTATTCTTTGAAGTAAGAAACCAAGCAACAATAGCTTAATCACCCTCTTTTTCAAAATCATTTTTTTGTTTGAAAGTCACTCATTTTGACCCTTAATACAAAATTGAGGGCAGAAAACATCATTTCATTTTGTAGCTAATTGGCCGCCCCGAGTGTCCTTAAACACAAACTATGCCCCTACAAAACGACGTGTACACCGGGTGTTTGTATTTCAAAACATGGATTACAGGACAAGGAAAGGGGGTGCTCGAATTCGATTGAATAGGGAAATCTTAGAAGAAAGTTTTCTATACAAATAAAACTAGCACTTGCATATTTCTGCTTCATGTGGGTTTTTGTTTTTGCTGTGATCTTTCATTTTGGAACTTTTTATTCTTCTATTTCAATTTTCTGCACATTCAGAGTTACAAAAACAATGTCTTAGTCATTTTTCAAGAACAGGACCTCCATATGAGTTAATTTTAACAAACATTACAATTCTCAGTTGTTTGCGTTTCTTTCATGAATTGCCAAAACGAGCTTTCACGAAAATTTTCAAGACCATCTTTCTCCTCTTTCATATAATAAAACCCCCAGTATAAATGTCGAATGCAAGTGTAAATGTGTATTTTAATTGATTTTGCAATAAGAATGGCAAAATAATGTAAATTTTAATTTTTTCGATTTGAAACAAATGTACCTCCCACTAATCAAAGTTTTTTTTTGGCAAAACTGTCAATTTGTGTCAAAATTATGATGTCAACATTAGAATTCCCAACTCGAAATCTTAATTTTGACACAACATTTAGCTTTTGTTTCAAGCTGCAATTTGTGGCGCGTATTATCATACTTGCTTTAAAGTTAACTTTATTTTATAATGACAAGTATTTATTTTTGATTGCCTTGCTTTTATGTTCCAACTGATTGAATTGAAGTAACCACCTTAGGATTTTAACATTTTAAAAACGCCTCCCCCTTTAAAATCTAGCAATATCCCAAACGCTTTCCCTGCAATAACCTACTTGCAAAAAAAACTCTTTGCATAATCACGGATTATTAACGTTTTTCCAGGATTTACTTACAGAAAATTTCACAAAGCGATTTTAGGCGATTTTATTCACTCTGAACATGATCTGAAAGGGGAGAACGTAGGTTCAAACAATTTTTTGAAGAAAAAACCACAACAAGTCTGTCGGCAAACTATTTACGTCCTTTCTATGTGTATGTGTGTGTGTCTGCGTGCGTTAAAGCTAAATGTGCAAATCAAAACTGAACGATAAACAATGACGTAAAATGAGAGCACTGCAGAAAGTCACAAATCCGGAAAGCTGCTGATTGTTGAGATTTGATGTTATCTTTGTGAAAATGCAACATCTGGATTATCTTCGGATTTTCTTTTCATTTCCGCTGTCTTCGGACAGAAAAGCCCAGCGTTTGAATAATAAAAAATTGAAGAAGGCATAAAAGAATAGTAAAGCTACGTGTTGAGGCTTTCTTGAAGATTCAAAGAGGATTACATCCTGGGATTCAACCCGAATAGAAAAAAACCGAGACGATCACTTACTAGGGGATCGCCCGGGGAGGTTGTCGCTACTAGTATAAATAGGTAAAGTACAACGAACATTTTGTAAAATTATTAAAAATGTTGACACTTTTGTTCACCATATTGTCGAATATTATTTCAATTCAGAAAATAAATGCATAAACTTGCTTCTTGAACTTGCCACGGCCGTCGATCTCGTACGGGTGTTAAACTTTTGGCTCTAACAACAGGAAAACCAAAAAGTCGATAAGGTGGGTGCAGATTTCTCCAAAAACTTCAAGTATTTTATGTTTTAAGAATAAGTTTTCAGGCTCTATTATTTTCAAAGTTATAAAAGATCCCTGACCGTGTCTTTGGACTAACAATAAAAATGTAATAACTAAAACAAAGATTGATACGTAAACTAAGCCACTTTGGCCCATTACCTGAAATCATTAATTACCTTAGCCAAAATCAATTTTCTTTCTTCAAAGCCAATAAAAAAAATTTAGTAGCTAATTTGTAGCTAACAACAATGATGTCTAGAAAATGTTTCGTTGTTTTAGAGCTCTTAAACATTTTCACCTGCCAAAAAAAGAAGTTTTAGAGAAAGAATACCAATTCCACAGCGATTTCCTTGAAAAAAGATTTTAACTAACTTTTTTTAAATATTAAAAAAACATGTTTCTTGTGTAGTTCAAAGTCTCTTTTAATTCAGCTCTCCTGTACAATTCTTAAAATAGTTTTTTTTATAACTTCTTTGTACACTAATTGGAACATTATGTAACTGTATCCTCACACAACTCTTTTCTATTTCGGTGTACCCTCCAATTGCTATCCTGCTGCAAGTTTTTCAAAAATAGCTGACTAATGTGTGTGTAAAACATGTGCAAAACCATTTTGAAGATGCAAACATGCTTACATCAAGGATGCAAGCGCCCAATCATAACGGATTTTGGGTTTAGATTGCTTATTTCCTGCTTGATTCCATTTTATTTGCTAGTTTCTTTAAATGCGGCAAACGTGTTTCTGACTAATGATTGCGTAGAAAATCTCCAAAATGTTGATTCATTGATGGAGAAAAACATATAAACCATAAAAGGAAAAAAAGTTTTTTTCTGGATTGCATTCGGCCATTATTATACTGAAAAGGAATGTTTATGTTCAGGTATTTTTTTACTGGGTGCACATTGTAGAAACAATGAGTTTTTATAGTTGGTTACGTTTAAAACCCGATTTCTCTTCTATATGGAGACTTTTTTTATTTTTTCAGAAAAGATTAAATATTCAGAAAACAAACTTCTTTGCAGCTCTCTTGCTTCCTTTATTATTTAGTTTAAAGTGAAAAAGTGTACTTTTTCAAATTGAAATAGATGGATAAAAGCCTGACCAGGACTTCCTGGTCCGTGAAAAGTTTGTATTTTGTTAACTCCCTTCAGTGCAACTTTGTAAAAGGTTTGTTCCCCACAACAACGAAGAAAACAAAAATGTAGAAGTTGACTATTCAAGTTTTCGAACCCATTCCCAACATCTTTATTTCTCTTGCCCTCTCCTTTGACCAGACAGGTGTTTCGTCTCATCGATACTCATTTGATCTTTGCGCCCCTTCGGACGTTAAGTGCCAAAGACCAATGGATAAAACCTGCGGATCCCATTCCTTTCGACAGGTTCTATAAACAAATTTGATGGGTTTGCCTCAAACAATGAAATTTTGTGAAAATTATCAAGTACAACTATTTGTTTAACACCTTTGACAAAATTTTCTACTTAACCCTGATAATTCATTTCTATACAGGATGGTGCTGTTTGACCATCAAAGACAAGTAGCTGATCGGCTGTTCGCCTAATTATCGTCAAAAACAAACGTCACCGATCTCGCTCACCATGTGGGTCAAGGAATGACGTAGACTAAAACAATAACGTGTTTATCCGATAAGTTTCAGAGTGGAGAATAAGAAGCATATCTAACGATGTGAAGTTAACAATTGATTATGAACATTAATAATAAGATTCTTAAAGTAAAAATCTAAAATGTGTTTAAAAAAGTCGAAATATGCAAAAAAAAAACTCTTTAACAGCTCAATCAAATTTGCTGGTAAAGATCAAATGAATCCTTGTGATGTTGGTGCTTAAAAGAAAATTATCTATTTTGTAAATGTAAACTTGTAGTAAATTTTGCATAATGCTTTTGCTACGAAAAAGTCATTTGCATAATTTAAACGCATGTAATTTAAGAGTGTCGTCTTCAAGATTACATACTTCATAATAAGACTATTTTTGCCCGGTTACCAAATAAATTCTTTAAAAAACACATTGTTATTTCTCATGATTTGACTGCAAACATGTTTATTTGACAATATGAAAACATTTAGTTAAATCCTTGTGTTTTAGTTTAGTAATAACGAAAGCGGAAGCGTCTACCTCCTTTCGATCAAAGTCCGCTTTACGCTGTGCTTCGTCTAAGGGAGTCTCGCTTGTCTAAAGTCCAAGCCGCGGCCACATGTGTCCGTTTTGTTTTGATGTCCCACAGTGCAAAGTACCACCCAGGCGAGCGTACTTTGTGCCGACCACGTTGCCCAAACAGCTGCCCGCCGGCTACCAAAAATCTTATCGCAAAAGGTTCCTCTACCTCGTGACAACTGTATCCGAATTCGGTAGAGGACATAGAGCGCCTGATCGTCAACAAGTGTTCCATCGATAGTTACCAACGGGTCTTGCTATCACTTGTTTACGAAGATTGTTGAAGGCACATTTTGTTTTGTTTTTCTACGGCTGGTGGACAGGTTCTGTCTGCAGTTTTCCGATGCCGTCGAAGTCTGAAAAAACAAAGCGAAGGACATCTATTGAAAATATAAAAAAGGAATAGATTAAAAAACTTTTAGTGGCAAAGATAAAAACAAAGACATTAATTAATTCTGGTGCCACGTGTAAAGTCCCAACAACATTTGAGGTCACTTTTCTTATAAGATAAGATTCGGACTGGTCAATTTCAACGAGATGTTTCACACAAAGGGATGGACATTCATCTGCACCAGAAAAATAATTGGACAGTTCAAACTCTTAAAACACCGTTACTTAGAAAATGAATTGATAAATTATACAAAAACAAAATCAATACACAATACTTGGCGAGAATTTGGTATTGAAGTTCATGATCTTTGCAGTTAGGAGAATCCAAAGTGCGATGTTGCATTTTTAGACAGTCACGTGGTGAAGAAGCACAGTTTGAGCGGGATACAATAAAGTGTGCTGTAGTGTGTACCTGGGCTAAATTGCTTTATCAAGGTCAGGTAACTCCGTTTGTTTGGTCACACCCAATAAGAAACCGGTGATTCGGGTAAGATAAGCGGCATCACTGAACTCTTATGTGTAGATCAGTTAGTGGATAATGGTTACTGGTGTGTGAAGTAAACGAACCCAAAGAACTGAGTTCTCAATATGGTTTATTACATTCTGAAAAGCGGTTTTCGAGTGTAAATTCGTTTAGTGGTTGGTCTGAAACTAATGTAGAAGAAGTTTTGTTTGGTTGCGTGCTCAGGGTAAAGGTCGTCGGTGCGGTTGTCCGTTTGTACTTCACCGTCGAATAACCTGAAAAGTCTACCTGCGAAAAAGAAGAAAAAACTTCCAGACACTGTACAAATCTATAATTAGCCCCATGTGTTCGCATGACGTTTGCAGATGTGAGCACAGTTCACCCAAAGAGCGTCGCTTATCTCGCAGACTCCGCCTAAGCGCAGAGAACGATGCTCTGCGTCTCTCCTCTTCCCATACTCTTTCGTTGTCTAGCCCCGCCCATCAAAACACTATAAATAAGCAGGGGGATTCCCCAGATTCGGCAGCAACATGTCTCAAGCAGCTAAGAATTGGTATCAGGTTAGCTCATTTCATTCAGCTTCTTTGAATCCGATTCATTGTCGATCCGTTAAGACCAAAACTATGTCTTTACAATCAATTGTTTTCATCAACTTTTCTTCAAAACTTTCATTTTCTGTTTAGGTTATCAAGAGCGCGCCTAAGGGCCGTTTCAAGGGAATCAAGCGTGACTACGAGGTTTGTAGCTTTTTGATTAATTGAAACAACGAGATTTCTTAGGTTGAGGATGTTCTGAAGCTCCGTGGATCCATCGACATTGAATACACCCTTGCCACTCGTGGAGCTAACAAGGTGAAATTTACACATTTCCTGTTTTTACGCTTTATTTTAGCTATGGCAGCTTCTCCACACCGAGCCTTATGTGGCGGCCCTCGGAGCCCAAACCGGAAACCAGGCCGTTCAGATGGTTCGCGCTGGTCTGAAGGCTATCTACTTGTCTGGTTTGTTCTTTTGAAAAATTTAAGATTTTTATTTCTTAGGATGGCAGGTGGCTGCTGACGCTAACAGCGCCGGTGACATGTACCCTGACCAGTCCCTGTACCCCGCCAACTCTGGACCTGAACTTGCCCGTCGTATCAACAAATCCCTCCGCCGTGCTGATCAGGTAATTTGTACTTTATACTTTTTAACGATTCTTTTGTGTTAGATTGAAGCCGTCGAGGCTGAAGACTACCTGGCCCAGCGTGACTGGTATGCCCCCATCGTTGCCGATGCCGAGGCCGGTTTCGGAGGAGCTCTGAACTGCTTCGAATTGATGAAGGTTGGTCGCATTCTGGGGTGTAGTGTGCAGCAATCTTGTTGTTTTCCCTTTGCAATCAAATATTTTGGCCGTGCCGTATCAGTTTATCAAAGGGCCAACATCCACGGAAGCGTACGGCCGGGACTTTGTACCCAATAACACAGGCACATCAGAGATTGATCAGCAACTTAAAACAAACAAGATTGCGTCAGACTAATTTATATTGAAGTGATCGATCCACAAAGACCCGGGTGTATTTTTTCAGGCGTACATCGAAGCTGGCGCATCCGGTGTACACTTCGAGGACCAGTTGGGATCGGAGAAAAAATGTGGTCACATGGGAGGAAAAGTGAGTTGTAAACTAGACAACTGTTGTCTAAACAAAACGTACACTTACGATTCCTTTAGGTCCTGATCCCCACCGCCCAGCACATCCGTCACTTGAATGCTGCTCGTCTGGCAGCCGACGTTTGCGGAACCCCAACCATCATCGTTGCTCGTACTGATGCTGAAAGCAGTCGCCTGCTTACCAGGTAAACTTAACAAGTTGCATTGAGATGTTCTCTTTTAGTGACATCGATGAGCGTGACCACCCCTTCATTGACTACGCCGCCGGAAGGACCATCGAAGGATTCTTCAGACTGAAGGATGAAACCGCCATTCAGTACTGTATCGAGAGGGCTATCCAGTACGCCCCGTACACTGACCTCATCTGGATGGAGACTTCTCATCCTACCATTGCTGACGCTAAGGAGTTCGCTGAAGGAGTGAGGAAGGTCTACCCCGATCAGCTCTTCGCCTATAACTGCTCTCCTTCCTTCAACTGGAAGAAGCATCTCAGCCCCGCTCAGATGGAGAAGTTCCAGAAGGAGCTCGGAGCTATGGGATTCAAATACCAGTTCATCACTCTGGCTGGATATCATGCCAACTCCTTCTCCATGTTCGATCTGGCTCGTGGATACAAGGACCGTGGAATGGCTGCCTACTCTGAGCTGCAGCAGGCCGAGTTCGCTGCTGAGCCTCACGGATACACCGCTGTGAAGCACCAGCGTGAGGTCGGAACTGGATACTTCGATCACGTTTCTAACGCTGTCACTGGAGGACGTTCCAGCACCACAGCTCTTACAGGTAGAAAGTAACCAAAACATTATATAACCTTTTTATTTCAGGATCCACTGAGGAGGCCCAGTTCCAGACTGGAACTGCTACTGCTTCTAGCGAGGATGAGGAGATCGTCCAATTGACCGCCGCTTCTGTGTCCGGAGATGAGAAGATCCTCACCCCTGAGGCTCTTCGCTTCATTAAGGACCTCCACAAGAAGTTCGAAAACCGTCGTCAGCAGCTTCTCAAGCGCCGTCGTACCGTCCAGGAGGAGATCGACAGTGGAAGCTGGTTCCCCGACTTTGACCCCAAGACCAAGGACCTCCGCGACGACAAGAGCTGGCGTGGTTCCGAGATCCCCAGGGATCTCCAGGACCGTCGTGTTGAGATCACCGGACCTACCGACCGCAAGATGATCATCAACGCCATGAACTCTGGCGCCAAGGTCTTCATGGCTGACTTCGAAGACTCGAATGCCCCTACCTGGAGGAACCAGCTTGAGGGACAGATCAACCTCTACGATGCTGTCCGCAACAACATCTCCTTCACTCATCCTCAGACCAAGAAAGAGTACAGCCTCAACAAGGACGTCTCTGGTAATTTGATTCTTTACTATTTTTCAAACTGTTTGTTTCAGTCCTGAAGGTCCGTCCCCGTGGTTGGCATCTTCCCGAGAAGCATGTGCTGATCAACAACCAGCCCATGTCTGGCTCCCTGTTCGATTTCGGTCTCTTCTTCTTCCACAACGCCAAGGTATAAAAATACTTTGTTGTTTCCATAGCTGTTTTCAGGAGCTTGTCAACAAGGGAAGCGGACCTTACTTCTACCTGCCTAAGCTCCAGTCCGCTGAGGAGGCTCTCCTCTGGGCTGATGTCTTTGCCTACGCTGAGGAGCAGCTGGGAGTTTCCAAGGGAACCATCAAGTGTACTGTTCTCATTGAGCATCTTCTTGCCAGCTTCCAGGTGAGAAATTATTTTGTTTTAATATTTAACCCTTGTTTAGATGCACGAGATCATGCACGCTCTGAAGGACCACATCGTTGGATTGAACTGCGGACGCTGGGATTACATCTTCTCCTACATCAAGACCTTCCAGAACCACAGGAAGTTCCTCCTGCCCGACCGTTTCCAGATCGGTAAGATTACTTCTGCTATGGCATAAAAAGTGATCTTTAGGTATGACCTCTCCCTTCATGAGGGCCTACTCCCTGGAGGCTATCAAGTCCTGCCACCAGCGTGGAATCCACGCCATGGGAGGAATGGCTGCCCAGATCCCGATCAAGCACGACCAGGCTGCCAATGCCAAGGCCCTGGCTCTTGTTCAGCAGGACAAGGAACGGGAGGCCACCGATGGCCACGACGGAACCTGGGTCGCCCACCCTGGACTCGTCCCTGTTGCCATGGACATCTTCAACAACACCATGCCTACCGCTAACCAGATCAGCAAGCTAGTAAGATTTCAAAAAAAAACTTTACAAAACTTACTTTTAGTTGAACAATGTTGGAGCTACCAACAAGGAACTGACCGCCATTCCTGAGGGAACTAGGACTGAGGCTGGATTCCGCCACAACATCAACGTCACTCTTGGATACCTCGACAGCTGGCTCCGTGGAGTTGGATGCGTGCCCCTCTACAACCTGATGGAGGACGCCGCCACCGCAGAAATCTCTCGCGCTCAGCTGTGGCAGTGGCTCAAACACGACGCTAAGCTGGAAGGTAACCAATTTTCCTAAATAATCAACTTATATCAATTTCCAGACGGCCGTACCATTGACGCCAACATGGTCAAGCAGACCATTGCCGCTGAGACTGAGAGGAGGCTGATCCGTGCTGGATCTGTCGTCAGCAGGCTGCCCGAGGCCGCTGAGTTGCTGGAGAAGCTGGCCACTGAGGAGCACATGAGCGATTTCCTCACTTTGGACGCATACGACAAGCTGGTTTCTGAAGGACACTAATCACACATAGATCTGATTCCATTTCCTGACACGAGTTAACTTCATTTGTAAATATGGGAATGTATACAAATAAAAATATTCCATTTTTGAACCTTTTTCAAATCAAAAACCCAATTAGGGAAAAGTGTTAATCGTTTGTTTGGATAAGCTTCAAAATGACTAGACATATTGTTTGCTCCTATCACAATGGCGAAGAAAAAAAGTCGACATTTGATTGGAACAAATTTGCGATGAATCAAATCCACTATTGCACCAAGTATAAACCTTTAACAGTTCATCATGGTGAATTACTTTTGAAAAACCAAACATTGCAAGTTGTTCAGTTTAACTAGGATGAAACAAAAATTACTTTCGAAAAATGCAAACTATCTTATCTTTAGTCTCCTTGAGCGTTCATTCTTTCAATTAAAGTTCATAAATTAAAGTCTGAGTTTTGAACTGCCCCTTAACGGTCCGTTGGCAGACGACATGTACGCGTTGCCACCAATAACCTCTTTGAAAACTGATATCCAGCTTCTTTGTGCGGAAAACCATGCATAGTAGCCATGAAGTGTAATTTTTTTCTTTTGTTTGAATCTACATTGGGAAATGAATTCGAAGGAGGAATTTTTAGGGTGCATTTCGTGGTTTTTGAAACTTGTTGATGATTCGTTTTACACCGGTTTAAAACTAGATGTAAGCGAACGTTAAACTTGAGTTATGCTTCCTTGGCTAGAAATTTCACTTTTTCATTACACCCATTTGTGGAAGCTTGTGAAAGTAAAAAGCAAATTTTATTTAAAGGATGATAAATAAATTGTTATTTTCGAGACTTCAAAGTACTATATATGTATGCAAAAGTTTCAGAATCTTTAGTCAAGAATCGCATACATGTTAGTTGTACTCTGGAAGACACAAAGGCTTGGTGGTCAGTGCTAGTTAAGTATTACACCACTTAGAGATGATTCGATAACGGTTTTCTTAGGCGTTGTTCTTGCCGTATAAAAGCAAAGGCCATCCCTTTTCTTTTGCTTCAATGTTTCCCTCACAACTCTTCCGTCTCCTAGTCGGGTTTGCAAGTAGGAAACAAAGTTTTCTCTATTTTTATTCATTTCAGTACTGGCACTTGTTGACTGTTCCGTCAAATTCAAGCGACAGGCGTTCTATGATGGAGGGTGAGCTTATCTTCTACAAAATAGTGAAAGTGGTTTAGGTACTACAGTCAACCCTGGTGGCCTTCATACAGACCGCCCACTGAGAACTTCTATGTGAATGGAAACTACGTCAGGGGAAACATGTACAACTACTACTGTGGGTTAAATTTATTTGAAGTTACTTAAAACTGTGAAATGAAAACCACGTGTTATTAGGTTAAACTAGAACAAGTTTTAAAAAAAGAACACCGACATTTCACATATAAGATGAAACAATTCCAGGTTATTTGTGATTTTCACATTTATGGTGTTCTTATAGTAAAACTTTCCTTTTTCTTTTTCGAAATAAGAATATTTCTTGTACTCCGATTTTGGACTAACTTTACCATATACCACCACAAATCCTTAAGACCCATTTTCTGTAAGAACCATTATGGTGATCACAAAATAATAAATTTGGCTGAATGGTTGTTTCGGCCCCAAGCACATAGAAAGTCACCTTATATTGTTAGTTGTTAGTTCTCCCCTTAAAGCCCTTAAGAGCCATTAAGGCCTGAACTCGTTAACTCGGTTTGAGCTTATCCACATTCAGTTCTGAAAAAAAGCAATAAATAGCTTGTTCTGCATACATCCAGTAAAACACGTTCTTTGGCAGTTTTATCAAAACTGCATCAGAAACTATTGTTTTCGGGGAATCTTTGTTTTACAAAAACATTCTTGTTCTAATATGTTTTTCAAAAATTACAACGTTGAAAAATAGTACTTCAGCCAATAAATGCTGCGTTTTTTGTGGTTAGCGGGTTTTATTCGGGCTCTAATATTACTCGCTCTTAGGATAAAGACATTCTCAATTTAATATTTTACATAACACATTTCACCTGCAAGTTTACCTCTGAATTTGCTGCTTTTTGTTGGTTTAATGCATTTTACATGCCACCTGTAAAGAATTTCACCCGAGACAATATTATTTTGCCTGATTGTTGGTTTCTTTTTTTGTTGTTTGTTTTTTTCACCAAAACGTTAATTTACGAGTGACGCAGATGGGGCCAATTCCATTGAAAACAAGATTTTGTACACCACTAACTATTTTTGTAAACGGAAGTAAACATGCATTGGCGATCTCTAATTCGGGTCTTGTCTCTTCAAATAACTTTAACTTCCAGTCAGGAACGGACGAGCTCCGAAGACCGTGATCGAATTATGGGTTGGTCTACGTGCCGATCATTTTGCAGACATATTTTACCATTTTGCGATACACAAAAAAGAAACGCTTTTTAACACCTAAAAGAATATTTAGCCTACCCTACCTACCCGTACTACAACACCAACTACTATGACGGACGCACATACAACAACGTGTACTACGGAAACGGCGCCTATTACAACATGTACTACGGCAAAAAGTAAAATTTTGATTAAAGTTGAATAAAGATATTTAGTTAAAAATCTTATGTTTATTTGTCAGAGAGGAACGTGAAGAATCTTCTTCGGCTGAAAAGGCTATCCAGTCTTCAGAAGAGCCAACTGTCTCTAAAAAGGAGATCGAAGCCAAAGATGAGCAAATACGAGTTCTTCTTTCGATGGTTGACAAACTACAAAACAGCATGACTCAGCTTATTGATGCGGTTCCAAAACTAATTATCCTAAGTGTTCAACAAAAGGAAAGGTCGACTAATCGTAGTCAACAGAGAAAACGGAAATCGAGCACACGCCGTTCAAAACATAAAGGGTAGGCTTTTAATGGGAATGCTGACAATATTTCATATTCAGAATCAGAAATACGATTGACGTCACAGAGAAACAGAAGAAGACTTCTCGGGTCAACTAGTTATTTTTTTATATTGCCGATCTTTTGATTGTGTGTTTCATTGTCTTTCACTCAATTCTTTCAAATTGTTTCACTGATACGGTTAAACAAACCAAAGTTTTTATTGCCTAGCCTACCGTTTGTATCAAAATAAAGGTTAAAAAATCTTAGTTTGTCATTTAAATGTAGAAAATAAACTGGGAGTATTGAAGAATTATTGTACCGATTCGTTTGCCTCGGAATTGTTTTGAACCCTGAAAGAGTAGTTTTAGACTATAAACCCATTTTTTATCGAATATCGAATTCCATTGTATGATTGCCAATAAAAGTAACATTTGTCTCGGTTTTGGAATTTTTCTGATCTTTTAAGGGGCCGCCTAATTCCACGGCACCCAGATATTCTCGATTCTAGCCGTGGGTCCATCTTTGGGGAATTCTAACCTGCGATATTTGTCTGGTGGGGGTTGGAACGGTTGCCAAAAACCATTGCGCATCCTAGCCCAGGCAATATTTTCTTCGGCCTTGTGTTCTTATAATGGCTGTTTTTGTGGAAAACACGATGACTTAATAGTACAATATTCACCAACTAAAAACGGCTGCAAATGTTCTAACCAAAAATCATAAAATGCCGTCTTGCGGTTATGCCTTTTAACTAAAATTGTAACTATAATAGAATTACAATTTATAAGCATTCGCTCATTTTGCATTCGCTCATAACTTTTTTCCAAGTTGATAAAAGAATGGTTCCCTTTGTTGAATCCTGTGTGCCTATAAATCTCTGCTATTCCATTCGGACCAAAGCCTTTGTTTCTCATGAATCCCGAATTTCCTTCCCGACCGCCGGTCTCTATGGACAACAGCCCCCTCGCACCACACCTTTCCCATTTACCACTCGCTGGAAGAAATGTTGAGACCGCGGCGCCCATTCCGATTACCAGCGCCACCTGCAGATTTATGGCACCTGATCAGGGTCGTTAACCGTAATTTGTGCAGCAGTTTTTTGTTTTTCTTCCTGTTTCAGGCGCTATTTGTTTGTATGGTAAATTCAGTGGTCAGAATCCAGCACACCGTAGTAAACTTCCGGTAACTTCTATTAAGAACACAAATTATAAACAACGTTTTTTCTTTAACGCTTTCCAATATTTCATAATTGATTTTTCTTAGGGGAGACGTTGGAAGATGATTTTGAGGCAGAAATGAATCAAAATGGGGTGAATCAGGACGATGACTGTTCCACATTACAGTGGTGTTTCGCAAACTGTTAAATTCTATTTTTGTATACCACGAATGGCTGAGATTCCACCCGATCCCCCAAATTTCTGGTTTTAAAATATTATTAAAAAGGCCTCATTTAATTTTCGGCTACCCTTGATGAACACTAAATCAGAAGTTGAACTTCAAAAACGGTTTTAAAATGTTTAAAGGAACAGCCATGGGTTCTAAAAGCTTGTCTTTTTGTTTTAAACTGGAAACATAGATAAGAAAACATATAATGGTTTGGCTTAAACATGTCGTGTTAGTCAGATAACGGAGATCAAAGTAGTCATTTGTGCCAAGTACAGATGACGATCGTCCGCACAATCTTCAGTGAATGACGAACTAAACGTCCTGTGTTTACGCGATTTAAATTTGGCCAAGTTTTCTCACCGTGTCCCCCCGTCTGCATTGCGATCCCCCATTGTCTGCAGGGTCACAGAGCGCTATCGCTGACACCCGTAGCGAATCGGCGGCGCGGCGGATAGGGGTCTAGACCCGCTAGCGTTTCTTGCCGTTCAAATGCGATTTTTTTGAACACAACACCCACACAAGAGATTGTCTAACCTTTGGTTTGGTAATACAAACGGCGTGTACAAATGTAAGTACAAAGACCGAAAACATTCTGTCACTTCACCGATCAAATCAGTGCCACATATTACTTGTCAAAAAACTCTTTTTCGAGGTAAGGCCAATAAATTTATTTCAGAGTTCCTAGCATTGACATTTCATAGTGTAGAAGCACATTTATCAACTGACATTACGCTAAGAGCTTTTGAAGTGTTCGTTTTACCTTTGAAAAAAAAGTATCAATTTGGTTAATTAACATTTCAATGGCTGGATTTTACAATTTTGGAAAGCGTTACTATGGAAAGTTCATATTCCCAAGCGAGAGAAAAGTTCAATAAGCATTACCAACAAAATGGGTGTAGAAAAAAACATGTTGCCATTTTCACATGTTCAGCAACATTAAACACGAAATTTGAAAACAGCAAAAGGTGGCAACAGGAAAATAAACTTCAAAACACAATATGAGTTTTAGCGTATGTTTTCGGAACTTTTGAATTGAATTACTCACCTAAGATAGACAATACCCAAATTCTCATATATGATACAATAAATGTATTCTTTAAGGATCTGCATCCTAAAGCAACTTTAAAACATATAGTGTTACTTTGAGTCAAAAATAGTTAGAAAAATTGAAAATTTCAAAGACAATTGGCATAGTTTCCGCAAAAAATCATAACTTCAGTGATATTTCTTGCTTTTGAAAACTAAGTAAGTCTGTCACGCTACATATATGCATAAATATCTTGAGGAAAATAAAAACTTCTTTCAAGTTCAGATTTTATTGCAACTAAATTTGATTTTTCCGTCGTAAAGCCTTATCGCCCCTAGATATCTTTGCCTTATTCCGTTCATCTCAGCACCGCCGGAGCTTCTTTGATGTTTGAGGCTCGATCTAATTCCGATTCACTTAGAAAAGGGCCAGGAAGGACGCTAAATTGTGGCTTGCGACCTTCCGCCGTGTCTCCAACCTTGGCGCACCACTCATAATTCGATTACTGCTAATGTGCTCGTTTGCCCCTTTACTTTCTTCTTTATCACAAAGCCACTCGTCTAGAACACTTCAAAATCGCACCTTTTGCAACAAACCACGCGTCCTTGGAATCCCTCCCCACGACTCTTTGGCTGATGTTAGAAACATTGAAGCCTAAGTCAAACGGATGTTTTTGAGAAAATCGTTTGGGCTGATTTTCGCACTCAATGACGGAGTCTTTCTATTTTTGTATGATATCTCTCTTTTTTCTCTTGAGCCTTCTATTTCTCTCTTTCTCTTTCTTTATATGTTACGCTCTTTATTTCTCTCTCTCTTTCTCTCTTTTTTACTCTCCGTCTTTTTCTTTCTTTCTTTCTCGTTCTCTCGTTCTCTCTCTTTCTCGTTATTTTTTTTCATTCTTCCTCATTCTCCCTCCTTCTATCTCACGCTCTCTCTCTCTTTCTCTCTCTCTCTCTCTCTCTCTCTCTCTCTCTCTCACGTCTCTCTTTTTTCCTTTCTGTTTCTATTTTGGTTTCCCTTTCGTCTTTGAGCCCATTCGGACCTTCCGGTTGTTTGAAGTACAATTTTAAACTTCTTTAAAATTAGTTTTTGTTAAAAACGATTTAAAAACGGACATTAGTATGTACGACCGCTAGTGTTTGGCCGTGAGTGGGAAGCTCTGTAAATCATGCAACGGGGTGCCCTTTTTCCCGCTGCAAAGTATGACTAGCCCCATATGTGTTCCTTCCCACTGCAAACTATTGCCCGAGATCTCCTCCACCAACGCCTGACGAAAGCCACTAAAATGTTTTGACCACTCCTTTCCCTGTTATGTTGAACCCTTGTTCGAATCGATGCATTTAACATTTAACCCATTCATTCTTGGTCATTCTTGTAGGTGCAACCACACAAATCACATTCTGTCCCAGTCAATGTTGACCAAAACACAACCAGGTGGTGCTTTGCTTATAAATTTCGCATGTGGGCGGTTGGGCCCCATTTGTTTTGTGATTCACACATATAAACACTCAGTCCTGACTACAAATTACTTTTTCTAAATAGCATTCTTCTCCATTTCTATTTATTTGCTCAATTTAATGTATACAATTCGATTCTGAGTCAATCTAAAAGACGAATGCGTAATTATCTCTTCTCGCATTTCTAATTGTCCGCACCCATGCATTGTTTCCCTGACCCCTGAAACCTATAACCACATTTTCTGGGCGACCTGCGGTCAAACCACAATTTTACTACATTCCTTTGTAGTAGTATTGAGCGTTGAGAGACAAAAACTGGCGAAATCGCCTTTCCTTCGCGCGACCACCATTACTACGTGATGGTTAAAGGCGAACCTGTTACAGACGAGTACCCGACGAGCGTCTTGGCGCAACCGATTAAAATATTTATATCCGCGTTCCTCTCGATTCATCTTTTCGAATTTGGCCGAGGGGGTTGTCCAGGCAAATGAGTCAAGCATGTCGTTCGCCATTAGCTGTTCTCCCAGCGCCACGCCCACTTCCCGCCGGCGTTCCGAATTCTTTAGCTTCTCACTACTCGCCTGTCGGCTTTAACATTAGAACGCCAGAGACCAAAATCACGTGTCGCGCAGTAAAGGCCACTTATCAAATCTAACGGCATTTCGACCTTGGTCGGACGCCGGATTTTAGACGCCTTCACACAAACAAATTACACGCACTACTGTAAGTACTCGAAAGTATTGGCACACTTTCATGTCGATTGACCAAGAAAACACAATGTTTCAAGTATTTTTAGCAGCGTAACATTTAGGACTCTGTGGTTTTTTTGTTGTTGGAAAAGTTTCAGGTAAACAAAAGGAAATCAGCCAGTTGCCAATCAGAATTTTTTGATTTTAGACAAAAATAAAGTGACAATCCTAAAAAGTGGGTTTTTGTGGGTTTTAATCGGAAAAATATGATTTGTGCCATGTTTACAAATCAAAAAGTCGCAATCATCGAGAAATGATGAAAACGAAATTTTACAAATAACTTTGTCGCTTTTTGAAAGTCCTCTCATTTTTGGCACATTCATTAATGAAAGCAGTTGTCTCACAAAGTTTACAAAGTTAATGAAACTGAATTTTTAACAAATCACTTTGTTGCTGAAAGTTACCCATTTTTGGCACCATGCTTGATGAAACCAAAATTTTTAAATTTCTTTGTGTTTAATTGATTTTTTATAAATTATCATTTTTTTTCAATTCAATTAAAACAAGAAAAAATGTTCCAAAATATTTATGAATGGTTGGTTTAGTTAATGTTAGCTTAACGTAAATTTTTTTTAGGCTAATGTGAAGTTATTTTTCTGGACCAAAAACCATTAATTCCCATCAGGGTGCACATTAGCCGATGACGGTGCACATCAGGCAAAAAGTGCTCGTATTTAGGAAATTTCCTTCCTCGTCTTCTAAATCAGCCACTTGTTCGAAGGCGACACTGTTTTACAAGTACACAAAATTATTAGGACAATACGAATTTATTCCTCAAATAAGTGATTTTTTCTTGTTTTTAAAATTCACTTTTCGACAAAGTGAAAGCGTAGTGCTTTTTAAGAAACCTCATTAGCCTTAGTGAACGTGCAACTACGTTCTACTCGCGGTTGTTTCTGATTTACGATTCCTATTTGACGCGGGCAATCAATCGCGACTCAGTTTTTTCTTACTAAGACAGGAAACCGCCCGTTTTTACCAAACAGGAACCGCCGTCCTCTGCCATTACCCGTTTTCCAAAAAGGGCTCCGCTTTGAAGGAACCCGATACTAGCACTTTGCGATCTGTTTGAACTGCAATATTGCACATATTTGCACCCTATGAAACATTTGTTTCTTTCCCATGTTACATCACGGCCAAAGAACGAACCGCACATTCCACTGCTCTACTTTGGCCGCTTGGCCAACACCAAATTGAAAAGGACTGGCTTCCTTAAAGAGGCTTCTACTCTCGTTAGTTTCGAAAACACCCATCGTCTGTCAACAACAATGGGTTTTTGAGAGTTTGGAGCCTCTGCCAGACGGCTTTCACTGGAATGTTTGAGAATGTTTGGATCAAACACCGTTCTCGTCAACAGGGTTGCAAATGTAATTTTCTTTGTCCCCGGCAGTCAATGGCCTGCTCTTCCGTTTCTTGGTCCCAGATCATTTTGGAACCACAATCGCCGAATGTAGTCTGTTGTCGTGAAGGGAGAGATTGAAGCGGTGTATATAAACAACGATCGACTGCCGCATCGTGCTTGGAAGGCCATTTTCCCGCGAAAAGGTGCAATATCCCCAGCGGAATAGCCGGCCTTCCTCCGTCCCCCCGCACATCGAGCCCTGCTCGCAAAAACCACCGCTGTCGTCAGGTCAACCACCCGTCGTGTTGCATAACAAATGGAACACAACCCCGCTTTACGGAAACGATTTTGGCTAAGGTTGAAACGTTTACCAGTTATGGGGAGCGCACCTGCCCAGCTGCATACAAATAACCAATGCTCAAACAACTTTTGATCAGCTCCGGAGTTTCTAGACACAAACAATTTTAATCCAGATGTCTCATGTGCAGACCCCCATACATAGCCTGCAATTTTATGCAAACATGTAATTAATTTTGTTATTTGGTTTTACCCTAATTCAATTTCTCCATTTTTATCGGGAACTTATGGTAAGTCAAATTCCCAAATGAAACAATTAAGGCTGAATTTATTTTTTTAAACCAAAACTTTTATTACCAAAATTTCGGTTTTACATTTTACAATTATCAATAAAAAGTTCCAACACGTTATTTTCATTATAACATCTGTAAAATTCCAAATAAACCAACCGTTGATTTATTTTAGTAAGGTTTTATAGCCATTAGGCAGCATGATTCAATTTAGGGTGGCAAGAATGACAAAGAACTGCCAGTCGTTTGAAACCCTTGGCCGGCGAACACAGAAGGCAGCCATTGTTAAAAAAACATTCATTGTAGTTTTCGCAGAAAACGGCATCGAATTTTTTGGTTAGCCAACTAAATCAATGTTTGTTTCTTCTTCTTCATTGCTCTCTAGATGGGAACTGAACGAGTTTAAACACCTTAAAAAATTAGGGTCTTACCCCACGCCATTTTTTGTAACTCTAGTTTTAATACACCAGCTTTAGTGAATCACAAAATCAATTACACAATATTAAACGAACAGTGATCACATTTAGCCATATGTTGTTTTCTAAGCGCAAAACTAATAACTTTTCTGATCCGAACGGCTCCAGAATATCCCAGCTTTCCTTATCATCTCCAGATTATTCTCTAATCTCCGGCACGAACGTCTGCCGTCGTCTTAACCCGCCCGATTACTAACAGTTTTATTTCATCTTTGTTTTTGTGGTTGAAAATGGGCCTGTTGTCCAGCCATCCAGACATGCAATTGACATCAATTGCGCGGAAACACATTCCTATTCCTTTTATCTTTTTCCCAATTTTATGCATTTAGCTTACGTCAGCCCTCTCCAAAATGCTTCATTCAGGTTGCCAGCCCTTTCCAAAATGCAGAGGTGATGCGGTTCCTGTGCCTCCTCTTGCTTGTCGCCGGCGTTGCCGCCAACAACGGCACCTGTTCCAAGGCCAAGCCATGCTCTCCTGGAGTTGTTCTCCCAGTATGGTCTCCTACGGTAATTAACCTAAAGTAACCTATTAGCGTATGTGATTTCAGGAAAACCTCTCAGATTGTACTATCATCTTCCGTGCTGTTGTGTACATCATAGCTTTGGTCTACATGTTCTTTGGGGTGTCGATCGTCGCGGACAGGTCAGTGCACGTAATTTAGGAGTAATTGGGTCGTTCAGGTTCATGGCCGCTATTGAGGTAATCACTTCCCAGGAAAAGGAAGTGAAATTGAAGAAGATTACGGGGGAACCCTACACTGTCCTCATTCGAGTTTGGAATGAGACCGTCAGCAACCTGACCCTCATGGCTCTGGGTACGTAATATCATTTTTATTAGGTATTTTGTTAGTTGATATCAACAGTTAGGGTAATTCACCACAACGATTCACTACACCAATTAACAAAATAACATCTCATATCTAATTACAGGTTCGTCTGCCCCTGAAATTCTCCTCTCAGTAATCGAAATCTTTGGCAATAACTTCGAAGCGGGTATGTTTTTTTCTCTCAAAAACTTAAGATGACGTTCATTCTGTTCTAGGTGATCTCGGACCAAGTACAATTGTTGGCTCCGCTGCATTCAATCTTTTCATTATTATCGCAATCTGCATTGTCGTAAGTGGATTTTCCATAATTGGTTTCAGCGGGGATTTATTGCTAACTACAATGAAAAGGGGGAACATTTTGTGTGCCACAAAAGAAATGGTCAAAATATGTACCTTACAACAAACTTCGAATTTTATTTTCCCAAATACATTGCGCAAGAATTTCATCTTTGGGGATAGTTTGATAGTTTGTTTGCTAAACTTCTTTGTGAGTTTTCTTAGACGCGTCAAAGGTTTGCTTATCGTATAAAACATTGCGTATAAGCGATAATCTATTACGCACTGGGATGTGTTTTTTGACTCATGAAATTTATCGATGCCTGGAATAGTTTGGCAGGTTTCCTTCAGTGATAGAGAGATTTTGAAGGGACCGTTATTTTACGCGATTCACAAAATTTCTGTCATAAAAAGAGAAATAAACTAATGTAAAATAGAAAAAAAGATAAAACAAAAAAGCTAGTTTTGTGGCATCCCATTTTGGCTCAGGGACGGCTCTCTTATTCGAAATCGGTGCCCTAGCTGTCAAAAACTCTCGAATTCCGCCTGTAAATATTTGAGACAATTTAAACAAAACCCATTCGCTTTAATGGGTTATTATAATATTTAGCAAGCGTTTATAACGTCCGCAAAAAAATTTCCACAGGGCGGATCCGAACTGTCGATGTTTTTCTGATAAGCGAGGTTGTTGAAAATTATTGGCCCGTTCCGCGTATGACATCTGTGGTATGATGAATGCAAAATTTAACTTCTCATCGTTTCTGAGAGAAAAAAAAGTTTAAAAAAAAAGAGAAAAAGAAATTTTTTCAGTCAATCCCTGGCGGAGAGATCCGTCGAGTTCAGCATATTCACGTCTTCTGGGTTACTGTAGTCTGGTCAACATTTGCCTACATCTGGCTATATCTCATTCTGTGTGTCTTTTCTCCCAACGAAGTAGAGGTATTGTTTCGTAAAAGAATTGTGAGAACCAAAAAGCGCAGGTGTGGGAAGGCGTTCTCACGTTCGTATTCTTCCCTCTCACGGTTATGACGGCATACGTGGCTGATCGATACACTGGAATATTCGGTCAAAGGTGCTTCAAAAAGTTTCAGAAATATAAATTTGGTTAAAGATTGATCGAAGGTCCTCTGTCCTCCTTCTTCCATCGCAGGAGGACCCCTCGAACTGCCCGCAGCCCAACAAGAGACAAGAGAGATGTCACTCTTGAGAATGGCTCCAAAGACCAAAAGTAAGCCATGAAAAGTTATTAAAGAAAATACATAACAGTTTGGGATACAAATACGTCGTTTTTGCCTGTGCATAACCGGCATTTCAAGGAACTATATGTACGGTGTTTACACATGACGTTTTGATTGTCAGTTTCGAATTTTCAATGATCCCGCCTGAAAAGACGCAGAAAAACCCTTGTTGTCTTGTATGCTAGCGCCACAAGTTTCACACCCGTACAGCATCGGCAAAGATAGTCCTATCGCGTACAAAAAGCACATTTAGGAAATAAAACCCTCAAACAGGGCCGTTACGGTTAGTAAAATGTTCATTAAAATAAATATTATATTTTTCACTTTGCATTTCTTTTTGAGCTTTTCAAGAGTAACGTTATATTGCAAAATATACTCTTTCTTGTTTACCATGGTAACCTTGAATAACAACAACGCTCCTTGCATCATAAGCAATTGTTTAGTATCCAAAGGCGCCAAACAATTCGTTTAAAGTAAACAAATAAACAACGGGCTTTTGGGGTATTTTGGCTTTCACCGAAAAGTCTTATTTTTAATTTAATTGAGGTGTGGTTTTAATGAAATAAGCAAGGCAACTTCAAATTGTTATTTAATCATTGCACTTTTTTATCCAAAAGCCTTATTTAATCATTGCACTTTTTTATCCAAAAGCCTAATTAAAAATACATGTTCTTAGATAAACAAAAACGCGTTTTAATAGACTGGACAAGATGATCTTATTTAGGCTCTCCTTATTGAACCTGAGTTCTGCGGACGCTGACGCCATTGCTTTTGAAGAACACAGAAAACGCTACCTGGAAATCTTCCGCCAGCTCAGAACCCAACACCCCGATGCCCCAGTTGAGGAACTTGAGAAATTGGCAACTGAAAAGGTTGTTGGCCAGCAGAAGAAGAGTCGAGCCTTCTACAGAATTCAGGTTATATTAATATTTTAAATATGTAAATGAAAAAATTATAGGCTACCAGAAAAATGATTGGCGGAGGAGATATTTCAACAAAGAAGCTGAAGAAGAAGGCTGAAGAACTCGCAGAACCTCTTCTGAAAAAGGAAAACATGATTGTTGTGGAGTAAGTCTTTCTTATATTTTCTTTAAAATTAAAACAATAGGTTTGATCCCGCTCACTACATGTGCCTTGAGAACGTCGGAACTATCAAAGTGATTGTTCGCTGTGATAGAGCAGCAGCTGATGAGAAAAGCCAGGTTTCTGTTCACTACAGGTAGAAAACTCTTAGTTTAAAGTAGTTTATTAAAATGTATTCAGAACCGTTGCTGACACCGCTCAGGAGCAGTCCGACTTTATTCCAGTTGAGGGAACACTAACGTTTATGCCTGGAGAAACAGAGTACTAATTCAGTTTAAATTTAATTTTCAATAATTTTCAGGAAGGAGATTGAAATCGAGATTGTCGACAATGACATTTATGAGGATGATGAGCAGTTTTTGGTCCGACTTTCACAGGTAAATACATGTTTTCAAAATGTGGAATATTATACATGTAATTCAAAAACTGTTAGTTCCAGAGTTAATCGAAGAGTTTTTAAACTAAACTTGAACTTAATTTTGTTTATTTTTTTAAAGAATTATTTTGAAACTTTCTAAATCACTCCCAAGAAATAAAATTTTGTGTAAAACAAACCGAGAACTTTAAGAAAACTAGCGTTTGAAACAGATGCAGAAATTTTTCAGAGCCAATAATAATCACATTTGCTTTAAACGATTAGTATGATCATTTTAACACTTCATTAAACTGCAGTTAATTGAAGCAAATCAAAAATGCTGAATTTCGAGACCTTTAGGCTTTCCGTCCAGGAACAAGTTTAGTAATCATTGAGTTTTATATAAAAGATTGTTTTTAGGTCCGTGCCCACCACACTGTTCACTTCTCGTCGATCCCATGCCGCCTAGGAGCCGCTAGCACAGCAACAGTGCTCATTGTCGATGACGATCATGCAGGTAAAAACAAACCTGATTCATCTAAATTTCTCTGTTAGGAGCCTTCGGATTCAGCAGTGAGAAGTTCAAAGTAGTGGAAAGCGCCGGTGTTTTCATCGCCGAGGTGAGTTCTGATGCATAATCCTTACTTTCAAAAATCAACAGGTCCTACGTACGCGTGGAGCCCGCGGAGAGGTCAGCGTGCCCTACAAAACAATCGACGGAATGGCCAAGGCCGGAAAGGATTACCAACACACAGAAGGCACCCTGCACTTCAAGGACGAGCAATCCAAGTGAGACTTCTTCTGACGTCGTTTCGAAACGCAACATTGAAGGGCTTTGATCGAAGTGCCTATTGTAAACGACGACGAGTACGAAAAAAGCGAAGATTTCTATATCCAATTGGGAGATCCAGTATGGCACAGGGAAATGACCAGCGGGGTAGGAAATTGTTTTTAACAAAATTAAAATAAACGTTTTCAGGATGAGGGCGAGGAAGGCCGACCCATTCTCTCCCTAGCTAGGTGTAAGGTCGTAATTACTGAAGACAAGGAATTTAAGGTGAAGCTGTAAGAAAAAAATCAAAACAATGTTATTTTTAGGGTTTCATTGACCGAATGCTCACAAATGCAAATACGTCTATTATGGTTGGAACTAGCAGTTGGAAACAGCAATTCGAAGAAGCTCTGACTATCGAAACTGGTAGATTTCTTTTCTTTGGTTGAAGCATTGTATTAACTTTTAGAAGAAGAAGGAGCTGAGCCTACGATAGTCGAGAAACTGATGCATTACGTCTCCTTGCCCTGGAAGCTTCTGTTTGCGCTAATTCCACCTACCGATTACTACAGCGGTAAAATAGAAAGTCTTCAAATAAGCCAATTTCTTAGGTTGGCTCTGTTTCATCGTAGCCATCATCATGATTGGAGTTCTTACCGCCTTTATCGGTGACCTAGCCAGTCATTTTGGATGTACCGTCGGAATGAAGGATACTGTAACCGCCATTTCTCTTGTAGCTATGGGCACAAGTGTTCCTGGTAAACCCTTTAAAATTCCAATTCAATTATGGTTTTAAGACATGTTTGCCTCCAAAACAGCAGCTGTACAAGACGCCTGGGCTGACAGTTCCATTGGAAATGTGACCGGCTCCAACGCTGTTAACGTCTTCCTCGGTATCGGAATCGCCTGGGCTATTGCGGCTTGCTATCATGCTGCTAAGGGAACCAAATTCCTGTAATTTTAAATTGTAATTTATTTACTTATCCTCGTCTTTAGGGTAAACACCGGATCCTTAGCCTTCTCCGTGACCCTTTTCATCATCGGCTCTCTTATTTGTATCATCGTTTTGCAAGTACGAAGGTACGTCATTCTTTACACAAAATTTAAAATCAATACGTTTCAGGTACAGCAAAGTCGGAGCGGAGCTCGGAGGTCCTTCAAAATCGAAGTACATTTCGGCGGCCATTTTCATTTCCGTTTGGGTGGCCTACCTTACCATCAGCATATTAGAAGCTTACTGTGTGATCCCCGGTTTTTAGACTATGATTTCTGTGTAACTTTAATAAATCGTTCTCCTTTTTTTAGTTTTTTTTTTAATATCTGCTTAATAAAATAATTACAAACGAGGGTTAAGATTCTAGTTCCATGATCACAAAAATAATTATAAAAATGTGAAAATTGTGCTATTAATAAATTTTAAAAAAAAATTAACATTTGTTTTCAAATTCTAACCAAAAAAGGGGTTTTCCTGTTTTTGCCAATCGAAAAAGCCAATTTTTCACAAAAATCATATCTTTTTGTCCGTTTACAAAATAAAACAATTTTTTTTCTTGTTCACAATTTATAGTTTTCAATTTTCATTCAATTTTGTAAGAAAAATGAAACTTAATAAATTCAGTAAACCCCTGAACACAATGCACACGTTGCATACACCACATCACTCCGCGTGGTCTGACAGATCGGACCATTTTCGATTACGGTAGACTGTCAGATACGTGCCGTCATGGCCGACGTGTCCCTGCGGTTGCACTGTTGGTTTCAGAAACTGATCCTGCCCTTTATTTTATGATTTATCATTTTTAATAATTCTTATCAAATATTTTTATATTTTTGATTTTTATTCATCTTTTTAAATTTTGAAAATTTTAATTTTGATTTGAGATGGCCTCATCTTGGGAAGATTATCTCTTACAACAAGAAAATGTGGATGGGCAGCGTTGGACGTGGAATATTCTGCCTCATTCTAAAACGGATGCTCAGTCTCTGAGTGTCCCTGTGGTTGCTTTCACTACTCCTCTCAAGGTAAACATGCGTTTGGAGCTGTTTGCTCAACCTTCAATCAGTCATGAAAGTCTTTAAAAATTGCTTTATTCTTTTAAAACAATTTTTAAATAAATTTAAATTTTAAAAACAACGAAAAAAAGAAATTTTTTAGGAAAGAGCAGCCGACTTTCCTCAACAACCGGCTCTCGAATATGCTCCCCTGCTTTGCCAAAAAGCCACCTGTAAGGCGATTATCAATCCGCTTTGGTAAAAATTAGTCATGTAAATTTAATTTTATCTATTTTTAGCCAAGTGGATTTCCGTGGAAAAGTGTGGATTTGTGCGCATTGTTCGCAGAGGAACACGTTTCCTGCGCATTATGCGGCTGCCACTGAGGAGAACATGCCTCCCGAATTGTACCCCCAGTTTACAACTATTGAATACACACTTCCGGTAACATATCAAGTTTGACTAAGATCAATGATGACTTCAGAGAGCTATGACGTCAGCTCCCGTTTTTCTGTATGTTGTGGATACTTGCATTTCTACTGAAGAAATTACATCTCTTAAGGAAACTCTTCAGGTTAAAAAACATTACAAAAAGTAAAAATTAAATGATTTAAGAAGTCTTTGTCCCTTCTGCCAGCCGACGCCATTGTTGGTCTTATCACTTATGGACGGATGATTCAACTTCATGATTTGACTGCTCAGGGATCAATTACTCGTAGCTACATTTTTAGGGTTAGTTGTTATGGGGAAGGTGGTACAATAAAAAGTGCATGAAAAGTGTAAAAGTGACTGCACTCATTTTCTACTAAACTTAATGAAAAATTAAATTTATTTAGAAACTTTTACAAATGATTTTTTTTATTTTTCTTCTATTCTAATAATTTTTCAAAAACAGTGTTTTTTAATCGCGCTAAAAAGAAGAATCTTGGGTGGCTCAAGGCCGGCAGGCAAAATAAAATTCAAAAATCAAACAATTTCGTAAAAATTATGTTTTCTTAGATTAAAATCATTTTTAGATCAGAACAATAATTCACATGTCATATTAGCAATAAAAATACCTATTCACTAAAGGGGGATCGATACACTAGGATCCGTAGTCTCAATCTTACCCTAATTGGTTAATAAACATTTCCAGTTTAAGTTCCCAAAGATGCCCAAGAACTTTTTTTTTTAAAAATAATGTGTGCAAAACATAATGCAGACACCTATTTTACATTTGTAAATTGTATTTTTTAAGTCCAAAGAGGGCACAGTTCCATTTTTAAAGTTCATAGAAAAACAGTTTAAAAGTAAGATTCATAATTTAACAATACACGGACATTTGTTTGTCTCCTTATCCATTTTGATGGATTGGATTAATAGAATACAAATTAATTAAAAAGGTAATTTACCCTGATGATTCATATTTTCCCGGTTCCCTTTAAATTTCAAATAAACAACGTATCACTGATAACCAATGGTAATCGTCTTTTCAGTGAGCAGGGAAACTGGATAATCTGCTCTCAGTCTTCCCGCGCTAGGCACTGTCACTAATGGAAACCACATTTATTGCAAGTGTACCAAGAGAAAAAGCAGAATTACAGCAAAATGTAGCGGCAATTTAACATTTTATTTCTTTAAAAGTTCTATCTCCTGCCCATCACTATATTGCCGCCGATTCTTGCTCGTTTATTCGCCGCTGCCGATTGGGAGACCTGAAAGTTCTTGCTTAGTTTGCAGAAAAGGAAGACATGGCGTCTGGTGGTGACACCTCATTATGGACATGCTTAATCCACTTAAGGAAGCTTCCAACTATAGATAATTACGCTTGAGATGATGCGTTAGTGGCTACGTAACGAACACACGCAATTCCAATTTTTGTGATTGAAAATAATGTTCAAAATTAGAAAGCAAAAAAGAAAATTATATTTTGGGCGTTAGAGAAATTTTTAGATTGTCAATAAGTACTATTACTCTAAACAAAGCATTATGGTAGGTGGTATCTAAAACTTCTTGCAAAAAAGATTTATTGATTTCGATTTACAGAATATTTTGAGCAAAACTAGTGTTTCAAAGTTTAAAATGTAGTGGTTGAATGTTGCAAATACAAAAAAGAAAGATCAAACATTGAATTCAAAATCTGATTCAAACTCTCAAATTCAAAATTTAAACGTTGGAAAATTAGTAGCAAAAATCAACTTTAAAAAATGAAAATTTCAAAGGATATTTCACGAATTTTGTTACAAACTGTGAGACTAACCTGTCTTTGTACTCGTACAAGCCGTTGAATTGTCCGTTTCTGCAGCTCTTCCTGGATTTCGTTTTCTAGTTCCAAAAGGTCGGATAGCGAGGTCTCCTCTCCCTCCAAAACCTCATAGGAAGGGGCAGATTCCAGGTACAAGGGAATGCAAAACGCAGCGTTGGCAATGACAACTATGATGAAAAAGAAGGAACTCCAATTCATACCAGATTACCTAAAAATTTTTTATAAAAGATAACAAAAAGTGGAAAAGACACAAGAATGGTTATGGAAGTTGAACTAAAATTGAAAATAGATCGTTTCAAATAAAACAAATGAATTGAATAAGTGAAATCACAAATATGAATGAACAAATGGAAGTATTCCTGGACAGAGTTGAGACGAAGATGACAGAGAGCTCGTCTAATCGCAAGCTGTCTCCGCCCTTATACTGCCGTCCGGATTAGCCAGCCTTCTTCTTTACGTCCTTTCATGTAATTATAGCACTCATCCCGGTGACGTTAATGAGCAAATGGTAGAAGATCATTTACCGACTCTTCTTTAAAAGTTCTCAAATCCGCCTAAGATTCGCAAGTTTCAGGGAACGAAGGAGATCACTCAAAAGCAGCTTAAAGATGCACTTGCCATCAGCACATCACCAGCCGTTCCGAATAACGCTCAGGGTAAATTCATCCTTACTTAGGCCTAAATGACCTTATTTTAAGGAGCTCCCCAGCGCCCTGCTGGTCCTCCCCAGGCTCCTGGAGGAGTGGTCAACAATCAGCCAATGCCTATGGCTGCTGCTCCTGCAGCTAGTAACAAATTCCTACAGGTAACCATTTGAAAATTAGGGTATAACATAATGCATAATGACTTCAAACAAAAGGAAAAAATATCAATGTGGTGAATTTATCTAAGATTGGATTGCAAAACTGCATAAAAACATAGAATGCAGCCATTTTAATAGAAAACTCGTTTTAGTTTTATAGGATACTTTGATAATAATGGAGTGAGCTTACTGAACCCATTATTAGAAATATATCATCAAAATAGACTTTTGTGGGGGCGGAATCTTAATGTTTGAATGATTTTAAAGTTTAAGTTTAAACAAAAATTTTACAGGTTCTTTTTTCTTAAGGGCTCCAGGTTCGGTTTGGGTGACCAACCTGTCAAACGTGCAGGGTTCACATTCGCTAAGAGCACTTTCTTCTTTCAAACTTGAAAAACAATTGCAACAGCTTTAAACTAATAACTTTTCTATTACTTTCACCATTATATTACTTTTCTTCTAATACGGAAGCAAAAGCAAAAGCATTATCTAAAGAAGTTACGAATCCATTAAGATTTTTTGGTAAGGCATGGTTGCTTAAAATCATCTTCGGAAAACGACTCAAAAACCTCCAACCCGGGCCACCCTCGCATGACGCTAGTACCTAAAAAGCGGCTTTTGCTCATCTTCCGTCATGTATGATCTTCATGAATAGCGAAGAATATAGGTGTTTTCACAACACTGCGAAAGTGTGGAACATCAAAATAGAATATTAACTTGTTTTTCTCTTAAAAAGAAACAGCTATATAAAAAAAGTATTTTAACATCTTCGAATTATGAATCTACCAATGATCGGCTTTTAAACAGTGAGGGGGTTAAAAATGACTATGATCAAGCTATTCTTAGATTTAGTAGACTAGTGACGGAAAGAAAAGAGGGATTTCCAACTTTGAAACCAATCCGCGCGTGCTAATTTCAAACTTGTGGGTAGAAGCCTTTTAATCCTGTTGAATTTGAATGAACCAGGAAATCTGACAAGATTGGTTTTGCAGTTTCTGAAATTAATCGATCTGTTCCGGCTCTAAAGCGAATTTGTCTAGGGGGAAAGTATAGTTTATGCTGGAAGATTTTAATCCGGGTAATTCGTTCCACTGTCGATCAAAATGACAAGGAGGACAACAATCGTAGTACGTTCAAGGAACTTTGTTTCAGCCCATTGGAGAGTGTGACGAGAGCATTAACAACCTAATCGACCAAATCAGGGAGGACAAATGGCCGGTGCCGCAGGGACATCGCCCACTGAGGGCCACTGGGGCCGCCATTAGCGCAGCAGTTGGGTTGTTAGAGGTAAAGAGGAGCTGTGATGCCCATAAATACATTATTTTGGGCTTGTTATCCAAACAGTGGAGCACGCATTCTGACATTCGTCGGTGGTGCCTGTAACAACGGGCCGGGAGCAGTTGTGGGGGAGGAGCTGAAGACACCCATCCGCTCGTGGCATTCGATTAAGGAGGAGAAAATCCCGTTCATGAAGAAGGTGCGAGGGATTCCCAAAGGCGACTTAAAGAACCAACTTAGGCTACCAAATTCTACGATACGCTGGCCAGTAGAGCAATCAAGAATGGACATACAATCGACCTTTACTCCTGCGCCTTGGACCAAACTGGACTGATGGAGATGAGGCACATGTACCAATCTACTGGAGGTACACAAATCTTAAAAAGTCTAAAAATCATAAATTTTAGGAATTGTGGTAATGGGAGATTCCTTCAAATCTTCGCTTTTCCGCCAAACTTTCCAACGAACCTTTGACAAAAACGCCCAGGGTCGCTTGAAAATGGGATTGAATGCAACCATGGAGGTTTGATTTTTTTGTCAAATATATATCAGTTTTATTCTTTTAGGTAAAAACTGGACCCGGGCTGCGTATTCAAGGAATTCTTGGAAATTGTTCTAGCGGTAAGAATTTTCATTTAACAAATAGTATTCAAACATTTATAACTTATTTAAAACACTGGGATAATTTTTTGATTGGATAATTGTTTAAAGCAAAAAAGTTGCTGTAGTTTTTTTTGGGTCGTTTCGTTCTCACACAAAGATAAATGTTGTTCTACTGAAAATCGGAATTTTTTTTTTGCTAATTCTTAAAAAAAGGACTTTCTCGCAAATGTCTGGGCTTTTATAAGATTCATTAGTGCATTACAGTACCATCGTCCTTTAAAACTTCCTGCTCTAAGAACGCTTTTAAATTAAAATTAGTACTCAAAAAGTGAATAAAAAACTAAAAAATGTGCATAACAAGGAGCATAACAACTATAATCTTAAAAGAATTCAAACATTGTAAAAAACAAAATTAGATATATGATATGCAAGTACTGTAGCAATTTTACTTGTCTAAAAGTGCTAATACTAATAAAAAAAACTAAAAGATAGACACTAAAACGTTTGTTTTTAGTTTTAAAAAAAATGGAGTTAATCAATTCTCCTTTAAAACAATTAGAAGCATACAAACTATTTATAGCATTTGCATTTTTAGGAAACGTGAAAAACGCCTGTGTTGCTGATTCTGAAATCGGAATCGGTCAGACCTGCCAATGGAAATTCTCCAGTTTGACTCCAAGGACTACAGTTGGAGTTGTTTTTGAGATTTCGGCACCGGTATGTTTTAAAGAATTTTAAATTAAATTAAATTATTTAGCACAAGTCAACAATTCCGCAAGGAGGAAGAGCCGTTGTCCAATTTGTTACGCAATATCAGCATGCTGATGGAAGGAAGAAAATCCGCGTGACGACCACCTGCCGTTCCTGGGCAGACATGTCGTCTGCAGAACAGAGCATCGCTTACGGATTTGATCAGGTAGTGGATTTAGTGGATTTGTGATTACGCAGAAGGCAGCAATCTCGTTATAAACCCTGTTATTCATGGATAAACCGACTTGTGAAGCATGGCATCTTTCAGGAAGCTGGGGCTGTGGCAATTGCAAGATTGGCGTCCTGGAGGGCTTCAGTTGAAACGAACACGGGAGAAGTCCTTCGATGGGTCGATAGATCCCTCGTTAGACTGGTAAGCCCAATTATCTACAAAGTTTCCACATAATGAATGTTTCAGTGCCAGAAATTCGGAACTTATCAGAAAGAGGACCCCGCCAGTTTCACCCTGAACGCAAAGTTTTCCCTGTTCCCTCAGTTTATGTTCCACTTGAGAAGGTCGCAGTTTTTGCAAGTATTCAACAACTCTCCTGATGAAACTGCCTACTACAGGTTGTTTTCTGAAAGTTTATTTTAAATTCGATTATTTAGGCACACCCTCTTTAGCGAAAATGTTCTTGAGAGCACTACAATGATTCAGCCTGTCTTGTTCAGCTACTCCTTCAGGTTTGTTTGCCTTATTAATTTAAGAGGACGGAAAATTAAATTAAATTCCGTTTTAAATTTGAATTTAAATTCATCTTTTTAGAAATTTTATTTAAAATTTAGTTTTGAAGAGACCAGGGTATCAGTTCCAAAACAAAATGATGTGAAGAAAGATCATGTTCAAGCACACCTTATTTAAACGAAATCACATTTTGAAAAAGCACGTTTGGATGCTGAACATTGCTTCAAACTTTGAAACAAGAAACCTACTAAATCCGATCATTGGTTCTTCAAAGTTTATCAAGCTTGGTTTATTTTAAATGAACGTAGTGAAAGTTCAATCAACCGAATTTCTAAACTGGGCAAAAATCAAAGTTTAAAATCAAAGGCAAAAGCTGATTTCTGCAAAACTACACGTGCAAAACATGTTTATTTTTGCATGCGCTACTACTTATGCGCTTTTAATGCTACTTACGCGCATTTAAAATCGCTTAGATATTTTTTCTAGAAAAGCTCAGATTATTTTAAAAATAATTTTAGTAAACAGAAAGTTTTCTAGGAATGGTTAATCAATTATTTCTAAAGAAATAGACGAAAGCAGTTTTAGGAAACAGAAAAACTAACTTTTCGTTCTAGACTCACAATCAGAACAGAAAAATTTAGAAATGAATAAAACGAAATAATAAGGAAACTTGCCAATTAGTTATAAAATTAATGAATAGAACACATTATATGAAATCAATAGAGTAAACGTCTTAGAAAAGATCAGACGCTGCATCATTCTGTACTTGATGAAGTGATATTTTCTCAAATGAACTAATCCATTGAAAAAAGATCAGACTTGAAAAGAGACCTACACGAATTAAAATTCAGGGGTGACTATGCCAATGTCACAGGTTTATAATACGCAAACTATTCAAACAACTTTAAAAAAATTGTTTTCCAGCGGCCCACCTGAGCCTGTTTTGTTGGATACTTCTTCAATCCTTCCTGACCGTATTCTTCTGATGGATGATTATTTCCACGTTCTCATCTACCACGGACAGGTTTCAGTTCTTTGAAAGTGATTAAAAAAATCTTTCAGACCATTGCTGCTTGGCGCAAGATGAATTATCAAAACGACCCTCAATACGCCACCTTCAAGCAGCTCCTCGAGGCTCCTGTTGGTGATGCAACTGAAATCCTTCAGGAGAGATACCCAGTTCCCCGTTATATCGTCACCGAATATGAAGGATCGCAGGTATAAAACCGAAGGAAATTTGGTTATTTGAACATTTAGGCTCGCTTCCTATTGTCTAAGGTCAATCCATCTCTCACTCACAACAACTTCGGATCGGTATGTACTTTTACAAGTTCTAAGAATAAAAAACCGTTTCAGGAGGGCGGAGCTCCTGTGTTCACAGACGATGTCTCTCTTCAAGTCTTCATGGAACATCTCAAGAAACTGGCCTCTACTTCTACTTAAATTCTGCTCAATTCGGTGATTGATTCTGTGATAGGTGTATTCTAAGTGATTTGTACAGATGTGTTTCACTTTTCTTTAGTAATCGATTGGCTGTAAATGGAAGCTAGATTTAAAGATAAATTTCTGTCATGTTATGACAATTTGCATGTGTTATTTAAATGCGAGAAGCCTCTCTATATAATAACTAAAAAAGAAAAAAAACGACAGGAAGCAAATAAGCAAATGTAAAAAAATTAGAATGGAAAGAAGGAATGATAATTGGGGGAACGAACGAGATTTTCTTTTTGACGTTAGCTGGAGGAAAGCGCTATTCATAGTTTGCTTTCATTTCTTTAAATCTTCATAAAGCCTCGAAGAGGTGAAAAGATAGGTTTCTTTCTTTTACTGAACAGTTTTTTTTAATTTATTTAAAAATTATTTAACAGTTTGGGGTTTAAATGCGTCGTTTTTAAGACATTTGCATTCGAAATTCCAATTTTGGTCATGCCAGGCACAAAATGCACCTGTGGATAACCCGCATTTTAAAGAACTACTTGCACCGTTCAATCCATCGGTTTGAGGACTTTTAGGTCGACACCAACTTATCGCAATATTCTAGTCTGAAAAACGCAGAAAACTCTGACATGGTAGCGCTGCGATGTTCACACCCGTATGGGATCGGCGGTCGCGGCGTGGGTAGATACAGTAATGAGCGCAAAGCAAGACCAGAGTATAAATTTGCATGTTGATGAGCGCATCTTATTATTTCAAAATTATATGTTCGATTGCTTATGTTGATTTTCAAAATCCAAAAATTTGCTGAAATTTAGATTAGTTTGACTGAAGTTAAATGAAATATTACCTCGGTGAATTAGAATATCGTTTAATCTGTTTTTGTGAAAAGAATGTTATCCATTGAAAAACTACAAAATCATTACGATCTTAGTGCAACTGATTGCTCTTTTTATGGAAATGTGGAAAGCCTCGATTGATTTTTATACAGAAGACATTGATAATCCAAATATTTATAGAGATCCCTTACAAAACCAAATAAATAAAGATTCAAATCCCAGAAGCTTCTTCAACCGTAGTAGGGGTATCCATAGCCTCCGTGGTAGCCTCCAAAGCCTCCAGGGTAGCCTCCGTATCCTCCGTAGGGGAAGTATCCGTGGTGGTGCCAGTGGCGGCGCCAAGGGCGGTAGAATCCTTAAAGCATTATATTAGAAAAGTTAGAAAACAAACGTACCACCGTATCCTCCATATCCACCACCATAGGGACCGTAGCCCCACTGAGCCTCAGCAACGAGGGCAAGAGCTAGAACGATCAAAGCGAAAAGGAGAAGGTGAGAAATCATCTGAAAGATTTGTTTTAAAGTGCGAATTTTGGAGATCAAAGGAGCGAAAGGAAGGCAGAGAAAGAAGGCCATGTGGCGGAAGAGTGAAGATTGAACTTGCGCTTGGATGATCGAAAGGCGGACAGTCCAGCTTTTATATGACTGGTGGCGGTTTCGGTCAAGCTTCCCAATGACGCCGTTCGCCGAATAGGGCGGGATCTGGCAGGAAGGAGAATCCTCGACCCTCTCGGAGGGTCAAAACACTCTCTTTACCAAACGTGTCTATGCGCATTTGCATCGATGAAAGATGATGCATCGAAAACGAGAAAGGATGTTTACAGTGCACAAAGAGGCCCAAAGTAGGCTGATGGCCTAGGCATCCACACAGTAAGGAATCACAAAATCACCGCAAACGCCATTAAAACAATTTATGCGATTGCTTTATTATCATTTTGTAATGTGGTTGAAAGCTACAAAATCCAGTCAAAAAATGAGGATTCGCGCGACCCAAGTAAAAACATTTTGTGAACTCTATAAATACTAAAAAAATTCAAAATACGCTTAAAAAATTACTACGTCGGTTTAAACCATTGCTAAAACTAGTAAAGCAAACAAAAAACTGCCCCGGAGCGAATCCGAACCTTTAATGTTTGTTTCATAAGAGGGCCGCGTTTCGCCCACCTCGGTTTTCTGCCATCGTGAAGTCAAAATGATTTTGAAGGTTCTTAAGTATAGTTTATTTGACTAAACAAAAACTTATTGCCATTTTTTAGTATGCAGACACGAAATCATTAATTATTTTGTGTCACAGTGTGTTTTAGCGGGTTTTATCATAGTAAAATAGTTTAGTTCAGAAAGATAATAAAATGAATACTATAAATGGCAAAAACTTTATAAAAAGCTTACATATTGAAGTTGAGAAGCGTATAGTGAAATGTATCCCCTCCAGTTTTGTGGGAGTCGTCTAATTTTTCCCTCACTGTTAATCCCCCTCCATTTTTTTATTATCCTAACTGTCCAAACGGTAAATGGAATTGCCTAAATCCAAGCTTTCAAAAATGTTTTTCGATTTTCTTGTAAGCTTATCCATCAATCTTCTCCGAATATCAATCATTGGTCTTTTTCTTCATGGCCACTATAAGCCATTGGCGAATTATCCAGACGAGCGAGTTCGCGACCCGTCGCTGGTTTGGATCGCAAAGGCGCGGATCGCTTGAAACCAGCGTGGAAAGAGAACAATATTGAACGACCGGTCAAATACTTTATTTTTTTGTAACTATGCTTGAGATTCCGCTAGTTTCGCCTGATCCACCAGGGTTTCAACAAGAGGCGTTCTGTTTCTTCTCTTTCCTGAAAATCAAGATTACATACTTTTTCACCTAACATTTGCCAAGTCTGATTTCAGTCGTTGTGTTTCGAATTCTCGCTAAACCTTACCGAAAATTCGTTCTTCCTTGGATGGCATGTGCTCAGTCATCGGTTTTCCCTTTGTTTCTGGAAGGCAACATTCAAATGCAACTGTGTCAATTGATGTAAAGGCAAACATCACACAGTAAGGCAATGCGATCCAGTAATCTTGCTGAAAAAACAATTTTTCTTAAATATTTAAAATTTTGTACCAGATAGAAAACGAAAGGCGAGACAACTACTCCGAAACGGTTCCACATCTGCAGCCACGAGTACCCGATGTTGCGGATCGGAGTGGGAAACAGCTCGTTTCCTACGATGCCATTGGCAATGTAGACCTAAACATTGGTTTGAAGGTTACATCATTAAAACAAAAACAAAAATAACAAAGTGGTTTTTAAAATTTCAAAACTTACCTGAGAGGTCATGGAACTAGCCAAAAGAAGAGCTATTCTAATTTCTTCCTGTAGAGTATGCCTCAATTCTGCAAATACCTATAGTTTGGGAATTATGAGTTACAAACCAAAGTAACAGGCAAAGATTACAAGAGCCAGTGAAAGAAGCATAACAACTAATCCTGACGTGTGGATAAACTTTCTTCCAATGCACTTGAATTTGAGATCCAGAAGACCAAAACCAATGTTACAGGCGTATCTAAACCAAGTTGGCGTTTTAAATTTGCGGTTTTACCTCATAACTCCTGTATAAACAGAATTCCAGTAAATTGATCCACTTAGCCTTTCCATGTTGAAGATGATACCGTAATTCACAATCGAGGTTGCGAAACTGAATGAAGTAACTACGCATTTCAAATGTAACCCACTAGCTGAAAGCAATCACAGTGGAGATCAAAGAAAGCCTCCATGTAGAGTACAAGTGGTAGTACGAATACTGTCTTTTCTTTGCATTTGCTTGCATTGCTTTCTAAAATACCCTTGTAACTTTGAAGCTCCATTTTGTTAACCTGATATTCAGTCATTAGAATGTCTTCAAACTCGTCGTCCATAAGTTCCAATTTCCCGGATGTTTTCAGCTGACGCCGAATAATGTCTCTTGCTTCGGCTACCCGACCACGCGCTACTAACCAACGAGGTGATTCGTGAATCAGGAACCTGTAATGTAAACCCATTATCGGAGTTCTTGTGAATGTCCTTGTACACAGTATGTCGTTGTAACCAAATATGATACAAATGGTAAACAAGTTGGTGGGAATGTGAAACATTGTTTGATTTCTGGGACAAACTGGATGAAAAAGGAAATGGTCTGTTAAGAATTGCAGTAACTACCCAATGTACAAATGTAATTTCACAAAATTCAAATTGTTTCCAAACTGGCAAGATTTGAAAATAAAAGTAAACAGTAAGAATAGTAAAGCCAAGAAGGCCAAAACGCGGGCGGCCCGCTTACCGGACAGACTTCAACAGTTCGTAACCGCCGCATTTTTAAAACAACTTCTTTTAAACCACCATTGTAAGAAATTAAGGTGTTTTCATTCCGTTTGAATTATAAAAAATGTTTACTTAGCGCAAAAAATCCTTTAACGATCTAACCGCAACTTGGCCCAGCTTTGTGCTACCTAGGAGGGTTTTTTTAAAGGTTGCCAATCCTACGAAATGGTAATTTCGATAAAAGTATACATAACAAAACCAAATCGAAAGACCAGGTATGAAATATAGATATCTTGAAATGATCTTTTAATTCACACTCACGTGCAGAAGAGGATTGGAGGAACACAAATTGCTGCATTACAAAGAGCATACGAATCCCAGCTGGGGAACATCCAAGCAAGAAGAGCCATGATCGGCATATTGGGAGACCTAAATACAATATAAGTTAATGGCAAAACAATGACCCACCAAGTAATTGCCATACAAATCCACATTCTAAGGTGTTTTGGAACATTTTCTAGAATAAAAACATTGAAAACACTAAAAAGATTTTTTTTGTTGGGATAGAAATGATTTCTTTACCTGATACTTCCACCCGTGAAGAACCCAACCAGAGTACGCGTTATAGTGAAATGAGTGAGATCTTTTGAAAAAGCTACCATGAGCCAGCCAGCAAGCATGCCGAAGTTTGAAAAGATCATCGACTGAATCAAATTAGTTAGCTACTTGGGTTGTTTTACATTTTTGCGTCCGAAGGTATCGCTGAGTTGTCCAAAAACCACAGATCCGATTAGAACTCCCAGCATTTGGACAGAAATACTATTTTTAACCGTTTTCGCGCCACTACAGATGTATTCCCACTGAAATGTGCTAGAATTCTAAGCATTAAAGTTGATTTTACTTCAACATTGACTGAGAAAAATTGATATTCCAGGCGAGGCTGAGAACAGTTGCTTCCTCGTTTTGTGTATTCTGCACACATTTCTCTAGAATCCATGTTTGGATCAAAGTCTTCACGACCCGCACATCCAGTCACAAGTGGGGCAGCACCTAAACGGTTTTAAGGTTTACATCCTCTTCATAACTGGGAAACTTTAAAACAATTTAAAGTGAAACAGTGGTTTCCAATTGAAAAACTTGCTTTTCAAAGCCGCACATTGTGATTTTAGCTGATGATCAACTACGGCCAGTCCTATTCCAAAACTTTAACATGGTAGGACGCGCGTTACTAACAGTTTTTTAAATGTTTTTCGAGCTACAATATATTTACAAATGTTAAATAAAACAGTCATGCTTCTCAATATCCGGCCCGTCACATGGGGCAAACCTTTTCGGGTTTTAAAAGATTGGGCCAATCCGGTCCGGTTCCCTAGCCGGTCCGGTTCGGCGATGTTGCATATAGAAGTAGTCAGGATCTCTTTTACAGTATTAAACATAATATGATTTATTTTTTCATGGCCAATGGTGCTCGTTTCTATATGCTGCGGGGCTACCCCTACCCCGTCCGCCGATGGCGTACGGGTGTGAAACTTACGGCATTACCATGTCACACAACTAGAGAATTCTGTGTCTTTTCAGGCGGGAACATTGAAAAATCGAAAATGACGACCAAAAAGTCAATAAACCGGTGAATTGGACGGGCGTGTAAACATCTTGCACGTAGAAAAAATGTCGTTTATCCACAGGTCTTTTGCCTCGAATAGCCAAAAAATGGCATATCGGATTCACATTTCTCCAAAACAGTATTTTCAACCAAACTTTTGTATATTTCTTTGATTTACTCTTCAAGCTAATTTATATGCGAAAAAAACAATTATGCTTATTTTGACCTAAATCACGAATACGTTTTGTCTCTCACCCGCATACATCATATACATCTGAGAGGTTACTTGGGGCAGTGTGATTAGCTCGGCCATGATGCAAACCAAAACCACATACCTTAATAATTAGTTTAAATAGTAAAGTAAATTACTCACTTTCCCATTTCAACATAGTCATCCAAGCTTTTGGGATGTTTCACATCCTCCTTCATCCTGAAACAATCCAAAATTTGAAAGAAGAAGAAACACAATTGTGATCTTTGGTGACAAGGGAAAGTGCCAGGATTGCTATCAGTGAAGGTGGAACGGGTTGATTTCCCTATCAGGAGATGCGCAGTGGAAAGTGGGTGAAAATGACGGATAGGTTCTGCCATGAACTCCTGTTACAACGGTCACTTCTTCGCAGCAAAGAACGTTGCACAGACGAAGGTGACATTGCATTGTGTGACGATCTTTTGTATCATTCAAAGTGTCGGCTTAGTCGTGAAAACCCTCTTTTCATGGGTTGTCTGACTTTTAAGGCATTTACTTGATAAAAGAACTTTTAAAAGCGTTTTCAGGTGTAATTTACTTTTCATAGAGCTCCAACGCACAAAGAACTTTTGTTATAATCTACGAGTTGGTTACAATTTGCTGTTTTACGAACAATGTTTTGTTTTTAGTGCAATCTATCTAGTTTGTAATGTATGGCGATAATTGGTGATTGGTTACACGAACTATACGAAATTGTTTCTAAATCTCCGAAAAAGGCGAATTCAATGCTTTTTTTCCCGAAATTTTTTTCACATTTAAAAAGTTCAATTACGGAAATGATAATTTATTTGTCTAAGATTCATGAAGGTTTAGAGTCTAACAGGTGATGGCCATAAATTTTAAAAAAACAGACTTATCCTCATCATTTCCTTCTTTTGAACTTTTCAAATGTTCATGCAATTTTTTTTAAATCGGAAACCTGCAGGCAATTTCAAATAGTGTAAAGACGAACTTTCCATTTTCAATACCAAAAAAATCTTCAAAAGCGTTAGATGTTTAGAAAGTACGTGAAACAGTAGCAAAAATTGCATTTTCGCTTCTCCTAAAGCTTCTCCCCGAGAAAAAGAAACGTATATTTTCGAATTCTACCTACTACTTCTTTGTTTCAATCGTCCATTCTGTTTGACAGCTTTATCTAGAATATGTTTGTGTTCAAGAAAACGTAATAGGGAAAGTAGCGGGCAAACCCAAAAGATTAGGACTGGGTTGATAAACAGTGATAAGATCAGAAAAAAACAGAAAAATGTGTTGGAAGATGCGCAGTTGAAGGAAGTCAGGTAGTTCTGACGGGTGCAAAGGGTGCGATCGAACCCGGTCGCTTTCGAATGATTTAATTATCGTCACGTGAGACAAATTCAAGGTAAAAATCATCAACAGTAATGTTTATGACCGTTGATTGAGGACTGAAAAGAAGAAGTGACCCTTGTTCCTGCACGAAGGTTAAGAAATGAAAGAATGGGCTAGAATGGGTTTTTGCGACTTCAAGTCGTTCGTTTACACCCTTCATGGGAAGATGACAAAGGGCAATTCCCGTTTGAGATATGGTTGATGAGTAGACGACAGTTCATCTCGAAAACCTGAAAACCAGTTTCCATAAAGATAACATTCAGACAAATTGATTTTACCCAATCGTATGATCCCAATCGTAACAACTTGATAAGAAAATTTTTTACATTTTATCCTTTTTGACTATAATACTTCTGAACGTGACAAACTAAATAAAGTTATTTACATTTAATTGTAAGTTATGAATTTTAAAAAAATTGAAGATTATTTTTTTTACAAGTTCTGGTTTTATATCCGGCGTAAAATAACGAAGATTTGAAAAATGGCAGAAAACTAAACTTATTTCTTTGAAGTCTCTTTTTGAAACCGAGGCCTACTTTTTCAGGGCTGATTTAGGAAAACTCCCTGAAGACTTAATTTTTTTGTTTTCCAGTTCCAGGTAATTTGGCAGATTGATACAAGGAAGTGCCATAACTTTTGTTTAATACCCCCATCTCCATCGGTCTAGTGGAACAACAACAGATGTTTTACAAAAAACTTCCTGGTTGATACGACTACTTACAGAAACTCTTTATTTCCAGGTTTAGATCCTAAACACATCACAATGTATCAAACTATAGTACAATCATTATATGATTTCAGAACGGTTCAGAAACAATCATGAAATTACGAAATGCAAAAGAAAACCCAAGATGTACACTTTGATATCGTCGGTTCTGCGGCCCTTTAAGAAAAATCGGCGTGGATACAGAGAAGAATTTCATAGGTTTTCTTTTCTTTCCAAGATCTGTCACCTCTCATTCCCATCATCTGCGCATCGGGCGATTTCTGTCGCAACTTCAAAAGCCAGTACGACAGACGATACGTGAACTGACTGGTCTTGCGACGAAATGGACATCACTGGTCCGTGAAGATCATACGCCTGTCAGCAAAGACCAACTCTCAGCCAAACCACCAAAACACCTTTTCCGCAGTTTGTATAAGTTTTTTAAACAAAGAAAACAGTTTGTTGTAGTAGGGTTTATTTTAATAGACATATTTGTTAAACATTTGAAGTGACTTAAAAGTGCTGATGAGTGGAGGGTGGAGGTTATACAGTACCTCTGCTACCCCGAGGGTCTAATGAACAAACATACAAACATCTATATTAACAACTACTTTGAAATAAACCCTTTTCTAAAGTAGCTATTGATTTAGCAATGAGGAAAGAACGACAATCACATGCACTACTGAACATATCACCAAGTGACCAATGAGGAAATTGGAAGAGGCCTAAGAGTAAACTATGAGTTGGTTACAGGAGGTTCCAATCAAAGTAAAGATCCGCGGTGACGCTATCACAGAATTATGCTCTGCGCCGGGTGAAAATAAAAAATAGAAATTTTCCAAACGGACAATCCTGGACGTTCCCCCGAGGACGCGGCCGGAGGTAGGAAGCGGTGCTACACAGGAGATCTCAGCGGGAAGCGAACGGGGAAAGAGGAACTGTTTCTGAGGAAAACCGGCTGCTGCCAAAGGACAGACAAGCTACAAATGACCGTTGTCCTGCCCTGAGTTTTTGGTTAAAGAAAAGGTCGCTTCCTGCCGCGGGAGAGGAAATACAAAGTCCCTAGAAAGAGAGAAAGAAGGAGTTAAACGGGGTGAGCAGCGGTCGTCGTCTCCTCAGGGTTGGCAGAGTCGTAGACGGTGTCGTTGTCTCGGACTTCGGTCTGCAGATGGCAGGTGTGGTTCTCCAGGGTGCCGTTGCCACAGTCACAGAAGAAGCTGAAACATAAACAAGATATTCATATTGAGACATTAGATTACGATAATTATATTATATTGTTCGGACCAACATTCAAAAGTTTTTTTGGACATATTGATAGTCAACAACAATCATGCATATAAACTATTCGATTTGTGTTTTTCACGAAATTACAACAATTTTTTTGATCGTTTTAGTGTTGAAAAGTATGTAGTCATCACCAAACGCAAAATTGCGTACAAACTTATGTGTGAATAGTTGTCGCCAATCCTTGTTTCCCAGAGATTGGTAAATGTAACCCTGACGCAGTATTGCGTACGTATGTTTAAATACATAGTTTTTGTACTTTAAAAAATTTTAAAAAAATATTTTTTTTAAAATTAACTAACCGATCATGTCGCACGAATTCGATTTGGTGTCCCTTGTGGCACACTTTGATACAATTCGTGCAGATAGCGTTCCTGTCCGTAGTTTTGCAACTAATACACCTGAAATTAACTCCTTTATAAAACAAATCTATTTTTAAAAGTACCTGTAGAAATCGTGCATGGGGAAAGTGGTGCTACTGCTAATTTTGAATAAGCAGTGGCCCCTCGCCACGGCCTTCTCCACAGCGTTGTGGTTTCCGTAGACTCGGTTTGCGTGGAGGTTGGGAGTGACATCGGTTGCCAAGCACAAGCCTAAACATACCTCTGTTTATAAATAAATAAGGGGAATATTACCTCCAAACCGGTTGTTGAAGAGATGGTTCCCTTCCAACGTGGCGCTGGCGTGGTGGGTAATTTCCACGCCGGCGGCCTTGCCCTCGAAGATGCGATTCCTCCGCAAGGTAGGATTTGACTCTGTGGAAATGAGGACTCCCGCCTGGGCATTACGGTAGATGTCATTATCCTCCATCAATCCTGAAGATTCAAAACGTATTTTAGTTGTTTTTATGAATTTTACCTCTTCCCTTGCTGAAGATGCACACTCCACCATCTCGACCGTCGTAGATCTTATTCCTGCGAAGCACAGGGTTGCTGTCTGTCTTGATCCAAACTCCAGCCATGGCGTTGTCGAAGATTTCGTTGTCTTCTAGCACACCAAGACCTCCGTTGTAGACCAGAACTCCACCGTTCTGACCTCCCCAGATCTTATTTCTCGTAATTTTAGGATTAGAACCCGTTCTGAAAAATAATCTAGCTTGTTTCATTTATGGACTAACCTGATTTGAACTCCAGAGTAGAGGTGGTTAAATATGTCGTTCTCCTCCAAAAGTCCATGCCCGTTATCGTAGAAGTAAACACCGACCTTAAACAAAAGATGACCTATGTCTCCTAAAGGTTTTCTTACCTGTTTTCCCGAATGAATCCTGTTCTTCCTAAGAATGGGCGACGACCCGGTGGTCACCCAGATTCCGGCCAAAGTGTTGCCGTAGACTTCATTCTCCTCAATTAATCCCTTTCCCTTTTCATGCTAAAAAAACAATAACTTTGTTTTAGAAAATCAAAAAGTTGAATAAATTAAAACCAACCACGTAAATTCCTCCATGCTGACCATCATGAATTTTATTCAAGCGCACGATTGGATCACTGCCTGTTCGGATTTGAATCCCAGCTAGCATATTTCCATAAATGTTATTGCTCTCAACAAGACCACGGCCTAAAATTCCAAAGAAATGAAAAAGAATTGTTTGAAATCTACCTTCTCCAAATATGTACACACCACCCTGCTGGCCACTGTAGATCTCATTCTTCCTAATGGTTGGATCGGAATGGGAAGTGATCCAGATACCCGCAAAGGCATTCGAGTAGATTTTGTTCTCCATGAACTGTCCTCGTCCTAGAGAATTGCTTTAAGAATCTTTGTTTTAATGTATATACCTTTCTCGTGAACATAGATTCCTCCAGTCTGGCCGTGGTGAATCTCACAACGGGTAACTGTCGGGTTCGCGTGGTTTTTTACTTCGATCCCGGAAATCCTGTTCGAATGGATGTTGCATCGCTCGAAGTAGCCTTGTCCGTACCTAAAAATGGTATAAACTATAAAATGTGGGGTAAAACTAACTCGAAGGTGAATACTCCAACATCTCTGCCACTGTAGATGTTACACCGGCGGAAGAAGGGATTGGCGCTGTTCTTCACCCAAACTCCGGCGAGGCTGTTGCGAGCAATCTCACACTCTTCAAAGCGACCCTTAAAAAAGTAAAATTAAAATGGAATACGACAAAGCAACAACAGAAAACTTGGGAGTAAAACCAGCTAAAATCCAAAGAACTACTTACAGTAGCGGAATCGGTGATGTAGATTCCCACATTTTCGCAGTCAGTGATTGAAGTGTGACGGACAGTAGGGTTGGTGTTGTGTTTTCGCACACAAACCGCTGCTCCGACAGTACAAGTGGAGGTAATATGACAGCGATCGATAGTAGGACAGGCCTCGTCCGTGACCTGGAAATTATAGGTTAATCTTGTGAAAGTAAGGTCTATTGTAAATCATTTACGGGTCATTACGTAACAGATAAGGTATTGGTTTTATTGATTTTTTTTCATTTTTAGAAAGCCATTTTAAAGCGAACTTATGAACAAAGGCAATTCAAAAGTGTTTGGCAAATAAAACTTTTCGCGTTTTTCTTACCTGGAGGGCATAGTGGGACTGGTGAGCAGTGTGGAAAGGAGCATGATCTCCAGGCTTGTCAGGATTGAACTTGACTGTGATATGTCCTAGGTAGGCTCCTTAACAGAAAAGATTATAAAGAATTGATCCCTGACCCACCTGAGCTGTTCTCTCCGAAAGAGATTGTGGTCGCCTTCTGCTGCTCGATAATGACACGGTCTTTGATTATATGCCCGGCACCTGTAATAGATACTCTAATATACGACCCACACATCTGTTCCGTGCTCTAGTTTAGCCCCAGCCCCTCAGTTAATAATTCCGCCTAATCGGCCTGTGTGAAAACGGACAACAGACCGCGCAGACATCCGTCTGTAGGCTAGAGAGCGCGCATTTGCTGGAGAGACCCTGACGGAGATAAATATGTGCTGACTATGCGCATCACGTTCTCCGTCTCTTGATGATGACCAGACGGTCGATTATCTAGCGCGGCGCGTGCTTTAGATGTTTAGATGCGCTCAAAGCGTGGTTTGGTCATTAGCCTGAATCTCGCCCGCCAAAGGAATGTGTGTTCAAAAATTCTCACTTGATCCGATGATCTGGACTGCAGATTCGATGGTGATCGGTTCCGATACATAGTGACCGGTGTGGACGAAGACGAGCTTTTCCACATTTGGAGTAGCATCCAAGTGGCTAAATAAACAAATTTCTCCGTTTTCATCATCTAACTCACGAAAGGGCCTCATCAATGCGCTCGAAATGGAGAAGCGAACGTCCCTTATGGCCCTTGTAGATGTTTTCCTGGTTCGGCCTGACGTGCACTCCGTGACGCTGAAATCCAATTATCTAAGGTTCAAAACAACCGATGAAATTCAATTTTCATAAGTTCATAACAGTTGAAAAATTGAATTTAACGCCCACTTACCAGTTGTCGGAAACTCTCCTTCCAAGGGTTGTGTTCCCTCCATTTGGACAATTCCCTCTGCTCAAACTTAGCAGGTCCAGGGTGATACATAGGCACAACATACTCGAAGGCTTCTTGATATAAACGCTTCCTAAATAATAAAAAATTTAAAAAAAATCTAATAAAGAAATTACCATAAACTAAGGTCATTTGAGGCATGATAAAATCTTCGATTAACTTGTGAAGCTACAACCAAGTCTTCTTCATATAAGAAGGAGAAGATCTAAATGCAAAATGTTTTAGTAAAAAAAAGTTTTAGTTACCTTAAGGAGGAGCTCTGGTGGTAAGCGATCTAGGTGGCATTCTTCGTCGTCTGGGTCAACGAACTGATTTGAATGCGGGCAACTGGAAAAAATCAATAAATTGGGGGTTTGACAAAAACTAAGTAAAAAACTAAGTAAAAACAAAAATAGAAAGAACATACTTTTTCCTTGCTTCTCCGGGTGATTCGGGCTTGAATCGCTTGCATGCGCTGGGCTCAGCCGTCTGAAAGTTACTATTAAGTTAAATAACATAAATTAAAATGTTTTAATTTGTTTAAAACAAACTTCTTCTGTAATGCCACTAGGTCCTGGTTCAGGAGAATCTATTGAAAAGGCTTCAGACAAATCGGAGTAGGAAGCATTTGAGGCGACAGAGACCACATCCCAATCGCTAAGCGGGCTGTCGGACGGCATGGCAAATGGCATTCGAGCAATTGGCTCTCCGGGTCGGGGTCAGCGCCATCCACACAAGCACACGGCCCAAACAAAGATACGACGGGTCAGTCTGTTGTTCGCACCCGCTTTTCTTTCATTTTCCCGCTCAACGGACATTGATCTGTGGGGTTTTGGCTTTTTTCAATTAATTTCTCTCGCGTTCATTATATTATTCCTCCGTTCCCCTATTGACGTGAATTGTTTCGCCCACAAACCCTACAAATGAAGAAGTCCGTCTGTAGTCAATTGGAAATGCACGTGACGCATATTGCGTGGATAAACCCACCTCATCAGCCGTTGCAGCCAATGTGCTTGTGCAGCAGCCCTCTTCGTCTTTGATCTGGATCGAGCGACGGCGCCGCAAGGGGTACCTAGGACTGAATCATTCAAAGATGCAGAAAAGCCTTGTTCAAGTAAACAAAAGCGTCCTAATTTAATTACCAACTCACTTTTGCCTAATGCACCCGGCGTCCTCGGTCGGAGTTGCCGCTGTTGAAGAGGGCGGCGGTGACTCGGTAAAGGATGGGGTCGAACCCCCGCTGTAGTCCGGCGATCCTGGACTATAGGTGGGCGACGTGCCCGAAAGCCGCGTGGAACGCCGCATTCGAAGCGACCGCAGCACTGAAAAATCGGTTTTTGATAAAGGAACGATTAGTTGGCACGGAACACTCGGTCTCCGTCGATGCCGTAGCAGCCGAACAGCGAATGACGCTAGGTTGGCTATAAAGAACAAAAAGAGCAATCGATTATCAAAACAACAGTAAAATTAGAGTCAGGATAAGATATGCGCGCTGGTATTCGGAGGCCTCATGGCATACGTCCTTGACGATAGTATCTTGCGTACATTCAATAAGCGTGCCAATGATTGCCTCTTTTCAGGTCAGATCTTTGGAAAAGTCGTAAATACACTCAGAGAGAGGAAATTGAAAACCAGGGGTTTCATCAAAAGGGATAGGACAAACAGATGTAAAGAGTGCATGTGCACTAACCACAGCAAAAGTATCTGTGGCTAGGGCTGGGAATATGAAATGGATCAGGCTAATTCCGAATAAGGGCATGTGTAGCTAGTTGGAAAAGCTGCTGCATGTTGCGCAGGATCTGGGTCAGGGACATTAGCAGCCACAAACAGGCCCCGCCGGCTCTGTACGGGAATTGAGGTCGACAGTCTGGCAGGCAACTGCCCTCGGGCGGAAAAGACCGAATTGCGCCCGGATCGCTGCAAAGAGCTCTACGGCAGTTGGATGACGGTAAATACGACTAATCTGGAATCATGTGACAACGTTATCAGATCAGCTGCGACAGCACTTTTCATGTGCTCCGTTGGAAAAAATGGTGGCATCCGTTTTAGGCAACACTCTGAGAAAAATCGTGTTTTCAATTCATTTACGGGAAAGAAAATCAAAAAAACGCTTTCATAAAATACTTCTAGGAATAACAAAATGAAAACAAGTAGAAAATTAGGTACAGTTAATTGTGAGGACAAGTGAATACAAATGTATTCAATTAGGGAGGTCATTCTGGAAACGGGGGGATAGGTGGAAGGCCGAGATCAATGCAACATTCGCCGGGGAACAGCTGGTTTTGAGCTTCCATTAGATTTGAACGCTTTTAGCTACAAGAAAAACGGCTGCTATAGGTGCCGAGCGACAACTCATCAATCGCCCGTTGCGCAGCTGATTTCGGCAATCCGTTAAAAAACTGACGAGTCGCAAAGACGAACAGGTTTTCACAGCGAATGCCACTGGACATACGCACACGGGGCAGTGGTCGCTGAAACGATCGATAATTGTTAAACTTTCAGAGCCATGGAGCTCAGTGTTTGCTCAAAGAAATCATTATTTTGAGGGGACACGTGGTCTCTCACATGTGAGGGAATAACAACAGGCAGCGGCCGAATCCCCGTCTCTCAGACACCCGAGCATGCGGAGTTGGATAATCAACTTCCGTGTTGTTGGCTCGCAGATGAAGAAAAAAGAGTGTTTTCCCACGATAAGGCCCGCGGGCGTGGGAAAATTCTGAAGACAGAAACGACACAAGACGACAAATGGCCCAAAAAGAGAGGAAAGTACAGTACTTAGAAATGTGACAGCGTGATGGCCGTCAGGAAACCGGCTGAGCAAGGACCCCCGAGGGGGCGGATCGATGCGCCGGGCTGAAAAACGGCTGGTGCCGACTCTTACAACAGTTTTTAACCTTTAATGTGAACTAATTAGTTAATATCAACTGGCATTAACCTTTTATTAACTTTCTTAACACAGCGGATGATGTTTAATCCAAGGAAAAAGGCTTAACAAAGAGGCCCAAACCCTAAATTGGATGGCCAATAGGACCTAAGAATTGGTGCGTGGGATGGAACGTCTCGTTGGGCTGTCTCGGCTAACAAGATCGATGTTTGTCTCTCAGTGAATTATGATTTCGCCGAGTCAGCCAATTCATTTGCCTTCGGCTAAATCCCATTCCAGATGACATCACTGGTATTCAAAATAAAACTGGTAAAAACAAGATTAAAAAACTATCAAATCTTTCTGAACTATTTGATGTGATCAGAAGCTGGAAAAACGCAAAATCCAGATAAACTTTGAAAGTGCACAGGGAGTTCAGCCTTGGAATTTTCAAATTTCACGTTCTTCAAAAAATGGCTACGTGAAAAGGGGCAATCTACGTGTTTTTGTTCTGGTAGTGAACGTGCAATTGTCAAAGGCGGAAGCTTGTTTGTAGTAAGGGAGGAAAGACGTCAAGTGCTTCCCAAAATGTCATTCAATTCGACAAACAAGTTTTTCACGTTTCGAGGAAGAGAGCGAGACTGTCACAGTGTATTTGTCCAGACAAAACAGTCTAAATTAACCGAAACGGGTTTGGAGTCTGGCAAGTTTTGGAAAGTAAAACTTTAGAAATTGATATTCTATACCTTGATTAAGCGAAATGTGTCATCGGTATTTTATACAATTAACAGTTCATTCAAGAGGGTTTTATAGAAAGAAGTGAATAAAAAAGAGCTTTCGTAAAGGGCGTATGAATGGGCGGAGCCAAGGGGAATTACAGCTGATCAACGTGCACTATCACCTCGAGCTTAAACAAAAGGGCCTCACAAAAGGATAAAGATGCTGAAAACACACTTTTTTCTTTGAAAAATCTCTTAAATTCAGTCCCCTCGAAAGAAATGAAGATATCAGTGCGTAGAGATAAAAGAATGCCCCATTGATAATTTTTCGTCTTTTACAATTCTTGAGCGGTATAAAAGCTACTTCCGCCTATCTCCCATTGCATTCCTCTTTAGGCATTGACACTCGGGAGATTAGAGGGCAGTTCGGGTCGTGGGAGCGTGTTGGGGCAGCTGCGGGCGTGTCTTCCGAAAGTGGACCGCGGCGCCGCTTCGATCAATCGATGCGCGGCCGTACCAGTCGGGGCTGAACGGCACTCGCGCAGGAGGTCACTGTTTAGACGTCGCAATATGTATCTACCTCGCTGTCTCGTCCTCCAAAATGCGGAATTCCCGATAGCCACCAAAGAACTCTTTGGCTCCGGTGGAAGGACGAGCCCGGCGCCAAAATGGTTGCGCAAAAACGGTCAACGCAAAGAGAACAGCAGTGCAAACATTACATTTTTCTTGGTTTATTTTAAATATAACTGGTGAGTTTTTTTTTCGTTTTCAGTAGGTTATGAACTTTTCTTTTCAATCTTGTTTTGAATTTTGGTGAACGAAAGGGCTCCGATTTTTGATCGTTGAGCATTTTCATCTAGAGAATAGCAACCTCACACGTCTAGACTCTCTAATTTCCGTGTTTGTAAACTACTAAAAACATTTTGAAAAAACTTCACAGAAGAGAATTTAATTTTGTCGTGGATGAAAGAAGTTTTCAATAGAAAGAAGTTTTGTTTCATAGACAGTTTAAAGATTTTGAAAATCTGTTTCAAATAAATAAGATTTAGTCAGGACGAAGCATTCTGCATTTGGAAACGAAACATGTTATCAGTCGGGGAGTGAAACCGAGAGTTTTTCAGCGGTAGTGCGCAGATGTCGGCGTTCGTTTGACTTCAAATGGCCTTCACATTGAAAAAAGTGAGACTTCTACCAGCGAAGACCCGTTCCGAAGAGAAAGTCCATTTTTTCACCCGAAATGAACGTGTTAAACTAAAATTTCAAAGACTTCTAGGTTAACGCCCTTGGGTTCGTTTCCAAAAGTTGAAATAATTGACAGGTAATAGAATAAGATGCCCGTGGGAGGACGCGGGAGGTCGATTAGGGTGCAAATAGAGGACGGTCCGCCACGTGGGTGACCGGAGGTGACCGTCTGCGTGTGGGGTCACATACACAACAACAGGCAGAGATAGCGGCCTGACCCGGTCAATGGGGGACACGCCGGACGGGCGCAATTGACGCCTACCGCCTTCCTGGAATTATGCTGCCGCTGGGCTAAGGACAGATTTTGGGGCGAGGGACCGAAGCCCATTTTCTCAGGGAGGGGGAGTGCACTTTTCAAACGGAAAGGACTTTAAGAAATTACACGTTTCGGTGAGAATCGATGCGGAAGAGCACAGACGGGTGTAGGCATTTTTGCCTAAGCATAGTGGTTACCATGGAAAGTGAAGGGAAGAAAAAACAAAAAGCAATTGGAGACGGAGAAAAATGAATTGAATAGTGTCAAATTGGGAAAAGTACGCAGGTCTCACAGCAAAACATCAAAACCCTTGCGGGAAACCGCCTATTGGGTGTATCCAACACTGCGTAATCTCGAATGTTGCCGTTATTTTCCTTGACCGGGTCAAAGCATTCGAAGGTCGGAAGAGAGAGTTCCCTAGTTTTCGTGTAGTACAAAGAAAAGCGCCGAATACCGGGCGCACGGCGGTGCCAGGACGTTGGGCAACCGCTTGCACTCTTGAGGGTCAGGGCGCTCGCGCAGGCGCCAACACCTGCTCGGAGGGAGGGACGGAGGACCTTATGGTGGTCGTCTCCGAGCAACGAACGTACCCATTTGGTGGGCAGGGGCCATCCGTTTGCGCACTGCCTTCGCCCGTACACACAGATTGGCAGAGGGCGGAGGAGACTGAAATCAATGGTATTCATGGAGGTTAGACAAAGAGCCATACATCGCCACTTGATTCCCCGTCGTCTTCAATCGGCTCAAGCGTGTCGGCCATCTAAATACACAATTGGTTCCGGGACAACAAAGAACAAATGAGAAAAGACTATGGAAATTAAACAACTAATATAAACCTTTCTCTAGAAGAATAGCAAAAACGATCAGTCATCTCAGTATTATTGAAAAAGTTGACTATAAATCCCAATTGAGTACATTCTGTTAAACAAACGTTTGATTAACATGAAAAACACAGTTTATTAGTTCTTCAGAAGTGATGTTTCGGCTAAAATCTCAAACAGTGGAGTCATTTGTACATAGAAAAGGAGAGGAAGTACACGTTCAGCTGAATGATGATTGCCTTTCGCAAATCGCACGAGTCAACACAAATTTAGCTGAACGGAACGCATGTACACAAACCAGGAAATGGAAAGGCGTCTGTTTTGGGGGAGTCGTTTCGCCAGATACTAGTTAGGGAACAAGATAATTGAAAGTTGGTCTTCAAATTGAGGGGTCTTTGAGTGAAAGACGCTTCTGTTGAACTTAATTTCAGGGAAAACGCAAATTTTAGATTTTGGCTTGCGATTACGGTATTGTAAGGCGTTTAAAGTCAAGAAAACGCAAATTTTAGCTTTTACCATAAATTCATTTTGTATCCCTTTGACGCACATTGGCAAATATGTTTTCCAGTTTTTTTGTGGTCAGATGACTATTGAGCCAAAAATTGTTTTCGACAAAGGACTATCAAATACAGCGGATCGTTTAGAATGTTTGTTCTTTTTCACAGACGAATATTATTCATAAATGTTTATGTGGTAGGTAAAAAAGTGACAAAATAAAGAAACAGGAAAGTTAAATTTAAAGTTTTACGTTCTTTCTTTCACAACAGAACATATTCCATTTTGTTTTTGCAAGTGTCTGAAATACGTTTTTTTTATTCTAGCTTCAAATCTAGTTAAACAAAAAGTCACCAAACAAGGAAGTAAAACTTCCAACTCATGAGTTTCACTTGCAAAGGAACGAATACAGTTTTCCTGCGTCACTAAGCAGCGCTACGCGTGAAAGAGGGATGAAGGCAAGTCTTCTTTACGATTTAGGAAGATCCCGAGGTATTAAAAGGGACGGAAAATTTCGCAACACTGGGATGTGCGTGCGTTCTGAGAGAGAACGGGATTCGTGATGTCTATCACAGGGAGAATTCCGAAAAAGAAACATTGTGAATGCCAAATAAATCATGGCCGACGCTTTCTCAAGTGCGCCGAAACCTGACTCAACACACAAATATTGCCGTATTCCCCAGCGTTCTCCATTTCACCCCAGCAAATTGAGGAAAGGATTAAGTGAAAAACAGTAAGAAAATTTTTGTAAACATAACTAAAACGGATTCAGAAAATTTAAAATGAAACATACGCTGTAAGCGGAAAAAGAAGTTGTAACGCATTTTCGAAAATGTTCAAACTACGTGTGCCTATTTCAGGTAATGGATCGATATCCACCAAAATTAATATCCAGTTGAATACTTGATTGAAAGAAAACCAAAAGGGTTATATGTATAAAAGTCACGAATTTATAGGAATAATAATAGACAGCAAGGCGAGAGCGCGACGTGACCAGTCCCGTAAAGTCGCAAATACGAGGAGGGCGCGGCCGAGTTACGAACGGCTGTTGAAACACTCGGATCAACTAGACGCCGCCAAATATAGTCCCGTTCTATTTCAGTCGACACGAGAAGTGCTCACGTTTCGGCGGACAAAAAACGACATTTTCCCTTTTACCCACAATGGTATATATACAGATTAAGATGAATAGGTAGATGGTGAGGGGTAGAGTGAAACTTCTTCAAAAGGCAGAAGGCTTGTACTTGGCGTAGACCACCTGTCCCTCGTGGATGTAGCCCTAGGTTTACATTGGTTAATCTTTTGACGATTTCTTACGGGTTTGATGATTCCTGCGCAGACTCCGAAGAGGGGAGCTTCTTTGAATTCTTGTCTCATTGGGCCTTCAGGAGCCAGGCGGAAACTGAAGAAAGCATGTTTCAAGTGGCTATTTTTTATACCTTCTCAAGGTCTTCAGGGGCTGCATTCCAGGGTCTTTGACCCCAGTTTCCGGGTTAACAGTTGTCAGCACACATCTAAATGTTGTAATATCCGACGCATAACTTCAAACCTGTCACATGGTTTGTAGCACTGAAATTCCACATCCCCAATTTTAAGCACGTCCCATTTGTCTTCGTCCCAGGCAGCGCAGCGGTCGATGAAAATTTCAGGGCGGAAACGGATCGGTGTCACCTGGCCAATTAGTCTATGTCTGTGAAAGATGAATGCATACTTTGTTCTCAAGTCTCGAGTTGAGGTCGTCCAGCGAACCCTGCGTCATGATCATGTAGGGGCTGAGGTCCTCGAAGGCGACCTAGAGACGTCATAGATCAATCGTCAACAAACGCAAACCTCATCCGTTCTCTTCGGGACGGGGTTGTTCATCCACCAGTTTTGTTGGGTTGTGCACATGCGCTCGTTGTGAAGACCACCAACATAGTAGACCATTCTGATGTCTGAAACAAAATGAACTCGAATCCCTTTTCAAAAAGTGTTACTTTTCTCTCCCAAGTATTTCGATAGAATTGCAGAAATGGCGTCTCCACAGTCCAGTCCATCTTGTCTTAGGCGTTGGAACAAACTACAAGTTAATTTTGATCGGAAATCAAAAATATAGCCTCAGTCTCACAAAAGGGTAATTAGCAAATAAAAAAGGACCCTCTTTTTCAAAGGGTTGCGGTGTTGGAAAAAAATCTTTATGAAAAGGGATAATTAGCACACACCCCTTTGAAAAAGAAAAAAATCAATTAAGTAATGCAAAATAGCCTGAAAATTATGCGATCGCATCAAATATTACCGAAGAAATAAAAAAGAAGCACTGTCTGCTATTTAGTGCTATAAAACATACGTTTTCATTGGGACAACGTTGTAAAAAAAGTGAAAAACTGTCTTTAAGTGCCATAAATGTTTCAAAACAAGAAAACTAATAAAATTGTGTGAAGATAATTCACTAAAAAAAACTTACTATGTGGCCCGAACATCCTTCTTTTCGATAATCGAGTCCATGTCAGCTTCTGCCTTTGTGCCATCAGGTAGAATTACCGTGAGAACTCCGTCGGTCACAGAAACATCAATCAGAATCAGAGTTGGCTGCTGCCTGGCTGTTATGAAGCTATAATCATTATTTGGTACAGATTTTAACAGAAATCTTACGTTCCAGTATCCCCCTCGATTATCTGGAAGTGACGGTCCTCCATCTCTCCGTAAATGGCTCCCTTGGGTCCGGCGAAGTAAGAAAAGACCTTGAAACAGGCATCATTAACGGAAAGAGTCTTTTCTCACATTTTTGCCCTTGCAGGATTTGCCTGGAAAGATGAAAAGGTGTTTGATCACACCGACAGGGACAAACTCCGATTCTTTCTTGGAGTTGAAGTAGTTCCACAGAGCCATGCCGCCCTAGAAGACAAATTTAGATTTATCTTAAATTTACTCACATTATATGCAACGAGAGAGCCAACCACACATCCTGCCAGAGCTTTGGTATCACTGAGGTTCATCCTGAAAGAATTAGTAGGAATGGTAATGAAGCAAAGCAGGCTGGGCCGCAAACAAGCACATTTTTCGAAGCAAATAGAAAACATTGGAGTTGTTTTATCAGTTGAAAGATCAATACTGTATCAGCTGGGCGCGCGCAAAGTTCGCAAAACAGAACGGGTCTCGTGACGTCATCGGTCCACCGTCTCTGCGGAAGCCACTGTTGCGGTTTTGAACACGTTTTTCTCATTTTAAGGGGAATCACAAAACAAAAAATCGAAATAAAGAGGGGTAGTTACTCCTCCTCTGACTTAAATCGACAATTGGCTCAAAAAGCGAGAACCATTAAAGCGACAATGCTTTTTTTGCCGAGTTGGTAAGGTCAAATGTGTTAACGAGTGATGTCATTTATTGTGTTACCTGATTCAAACCGAGTAAAAGGAATTAAAGCGCACTTCTAAACCGGTTATTTAAAATTAAAGCAAGGCCAGAAAATGCGACTGCCACAGTGTGACCGACCGATATCATTCTTTGACCTTGTTTGCACACGTAGAGTGGGGGTGAACTTGTTTTGGTTGGATGCAAACGGCTCCATCGATACTTTCAATAAGTAAATGTTTTGTGGTTGATGTTGGCCGTCGATTTAGTGGTCGAATGTCGAATGCTAAAATGACTTTGGCAAAGTAAGCCACTTGAAAACAAACTAAGAAATTGAAGTTTTTGAGAGAAGAGCAAAGACGTAAACTGTGCGCTGTATTCGAGTAAAAAGAACTGGCTCTTGTTGTGGCGGCTGGCCCGATGCACCAGTCAAGGTGACTGGGAACCGGAACTGACCATTGTACAAGTATGGAAACCATTAGGAAGATAATACAAGTACATACATCAAACATTAATGGACTGTAAAACTGTTTATACGTTTCAGAAACTAGGGAACAATTGCAGTTAAGATGAATCTAACAAGGGAACAGTCAGAACCTGCCCGTGGGATTAAATTATGTGGTACGCATAATTTTGTAGCTTATATAGTAGGAAACCAATAGCCGATCTCCAAATCTGCTAAACGACCTCCGGCTTGGAGTAATGCGCGTTCAAAGATTGGAAGCATCCGCCGCCGCGGGCGCACCTCGCCTTATCAAGGCCACCGCCGCCATTAGCCGCCGTGGCAAAGTGGCGCAGCGGCAGTGTGCCTGACTGGCAAGCGGAAGGTCACGGGTTCGACTCCCCACCGCTGCAGTTATTTTGCTTTTTGTTTATGTAGCTTCCAATTTCGTAATGTTTCGCGTATTGCATATGTTTTCGTATTGTTTCGCGAGGAATTCGCAAACACCGACCTTCACGGAATTCGGTTGGTCAGCTGTCATTCATCGGAATGGCGAAGCTGTCTCAACGCATCGTCGCCAATTTGGCCTTCGAGTTTCTCCACATTGGAGCCCCTGTAGCTTGTGAGGAAGCGAAGAAGATTGCCAACGCCATCAAGGACATTCTACTCGACGCAGATCAGGGAATTCTTGACTTTTCACAGGAGGAGGGCATTGATCTCGACAACGGTAAGTGGTTTTTAACTTTGTTCACTTCAACTTTGTTGATAATCAGTTAGATGTGTATAACACCAGTTTTCTTCCAGATCCTGGTGATCCGAACTGGGAGTTTTCCGATGACGATGAAGACGATGATCAAACCGCCAAGTCTCCGAGAAACCCACGCAAGCGGCGCTTTTCTGATCAAGAGGTGGAGATTGAAACCGTGGAAGAAGCTGTCACTTTCTACCGCTCGCCAACCAAAGGACACCGTTCGCTCTCCTGCATGAGGAGTCGTTTTCGTTGGATTCGAACTGAAAACCACCTGAAACTGCTGCGAGCCTACGAGACCGAAGGTACGCTCAAGGTGTGTATGTATTGAACCGCCTGATCTTTAGGAATTGCAAAAAAGAACAGGCTTCTGGCTCTTACGGAAATCAAGGAGAAGCTGCTGGAATGGACCCTGGATAAGATGAAAGGCGGCGTTTCTCTACACGACTCCCATCTACAGTACCAGGCGTTGCGGATCAGTAAGGAGGTCGGACTGGATGGATTCAAGGCTTCGAAACCCTTCATCACTCGATTCAAGGAGGTACTTTTTATTAATGTTTCTTTTACTATTTAGTGGTTACAGGTCAACCGAATCAGATCTAGGAAGGTGACCAAGTTCGTGGCCAAAAAGAACTTCAAAAACCAGAGCACCATCGACGAAGCCGGAGAGAAGTTTGTAAAAGAAGTCAAGGTATAGCTTTTTTATTGTTTTGTTTATTTTGATTTTAGGATTTCATCAGGCAAAACAAGATTCCTCTTTCAAGCGTGTACAATGCTGACCAGTCTGGATTTTTCAAGAAGATGCACGGGGCGAGGACGCTGGCCATCATGGGACAGAAGTCTGTCTTTCGAGTTGTTGATTCAGTTTCGGCGACGACTCACTCCTTCACCGTTCTCCCGATGATTTCTCCATCGGGTGTTCATCGCGACAAGCTGTGCATCGTTCTTCAAGAGCCAGGCGGAAAACTCCCCGCCAAGGGGCACTTCCCAGCCGACAATCTGGTTGTATTTGCGCACAGCAGTCACATTATGACAAAGGCGCTCATGATCAGATGGCTCAAGGAATGTGTTTTCACGGCATCCATGCCAAACCCCTTGGTTCTGGTACTTGATTCCTGGGGTCCTTTCAAGGACCACTCGGAGATACAGAAGCACGTGCCCCCTGGAAAGAAAGTGTTCATCAAGAACATACCCCCAGGGTGTACTGGGAAGATTCAGCCTCTGGACGTTTTCTACTTCAACCCATTCAAGCGATTCATGAAGAACATAACTTCCTTTGTCCAAGTTCAAGGAATCGATTTTCCGGTGCATCGGCGGGATAATTTACTCAAGGTATGTTGTTTTTCAATCTCTCGATTCTACTGTCGGTGATTTTAGGCTGTTTCGCTCATCTTCTGGCAGTTCGGTCACCCAATGTTCACGGACTTCATCAAGTACTCCTGGTCCGCCGCCGGTTACATTGACCGCCCGCTCCCCTTCGACACGCCGGTTCAGTACTGCTTTGACGTTAGCCAGCACCCGGATTGCGAAGAATTATCTTGCAGTCGCATTTCATTCGTCCGTTGTGCCTACTGTGGCAAGTATCTGTGTTTTGAGGATTTTATTGTTCAGTACCACCGCGACCACTGTTAACTCTTGAATAAAACCTTTGTTTGTTTGTTTCGTTTAATAGTTTAATAATCGCATACCGAAGCTTAAAGGAAACAAAAAGCAAAATAACTGCAGCGGTGGGGAGTCGAACCCGTGACCTTCCGCTTGCCAGTCAGGCACACTGCCGCTATGCCACTTTGCCACGGCGGCTAATGGCGGCGGCGGCCTTGATAAGGCGAGGTGCGCCCGCGGCGGCGGATGCTTCCAATCTTTGAACGCGCATTACTCCAAGCCGGAGGTCGTTTAGCAGATTTGGAGATCGGCTATTGGTTTCCTACTATATAAGCTACAAAATTATGCGTACCACATAATTTAATCCCACGGGCAGGTTCTGACTGTTCCCTTGTAAGGAAAATGTCTGATTGGACTATCTTCCGAGGATTCAGCAAAACTTCGAATTTGCACGTTTCGCGGCGCAATCTTAATGCGCACGAGACAGCTGAACAACTTTTGTGTTTACACGTGTGAAGATATTGAAGAGTGCGTCTTGGCGGCTGTGTCTGAACATTAAACAGCTGTTTAAAAAAACCATTATCATAAAAACCCCTAATACAAAGAAGAATAAAAAAACGGAATTTCCTAGCAAACCCAAAAAATGTCTTCCTAATTATCAAATGATCCATCCAAAAGCCAAGTAATTATGATTATGTCGTGTTTGTAATAAGTCGTCACCAAACTTCACTCGGTCGTCTAGAATGTATGCTAAAATTCTGATTAATTTAAGTGGAAGCCCCTGAAGCCGAAACGACAAAAACACTCATTACTTGCAGCACGCTGTGTTAAATCAACAGCGAAAATGGTAATCTAGTGTAAGCACAAGCAAATTCCAAGTGTGAAAATTGTGAAACAGTACAGGGCCGACACAGGTTATTACTGCTTAATCGCGTTCTGAAAACTTTTTCAAGGTTCTCACAAATCATGCAATCAGGTCAGCGGTGACAGCCGGACATCGGTCGATTCCTTCTTTTCTGCTGGATTATCCCCTTTGATCTCCTCCAATTTTATGATTTTTATGAAATGTTGCTAGTTAGTACCATTTTTAAAGTCAGAATTGCCCCATTAAATGAACGACAAGGATGCATTGTAATTGACAGTGTTAAACAGATCATTTTAAATACAAATTTACCATTTTTTTTATTATTTATAACAGATTATTCTAAATACAAAATTTCATGGAAGAGACACTCCTGAATGCGCACGAGACTATTGGCAAAAGTGCGTACTTTTTACATTTTGCGAACCTTTTTAAGATACCTTTACATCACAGTTAGCTTACATTTCTTACATTTCCTTGAATCTAAGAACGTATTACCATTCTTATTCAAGACAATATATAAGAGTTAGGGTTTTTAATGTGTCATTTATTTCATTAAAATGTACGTCTAAGAAGCTATTGTTTGGCGATTGCAGGTGACAGTTGGGGAACACAAGGTTCTGAACGAACAACGTGCACTGTGTTTACGAACCCGGCGAATGTATCAGTTTATCGATTTGTTGGTTCTCAATTTTGAAATTTTCAATTTTCCCGCCTGAGAAGACATAGAAAATTTGGATTGTCTGACGTGGTAGCGCGGCGAGTTTCACACCCGTAGACGATCGGCGGCCACGGGAAAGGTAGTTCGGTCGTATACAGTAACGAGCACCATAGAAAATCTGCAAAGAGGCCCCTAGCGGTTCTTTAAAAATAGGAAAGCCGTAATAGGAATGAAAAAACATTTCTAAAAACTTGATAACTCCTGGAATCTTTTACAAAGGTCGTTTGATATTGCTAGGCAAAAGTCTGGTAATTCATTTTTGAAATCTAATAAGAGCTTGTTTTGCAGTTTTGGTCAGATTTGTACTACAAAACGCATCATGAAACAGTAGAGTAATTAATTGAAGCCATTCTCTTCTAAGCTTTCCGATATCAAACGGCGTGATCTCAACTGTGATCATTGAACCGTTAATGGCCATCATGAATTCTCCTGTAACACGATTACAGACAACGGGAAAGCTGCCGGGAACGCAACCAGTTACGTGTTGCGTTCTTTCGCGGATGTTGTAATCGACACCGCGGTCAATTCATTGTGGTAGCCACGCGCATCTGAAATGTGGGCACCGCTTGTAGGTTTCATTTCCACCCCCAAGTAATCCATCTTTAGCTGTGGTTTTCCTTATTTGTGATGATTGTCTCTACTCAACGTCCACCAAAGAGTAAGCACCTCCGATTTCTTTAAAGCTCATAATCCAATTTCAGAACGGAAAAGTGAAAAATTCAGTTTTGGTTCACATGTGGCAGGTAAGAACACCCATTTTAGACCTTTAACCCAAACTCAGATTGTGCTCCTGGAGAAGAACTGAAAATATGTCGTAATGCGTGTGAACCTTCTTGCTCCGATCCCGAACCGGTATTCTTCTCTTTTGTTCTCAAGTAGGGTTTCAGGATTGCTTCCGCGTGTGCTCCACAGCCTCCTGCGTCTGTATGCCTGGTTTCGTCCGGATGAATGGAATCTGTATTCCTAAAGTTGCTTGTCAATTGTTTTCTCGATTCGCTCCTCACCCGAATAAGGTCGCAAAAGTGATCCTATCTTTGGTTTTCTTATTTTATTACCTCTAGAGAAAACCTGTCATTGAAAAGAGGACGTCCAAAGCACCTCCTAAAACTGCGAAGAGGGCGAAATTAAGTAGAACCGCTTCTCTTCCTGTGACAACGACCCACAAACCAACAAAGCCCACGCCACCTCCGATTCTCATCGTTCGACCAAAACGACCTCCTCCGCGTATTCCTTGCAAAATTTATGAAAGCTTTGTTGATTTCAGAATGTGGCCGAGGACAACAGTTCACTTTGTGTGTTTGCGACTCCTCCTGTGAAATTGAAATGGTTTTGGTTGCAGTTTTCAAAGATCCATAACTTTCAGATTTGTAAATCTTGTTCTTCTGGGTGCGGCTGTTTCCCTCACTTCGTCCGAGGGGAAGACGGATCTTGCATGCCGAAATCTCAATGTGTTACGGTTCAGTGAACTAGAGAAACCCAAATAGAATTTTGTTTTTCAGAAAACAATAAAAATTTTCGAAGTTCCTGAATACGACGACGAGCCGGAGCCACCACCTCCGACGACCACCCAGAAGCCGACTACTGCTCATCCCCCAGCCCCTGAAGCCGAAGGTACCTTAGTTTGTAGGATGTTTAAATTTTCTTCAGGTGGTCCTTTTCCCCCTACACCATTGAGAAGACGAGGTGCAGGCCCTCCAGGCACAGGCTTGCTTAAAGCCGGACCTCCTGCAATCACTCCGTTTTCATTCTTCCGTCGAAAGCGCATCGCAAGAAGAAAAGCAGTTTTGAAAAAACTTCTTGCTGTATAACTCCCCCTTTGACATGTGGGCAATCCGTGCAATGCAACCAAATTATTGTTTTTACGGTCTGATGGTCTTTTATTCATAAATAAATAGCTGTTATAAATACCACTTTATTTTCAACAATTACATCACACAAAAACTTTGTTGGCAGGTGGAACTGCTTAACTTTTCCTGGGTAAAGAGGGTCACCTCTAACTTAAGCCAAAAGCCTCATTAGATTGGTAAATTCTTTGCACAGGAAAGGCCCTTTAGGTTCAATTAACACACATTATGATATGAGAAAAAAGATACAGTTAAAATAGAAAGCTTCTGATTATCGGCTATTTTTGGAGGAACTAGTACGCGTTGAGAGTGAGCTATCAGAAGATTGAGACCGCGACCTGAAACTAGGGTTGACAAGAAAAAACTTGATACATACGATTCTTGACTAGAAGAAGACTCCTCCGATTGCGACCTTCTAGATTCAGTAGAAGAGCCCGACGACGCTGAGGAGGAGCCTGACGATTTGCTAGATTTTCCAGATGAAGACGAAGACAATGAGGCTGACGACGATGTGGAAGCTCTGCTACTCCCCACACTACTTCCCCTTCTAAAAAAAGAAGATTATTTTCCAAAGAAGATTGACAACTTGCCTTTTCTGCTTAGTTTTACTGACTCGAACTACTTCCTCTCTCCTAACACCAAGTTCATCGTAGATTTCATCGCGGAGCGCTTCCAGTTGAGACTAAAACACAAAACACATTGAACGGGTTAATGCATTCATACCCGTGGAAGTTGATCTTCCCACTTTTCCATTTCAGACTCCACAGTGTCAATAATGATTCTAAGTTATCGTTTTCAATAAGCTGTTGGTTTGGAACTCACCCATCGGTGAAAACTCCTCTTTGAATAACAAACGAGTAAACACAGTCTTTGAATGCAACCCAAGCCTGCGATCTTCGAGATCTTTCTCTCCTTTTTGGGTTTTCTCTTTCTCTTTCTGGCTCTTTCTGGATGTAATGTGGCTGAGGTTGAGGAACAGGCAATGGTGGTTTCTGAAAAGTACCCTATTTTAAGAAGCTTAAGTTTTAGTGCTTACGTGTTGAACTGGCGTTCTTCTAAGTGGAGGGTTGTAATTTCTATTTCCTAAGAGTTTAGGTTTAACGAGTTCGTTTCTTGAACTTCTTAGAGGCAGTGGCAGTCGGAGACTAGGGGTATTGGAATTGATGAAAGCGGATAGTTCTCGATGAGGACGCTAAAATTAGATGTTTTAAACTAAAATACTTTTTCCAAAGAACCTGAAGTGTGTTTCTTTTGGCAGCATCAGCGGACGAAGCCCTTTTGGGGATGTAATGAACACCTGGATCAGACAATGCCCTTTTGATTTTGAGTAACTTACTGATGGGACTATTGTACATAGAATATGGGGGAGAGGTGTCAACTACGGGCCGAATGCCACTGGTGAGTCGGAAGTGGTGGCTCATTATCTTTTCGGGACACAGACTCCATGATGAGCTGCTCGGCCTAACCACCATCAGCCGCCCTTACCTCTAATACCCTGAAACATTCAATATGTTTCTAAATAGAAAAGTCAACAAGATCAAATTGAAAACATGGGTAATTGAAAGTTCGTGAATTCAAAAGTTATAAAAAAAAGTTTTAAAAATTCACAACTATGAAACTCAGTCAAGCACTAATTTAAAAACATTGATTAAGAAACAGCGAGAGAGAGAAAGGGAAAGAGGGAGAAAAAAATAATACAAAATTCAAGGCATAAGCTTGACAAAAACTGGAAAATTGGCATGGTTTAGACGAAACATTCAATTATTCAAGAGAAAAACACTTTAATATAACATGTTCTATTCAAATAACTATTTTTCTTCCTCTTATAAATGATCTAGATTGAAAACAAGTAGGAAATTGGTTCTGTTGTTTACCAGACCGTCGTTCGGCGAGCATATGGGGATTACATCTGGGTGGGCAATCGCAAAAGGTCGTGCCGTTCCGCCGGGTTGCCGGGCAACGGCATTCAAGAGGCAGCCGGCACACTGATCCAATCATCAGTTGCCCCGGTGACGATGAGCACAACTACAAATTACGTCCCACATCTGATGCACACAACATTTCGAAGGCTTTACTAAGCTTATGTACATGGTGGTTACACGTAAATCAAAAACCCGAGGTATCATACAGTTAAAGATCAGAGTCCGTTAGCAATGTCAGCCATTCCGACCGTGTGATCAGGGTCTTTGGTCAGGTAGAACTTGTCCAGGATTTCAGATGGTTTCTCGCCGTTAACGAACTGTGTCGTTATCAGACTCTGGGAGACTACATTAAGCAAAGAGTAGCCATATTGGCCCAGCATGACATTAGTGTACGGCTGCTGGATCTTCTCGGCAACATCCTGGTGGTCATGGCAACCCTAAACAAAACATGTTTTCAAAACAGACAATCAGACGTACGGCTGAGCCAGTCATCAGATAGACGGGAGTTGGAGAATTGTGGTAATGCTGGGGGTCCTTCTGAGGGTACGCCTTGTTCTTATGAAGCGGCCAGTTGCGTTCGTAGCTGTGCTGATGTCCCCAGAAGACCATGTCTACTCCATATTTGTTAAAGACAGGCTCGAGGGCAGGAAGACCGGGCTCTCCATCACGAGTCTAAATTTCTGTTTTTCAAGAAATATCTTTCAACTAACCATAAGATTTTCCTGCGCTTGACATCCTGATTTGTGCTTGTCTGAGCAGTACATAGGTCTATGCATGATTACGAAAGTCCAGGTGGCGTTGTTCTAAATTCATAAATTTGTAACGTTAAGTTCTTGTATCCAACCTGTTTCAAATCATTGACAACCCAATCGTATTGCGCTTGCGCAAACTTTGGCATGTAGAACCCGTAGTACTCCGTGCTTAGTCCAACCCAGTGCGTGTTCCCAATGGTGACACTCCAGAATTGGTTGTCGTGGGTGATGCCGTTAGCCGGCATCGTAAATCGGTTCGCCAGGTGTGTGAAATTTTGCGGGGCCTCGTGGTTGCCAGCAATTACCTAGACCGGGTTAGATTGATCATGACAGAAAACACCTGGTAGGGCACATAGGCAGCAATTGGCTGAATCTCGTTCATGAAGTCGTCTCCAACTGTTCCATTGCTGTCATCGAGGTTGTAAGCAATGTCACCTAAGGTTTCAGTTAGAGAGGATTTATCTTTGCTTACCAATATGGAAAATGATGTCAAAGTCGCCGTTGTTTGTAGCATTGACCAGGGCATCCAAAGAATGATTACCACCTTTTACCCCAAAGTCGCCGAAAATTGCAGCACTACAAATCACATTATAATTCAATACTGTGTTTACCCACTTAAGAGGCTTAGAGGGATCCAGAGCCTTGTAGTTAAAGATATCCGACATCTTGTCTGAAGATCCAACGGAGTAGTCTTAAAACAAAAAGTAAATTAATCATTTTTGGTTCCTACAGTATTTAGTTCCAGGAATGAGGCCAGTCATTGTAGCCCTATGGGTGTACCTCATCTTCTTGTTGCTATCCATCCATCCTAAAATGATTTTGCCCATTTGCCTAACTCAAGACAAACCAGTGGTTACGGCTGGAATTGTGAAGGTCAACTTGGTCTTGCTAGTACCGTAGGTCACATATGGAGGGGTAGAGGCATCCACTAAAGAAAACTGTCTATATTTTATAAAGGAATGACTAACATGGATGAATGGTCAGCCAAGTGACGACCATTTGCGTCGGGTTGTCGCCATAGCTGAGATGGACCTGTTGCACTTTGTTTGCCACCACCGATGAGACCAAAACCGCAAAGAGGATGCTTACAAAGCGCATTCTGGAACAAACTGTAAACAAAGTGCCGACTATATTCCAGTTCAAAGAGAGCTGAGGAAGTGGGTGATAAGGAAGAATTATGCTATGTACGGCGTTCTCTCTGCGCCTTTTATCTGTTTCATGCAGCCTTATCAGGGGCAGCCCGTAAACTTTCCAATTTTTCTCCGACAACCACAGGAAGTGGCCACAAATTCTTGTGACCGGCTATGGGCTCTGATGTTTGGACACACCCTGGTTAGATGACGTTCATATCACGAAAGAAAAAGATTTATTGGCTCTAGTCTACTATGTCTCGTAGCTTCTTCAGTGTGACAATTAGCCCAGTCAGATCCCTCTTTTCAAGCAAATCACTCGGAGTAAACAAGTTGTCGTCTCTGAAATTCATCTATGTTTATTGTCAATTATGGTTTAGAAATGCAAGTTCAAGCTAGATACTGTCGTGAGCAGGTGTTTCCATGTGCTCTGTCTACATACTCACTTGAGGCCGAAATTCTTTAGGCTGTCCAGGAAATTCGTAATATTCTCAGTAGCGCAGAAAAGTGCCTGTTTGTCGATGACAGGTCTCCTGAGTGCATTGGGATTCAGGCCCTGCAGGAATCTTAAAACAATTTTTATAGTCTACAGTCTTTTGAACCTGCAAAGAATTTTTCCATCATGAAGGGCCTCGAGAACTTGTTCGTAATCGGAAGGAAGCTCTGCTCCTGTTATCCTGCTAATCCAACCTAGCATTTCCGTTTCCGCTTCCGTGTTGCGACGTCCTTGGAGCTAATCAGGATATCATTAGTAAACAAATGCAAACAATTAATATGTTTTTATGTGTATGTGTGTAGATATAGTAGTGTGAATGTGTGTATGTTTGGTTGTGTGTATGTGTGAGAGTATGAGTGTGCTTATGTGAGTGTGTGGGTGAGTGTGTGTATGTATGCGTGTAGTTATATGTGTGTATGTGAGTATGTGTGGGTGTGCCCGCATACGATGTCACTTGTTGTTTTGTTCCATTTTCAGGCATAAAGTCGGGAAAAATGCATTTGAAATTTAAAGACATTTACAAATGCACCTACAGTAAAATGTTTTAAGTTTGACTATGCGTCGATAAAATTCCATTTAAGGATACATTATGTTTTCCATATATGTTTAAATTTTCCATTGATCATTTGCTCCTCATTACCGTAACTGATAATATAGACTACACAGGATACATTAGACAAGCCCATCTCTCTTCGCTTTTGTTACTTTGATCCCTCTTGTTGTTGAAAAAACCAGGAATTCTTAGCATTTCTGTCAAACACTAAGGTGTTTGGACACAAATGTCTGTACTTTCCCTACAAAGTGTACAACCGTACGCTGATGTATACAGTATTTTGCCAGTACTCAGAAAATGAAAATTGTTGATGGAAATAGAGTAAGAAAGGTGACGAAAGAAAAGTTTGGCTGTAAATTAAATAAAAGTAAGTATTATTATTCTAAAGCAAAAAAACTAGGAAAACTATGATTTTTTTTAATTTCAAGGGAAAATAAAACCAACCCATCCCATCCTAAAGTTTCTGTTTCGCTTCGTACCATAAGTGAACGCTGATCCATCACTGTTTGATGCAAGTTCTGGGTATTGTGAATTACCAGTAAACTTCTTCCAGCCGAAAGCCATTGCTGATATGAAAACCCTAAAAGAGAAAAAAATTGGTTCTTTTTAACAAAACTGTGAAAAACCATTGGAGTAGCGCATTACAGAATCCGAATGTACGAGGTACACTTTCGGATGCAAGTATGACAAAAACTAAAAACTATTTGAATGACTTTACTTGTAAATTAATTGAATTGTTTTTAGAAGAATTTGTTTTGAAAATACAATTTGTCAAAGTGCAAGACAAGACAAAAGCTGGATTTTGGCTTGTCAAAATAAAGAAAAGGGCTAAAGTTAATTCGTAACAAGGACGTGCAATCTTAGACAATATATGCGTCGAGAAACGAGGATCCGTGGGCGTTCGAGACCTTTCGAGTGTTTTCTTCATACAAACAAACAGTAATGCTGCGTCCGGTTGCTGACTAACCCGGCTCTCGGGGGCTCTCCCCAAGCTAATGGCAATAGTTTCGAAAGGAGAAAAGGACTCTTCTGTGAAGAGACTAAGTTGCTCTGGCGGGTAAGGAGCTCGGGTTGCGCTGTTTGCAAATAGGAGGACTGGTCGGCTTAAAAGCACGCGTTGTATTGTTCTAGCTCAGACGAATCAGACCACACACTAGTTGGGGAATTCTTATGAATGATGTTTATTTAGAACACCGTGTTTTATAAGGCACGAATCTCAGGAAACCAGTATGTATGCACAGCATCACTCATATATCATTTGAAACCGGCAAGAAACGACTATTCTAATTGAGCAAGGGATATGAAGCAAGATGTTGGCAAAAAGAATTGGGGTTCACTTGGTGGCAGCCGCTGCTCGTTTGATCGCCTGAAAAATAAAATTAATTAATTTGAAATAAATTGTTTTTAAAGTTGATGTTTATCTTTTTTTTTATAAATGCGCTTTTAAGAATCTTCATATAGAAATACTGAATTTTTCTTATGAACATGCGGCTAGAAAAAATTTATTAAATTCGAATAAATGGTGCCGTGAGGCAAACGCGGGCCGCCCTGGTTACCAGACTAACATCGAGGGTTCGGATCCGCTCAATGGCACATTTGTTTGCATTTATTAGAAATAGTTGTAAAATATTAAACTAAATTTTTATTATAATGATAATTATGAACGCGCTAAATAAGCATTGTAAAGGCTTTTAGGTGTCCTCGATGTTTGACTCGTGGGATCCATGGCCCAGCCCGAGGCAGGGTGCTGTCACGAATCTACCTGGCACACGTTACGTATTTGTACGTAAAATTTTAAAAAAATCGCTTTTTTAGATTGTCAAGCCAAAAAATCAATTAAATTGGAAATCTCACCTGTGTTTTAGCTGCGTCAATTTTGATGTAATCAAAATCAGACGGCGTCGAACTCCTCACGGAGATAGCCCTCTCCAAGGTGACTTTTGGCTCAAAGTAGTCCAAATGTGCCGTTCTCGTCAAATGACCCGCACTCTGAATCAAAATTAACCTTTGCATTAAAATTAATCTACCTTTGGAGGTTCATGGAAGCGGTGTCTTGGCAAGACACGCGAATGCTGAGGCGTTCTGGGCGTTCTTGTCAGGGTGCTTGAGTTTCCGCTTCTAAGTGAACTAGTTTAAAGAAAATTTTCTTTTGCTGATACCTAGAATCCTCGTCAAAGTGATCGTCGCTTTCCAGGCGAAGCTTAGCGGGTTTCTTTGATCGATCGACGGGTGGTCCCACCGGTCCAAACATCATAGAAGAGCAGACGGACGACGTTTTCGATCCACTTCCAGAAGGCAAGCCTTTACAAAAAACAATAAAATCGATAAAAATAGGAAACTAACTGTGATAACCATGAAGCGCCATAGGAAGAGTGTAATTGTGGGGAGGGTCTTGCCTTGAAATGGTGTGCCTGAAATAATAAAACAAATTAAGAAAAAATATTATAAACTTACATTTTGATAGTTTCTCCGCTACTTTCGTTTTCTACTTCTACCAAAGTGCACGACGGAGCAGGAATGCTCTGTCCGAGATCGATTACCTGAAATTTAAATTGAATAAACTTAAATAAAACGACCTAAAGGGGGTCGTCAAAAGGCAACATTTTGGCTATCTCGCTTTTATAAACAGACCTTAACTACACGCCTTTGTTTGTCTATAACATTCATTTTGGGTTTTCTTTCGCGGAAAAGTAAAAAACGTTGTAAGTAAGACTCTACTCGTGCTTTTAAAAAAAGAGAAAATTGTTTTTGGCCGGCACGGACCGGCTCTATAACTTAATTTAACTTTAACAAGTGTAAACTGTAATTGTAAAAATCTGACCGAGAAAATGTGAGAGAGCCTGTCGGCCCGATAAGGTCCTAATATAAAGTCGACAACCATGCTACGACAAGTGTTATTCTAGCTTAAAAAGGCATTTGTGAAAGAACTGATGTGTCGGTTTGGCTAATGTTCATAGGGTAACTTTAAGTTTAAAGTGTTTAGAACTTCCAATTTTGTCAAAAAAAAAATCGATCACTCAGAAAACTCACCCGTGAACGACTGCCAAACAATGCAGAAGAAGTTGCGGTGGAATGATGCCGCTGCCTAAAATTGAAAGCTATCTTGGCTGAGCAGCTGGCTTACTTTATATTTATAGGTTTAGGAGGCAGGGGAGGAATCATACCCATAGAATGGGTACTGTGAACACTCGAAGCATCGTCCTCAGTGGTTATGCTCCGATGAGAAGATGCCATGGAGGAACAGGCAGACGCTGAAGACGAAGCTCTGGGCAAATGATCCGCTGATGCTGAAAATTTACATTTATTCACTTATTTCTCTTTTGCTGGATACCATTTCGTGTCCGTATGGCCCTCATCTCCATGGAAGCACTCGGGACGTGCCCGTTGTGACGCCTACTCCTTGGAGTGGATTCGTACTTCCCTATCAATCGGTGCTTCTGAAATTCCCAGTTGTTCTTTAGTTGTTCAAATTGAATGAAGCGATGATGTTTCCGGTCAGGTGATCGCGATAACAAATCGTCCCGCGCGAACAAGTTGAACATGTTTCGCTCAAATTCAACTGCCAGCGTTGGGTTTAAACACAAACTTTGCTAAGTTCCCGATGGATTTTGGAATGGCAAGGAATTTTCTTTAAGCGACGGTAATGTCAATCCACAAATACCACGGGAGATGACATTTTCTGGCGAAATGTGCGAACATTACAACAGCTTCGGGTTCTCTGGGTACGATTCTCAGAGAGCAGAATATATTTTGAAAACAAGGGTTAAATTCATCAAACTTAAAATCCATGTTTTTTTTATGGTAAAAAAACTGTTTGTCCTATCCTGTGATCGAGATTTTACAGTTGTTTGCCACTTGTTTGCCATGTGAATTAAACTTCAAATGAAATAACTCACTTATAGTTTTTGGGTATCACGTGGTTTTCACGGTTCCAAACGAACTGAATCGTGATAAAGTTTGGCACGCAAAATCAAAAAGTGAAATTTTTCGTTGCAAACGTGCAGAAAGTTAAAATTCGACCAAACTCAAAAGATATGTTCAAACCCATTCACTAATTTTCGGCTAAGGGGGTCGAAAACTAACGCCTTTGTGGATATCTAGATTTTTTAATAGTATTTAAGAGGCAATAAGCAAAAACAAGTAGTCGGATCCGAACCATCGTTGTTTTTCTAGTAAGGGGACCGGCGCGAGTTTCCGCCATCTTTTGCTTTGGTGTCATAAATGAAATTCTGCGATTGCGAAGTTTAAAAACAGGCCAGTATGCAATTCAATAAATTGTCCAAATTGTTTTTAAACGTTAAAACTATATGAAGACGTTGACAATATTTTAAATTTTTTTAAAACATTCGTCAACTTTTTCCTACAAAAGCTGATAACTTTCGTGCCTTTACCTGGATGGTCTCCCGGTCTCTCACAAGGATTCCTTCGCTTGTCACATCGCTGGGTGGATCGATCAAACTCTCACTAGAGTGTTCAGATGAAATAAGAGATGACTCTTCTCGACCTGAATCTCGATTTCAAAAAGTTCAAATGCATTAATACCATTTCTATTTTCGTACAACCCATTATCCTCCGTGTCCGTCTGGCGAACAAGGCCACACACTCGGCAGAGCTCAGAAACCCAGCTGTTCATCTCCTAAATCATGTGAGGTTAGGGTAAATGGAGGCTTTCTACCGATTCCGATTTCGACACAAAAAATATTTCTTGTGCTTTCGAATTATCATCCCCCGTTTGCATGTGTAGGGAGAAGATCCATTGTGAAAGAAGAGAGAACCTCGGATAGGCGCAGGCCGTGTCCGCCACTTGAAGATAGGAGTCGACCTATGGTGTTCTTTTTAGACTGTTACAACTGATGAATACCTGTTCACACTTGGAAAGGTCATAGGTCTTCTTGTGTCTGTCTTTCTTATCACACTGGTATTCAACCAACTCCGCGCTGCTATTTGTCAGCTGGAGAACAAAATAGCGTCGGATCCAGTGAGACTGAAAAGAAAAAAGTCGGCGCGGCCTACCGGCACGGACTTCTTTTCACGGCCCACACAGACAGCGGTCTTGGAATGCGTGTTATCGGACATGATTGATTTCGGCTTTGCGGAGCGCGTGATCGCTATTTTCGTCGAATCAATTCGGTTTTTATGTCGATTCATATTAACACGTTTTTAATGTTTTAAGCGCCCGAAAAGCAACTATCGAAAGGCGAAACCGCGATAATCCGAAAAAGTGAGTTTAAAAATGAATTTTTAAGGAGAAGGAAAAGAGAACTCACCCTGAAGATAGGTAGCCAGAAGCCTCCCCTTCGGGAACGGGTCATCCAACCCTCGACCAGGACGCGCTTCTTCATCGGAGCCCGCCAGCTTCTGCAATATTTGGCTGATGATCTTGTATCAACATTTTGAATGCATGAAGAAATGCAGAAAAGGTTAAATGAGGAAAACAAAGCCTAAAAACGCGCAAAGTAAGCATCTTTCGTTTACTTCAAATGATAACTACATCCTAATGATAAGAAAATAAAAGCCCCCTTTCAGAAAAATGGAAGCAGGCATTGTTTCCAATTTTTTTTTGTGAATTAATGAGCTTTTTGAACTTTACAGTTTTTTAAAGTTTTAAATTATTATAAATTTCGCATTGGAAACATTTCCAAAGCACATTTAAAAATTGTATTTGCCATGTCAAGTTCTCCGAGCTGAATTTGAAGTTGCGATAAGGGGCGGGTAATTTGAAAGCACTTACATGGACCGAGCCATAAATCTTGGCCGCGTGTTTCTGAACGACATGATGGATGCAATAAGTGTGAGAAAAAGGCGGGACTAAGCAACGACGACATGAGTCACTTTCGCTAAAAGTTCACACCGAATGATTCATGTAAACTCTCGGCGATTAGCCATCGGAACAGCGTGCGGCGTACAAAAGGGCGCCCGATCTCGCGGTGAGAGGGAACTGTTTACGCAGGCAGGTGGCAATTCGGCTGTCAGTTGTCTTAGAAGACACGGCAGACCTAATTGCGGCAGATAGTGTACGTTCCGAAGCATCGGCGACCGCGACGCGACCGCCGCGCGCCTGTAACATATGGCAGGCCGGTCGACCGTCGCGAAAGGACACCCGATTGTGGTTTTATACGGGCATCGGGTTTCCTCGACCTTCCGGCACACAACTGCGACCGCCGTTCATGGAAGAAGTTGACAGATTGGTCCGATGGAGTCATTCCGAAGCGAAAACCATAAATAATAATGTGATAATCATTTATAAATGAAAGCGGCGACAAATGACAGTCGAAGTGAAAAGTGATGATACATGGTGGAAACATTGCAAATTCCTGCGGAAACTCATAAAAACCAGAAGACGAATACTAGGAATCTGATGACGCAAGAAAATCGGCCATGACTGCAGTCAGGTTGCCAGTGGCCTTCAGAAATTCATACGTCCATTTGTCTCTCTCCTGAAATCAAAGTTGAATACCTAACAAAATAGGCTCACTTCTTCAGCCGATTCCAAATCATTTGAATTGATGTAGAAACTAATCGATTCGAATTCATTTGAAATTGTAAATCCGATTGTCTGGGTGGGTCGACTGCAACAAAGACCTGATGAACCGTTGAGCGTAACTGGTTCTATCTAAAATAAGTTTTTCTTGATGGATTGTTTGTTTTTCACCCACAGTTGTCATATTATCAATGACGTAACTTCCATACTTTACTTCCTTGGTGTTACTATCGCACTCGAACAATGTAATATCGTCTTCTTCGCTAAGTAGGACACAGTATCTTTGGTCAAACCGAGGCTGAAATTTCTAAACTTTAAGATTCCATGTCCAACTTACAAATATCCCTGGGAGACAACATGTTTGCGGCCTTTCTTTCAAAAGCCATCCTTCTTTTAGAACCGGCATTTTTCATAAATATAAATCTGAAATAAACATTAAGACTGGGATTGTGGAACAAAAATTCTTTTCCAATGCGGGCAATGCTGTGGGATAGACGGAAAAATAAAAGTAAACACCGTTTTCGATGAACAGGTGAACTCGTGTTTTGATATTCATAACGCATAACTCCGCCTACCAGACAGATAAAGAATGAATTTGGTAATTTTAGAAAAAAATGATTCCAAAGATTAAAAGAGAATAATAAAAAAATCACGCCTTCTAAAATTATGTTTAAAAAAGGTGAGGCAAAAATTGAGCTTCTCTGGCGAAATATACCATAAACAGATTATAGAAGGTTGTTTACGTCTTCCACTGTCGTCTATCCGATTTGACGCAAAACTACGTAACTGACTGCAAATACCCAACTTCAAACATACATCAGTGACCTAGGAAGTAAGAAAACATGTGGTTGTTTTTCCTTTTCTAAACTTTTACTTGAGGTAAATATATGATAATTTGGTGTCAGATTACATTCGTGCTTAGGTTTTCGGGATACTCTAAAGGGACCGTCAGGGACCTTTTTTGACTTAATCTCATATGAAAGATATTGAAAAGTTTAAAAAATACCTAACAGTTTCGAGTTTAAACGCGTCGTTTTGCAGAAATCTAATAATGAATTACCATTTTTTGGGCATTCCAGGCGACAGGCACCTGTGGATAACAGGTATTTTAACGAATTACGTGCACGATGTTTAAGCGTCCCTTCGTTTTATAGGATTATCATCTTTTTAGACGTTACTTTCGAATTTTCAGTATTCCTGCTTGAAAAGACGCAGAAAACTGCATGGTAGCGCCGCGAGTTTCAAACCCGTAAGAGATAGGCGGCTGCGGCAAGGGTAGCTTGACCGCTCACAGAAATGAGCACCACAGGCAAATACAAGCTGCAAAAAGGTCCCTGACGGTTTCTTTAAACAGAAAGGTTACTTCATTTTCATGATCACGTTTTGACACCCGGCAAAGCAACAGATATACAAGGATACTCGAGGTTTGGAGTTACAGCCTAATTAAATAGTGGAATATTCATTGATTATTCGTATTTCTTTAACGGAAACAATATTCAAACAGTTGTAACACTCAGTAACATTTATGTGTATGTATATGCAAGTTTAAGAATTAGCCTTTATGCAAACGAATGAATTTCCGGAGCAGGTCACTCGGTAGGCAGGACTCACAAACACCCCAAATTGTTGGTCTGGAAAAAAAACATTATGATTCTAATCCAATACACTTACACATCGGCCTTCTTCAGCATTGAGCAGTGTATCTACCGTCATATCATCAGTGGGTTCAGTTGATACTGAAAAGGAGTAGAAGATCTCTCGCTCTCTCTCTCTCTCTCCTCTCACAGAGTTAAAATTGTTTCTAATAAAAGAACTTAAAACAACCACAATAAAACTTGACGGCAGTTCAGTTCTTTAACGCTATTTGTCGAAACAGGGAAGAAGAGCAACAAATGAAAATAAAATACTAGAATATGTTCGTAATTAAGCGAACAATCTACTAAACATTTACAACCACCTTCCGTAATAATTGGAACATATTAAGTTTCATTAAGAGTTTCATAGCAGTTTGTACTTTGGTGTCATAATAAACTGAGGTTGCTTTTGGGCGCGTTTTGTTGAATACAGGCGGAATCAGCCACTAGCTGGCATTCATCCCAATTATTTTTTCTTTCTTTATTATTATACTGTCTCTACCCATCATTGGTCTTTTCATTTGTCGGTCAAAATATAACCAAAAATGACGTTTACACTTGGTTTGAACATACGGTAATTTAAAAAAACAAATTTCACTATGGCACCTCTGATGTTACCCATATTTTGTATTATTGATAACTCGTAATTACCAACCCAATAGTGTAGCTTCTTTACTACTGCAGATTGATGTTTTCTCTTCTGGTGAGAGGAGTTCGGTTGTGTTTTGAATCTAAAACTATTTAGCCGTATTTTGTGTTTCAAATACCTGATAACAAGTGTCGTTCAGTGGCATCCAATTTGAATCACAAAATAAAACTGCGGCGTTTTCCAAAAGAGAAACGTCTAAATATGGGTAAGGTCATTATTACAACGACTTACCCGTATTGTTGGAAAACAGAGCAGTTTCGTTTGTAAATGTTTCATTCGGAGATATTGTTTCTTCAATAATATCCAGAACTGTCACAATCTCTGAATCACTAACATATCTGACCTTGTGATTTCGGCTACCGTCAATTTTCGGCCGATCAGGAAGGTCAAACGAGCACACAAAGGGCAAATAATCAATGCACGGTAGGGTAAACTTCGAATGCCAAGTGGCACCCGTACAATAGCCTAATTCTTTCTTTTGTGTGGTTACTAACCGTCTCACCCTTTCTCCTAATGCTCTTTGAAATCCAATAACCTGTATTTACTCCAAACTCTGATTTAATGAACTCTAAATTGTTTGTCAAACTTAGAGAATTTTGTTTTCAAACCTCCCATCAGTTTTCTTTCGGCTCCCGTTTCGACGGTGTTCAAGTACATTCCTCTTGAGAGGCACTTGTCTGCCGCCGCATCGAAGGTCCGCGGATATTCGACCACCCAATAGCATCTGAACGCCACCTGGCCGATATCCTTTATCCCACCCGTCCCCGTTCGTTAATCCCGACCGCGCCGCGACCGCAACGCAGATGACCCCCTCGTTTAGAACTTGGGTTTATGTAAAGTTCCTGCGTAATGTTATAGCAAACTTTTATTGTCAAAAGGTTATAAAATTAATAAACACCATTTTCTGAAAAAATCGTCTTCAGGTAAAATCGGGGAGCCCAGCAGGCACAATATCCTATCTAATCGCGCTCCATCTGCCAAATCCAAGCAAATTATCTTACCTGTGGAACGTTGAATCGTAGATTGTCCCGTAAGGACACAATGATATCGGAGATTCATTTGTTTCGAAAAATAAGGAACACAAAATAGAAAGAAGGAACATCACTAAAGTTTGTGTAATGGCACGCCAGCCCTAATCGCCAACTGTTACGTGATTTTGCACGAAAAATGAAAAGTGAGAACCTTGAAAGCATGCCTAGGCAAACAAAACAAAAGACAGAAGGACGAAGGTTTTTTTTAAAGAAGTGTACATGTTGAATTTGTGGAACGAGTTCGGGCAGGTTTTAATTATTTTTTAAATTTCAAATGTTCATCATTCTAAAGAAACTTTAAAAAAAACTATTTTTTGGTCTTGCTCAGAGAAGTGAGACATGTTAAGATTATGTGATTTGTAAGTTGGGCTTTTCTTTAAAATAAACCACGTTGATATTAAAAATTCATTCAATTGCCGAAACGGTTTTTTTTGAAATCTGATCATCTTGTGATTGTAAAAGCTTGTCGCGGCCCAGTGGAGCTTTCGACGATTGGCGTAACGAGGGAACATCCAAATAAATTTAGAATGTAATGCCGAATTGTAGGAAATGTCACCAGGAGCACCCAAGGTTCTGCCATATACATGATTTCCACAAAGTATGTTCTAAAACACAGTATTTTATATCAACTGTTTAAAACAAACGCTGCTTTCTTAGACCACAGCTGAATGTCGCTGTCATGTGTTGATAAAGCATAGCACTGAATTCCACCCCGGATAGCTGATGGAATCATCAAAAGGAAAGCGATAAATGCTGATCGGAGTATAATTAGCTCCCGTCTCTTAAACAAGTGCGAAACTAGTTTGAATACCTTTCGGATACTTTTCTATGTATGGAAATCGTGGATTTTCTGGAGAATTTAACAGCTAAGCAATACAAAACAGTGCAGATTGTTCCACATCCAATGCTCAAAATGATATCCAAAATTGAATCAAACTAGAAAAAAAGCTGTCTTTTTTGAATTTGATGAAACTCACAAAATCCATTTGTTTTGGCATTGTAAACATGAAAAGGGTACCAGTTTGATCTAGTTTTGTAGAAAATCGGTGATCCGAAGGCATGCTGATTACTCGGACAGAAATTAAAGCCACGTAAAACAAAATAGTTACCGAAAGTATGAATGTCCAAGACCAAATCTGAAAAGATATGAAAAATGGGAAATCTGACCGGCTAGACCCAGGATTCTTAGCATTCGATGCACCCTTTTGTCAGACAAAAATAAAAGGTTTGGATCTGCAGGGGTAAAACATTGTTTTCGTTACGAAAGTCCAATTTGAAAAAAAGAAGGTGTTTCAGAAACATTTACCAATCTTTCGCAACATTTGATGATGATGTGCATACAATTCGCTCATCACAAGTTTAATCTATCAAGTCTTTTCAGTGTTAATTAAAAATTTCCGGAATCTCTTATGATCTCGTATTTTCGTGAAGTCGCATGCGAGATCACAGCTTTGTTACCAGCAATTCACCTTATTGAATGTAATTTTTTAATGCTGCAAAGTGATTTCGAAGAAACACACGACTGTCTTCTCAGTAGCATTTTCATCACGATAGACATTTGGACAATTAGGCCATAAAAAAGATTTTCAACTGTCCTATGCAAGAAAACTTATTTCGTTCTTTTAAGATGTTTTTCTTTCAAGACCCCAGATTTTTTAGCAGCCGAGCCACCCCTTTCGCCAGACAAACTTTGAAGGTTTGGATCCGCAGGGGCAAAACATTGTTTTTCTTTACCCTAATTAAAAAAAAAATTCTTTTCATTCTGATTTTCAAAAAAAAACAATTTACTCCCCCGCTTAACTCACCTTTTTGTAATTTGTTTTGAATATGAAAACTGTCATCCGATTGGCTGCTATTAGGACGTAACTTAGATACAAATTATTTTTTACGAAGGAATACCAATAGTACGTCCATTCAACTATTTTTGAGTCGTCCGTGATAGGATACATGAGTATCCTATATTTACGTGGTTTCATTATGAGGTTTACTGTAACAAATAGAACAAATGAATGACAAGCCTAAAGTTTTTGATCAAGTGCCCTTAAAACCCTTAAAACCTGGATCAAAGTTAGCGTAAAAAATGGGGCAAGGAAAATGGAATTTTGCTGGTTACGTCGTGAAGAAATGATGAGATAAGCGATGAGTATGTAGAGTAGGGCAGATATAACAGCCAGTAGAACCCAAAGATACTCTTCAGGAGGAACCACGCTCCAACTCATCTGAATGACACAGTGGTCACAATTTGTATGCTGAAAAAGCTTTCAATTGTAGGCGGATATTGAAGTTTATGATTTGTTTTCGCTCCATTGCACAAGCAAAAAAGAAACGAATCGAAAATGGTTGTGTTCGAAATTCATCATGGGCAAAGTTCAAGAAACCTAGAAACTTCAGGGTTTTTGTCATATTAGTGGAAATGATTCAGCAAATGCAGTAAATGCGGTTTGTTTTGATGAAAATGAAGCAACTACTTCCACCCACACTTCCGTTCGAAAATAGAAGTGGAAGTTTGTGTGAAAAGGCAAAAAATCAAAAAGTTACATATAAACCTTGGCAGGTTTTGCAAAATTTAGAGAGTTTGTTTTTTCAATGTATGTATTGTAATGACTGTTTGAAACGGTTTTTGGAAATTCTTCAAATCTTATTAAAAATGTTGAAATTTCATAGAAACTTCTTGTTTATGGTGAAAAGTAAATTTTAAAAAAACGTTGTCAAACTGTTTTCCCTGAGGGACACGGCTTAGCGCGTTGGTAGGGTTTAGAGTCTCATTTTGAAATGCAAGATTTTCTCTCGGGGTATTACTTTTGGTAGACATATCTTCTACACATTGAAAAATTGTCGGAACTTAGTGGGTTAAGTTGACCCAGAGCGGAATCGAACTAGTGACCATTAGAATGGTAGCGGCAGCCTTACAAAAGATTTGCCAGCCTACGTTTTTGAAGTAAAAATCAATTAGGAAATGTGCGGGACCGATCCCAATTGCTACCTAAAACTTCAAGACAGAAAGTGCTGCCGCCAATCCTTTTTTGAGATAATTAGCATTATAGCATCAACATTGTGGTCGCCGTGGTCTAAGGCCTTATCAGTATGCCCACTGTCTCTTTTCCTGAGTGGTTTAGGAAAATATAATGTTCATTTATATGAATGTTTGCTATTTTGTCTCTAATGACTTATTTTCTTTTCTTTGCGGGAGTGGACAAAAATAAGGAAGCATGCATGAATACGAAATATTAAAATTCATAAACATATGATGAGTGATGTAAAAATGTTCAAATTGTCAGCAAAATATGAAAAACGATTTAAAGAATCTTTTGAAAATAGATTTCTGACACAATGTAAGTCCTTGATTTACCTTGATTTAGTAGACTTACAGCACCCGCCTTTTAAAAAAACTTGTCCGATGTGATGTTTGTGAAAAAAATAACTCAGAGAATGTCTCAGACTGATTATGTTTTATTCTTCAGAAAGGGCAAAATGAAGTACACAAACTACATTTCATCTTGTAATTTGTTCTGTTAAATCTGTTAAAAACACTAGTAATGACGTTTTTTTCGTTCGCCAAGGGATCAACAAATACATTTACACAATTACGCTCTCTTTGACTGATTTGGCTCTTTACAGCGTTTTTCTATTAAAGTTCAAAAACCGTAAATTAAAATGAACTCTTCTCAGTTTGTTTTATGTTTTGTACATAAATTAAACTAAAGAAACAATTATGGAGCATAGTTCTGAAACGTGAGTTTTTCCCAAGTAAATAGTTGGAAGTGACTCAAAAACGCATTATTTTGGATTGTTTTGAAAGATCGGTTATGATTTGATGGTGTAATTGAATGAACAACAGGGAAGTGTTTTCAATTGTATGAAAACATCAAAAAAGGATGAAGCAAAAAAGGATTAAGTGAGCTTAAATGACACCAGCTTGATGTAGAAAGAAACATATGATTACGTTGAAAGAATGTATAGTTCAAGTTATATATCATTGACAAAGCCTTTTAAACTTCAAAGAAAATGTTTTGTTCAAATTTGATGTCACAAAGACAAGATATGTATCTGCATTGTTCATAATCGTATCGTGCATAGAACAAACGCATCGTTGTGTTTGTGATGTATAATCATCAGCGAGCCCTAAAACGTAAATGTTTCCGAAATGTACAGTTCATATGCGTTTCGACGATGTGTGTGTGTTTTTGTATCCTGATGTAAAATCAATTAAAAAAACTTGAATCCTTGATTGTTTTGCTTTGTGGTTGTTATAAATTATTGTTTCGACTTCCGTTTCAGTTTTTATGGTTTCAGCCAAAAATTAAAACATTTTTGCGTTGTTGATATTAAGGTAATAAAAAAAAGAATGATTTGACCATATGTATTGATCGATTCGGTTGCTAAAATAAAATATTGTAATTTTGAATTGACTGAATTCTTTTGTCGAAAAAAAAAGATACATTTTCAGTCTTGTTAAATAGATCATGAGCATGTTTTTGAAATTCTTTGATAATGAAAAATTTGTGAAAAACCGTTGATTGTCACGTGTTGAATACAATTAACCTAACTGAAATCGGTGAATTAGCCATTATCATTTGGAAACGGAAGCTGATGGTCCCTTTAAGTGTGAAAAAGATGCGACTTCCGTCCATAGAAACTTATTGTTTAACTAGCGCTGAAGAAACTTTCTCTCATTACATTACACTACATGAAAGAAACCGCGGGTGTCCTTCACCCGTACTTGGCGACTTCCTTGTGCGTCGCTACTGTTGGCTCGCGCGCGGAGCATTGTTTATCCTGAGCCGCTGTTTGCACATCGTCGATCCACGACTGACCGAAAACCAATATCTCCTTCACTGGCATTCAGCGCAACCCAATATCCATATCCGCATTCGTTATTGTGGAACCAGTTTTTATTGATTGTGTTCATTTTTAGTTTTTTTTAGTTTGCGTTTCTAAAGTTTTTTCATACCCTCTCCGTGAAAAATCGAAATTTAATAAATCGGTCATTGGTTTTTTTAAACAATTAAATTTAATGCACTTCTCTGGACTAAGAATCAATAATTCAAACTTCTATCCACGCCTAAAAAGTAAGAGAAAAAAGGCTAAGTAAATGAATTAAGGAATATAGTGAACCTAAAAGTTGAAAACCTAATTCGAAAATCTGCAGATTCAATCAACCATTTAATTCGGATTACACTTTTTGAGTTTTTCATTGAAAAAGGCATTTCAGCTAATGCGGATCAGACAGAAGTTTCTAATTATAAAAATTTTCTGCAAAAAGAAATGCAAAGATCAGAAAAAGACAAATCATTTTTATATAACCCTATTTTTACGAAAGCCTATTCTAAGCCTTTTTCTCCGTCTTTAGGGTTTAAAAAATATTGTTTTTTTTTGTTTTACGGCTGGTTTTGAGAAAACAATGTCTTATTTGACAGTCGAAAGAATTTTTTTTTAATTCTGCAATTTTGGTCAAAAATCAAATTCAAGCTGCACTTTTGGGTTCATTATATTGCAATTTGAGATTATGATTTTTCACATAATTAGGCTCATTCGGTCATGTTTTTTAAAATTTTGTTAACAAACTTTTATTTTGCAAAATTAGTATCTTAGGGTTTTGCTGATTGAAAATAAATACGTTTAGCTACCTGTCCTAGTTTTTAAACTATAGTAACCTCATTTTTTAAACAACACTTTACTTAACGTAAACTTCAGATCAGAGGGCATTTTCAATCGAAGGGAGTGATCGTGTTTACTGTGGCCGGCAAGTGTTCACTCGAGCCGGCTTCGATTTCAATAACCATGCGAATCCAAGCATCGCTGGTCGTATTCTCACTTCAGCTGACTATTACTTTCGGAAAAAGTGAGACTTCAGATTCTTTCAATTAATCGGTATTTTCAGGTAAATGTTACAGCTGTGCTACCACCAACATGGGTCCGGTGAGCAGTTTTTTGAACATTTAAAAAAATTTTAAAATAGAATTTTGTCACAAAACAACGCGGTCCACAGAAAAGGATAGCAGACCCATTAGTGTTTGACAACAACTGCAACTCTGACCTTTGGATCATTAAGGTTTTTGAAAAGGATTTGTTTTATGCATACAATTCAGGATCGAAGTACAGATGAATGTGATGGACCTTGTTTCAAATGGCAACAAACACTTAATAACTCTGGTATGTAGTCCCATAAAGTTATATTTTGTTTTGTTTTAGGTTCTTATTCTACGATGACCTTCCGTGGTTGCTACAGCAAAATGTTCAACTTGTTGGATCCAAATACCTTCCGCCCACCAAATCACTCGTTCTGCACTGTTGGAGAGGTAAGACATGAAACTTTTGTAATTAAAAAGGTTATCACAATTCACTTAGATTTAACAAAATTTTACAAAACTGGAAACAAAATGTTTAAATATGAATTTTGTGAATAAAATTATTAATTTTTCGTTTGTTTTATATTAAATTTTGTGTAATCTAAATATTAATATATTTACAATTTCAGGCTCCATTGGCATGTCTGTCGGATTCCTCAGTTATTGAGTACTCCTGCTGGTGCGATGGTGACTACTGCAATCCATCCCGGAACCACACAATTTTTGTTGTTATTTTACTGTTGTTATCGATTTATGTGTCGAACTATTAAATATTAAACATTTTCTGTGAAATACTTAGTTTCAACAATTAAAATAGAAAATTCACATAAGTGTACGGAATGTGATTTCCCATTCCATGTGTATCAAACCCTTTTATACTAATGTAACGCTATTTTTTCTTATAGCACTTTTAATTTCCAACCTTTAAAATCTCTCAAATCCTTTTGAAGAAAAGCCGTCGGATTCAAATATCGCTATATATGGAATAGCTGGACTTGCATACTATTGGACATGGGAAATGTTTTATTCGAATCGGCTCAAATATTTTGTTTCTGAGGTACTTCAGGGGTTCAAAGAAAACAATGAGAAAGACGCTGTTTTGAACATATCTGAAGTGTTAAAAAGGCATTATTAGCAGTTAAAACACCCATAAATTGCATGTGAATACTGAATGATTGAAAGATCTAAACGAATCAACAAGGGAATTCTAAGGAGAACATCCAAACCAGACACCAGAGTAAAGATGACAGAAGAAGCTTTCGCTGACGAGCAAAAACCTTAACCGGCCTGGTTATGGAGCGTCACGCGTGGCACAGATAACACTGGATCAGGTATTCAGTAGTTCAGTTTCTGCGCAGCGCCGGAAAAACCGAAACCAAGCTAACCATGAACTGCCTTAGGAGGCCCTATATAAGGTGAGGTGCCATGGTGTAAATCACATCTCATCCTCTTCCCTTCTTTTCTTCTCCTTTCCTTTACCCATCTAATCCAAAAAGCTTCTTGTCTTTTACAGTTCCAATAAAAATGGGATTTCTTTGCAGATGAGCCGTTTCTTTGTCATCGCCCTTGTGGCCGTCTTTGCCTTCAGCGCCCAGACTGACGCCTTCCTCTTCGGAGCCCTCGGAGGTGGCGGCGGCGGTGGCTGCGGATGTGGAGCTCCCCCTCCTCCTCCCTGCGGAGGTGGCTGCGGAGGCGGCGGGTAAGTAAAAAAACGGTTTTTCAACTAAAATTCACTGTTTCAGCGGCGGCCTTGCCCTTCCCCAGATTCCCCCCATCTCCCTTCCTTCTCTTGGCGGAGGCGGTGGCTGCGGAGGCTGCGGTGCTCCTCCTCCTCCTCCCTGCGGCGGTGGATGCGGAAAGTAACTCGCTGAAGACTCCTCTTCTCCATTATTTGTACATCCGACACAAATAAAGTAGTATCTGAAACTCTCGTTTTCCAACATCCATCATGAAAGGGCAATGACATGTTATCTGGATGGCGTTCAAGGTGAAAGATCGGCGGAAAGGGCGGCAAAGCTGGTTCTCTGCTAAACGAACCACACAAATCCCGACGTGAAACTTGAAACTGATATTCCGACAGATTCCAAAAAGGTGACATTCCTGGACATTTCAAGTCGGAACGATCAGTGTGGCGTAACAAAAAAACTGGACAAAGAGGAAACGGAAGGAAATACGAATCTTGAGCGATGGTCGTCAATTATCCCAAATGCCCACACAAAAACGAAAACGGTGGATTGCGAAAAAAGATAAAACAATTGTTTCGACACAACCTTTAAATTTTCACACAAGCTAAGAGAGGTACAGCTCGTAAAACGACTCAAAAACACATTTTTAATAGTATTTGAATATTCAAAGCCAGGGAAAGGGACGAGCAGAGGAAAATCTGAAACAAGTTTGCTTTATGCAGGTACAGGAGCTCAGGCAATTGTTAAAAGCTTTAGAATTTTTGGGACAACATTCCTAAAACAGTTTTTTCAGAAAGGAAAACTTTATGTCTATTGAAGTTATCTATGAAAATTTCAAGCAAGTGCTGGTTGTTATTGTTCTCAGATTTGGATGGTTAGAGCAGATGTTGTTTTTATTTTATTTTTTCCACATTTGCATTATTTTTTATTTTTTATATACGTTGCCATAGGTATTTAAAAATCGGAGCGGATACTGTAATGCTTGTACGTTGCATGATTCAACAGGTGTCCTTGCCCGTCAGCACGGCTTATCCTTTGTGTGGAAGATGCGATGGCGCCGTAGAATCGGTTATAATCCCGGATCTGTTTCAATCGCCACCTCCTCGTACTTGATCGCCGTCTGCTTTTTTCACGTCCACATCTGCCCACAAAGACGGTATAAAGGCGTAAACCAGCGGCACATAGCCACAATCCACACCGCCACATTCCTTCTATACAGTTCGATCCGAACCGTCTCAAAACGCTTTTTCTTTTTCTTTTCGTTTTGCAACAATCTAAATTTTATTTTATCAACCATTTTTTAGGATGAAACTCACTGCAGCTCTCTTGGCAGCTATCATTGGAACTTCCAACGCCATCTTCTTCGGCGGAGCTGGAGCCGGCTGCGGGTAAGAATTTCCCTAAGCTCGCCTTTATCTTATTATTTAGTGCTCCTCCTCCTCCTTGCGGCTGCGGTGGCGGAGCTGGTGGTCTCTCCCTGCCCAGCATCCCCATCCCCTCCTTCTCCCTGCCCTCTCTCGGAGGAGGAGGTGGTGGCTGTGGATGCCAGCCTGCCCCTTGCCCTCCTCCCGCTCCCGTTCCTTGCGGAGCCGCCGGAGGATGCGGCGGCGGTGGCTCTTACGCCGTGGGCCCTGCTCCTGCCCCTGCTTTCCCCGCTCTTCCTTCTCTCCCTCCTCCTGCTCCTATTGATCCCCCTCCTCCCCCTCCTAGCTTCCCTGCTCCCGCTCCTGCTGGAGGATACGCCACTGCTCCCTCTGCTCCCGCTCTTCCTCCTCCCGCTCCTCTTCCTACCTTCCCCGGACTCCCTCCCATGCCTGCCCTGCCTGGATTTGGAGCCCCTGCTGCCGGAGGTTCTTATGCTGCTGCTCCTCCCGCTTTTCCTGCTCTGCCCAGCTTGAACCTTCCCACCGGAAACGCTCCTCTTGGAAACCTCTTCGGTAAACAGAAATGATGAGTTTGAAACTAACTGTTTTAGGTGGTGCCGCCCCTGCCCCTGCTGCTGGAGGATATGGAGTTCCTTCCGTTGGACCTACCGGAGGTAAGCATTCTATTACTGTATATAACCATCACGCTTGTTGTAGGTGCTGGAGGATACGCCCAGGCTGCTCCTGCCCCCCTTCCTGCTCCTTTCCCCGCTCCTCTCCCTCAGGCCGCCCCTGCCCCTCTTCCCGCTCCCGCTCCTTACAACCCTGCTCCTGCTCCTGCTCCCTACAACCCCGCCCCTGCTCCTTCCGGAGGATACGCCTCGGGACCCGCTCCCATCGCTCCTGCTGCCCCTGCCGGAGGAGTAAGTTATTCAGCATTCCAATCATACAAGACTTTTCAGGCCTACGCCACCGGAAAGTAAGCATCGTCGCTGTTTCCACATCGCCAACCATGTCTGTACAGTGCACTTTGATCAGAATCTCAATAAATTTCTATTTGAAATCGCTGTTCTGTTTGAAGTGGAGAAAGACCTCCCGTCTGGGCCTCAGTCTGGAGGAAAAGCGGTAAACAAGGGTCGGTCCTCACCTTGTTTGATATCAGCGCGCAAATATCCCTGGAAGTGAGAAAATCGCTTTGTAAACAATGACCGGGTCGTCGTCTGGGATGACGTCATCACAACGTGCAACATAACAAATCTTCAGAAAAAGACAGTAGGACCAATTCGCACTGATGAAAACTGTAATCACTAATTATTAATTTGTGGGATTCTCGAGAAAACAGAAGAGGATTTCAAAAGTTCTCCTTTAACCAAGAGAAAAAGGAAAAAAACTCAACTAAAAATAACTGTTTTCTGACGGCATTACTCAAATACTATTTTTTCAGTGAAAAATCGGAATGTTCTGTCATAAACTGTCAGAAATGTAGTTTGTTTACAAGCACATCATACAGTATCTGCCAAATCTTTAATTTATTCAAAAAATAGAGAAAATCAGACTGAGTATATGTTTCAAATTCAATATTATTTCTAAGTTAAACATTTTATTTTTTTTCTTATACAAAAATAATGTGTTTACAAAAGCGTAGACAAAGCCAATGTACACTATCTACTAAATCTATAAGCTTTTTAAAAACAAAATACATTTAAAAAATAGGAAGGAAAAAGTCTATTCTCATTTTTTCAAATGGAAAGGTAAGAAACATTTTTCAAGCGGAATGCGTTTTACAGAGCAAAGCGGGGGTATAAAATAGATTTTGGATATAGTTGATCTTTTTATCTCTAACTATGACGTCTTGGTCAAACCGAATATTCCGAATGTGCCATGGGTGCGGCCACTCAGCTCGTCGCCCAAAGCTGATGCATGTTTGCTCTTCGCAGAACTGGGCCTTCCTGGGAAATGGGTGAGGCTATAAAAGAATCTCCAGACGATGCTCAGACACAGTCTTCCTTCCTTCTTCCTCTTCTTCTTCTTCTCTCACTCATTTATATTTTCGATCTTCTTTTCAGATGGCGAAGGTTTCCTTGATCATGCTCCTCCTCCTTGGCGTTTCATTCGCTAAGGAAGTGACGAGATCAAAGCGTCAGATGAACGCTTACTACATGTGTGGAAACTACCCAAACTCCTACGTCTCTCAATACCGTAATCTAAACATCATTGTGTAGAACATGGAATTTTTAGCTTGTTCCAACGTGGGAAATAGATGTGGAGGCTACAGTAACTGCAATGGTTTCTCAGGGGCTGGAGTGTTACCTTCCTCCTTTTACTATCCATCCAACAACTGCAACACAGGATGCAGCAACTTGAATTGCAACCAGTACAATGGCCAGTACATTAACAAGTACGAAACCCAAAAACTTAAAAACCGCAAGAATGTTTAGTCAATACGTTGCTTACACTTACGGATCGAACCAGTACAGTCCTTGTGCATCCAGCTGCTGTGGAAACAATTACAACGGCGGACTGATTGTAAATTTCTACAGTATCCCCTACATGTTCCATTTAGGGAGTTGGCTCAATCGGATTCAACAATGGATTTAATACCATTCCCATTGGAACCGGCGCTTATCCCACTGGAGCAATCAATGGTCTTGGAAACGGAGTTTTCCCAACTGGAGGTCTGATTAACAGACTTTTCAACAGCGGAGGTAGGTCATACTGGGTGCCCTAAGAAAGTTTGAGTAGTTGGTACCTGTGGAGGATCGGAGGCAGCCACTGGATACTGTAGCAACGGCTACTGCTCTGATGGAATGCAATGTGTCTCTGGAAACATATGCTGTCGTTGTGCCATCGGAGCAAGCAATGGCCGTTGCTCCAACGGCGTTGGCTGCGAAATTGGCTACACCTGCTCTCAGAATGGATATTGCTGTGCATCTTCACCATTCAATGGCATTCGGGTGAAATTTCACTATTTTTCACTGTTATACTTCCATGTTTCAGTTCCTTCAATGCGTAAACAACCAATGTAACGATGGATTCCAGTGCGGACCTGGAGATCTCTGCTACCCCATTGGCAAATAAGATGTCTTCCAAAAATGGTTCTGTTTGTAAATTATGTGACTTAATAAAGATTTATGATTAACAAATTGTAACAAAATTATTATTAAAACTCCAACTTGAGCTACTCGGTAATCTCGCACCGCTTGCCCTTGTAGCCCTTCTTGCAAACACACTTCACTTCTCCACGACCGGTCTTCAAGCACTCTGACTCATTTGCGCAGTAGCCGTCGCAAGCGTCTGAAACTCTGGTTATGGATACTCAAACAAATGAGAACCTGTACAAGAGAAGCCGTTTCCAATGTAGCCGGGTTTGCACTTGCAGGAGTACCTGAAAATCAAGGTTATGGTAAGTGTTTCGTTAAATGCAAACACAAAGGTGGAGAATACAACATGAGTGGTATTTAGTGTCAGTTATGACTGCGAGACGGCACACATGCCAAAACTTTAGCGGTTTCTACCCTATGGGCTGTCTTGGACGAATCTTGACCGGCCTTTTATTATAATTTAGTTTTCAAATGCGCCTCATAAAAGGGGCCGCAAGGGACCTTTTCTAACTTTATCTCGAATTTAGAGCTTGAAATGTTTTTCAAGAAAAATAGTAATAGTTTAAGGTTTAAATGTGTCGTTGTGGAGAAATCGAAAGGAACTTGTTGGATAACCGGAATTTTAACGAACTACTTGCACGGTGTTTACACGTCCGCGTATTTCACCAATTTATCGACGTTTTGATTGTCAGTTTCGAATTTTCATTGCTCCTGCCTGAAAATACGCGGAACACTCTTGTTGTTTTGCATGGTAGCGCCTCGAGTTTCACACCCGTAGGTGTTTGGCGGCTGCTTCAAAATAGTACCGCATTATAGGCAATTAAAATCCGCAAAGAGGTTCCTGACTGTTCCTTTAAACTACCTTGCAGCGTCGATGTCGTCGGGCAGGTCCATGCAAACTGCAAGCCAGTGACAGTTGTGCTGACCCGATCTGCATTGGTTAGTCGACTGACACTGAGTTACTGCATTTGCTCCTGAAAGGTATATAGTATAGCTATATTATTTTTAAATACCGGATTTATATGTTGTTGTATTTACTGGGCATCGCTTACAAATCCGAGCGTCGTACTCATCTTGATAAAATCCATGATCACATGGCTCACATTGACCTGATGAAGTGTTCAAGTACGCTCCTGGGAAGCAGGTGCCTGAATGGTTCCTTGGTTTTGAAGCACTTTGAAACGAACGCATGTTGCAAGCGGCCAAATCCTTGGAACCGCGATTGGCGGTCGTTTTTCCTGGAGGACACAGCATGCACACGGCGTCCGCCACTCCTTTGAATGAGGCCAACGGACACATTTCGCAACGGGAGCCATCCATGGACCGTTGCGAGCCAGGATCACAGTTTTCTAAAATCAGAATAATTATGAGCCTCATCGGGACTTACCTAGACAATGGTCGATTGAAGTAGAGTTGAGGTAAAGCGGCACAGTTCCTGGAGGACAAAGAAAGCACCTAACACGCGTTAGCTGACTATATAATATGGGACCTACCTATCTTCCCCCTGATCAGGCTGATATCCGCGAAGCCCACATGGTTCGCATATTCGTGCAGCCCCATCGAAGAAGTACCCAGCAGGACAAATGTCTAAATTTCATTAATTTTGGTCAAGAACTGTGAATGCATACGGTAGCACTCCGAAATGTCGGTGGCGCCTTCTCTGGAGGTTGTTCCCTGATAAAACGAAATTTTCAGTTTCAGTGTTTGATACCAATGGGCAGGAATTGCACTGTGGTCGACCGGCAGTGTCTTGGTATTGGCCTTTGATGCACGGTGAACAGCTAGTGTCTGTGTGGAAACTGCCAGGGGCACACAATTCTAAAACTCAACCTTGAAACGGTTACCCAATGTTGGTACTGTATCAGAGTCTTTGTGCAGTGCAGTGGTAGTAAGAATGGCTGCATGAAATGCGGTCCTAGCTTATCAAAACAAGGATTTTCGGCAATGAGGCTGGCCCGCTTAATTGTCAAACATTGAGAGTTTCGATCTGCCCTGCCCTTAGACACTCTTGGCAGTTGGATGAACATGGTTTCATGTAAATTAGTTGAAAAATCGTTGGGTTAACAATTTCTTCACATAAATGACTGAGTGACGTAACTTTTCTGAATGAGATAGTCCAATCATGCCTTCCAAATTGGGTTTGTTGCATATTTGCTATATCTTGAGTCAATTCAAAGAAATACTAAATTTTTCAACTGTTTACTCTAACGGTAAAGAATCATAGAAAAAAATAAATCGTGTTAACATTTACAGAAATTACAAACTAAGCATCATTCTGTCTTGAATAATTTTTTGAAATATCGATTGATAGAGTGGCCAGCGAACTGAATTGATATGAAAAGGGAATCAAATTCTGCCGCTGTCAATTACCGCTCAAAAGTTCTGAATATCGAATATTATCCTATGGGCACGGACTAGAGCACCTTACAGTTGATGAATCGTCAGACAAACAGTGCCTGAACCCAAGACGTTTAAGAAGAGGCACATTTGAAATTAGTGCAAACTTTTTGTTGCTTTTTATTGTTATTGTTTGCAGAATTGTTTGAGATGCTAGTTTCCCGTGAAAGTTAAGTTTGTAACACTATCCCACTTGTTTTTACCAACAGTTGACAGAATCTGTTCTTTAGATTTCTTGTTATAATTGCACCCTTTGTCACCTTGTGATTGTTACTTTCCAACACAAATACCCCTGTTTGCAATGTTAATAGTGTTTATTGAAGTTCACATTGTATGTGCAATACAGTTATTACGTGACCGCAATGTGGTTAGAGGGCGACCAGTCTGTCGAGGTGAATTGGTTCTCTCTCCAGGATTGGATCATCCCTCAGACGGAACTCCTTACGGCATTTGTCTCCTCCGATCAGGTTGGCTCCCTTATAGCAGAAGTAGGCGTCTTCGAAGGACAGATGGGCTTCCGGCTTGCCGAGGACCTACAAAGTGATGTTTAATCCCTTGAGATAGATTACATAACCGGTATTTGCATATCGAAACCAGCTCACCTTGAGGGAGTTTGTGTATTGGAAGATTCCTCCCTTTAAGCCAATTTGGGCGACAGCACTGACGGTGGAAGTAGCATCAACCTTTGCGTTCTTGATAGGATCCCTGAAAATGAGACAGTTCGTTTACGACTCTAAGTCCCCTGCGCCCTGATTCTTACCTCTCGGCGATGAATGTGACGTTGATCCTGTAATGACTGGGACTCACAATGTCGCCGGTCACCTGAGCCTTGCCGCAATCGTTGGTTGACCTACAGAAATAGCTTAGTTAAGGTCAATTGACCTACTTCTCCTGCTGACCGCAAATTAGCCAATGTTTGTTGATGAAGCGAAGAGAAGCCAAGACACTGTTGCGAAGTAAAGAGTTCCATCTAAATAAACCAAATGAAACATTTACAAAAACAATTATTACTTTGAAACATGGTGGATTTCTGAAGTGGTCGCTTCTTTGTAGTTGATTTGAAGACGAACCACCCTTACTGCTGGAACAGTCAAGTCCTGCAATTTAATGGTTATACTATTTTTATTATTAAGTTGGAAAATGAACTTTTTTTATAATTATAATTTTTTGAAAAAAATTACTATTAACAAAATCACCGTAATTTGACTCAAAAACGAAAAGAAAATTTAATAACATGAAGCCAAACTCAATTTAATGAATTAGATCAAAACGTTGTGTTTGTTCAACAGTTGGTCACAACATCAACTTGTGAAATCATTTTGTTTTAACTTTTTTTATTGAACAAAACAAATTAAGAAATTAGATATTTAAGACCGAGAAACTTTGAATCAAATGTTTTGAGTGAGAGGAACTGAAAGAATCCATAGTTTTTCAAGATGTTTTTTGTAAAAAAAATAATTTACCATTTTTAAGGGATTTTTAATGCCAAAAATTCTTCAATAAGTTGAAGAAGGCAAACTTAGCAATTTAAAGAAAAGGCTTTCTTTTATTTTTTTCCCTATTTTTTATTTAATTTATTGAAGTTCAGTTTAATTTTTTTAAACTTTTGATGAACTTACTTGAGAAAGAACGAGTGGAATAAGAACAGCAATGAGCAGTTTGATGATCATCTAAAACGTTGTTAAACACTATGTAAGATCACAGAAAGTAGAAAAAAGTGAAAAACTTCATTTTTTATTAAATAAGTAAGCAAAGTTTAGGAATATAGAGTTCGGATCTTGGGAAAGTTTAGATTTGAAAAGTAGTTTTGAGCCGTTCAACTGCTGAGACGCTAAAATGCTAAGGTGCTAAACATTTCTTCATAGTGAAAAACTAGCATGCGTAATTGCTAAAATGAATCCAAGAAAAGTTTCGAAAACTGAAAAGCAGTGCCTTGGAAAAATTGCATGCGAAATTACTGCCATGAAACCGAGAGGAGGGATGAGGATGTGTTTGAAGAGACAAAGCGAAGCAGAGTGGATCGGCTTGGTAATCGAGGCTCTAGCGCCGTTCCACTCGCGCCGCAACGGGTTCTCGGCCAAGGCCCGCCCCGATTATGACGGGCACTGCATAATTCGGGAAAAGCACCAACTTCGGCATTTCTTTGATCTTAAGATTTCCTGGTGTTGTCGGCAAAGCCTCATAAAACAAGCCGTTGTGGTCATAAGATAGTTGGCGGAACTGGATCTGCCAACGGCTCTTTTAAAGCCTTTTCCAAAAACAATGGCGAGTTTATGATGTGAGATGAGGAGATTGTTGTCGTCTTGTTGCGTTGACCATCTGCGACTTGGGACCAGACGGCTGTCAACAGCTGATGGTCAACGAGATATCACACTTCAAGTTCGTCGGGGGAACAATCCTGCAAGGGCGCAGTCTGGAGGATGGTTCTATTGGAAGATGATAAAGTTTACACGTCAGCGATGGTGCAAAAAGTTCAGTCAAACTTCCAAATTCTCTCTTTCATAGGTCTTCTGTCCGTAGGCTTTTGCCATTTTCCTGTTGCGATGCGGAAATGCACTTTTCAAGCGGACACCAGGGTTGCAACAAAGATCAAAAAATCTTTAATTGCAATTTGAAATCAAATCTAGTCTATTTTTAACCATTTATGCGATTTCGAATTTTCCAGTTCAAATGCAAAATTGCACGCAGTTTTTCGTATGCGTGGTATGTCATCGAAATAAAGGTTTCAAGTTCCAATTTGAAGTTTCACTGTTGCTTAAAAATTTGAATTTAGGTTTCGTATTATATTTTTGAATGTTTTCACCCATTTGTAGTGAAGTAGTCAAGTGAAAACCCGTTAATGCGTTTTTAAATTGAGGAGAGTGGCTGGAGGATGTAACTGCTCAATTAAAATAACAATCAAGGCTGAACAAAACAAACTATAAGACTTGGTTAAACAGCTCATTTAAGAAAAACTGTACATATGTAACATGCATTGCATTCAAAATTTTGCCAAATTATGCTCAAAGACGAAGTTGCTCTTATTTTTGTAAACGTTTTTAAACCTTGTCTAACAAGTAAGCAGGTAACAAAGTTTTTAATTGAAACGTTTGCACATCTTTTTAAAGACGTTGACGATTACGGTATTATCGTTAACAGGAAAAGCCCTATAGCTTCAAGCAGATTGAATACAAAAACAAGTTATGTGAACAGGCTCGGGTCGAGACGGGCCGTACCCTAACCTGGCGACCTTTGCTACTGTTTTTCTTTAACGATTTTTTGTATATATTGTGAAATTAAATAATGTTTCTTTCTAGATTTAATGTACCAATTAATCGTTTTTTTTTGCTTTATTTCCCACACTCACAATAGGTCTTTTCCCGCGTCCCCATTGCCATAGCAACCGCGCGGAACAACAAACGTTTTCTTCTGCTAAGACAGCAAACTGGCATTTTCAACCTTTTCGCCCAATTGAAAATGAATATTTGGGATCTAGCTCAAGAAAAGCTTGCTGAAATAAAAGATCGTTCAGTTAAATTAGAAGAAAATCTAGGAGACGACGGAAATGGTATAAGTTTTTCAATTCAATAATATAAATTGTTTCAGACAGTGCGATCAAACGGAAACATGAATCTCATGTTGTGGTTTGTGGGAGTTCTAGTTGTGTACGTTTTTAAAATAATTTTTTTACACTTGGTTGTTTTAGGGTAAATCTACAATGATTTTGAAATATCTGGAAAGGAGTGATGCAACAAAGCCAACAATCGCTCTTGACTACTTGTTTGCAAGGAGGACTCGTGGAAAGGTGAGATATTTTGTGTTTTGATTGAATAGGAAAGCTGACTAAATACTTTTTCATTAATTTATGCAGTTGGGTTTCTAAAGCTAACTGGTTTCTCTATATCGTCGCCAAATCTGAATTGGCTGTTAGCTGCTGACCTTGATTGTGCATCAAAAATTACCCGTTTAAAGGTTTAAAATTTAAGGAAAGCACTACAACAGAGGCTTGATGCTGCAAAACACACACTATACAATAATTGTTGGAAAAGTTAGCCTCTTCTTAGATCTGAACCGTCGAGGTTCAAGGCTCTCAAAACTCTAATAGTCCACACACTTTGCAAACCTTATCTTTAGGAAAACTTCCTACATTTAGGCAAAAGACGTGTCAAACATTTGGGAGCTTGGAGGAGGCCATCGTTTTACTGGACTCATGCGCCTCGCAGTCAATCCCGCCAACATTGAGTGAGAAACACCTTTTCCATAAATTACCAAATTTGAAGAGTGACATCCTTTGTTATTGTTCTGGATCTGAGCAAACCACATGAATTATGGTTTACAATGGAACGTCTCATTTCAGCTGCTAAGGAAGAATCAGAACATGCAATGCAAACCTTAAATTCAACAGGTAATTGTTAGAAATAGATATATCCTTTCTATGATTTAGATCCTCTTGCTTTTGATCGAATGCAAACAGCTATGAAAAGAAAAGTAGCTGAATACCAGGTAGTTCATCTTTAGAATAAAATGAAATCTCGTTTATTTAGAACGACTTGAAAATGTGTTCACCGCTCTCCATACCGTTGCTTATAATTGGTGCCAAGTACGACGAATTTCAGGTGAACTTTACTCATTCTTACAGCCGCTCCTTGTATTTTGGAAAACAATAACTGAAAAATCATAAAATTTTTAAAAAAAAAGTAACTTTTTATAAACTTTGTCTCGTTTTCCTTCGTTCTTTCGATATCCTCATCAAGATTGAAGTTTTCATTCAAGTCACGCCTTAACAGATTGTCAAAATCTTGAGAAGTTGTAGTTTGATGTATGACTTTGAACTTCGTTTTGAATCACTATTTAAAACGTTTTGAAAGATGTGTTTAAAAAATATGGTCCTGATTAAAATAGGTAGATTAGCTTGAATGCAATTTTCGATTATATGACATTTGCGCGTCCAATTCAAATCTTGGCGCGCTTTCGTCTATCTAACACCGAAATGAACATATCCTCCATTCACATACCCCTTTCTTTTGTTTTATTTATTATTTCTCCTTATTTTTCCTTTGTCATGTATTTATATTTGAATCTTTGTTCTTGTTATTAGTGAAAACACTTTTCTAGCTGCCGAAATTTTACTACTAAATTTTAAAATTATTATTAATTATATTATAGTGTCCAGCAGTCCGAACATTGTGCGTGAGATTTCCTACAAATATCCTTAAATGAAAACCTTACTTATTTGACGTAGAAATGTTAGCCAGTTCAGGGATGATTAAATTAAATTCTTATAATTGTTTTTTTGAAACTGGATTTCTGAGGTAAAACATTGCAAAGACCACCGAACATGTTCGTAAATGGGCGTTATGAAGGATGTGATATAAACCTCAATAGAAACAACAGAAACAATCAATCAACCGTGAAAATCAACATTCAGAACATGGAATCCGAACAACGTCGCCACATCTGCCAATGTCTTCGTTTTGCTGCTCACTATTATGGTGCTTCCCTTATGGTGAGTAATAGGTTTTTTTTCATTTTGAAGTTTCATTTGATTCTAGTTCTATTCGAACAAAATGGAACCCATCGTTCGGCAGGCGAAAGCATTACTCAACCATTACGTGTTCGACAGTTCGCCGCCCAAGGGCCATGTGACTGACCACAACCGGCCTCTATTTATCATTTGTGGCGGCGATTCCCTTCAGGTTAGGCGGCTTCGAAAAAAGCATTGCCTTGCTCAGGATATTGGAATGCCACCGATTGGAGAAGGGTCTTTTGCCAGGGCAAGTCAGCCAATTCAGCTCTGGAGAGAGGCTTTTTCTTCTCATTTTCCACAAAAAGTTGGTATTTTAATGACAAAAATAGAGAAATTATTTAAGGAAAATGGGGATGTTGGAGGAGAAGACCCAGGGATTGATCCTCTCTTTAGAGAACCATTAGTGGACCAGCATGTTGAGAGAAAAACTCGCGTATGTGATTCTGAAGACGTTTTTTAAAATTTTGCAATTTCAGGATTTGGAAATGTATCTGAAACAGAAGAAAGATCAGCAGATGGCGGAGCAACGAGCAGTGCAGAAGATATCTACATTATGAAAAAAAGATTCTTTTTCATAAATCTCCAAGTGACTTAGAAGTGCAAGGGATACCTGGAGTTGCGCAATGCCCGCTCATGGCGCTAGTCTCGATTGCACCTGAACGGGATCGGCGAAATCCAGTTCCTTCACAATGCAAGCTGCCGATTTCACATTTCGGCACAAATTGGCTATTAGATTTAAATAAAGGTAAAGTGCAAAAGCGGAGAAGCGACAAAGGACCGGAGACAAAGAGAAGGGTTTAGACACCGTTGTTGCGGTGTGGGGACAGTTTACAGTAAAATTATGGAAATTTATAAGAAATGCTTAAACTTCTGTGCTATTTGTCAGTACATAATTTTACTACAAATATGCCAACTACAATTATATCATGAGTCAGATCTCAAAGAAAATAAAAAGAACGCAAAATGAATATTTAAAGAGAAAAACGTAGAATTAACAGAATCTAGCGTTTCAAGTTTGCGGAGATTTGTCTGCAAAAAAAGTTAGCGTCACAGCTACATAATCAGAATGGGATGTTGGCTGAGTATCGAATGCATAAACGTTAAACTATTAAATTCGTAATTCCCGCATTGGAATGGCTAAATATGAAGTCGTGTGAAAGGGTGGGTGAACCGGAAGTCTCCCGTTTTACAGAAAAACAAGAAGTGTTCGGATCGGCATCTGGGCAATTTTTTTTTGCTTTCATGATTAATAAAAAATTGTGTAACTCGATTTGGGGGTGACAGATACATTGTTTGCTGAAGGTATATAATTTCGACGAACAAATGACGTAAGTGTTTAATCACTTCACTCTAATGTTTGAAGGCTTTTGTTACTCTTGTATTTGATAACTGAAATGTGCCATTGAATAGCAAACTAAAGAAGTGGAAGATTTGTGAAAGTAAATCCGTTCGTGGTTATCTTTTCCTTTTTTTATGATTTCTAAGTGACATCCGCATTGGCACCTCAGGGTATTTGCGTAAGAACGCCTAAACTGTGAATGGCAGAAGTCAATGATCTCTTCTGCCTTGGCCTCCGGTACGGCAATTGTGTCCGGCGCGCCGCGGCATTCGCCGGACATGCCTCGATAATTTTGGGATCTCCCGCAATCAGGCGTGTTTCTCCCTGTGGCGGGTTCAGTGTCGGTATCCGCATGCCAATGTCTGTGGCTTTCCCCCGTCTCGCCGTGCCGCGCAGTCTCTCGCCGCCGGCTATCCGAAGCAAAGCGGGAGGGGCTGAGGGGCGGCGCGGCGCCGTGGGCGGGGCAGGCGACAGTCACCTCATGAAGGCCCCGGGTCATGCCATCTCACTCAAAATTAGAAGATTTTTTCGAGAAACCGGAGTTCAAGTGTACAGGTTCGACCTTATCTTTGTTTTGCCCAATTAACATATACTTTTTTTCTTTTTATTAAGAATGCACATTTCTTTTGTCTTAAGCCATTATCGACAACATAATTCTAGTTTTAAAGCCGTTATTTCACAATTAAAAACTTTTCTCTTTTCCGTTAAATCCCTGGGTGCATCCTAATCGACCTCACATGTTCCGGATAGTCTTTTTCTAACAACGAAACAAATCCATCCGTGAGGGCGATGGGATTTTGTCGGTCGAGCGTTAACGATGTGAGGAAAAACGACCCTTTCACCCCGGATTCATCCAGGAACGGAAGTCAGAATCGTACAAAATTGACTATAATTGTGGAAGATTTTACATCATTTCAATTTTCCTTACTGAAATTTGGTTTAGAATTTTCTTTAAATTATGAAAGCTAGGCTAAAAACATCACAAAGAATCCCAAAGTCCAATCTTTCTTAACCCTAACTATTCCCATGTGTAGGCACCCTGGCCCCTTCTTCTGGCTCCCTGTCCTACTGACAGTGTTCAGTATTGCTGGACTATTGAGATTCCATGAAGAAAATAGAATTTGGTATCTCTTCAGGTAAATCAACTCTTTTTTTCCTTTTATCTTTGTCTTAAGTCCCACAACAGCCGCTTCCCATTACGAACATTCCGTTGCAAATGAATTTTTCAACGATCGAGGAGGAAAGTTCTGGCTAGAGGTTGGTTTTCTCTTAAACATCTCATTTTGTTATTTCAACTTTTCAAGTTCACTACTGCTTTACCTTTTTCACCAACGTACACACAGGTTTCAACCTGTCCTTCTATTCAAAAAGTCTCAAAGCTAGCGAATAATCCGGTGCGATCGCCTGTAAAAAGACACGTTCCGCCGATTTCGAGCCAAACGAACCGGCGCCGCTAGGAAAATTCACCTGGTCAGACAGGGTTTCCGGCGGCTTTTTGAGAACCGGATGAACCGTTGAAGCGACCAGATATCATCGTTTTCACTCACAAAGCGGCTTTTGAAAAGAAATTGAAGGGTGTGAACTTCCTGGTTTGAAATTCTACTTAAATGAGCGAAATTACAAAAGAAAAGTTTAATTCTTAATCTCCTTAGCTTTAACTGCTTTCGGTGAATTCTTTGAAGATTGGTACCATTACTGTAAGTACTGTCGTGGGCATTATTACAAAACACCAATATGATTTTTATCTGCCAACAGGGGTGAACAATTGAAATTTTCATTTATCCATTCAAGGAACAACAAAACCATCAGAAATAAACTAAACATTTCGTTAAACAAACAACTGTATTTTGTCGTTTTAAACAAAAGCGAAAGCCGTACTTCCCCAATTTTCACTTTTCATCTTTTGTTTTTTTAGGTTGCCGCATTCCCATAAATCAATAACCATCTTTAGCTTTTATCTTTGGGTATTCATTTGCGGTTGCTAATATGCAGCCGTCGATATGCTTCCTGGCGCTAGCGAATAGCCGGTTTTCCATCCCGAGATGGTCGCTGGATAGCCGCGAAAACTGACGCAGAACTGGCTATCGGCTCGTTCCAACCGACCACCAACAAGAACGATCGGGACGGCACGCTTAACAAAGCAACTTGGGCAAAAGGCAGCTAAAACAAGGAAATCAGAGGGAATTCACGACGATTGTATTGGATCCACTTTCAGCTTACAATATCCGCTCACGACATGGAGAATCTGTTGCGGAGGGAGTACTTTGACGATGTTGTCTCCTTAGCCGACTACTTGCAATACAATTTCACAGTGCCCTGTGACATTGACAATCGCAAGCAGTGCTCCTTCAACGACCTGTGTTCTGGAAGCACGTGCACAGAGAACCAGGCAGGTTTTCCTTCCCTCATTGTTACTGTGAAGAAAGTCGGATGTGTCATCGCAGACGGGATCTGGCGGGCGCAGATTGGAACAAGCCGCCGCAAAACTGAAAATATCCTTGCGTTTTCGCTAATGGCTAGGGCGATGGCGGGCGTTGGAACGATATTTGACAATTAGGGTTTTCACGCCAATCGGAACGGATGCGTGATTGAGAAAAAAGTTGTAGGTGATCCCGCTCTTCAACCTGATCTACCGAAATACTTCCTCCCGACTGCACCCCAACTTCCGCCTTACTTTCCCCACAATGCATCTTTACAATGATGAATACTACGTAGGAGAGCATTTCGCTGGAGTGAAGATTGACCAGAAAACCGACGTGTAAGATTCTAAGACAAATTTAGGTTTAAAATATATTTCAGAATCTCTTCTATCAAAGTGGTAGTCCTCTATTTCCGAACCGATAAACAGAATGCCATTATCTCTTCTACTCTCCAAAGGTAAATTTGATATTTAAAACAGAAGGACCACCTAAAACCTAATTTTTTTTAAATTTTGTGATAAAAGTCTAGATCTCATTCCTAGAATTCCAAAAAGTACATCTTTTACCCATTTTGGATAAAAATTAATCGATTTAGGAGCGCTTTAAATTTTGGGAAAATAGACGTTTGAATTGCCGCCAATTCTGCGTCTCTCCATATTCCACTCTCTCTCGCTTACTCTTGCCGTGTTCACGTTCGGCAAACGCGTAAAACGGCCGTGTGAACGCGCCCCTTTTGCAGTCAAAATAATATAAAAGGGGTATGTTGAAGAGGTACGGAAATGACATCTATTTAATGAAAAATTTTGAAAAATTAAAGAAGAATTTGAAATATTAATTTTTCGAGGTCCTTCCCCTTTAAAACCCTAAAATTCAGATGGGAATCTACATTATTCGATTATGTTGAACACTTTCACCACCCAAATTTGAACATTTCTGTAAACAGTGATGCCATGATTGCCCAAGAGGTAAGGTACTTTAGGTCTTGCATAAAAGTCTTTTTTTAGGTCCGAAGCAATGGAATGTCTTGTATTCCCTACTTTTCATTATCGATTGCCCTAGTATTCGTATTCATTATGATCAGTACAAGGAGAGAACACTTCCCAGCCATTCACCTCATTGTTATGTCATTCTTGGGAATCATTGGACCTCTGATGGCTGCTGCAACCACGTACGAGTTCTGAAACTACTGTTTTAGCAGTCTTTTTAGATTCTGTTTATTGTTCTTGATGGGTGTCCCCTTCAATTCCATCACTTTGGTTATGCCCTTCCTTATTATCGGAGTAGGATCAGATGACGTTTTCATTATCATCCATGCTATGAGGAAAACAGACAAAAACGCTTCAATGGAAGAACAGATCGGTTAGCTAATTGATATACACAAACAACTCACAATTTTTAGCTGAGACAATGGAGGAAGCTGGTCCATCAATCACAGTAACGTCGGCGACTAACATCCTTTCCTTTGCCGTTGGTGGGTAAATAGCAAAATCCGTCGAAAATGGGGTTTTAGGAATTTTCACACCGACTCCTGCTATTTCCTTATTCTGTCTTTATACAGCTACGGCTTTGATGGTCGATTTTGTTTACCAGGTAAAGTTGATGCTGTGTATTTACGGGTTTCGGTCCAGTTGATTTCGTTGATTTCAAAGCGTGAAAAGCCCAAAGAAGCGTTGGTTTCTAAAAAAATGCCAAAAAAAATGATGTTAAAACTACACTTTCAAAGTCCCACGAGAGCGCTAAAATTCATGTTTTGTTTTAAACCATATTCCGAACATAAAAATAGCAAACAAACAAGGAAATATAAGGTTTGATACAAACAACCAATAGTGATTTTCACGTAGATAAATTGTAAAATTTTTGAGAAACAATACAAAACTAAAAAGTTAGTTTTAAAAATAATGTAAACCATAACAACGAAATGACTTTAAAATTGTCTGCACTTTTTTAAATTTATAAAAAAGTTTATGTCAAGTATTTCCCACCTTTTCAAAAGGTAACCCTGACGCAGTATTACGTACACACAATTTTGGTACGCATTATCTCGTCTGTTTTAATTTTACAAGCAATAAGGTTTGAAATTATGAGAAGTAGGCTCGCCAACGACACGGTGGTCAATGTTTTAGACCTTGTTTCTTCAAAAACCCTCTTATTATTTTCTTTCTGTAGCTTAAGAGTAGGGCAATAAGTAGGCGTTTATCTTCGCGCCAACAGAAAACAACTAACGTTTGTTAATTGCAGCTAACATTCTTCGTGGCTGCCCTGGTTTATGAGGAAGAGCGCGTTCGGCGTTCGATGGAACCGGAAAAGCCTCCCATCGAGGATGTTAGACCATCGAAAGCAGTGGTAACTTCACCCTTTTAGTAAACAAACCAAATAAATTGTTCAGGTCAGTGCCCAAGCATCCGTCAGAAGTGTCCATCCAGCTGACCCTGATGGCATTGTTGCTCGATACTGTAGAATTCTGAAGATGTGGCAGGTAACGTTTTGCATATTTACTTATTTTTCTTTTCAAAATCACAATTTACAAAATAATTTAATCAGACAAGATTGGTCCTTCTGATGACTTTGATGGTATATTGGTCAGCTTCGGCGTATGGTTGCTGGACTATGGAGGTCAAGATGGACACGACGAATCTGATCATGAAAGATTCTCCTCTGCATAACATTGCCTACATCTATGAACAGTTTCTGTGGAAAGAAGGACAACTTGTATGTTTTGCTTTTTCTGAATGACCAATTGATTTAGGTAATGGTGTTTGTCAATTCTCCCCCTGACCTATCAGATGAGGCTAACCAGCGGGATATGCTAGAATTGGTTGATCGATTTGAGCACTTGCCTTATTCCATGGGAAGGAATTCCACCTCCTTCTGGCTAAGGTCATTCCTTTACCAAAGTGCCCTATATCACACAAAAGAAGGATTCTACCCATTGCTTCAACAATGGCTAACTGTGAGTTTGTTCCTAATTTTAAGATTTTATTGATTTCAGGATTCTGAAAACGGAGGAGGAAGGTGGAATGATTTCCTTCGTTTGGAGACAAACGGGAACGGAACCGTAACAGGCGTCGACAAGTAACAGACGCCTCAGCTAATCCAATCATTTCTTCCAGATTCATGTTCGCGACGGGATGCGCAATGGGAGAAGCCGCGAGCTGGTTGACACGCGCAGGGTTGCAAAAAGAGTGGCGAACCTTGGCCGACGAATTCAGTTCCTTCAACGTTTCCGTGTTCCAGGTCCCTTCAAAAAGACAATTCATCCATTACCGAGGGAAAGAGTCATTTCGTAACCTTTTATTTAGGCTTACTCTTTCTATGTCGATCAATTGGATTCGATCGGACCGAATACGCTTTCGACTGTCATCGTCGCCGCAATCACAATGGATCTAGCCTGCTTCCTTATGATCCCATCTGCCTCTTCCATTGTTACCAGGTGCAGGCCTACTAGTTGCGTGCAAACTTGTTTAGCACGGTTGCCATGATTTCCATCAACATCGGAGTGTTTGGTCTATTGTCTCTGTGGAGTGTGAACCTGGATCCAATTACCATGTGCACAACCTTGATGAGTCTTGGGTTCTCTGTCGATTTCACAGGTGAGGGTAAAAATAACAGGGAAACCGGAAGTATATCGTGGAAAGTCATAAAAGGATTTAGCCTTCAAAAACGGTGATAAAGTGCCACTGTCAAACGTCGAGTTTATCTCTTCTTTAGAAACAGCAAAAACCCTAAAATTGCCAAAAAAATTTCTGTATTGTTATGCTTTGCGCCAAAACCACTTTCAATACAAGACATTTTGTCTCGTATTGTTTGACGACAAGAAATGTTTTGGGGGTTTTGTGAGTTCAGTTTAAACGAAACCGTCAGGGACTTAATTTTCCTAGTGTAAGATCCAATTGTTTGCTAAAATTTAGAAAGTGACGAACAAAAAGTCGATAGACCGAAGGATTTTTAGGCGTTTGAGCTATCCGAAGAATAAACTGTCTGTATGCAAGGAACTTTTTAAACCTTAGTTTACAACAAAGCGGCCAACTTCTTTTTTTCAGCTCACATCAGCTACCACTACTACCGTAATCCTCTGAGCTGGACGACAGATGAGAGACTAGCGGATGCTTTAAGGTAAGGTTATTTAATTCAGAAGAACCAAAAAAGGCATAACTTTAACGTTAATCAAAATTGTTTCTTTAGAAACTGCAAAAACCCTAAAATTGCCAAAAAAAAGTTGGTAACAAACAGTATTCTGAAACCGATGCTTTTTCGACATTTGCATCTTGTTCCTAAGCTAATTACACTATTTTCATCGAAAAGTGTTTTATTGCTATATTTGCAATACAAAACATTAATACCGTATTGTTTAATTTGTCATGCTAGACATAAAGTTTATCAAATTGTTCCTTATGAGCCAAATACTTATAATAGGTGTTCAGGGAACAATAACATCATCAAGCCTTAATTCTTTTTCAACAAATCAAGACAGTTGTTAACAAGCTCACCACTTTTTTAATTATTTTAATTGGGTATTGATAACTCAACGTTTCAGATCAATTGGTTGGCCCATGCTCCAAGCAGGAATTTCCACGTGTCTTTGCGTTGTTCCCCTAACGCTAATTGACTCCTACATGGTCCACGTCTTTATTAAAACTATCGTATTAGTCATCTCACTGGGTCTTCTCCATGGAATTTGTTTCTTACCAGCACTTCTATTAACAGTAGGTCGTTTAATTGCCAATTTCAAGCGATATCAGGTTGGACAATCGGGGCCCGACGAGGATGGGTCAATGGATTTGCCAGAGAAGCCACGGTTAGAGCCCGTGCCGAGCAGAGAAGTAATGAACGATCTCAAAATCACTAAAGACAATTCAGGTAATCAGAATTTTATAAAGAAAGAAAAGTTAGTTTCAGAAGCTCAATTAACAGAGAACTCGAAACGGTTCGGAGAGCAGGGATGAAATGTGCAACCGTGACTTTAATGAACCAGGTGCTAGCTCCCATTCGTTGGTGCCAGATAGAAGAGACTTAGTCTTTTGATTTCGCTCACATGTTGTCATTCTTTCGAATACGGGCCCCACTGTGCGCTTCTCGCATTTCTCGATTCGACTTCTTTATAATATTGTAATTATTTGTTGTCATGCTGTCGTTATTAAAAAATTCGACGTTGTTTCTGTGGTTTTTGGCCGGTCAATTAAACTAAAGCCCCATTGTTTGGCTATTCCAGGTACCTCGGAATAACTGACACTGCATACAACGTGCACAGTGTTTACGCAATCATTAAACCCATGAATATAATTCCTGTCAATTTTCGTCCAATTCCGCCGCAAATTAAGGCGGTCGCCTACTCGTAGTGCCCCTGATCTCCATTTCCGTTTCTCACGCCTCGCCGCTCTTCCGACAATCTGGACTTGGTTCAAGAGAGCCAGTCGGCTAGAAGAAACTTCCTTCCCATCGCCTGAATGACCTTTTCTACCGCTGTTGTGGATTCTGCCTCAGGAAGCGGCCTCCCTCGGAGGAAATTGGGTTTACAGCTTCGAATGTTCTCAATTTCAAGAGCGGTGCATAAAAAGACCTCAATTTTGCAAAACCCGGCTTTTCTAGAAAATCACTCTTCGAGGAAGTATATCTAAGTTCAGTTTTTTTCCACAGTGACTTAATACGATTTGGGATTAACCTATTCCCTGTGAATCATATTCGCAGTCATACGTTTCGTTTAATCTGCTTTGAGTGTTTTTGTGGCAACCACATCAGATGTTTGCCTTTTTCGTTTGTTTTTTTACAAGGTTTATTTTTCATTTTAAATTTTCTATTTTCTTAAATGTATAGATAGTACTATAGATTAAACCATTTTATGTACCCATAAAGCATTTAAAATTGTATAAAAATTAATAGTAAAGGATGTTCTTATTTATAATTAATTTTTCTTTTCTTTTTTTGTAGTATGGTTTAAAGTCTGTTCAAAAATTAGACCACGCAGTCATTTTTACTGGAGATCTCACATATTAACATTTTCCGCCAGAACTGCCCTTAGACAGTCTTAAGCAGAATTATTCGACCCCTTCGTTTTCTTCGCTTGATTACATGCACTTGCGGATTAACATTTAAAACAAAAACTTAAATCAGATCAAATATTACTTATTTTCCGCAGGTTTCAAATAATGTTAATTCACTTTGTATTTTATATTACGGCTTACTTAACAATTTTTAATTAGTTTCTGCTCGAAAGAACTGATTTACTTCTAGCCTATTATTCCTTATCTTTGTGGCGCGGAATCCATTTAGCCAGAGAATCTCACATTTCACCGATTCCTTTGAGACGTAACACAACCCGTGATGGGCAAAAATCGCAATCAATTGGGCCGAGGCTCATATATTTAATTACTATATTTGTTAACCCATGCACCTCCCTTTTGGCTAATTGGACTTCTGTTTTGCGAGACACAACAAAATAATGCCTCGTTTGCGTATACATCTTAATAAATCGACGTCTACAAGAAACAATCTGTCCTTTCCGTCTTTCAAGAAACCATAATTGTCTTGCCTTTTGTATTAGCAGGCCAAGTTGAATTGAAGAAATTAACTGTGTTTTTCATTTTTGCATTTGACCAAAACTCGTATATTTCAATTTACTGTGAATCTGACAAAATTTCCTTCTTTACTCATTCCCTTTTAATGCAACACTTTTAAAAAGAGTGCATTCGCATTTTGCAGTTTAGAAGGCTTTGAATTTTGAATTTCTTTATTCACTGAGTAATAATCTTTTAAAGACAAGAGGCATTCAAGTTAAAGGATATTTTTTGGTGAAGTATGCTTTTTAAAAATTTAAAAACGTTCCTATAAAAACCTCCCATAAGTTAAAAATCACAAATCATCAAAGTATATCGAAGTTTGATTCAAAGTATATCGAAGTTTGATCCCCCAGCTGGGAGCCTTTTTTGCTTTATAAAAAATCAGATGCACCCCTTTTTTCAATATTTTTCTCAGACAGGCAAAAAGCTTCCACTGACCCCTACTCTTGCCTTGATTGTTCTATTGTTAAAACTAGTGCGTACTTTGCAAAAACTACTTTTATCTTGTTTATTCCTTTACATCTGCTTATTTCTAATCTTATTTCTATCTCTTAATTTTTTGAGCAGTATAAGTCGTATGTATCTTGCAATATCGTTAGCTTAAAAGTCACGTGATAAAAACAGGGCAACAACTAATTGGCACTGATCACGGACTATTACTCTTTTAGCCTGTTTTCGTTTACCTAATGGATCTAGAAAAATGCGGAAAGTAGTTCTCAGAAGCTCTTTTATGGCTAGCCTCCTGTTGCCGGAAATCCTTTGTTGGTCTCGGATACCCCGTCCCCCCTTTTCGAGGAGTCTGTCCGCCGCCACCCACAATCCTGCCGCCAATTCCCCGCAAAACAACCGCCTGGATTTATGAGCACGCGAGGACGTTTTCCCTGTGATCTATCGAAACGACTCGAGTGGCCGTCGCGTCACGTTTTAAAGATACCCCTTTCTCGTGCAAATCTGCGTTTCCGTAGAGCCCCGATTGGCGCCGGATGTTCCTCTTTGCAGATCTACGGCAGAAGGCGGCAGACTCATCAACCAACCAAAACATCACCTGCCACGGCTAGTGTTTCAGAAAAAAAAGTTAAAAGCTTTAGTTATTGTTATAGCTTACTGGCGTTGCTTGTTACACGTAACGTGCGCTGTAAAATTGCTTTCGCGAAACCCAGAAAGTGCTGTTTCAAAGAAAAGGTTTAAAAAATGAGAGCTTTGTTTCCCAGTTTGGTTTTAGAACAAAGGGTTCATTTTTTTGGGTTATTGGATATGCAACTTTAAAGTTAAAACGTAGATTTCAGGTTTGTTTGAAGGACAAGTATCTTAAGCTTTATTTTACTGAAAGTATTAAGATCAAAATCACATGGAAAGAGTTTTTCATGAACCAGGGAAAACATTTTAAAATGAAGACATTATTTCTAGATTTAAGATGTAACCTTAGTAAAAAGATTTTTGTAGAATTTCTTGAGTGATTCGAATCACAATTGCAAGATTTGGCTGAAAATTGGTTTCTGAGATACCTTTAGGATCCAAAACAAGAAATTCAACTTATTCTGGCGTTATCGAGTTTTCCATGGGAGATGACGTCATCGAGTATTAGTTGTATATCTCGACCAGATCGAATCCAATCATTTTGGTTTCAAGAGAAAAGTCGTAGAAAATCTGTGTAACAAAAATGACAGAAAGATTAGTTAATAAATTATATTTTTAATTTTTTAATAAAATTTAAAAAAAAGTTAGTTTGAAACTGTTTTTTTCAACTAACGACTGTACCATTCGGGAAAACCAAAAAAAAAGCAAATCATTACTGCCTCTCTCACACTACACCCGTTTCAGATAGGAAAAACAGAGAAACGCTATTTTAAGTTTGAAAGTTGATAAATGTTTTACTGATTTTACTTACAAACATCATTTAAGAACGTTTACAACAATGTAGCAATTTGTAAGATTTCGAATTTTTTGTACCTGTTTCGTAAAGGAACCAGGAAAACCTAGAATTTCTAGCCACCCATTATTTCCTTCTGTCAACTTTTCAAAACAATCAGCCAGTTTGTTTTCCCGCCTGGGAACATTCTGTTGTTACTCCACAAGCGCTATTCTCCCGTCTTTTGATGAATCTCTTCAAGGAAAGCTTAAAATATTTTCGTCAACCTTGTTTACGCCTCAGATAATCCAGAAAGTGTGTTCGTTTTCCCTTTGATTGGTTTGGTCCAATATCCGAATTCTCTTTAATTACCGCATTTTATTGGGGCAGCAATCTAATTTAGAGTCTGTTTGCAGTGCGACAAACGTTCATTTCGCTTGAGCTTTTGTGGATGTTTTGCATTAACAGGCATACTTTGGCTTATGCAAATTACAAATTTCATACTTGTTTTGAGTTTAATTTTTCGAAATCTTTCATTAGAAATTTGTGATGAACAAAATGACTCCACTTTTGTTTTGGTACTCTTGTAAACAAACATTGTAGTATTATTGAGAACACGCATTAACAAAAAAAAAGTTTTTGAAGGCATTCTTTTCATTTTTTTGAAAGTCACAAGCCTTTCAGTTTTTTAGTCATTCCTGTCATTTTGATTTTTTCAGATTTTCATTTTATATTTAGTTGATGCATATAGAAAGGTAATCGCCTTGAAAAAAGCGATCTATCACTGTCGGAATAAACTTATTTCAACCAATTTATTGTCGCTAATGCCTTGTTTTTAAGTTCTGCATCAGACTCCTAAACCCCGTTGAATATTGCATTTATCAAATAATTTAATTTATTTTCACTCTGCAAGGACACACAATTTATTACTTCGACCTCCCCTTACGCTATAAATATGTTTTCCTTTTTTTGGATACTAGAATTGCATTTTTCCTTTCTTTGATGACCCTCGTCCCCAATTCAATGGACCCCACTGAACTGCCTTTTCCCGTTTCGAACCTCACGTCATTCTGGCCGTGGGGTTCCCACGTGTCCCTGCAGCGACCTCTTTTTTCAGTTGCAGCCTCATCGATAGCACTTCCACCTCTTTGCCCTCTGAAATTCCTAGGGGCAGGCTATTTTCGGGCGGCGTGGCATGAGGATCACACCTGTTTCAAAGTGACAGCCTTGATGGAGCAGATGTTCACGGCTTGTTTTCGCGCAACATAAAATTACGACGGAATGCGAGTGAATATTGACGATTTCCGTCAAATTTGGCCTCCAGACGGCAAACAGCTCCTGTTTGGTGAAGCCGTTAATGCCTCAGATAGCCTTGGAACAATATCTAAATTGGGCTCTCTTGCAAGCGCTCGCCAAAAGGAGAATGCTTGTGTTTACCCTCCCATGAATAGCCCGTTTCTGAGACGATTCCATTCATTAATGCAACAAAGGTTTGTTTTTCCGCTGCTCCGTCCGTTTTGCGCCTGCCCACCACCTTACTCAAATGGGATCCCTCGGGAATCCACCTGACAACGGGAAATTTCATCTGCACTCTCCGTTTTTGAATTCCTCCCAAAGCAACACACTTTGGCGGCGGGCTTTCTTCCGCTGCTGTTGTTTGGAAGGGTTTAAGGTATTAACTCAAACACTCTTTCAGCGAACATGGCGGCCGTTCGGGCGGGGGCCTGTGGGTTGTCTCGCTCTCCACGCCTCACCCTCTTCGCCTCACGAGGTTAGTTCTCATTTGTATTTTCCTATAAGTACTTAGAAGCGAAAAAGCATATTGTAATTTAAATCTTTATAAACGAGCTTTTTCGTTTATTCTGCGGCCGTTCTTGGGATCTTTACGTTCTGTTTTTCATATGTGGTATTTGAGAGAGAAAATATAGATTCTACTTTTATAGCTTTTATAGCTATAGAGTTAAGAAAACTATTCACTTATTATTCTGTTAAATGACTTTTTAAAACAATTATAATCTTCATAAAAAGGCTGGTGAGTGTGTAACATTCTTCACCAGAGAAGCCTCACTCTAATCATATAGAAAAAAAACACAAATGACACAAAAAGAAAATGATACCAAACCTAGAAAATAAAGGAGAAAACCGAGAAAGGACCTCAACTGGCATACGTGACCTAATCACACGTTGCATGGGGGACGCCAAAAGGCGACCTCCGACAACACTAATTACCAGCTTTCGCGCCTGTAGTGATCAACATAAAAAACATTGAGTACACTGGCCTTAGGATAATTATTATTTCTAAGATTATGTTGTTAGAAAACTAATAATATGTACAAAATAAACTTCTAATGCTGATTAATGATTTTATGGGGTTTTATATCCGTATTTAGATCCTTTATTTTAACATAAAATCTTAAAAAGTTGTATTTCAATGTTTGTTTCTTAAATACTTTTTGAAAACACTTTTAAATTATGAAATAAGAATTTCATTCTTACTTCAAAATCCGACAAACTACAACTTCTGAAGACTTTAATAGTCTCTCAGGTTATTGTATTCAATATTTAGCTCCAGTGAACGTTAGACTCTTGATAGATAACGGATTATTTCAAAATTATAATCATCAGTTTTATTATACAACTTAGTTTCCAGTTTTCCATTATTCAAACGAATAGGAAGCTCTAGAAAGTCGCATTCATGTGAGTGAGTGAGTGTGTACGTGTAAGTGTGAGATTGTGAGTGTGAGTGAGTGTGAGTGTGTGTGAGAGTGTTGAAGTGTGGGTATATGTGGGTGGTAGTGTGAGTGTGAATGTGAATGTGAGTGTGTGTCTTTCATAGGTTGAACAGAGAAACCATTCCCTTCTCAGTTCAAACATGCTTTTATGACATCATTCAATCAGTTGAACTCTCACGCGCCGATGTATAATTTTCCATAACTTCATATTTTATTAGATTGGAACACAGGTGTCTGAGAGTTCTTGATTGCTTTCGGTGGTTTTTAATTCAGTTTTCGAAGCGGTGAAAAACAAAAATCTCTGAAGCCCGTCTGTTTAATTTCAATCCCTTCCCGGAACAAACTCGTTATGTTATTGCCACGGCATTTCAAACTATTCCAAGCCCCACGATGACGGATTATACCAATAAGACCACAATTATTAGCAATAAACCGAAAATGTTGTTGCCAAATCCAATTTATTTCCGCCGACCCAGTGCACATTCCGGGTTTTCATGCTTATTGAAGTATATGAAATTTAAATTTACATATGTTTTATGAGCAGCTTGTTTGAGACTACGCTTTTTCACACGGTCCAATGTCTATGGTTATTTGTTTTGTGAGCGAAATTGGATCCAATTTCAATCTGATTCAATGCGCAGGTTTCGGTCAACCTCAGGTCAGCCTGCCCAGTCCAAAAATCCCCGCCGTCGCCTCTTTTTGCATCCGATTTGTCGAAAATTGTTTCCGCGACGAGGTGCGGCTACCGCTTCATTCGGCCCGCACTTTTGCGGTTCCTCGAACAAGAGTCAGCATTTGTGCAAGGCTTTCCAACGGCTTCAACGGAGAACTTTTAATCCCAAAATGCCTATTTTTGATTAAATCCCACACACTGACGAATGGCTTTTCTATTTGTCTCTTGTCATTCAAAGAATAATCCTCTTCTTTTTGCAAAGGTTACTCGGTATCACATGTTTCTGGCAATTATTTGGCCGAAAATTGATTCCATAAGCTGTTTATTTTCCGAATATGAAAGAAAGCAAAAACAAGACTATAAATGTGGTGTTAGCATAAATAAATCCATTTCTTTGTTGCCCTGATTACCAAGAAAAACTTAGAAGAAAAATTTTATTTTATGTTTCAGCCCGAAAAACCATTTATTTAACCAAAAGAAAACCGAACATCGTGTCTTCCCTTTTACACAGAAAAACGTTTTTTTTAATTTCTAACTAAATTATTTAAAAAAAATGTTTTCTGAACAACCTGAATCGGTTCTGTGAACGGGATAAAAAGTCCGCAGGTGTTTCGATTCAGGGCTTAGAGGGAGTACTCCCTTTGTTTTATTGAACAACCTTTCCTGTAATTGTTTTGAACATTTTTTTTTTAAAAAAAACGCCGCAAAAGTTCACCCAGTAATTCATTTTACAATATTATTAGAAAAAATCAACCAAACTTTCTCGCTACGGTTTTTAGAGTTTTCACATTTGGATTCGAATTATAGAGCCGCCCGGGTAGGCCCATTCCCCATTTTTTAATCACCCGCATTTGTTCTACATTGGAAAGGCAAACAAATTGCTGACAAAAAGCTTGTTTTTTTTATAATTGATATTTGATTATATTTGTATTCCATAGGATTTACATTGAAAATATTTTATTTGAATCAGTCGTCCCGTTTTCTTTTTTTATGAAGGCATGAACTTGATCGGTGATGTGTAAAAGTATGCATGAAAATTGAAGGCAGCTGTTTTTTTAAAGATCAATAACAATTTTTCTCTAACAGTAGAAGCTGAAAAGTGTGAAAAAAAAACATTAAAAATGATGTGGATTAAACAAGTTTTCGACCGAAGTTGGTTGACCTGCTTCGTTCTTTAAAAGTTCAGTTTTGACTAATTTGCATTCAGGAAGTTGGTCCCGCGGCGAAGAGCAGCCGCGGCAGGGCAAGGGATACGGGGTGGCGGCGTCAACTCCAGAAGCGGCCCACTCCGTGTGGACGATGAGGCGGCGGATGCTGGAGCTGAAGATGAAGCTCTCCGACTGGTGTGTCCGTTTCTCCCTCGCCGGTCTCCTCCTAGCCGTGGCTGACGTCGAACTCAACGCAAACGAACAATACTCGAAAAAGGTTTTTGTTATGACTACGCGGAGGAAAATCTATTTAGTTTGCCGCTGTCTCATTCACTCTCAGGCTGCTGTGTATTTTTCTCACGGGCCTACTGGAAATGGTGCTGCTTGCATATCACTTTGCTGATACTAGGGTATGAAAGGGGGAGGAAACAATAAACAAACACTGTTTAGATTTATCTGTTAGAAACTGGTACTAACCATTGGAGAATAGCCCTAACGTCGGATAGAATCACTAAGGTTCTGGGAGAAGTACTTATTTGCGCAATTTGTCCAATTCCAGGTATACAGTTTACTCTTCAAACAATAAAAGTTTTACTTTTAAAAAATCTATTCTTGAAAATGAAAAAGTTCAGTCTTACAACAAAATAAAAATTTACTCTTAAAATAATTCTTTTAACAGTTTTCCCTCATCCATCAGCATCATTTATAAAAAAATTATAAAGATAAAACAAAAAATAAATAAAAACATCACATTTAAGGTTCTTTTCAAACGGGTTATTTTTTATCAAATAATTTTTGTAGATCCTGCCTTTTTGATCAGATTAACACGGCGGGAAAACTCTGCCGCGCCACAAGATTCGTTTATTCGACAAATAGAAATGTAATTTACATGTGCTTTTTCCCTTTTAATTATGTAAACTGGCTTGTAGAAAAAATTCTAGAAACTAGGCGTTTCATCTCGTTGTTAAAAATCGCATTCGAAATGCCACAGAGGGTGGTTTTGATATAAGCCCTGTACTTGTTTACGCGTTTGCTTCCTTCTGTACAATTTGCTGGCGGGAGTGTGGAAAATTTGAAAAAAAAAAATGAGAAAAAATTCAAAATTGCGGCATTAGCTAATTTGCAAGTGGTTGGCAGAAACGACAGTTCAATGAGATTCAAACCCGTACAAAATCGGCAGTTGCCCCAGAACCACTGCCACCCTGCTGTAATGAGACACAATAAGATGTTTTTAATTTTAGGGTCTCCAATTACGATTTAGAAACTCTGAAAATGATTTTTTTAAAATTCTTAATTTAACACCGTCTTCAAAATGTAACTTAATTCAGAAAGTGGTTTCGTCGACTGGCCCCTTCTCGCATCCGACCCTATCAGAACAAGGATGAGGGTGACTGTACCCATAAACGTCCTTATCTGTATACCAATGTTTCTGAGAATGTACCTAGTCTGTAGGTATGTTGTACTACACAGTAAACACTACCAGGTACGGAAATACTAAATAAAATTATTAATTGACCCTCAGGACTGTGCTACCAGGACAATTGCCTCACTGAACCACATATCAGTTGATTTCCGATTTGTTGTAAGAAGCCAAATGTACGAAAGACCTTTGCACATGATGTGCATTGTGACACTCTGTTTTTGGATTATGACGTCATGGATGATCACTCAGTGTGAGAGGTAAAGGAATATTAGTTTGGCCTAAAAGTGTAAAATAGGTTTATCTACCCGGAAATTGCCAGTTATCAACATTTGTTTGACTATCTGTGGTTTGAGATAATTGTAAGGTTTAGCTATTTTTTCCTACCTATTTTCTATTTAGACCTTCTTTTCAATTGGATATGGAGATATCCAGGTTCAAACATATTGTGGCAGAGGGCTAGCCATCTTGACAGCAATTGTGGTTGGTTTTCGGGTTTTTTTCTAGGCTAAGCCGTTTTTAGGGAACTCTCTTCTCTTCAACACTGATTGCCTTGGTTGGACGAAAAATGGCTCTGACGAGCAGTGAGAAACGGGTCAATCACCTAATTGCCGAGAATCAACTCAGTCGGGAGTGAGCATTTTTCAGCTTTGATTTATCACCCTCTACTTGGAAAGACCGCCGTGTTTAGCATAATGTGATGTTGTCATGGCGCGAAATCTGCGTTCCCATACTTAGTCTTTTGGGAAGACAGTGGAGCGATAATTATGTTGTTTACCGTTAGAGATTCAAAGCCGGGCTGAACATGGCATTTGCCAGGAAGACTCGTGAAAGCGCCGATTACAGCCGTTTTCTTTCAGTCACAAACATGCTGCAGCCAGGGTGTTGCAAAATACGTGGAGGGTTGTCCTGCGAAAACGGGAACTCGAAGGAAGCAACGGGGAGAAATCGTTGAGACTGGCGGCTTCACAAAGGGGACTTCTGAGAGCCGTTCTTATGTAGGTTATATAATTGGGTGAATAAAGAAAATGGCTTAGATTCCGAAAGACGAGGTGGCGTTTGAGAATGCAAATGGAGGATGAAGACGACTACTTCACGGCACGAAGGGTACTGTAGAAGTTTTAAATTTGGATGTTTTAAACAGCATTACAGTATTTAGCCAAAATAGTAACTTAGATCTTTAAAAAAGTGTTTTTGAAACAATTTTGAGAAATAGTCATCCCTGAAATGTTAGACAATTTTATGTCAATTTTCCTGCAACATACTTTACCGTTTCCTGTGTTTCTGCAGAGATATTTTGCTTTCATTCTACTATTGAACTTTAGTAAATAACATTTACCAGACAGGAAAATCGGGTTTCTGCCTTGCCCTCCTATTTCTGCATAGAACATTGTTAATTGTCATGTGTTCAGCTATTTATGATAAGGACAATGTAAAAATAACTAAGTTCCACAATGAACTTTTTACGTGAATTAATGACACTTTTCATGACTCTGAAAATGGGAAAAGTTTAATTTCTAAATTTGGGCTTTTTAAGAACTTAATTTTTAAAAAGTGTGAGAAACAAACTGTGTTTGATAAAAAATAAAAGAGTTTTTTAGGCCTTCATGGAAACCGAAGAAAGACTAACCAAAGTTCGATCTCGCCAGCAACAACTGAACTGTAAATTGACCCATCTTTTCAACCATGTGCAACTTCTGACGGACATGGTTCATGGGGAACAACGAGGAAGCCGAGCCTCCTCTGTCGCCAGCAACCTTCTGACGGTGCCAAATGTAGCACCTCTGTGATCTGTGACCACCGGGTATACTTAATCTAAGGAAATAAACAATCAAAAAGAGAGCAGTGTTGCACTTTGTTTTACTTCCCACAAAAATTAATCAAATAATGTTGTTTGACAAAATAATCCAATTTCGATTGTAAGACAAATTCAAGCATGATTAAAGCTTGGTTTTAGGTTCAATTTCCAATTGAGTCTTCTTTATAAATTATGACTTTTCATTAATGAAGAGCTTGTTTTCGCACCCCGTCTGTGATCCAATATAATGGCTTTTTCTTTGCAGCCGGAATTTATGACTCTAGTTTTTTTGGCTCTAGTTTGTTCAATTTTTCTAGTTTTTTGTTATATTTTTTTTCGGCTGTTTTAACATATGTACAGTTGAATTTTTCAAGAAACAAACCACAAAATTAAATAAGTCCTCTAAAATGTATTAAAAAAGCCCTCAAAATTACAATTCCCAAAATTTACGATGAAAACTATTCTATTTATGGAGTGATTTTTTTCTCATGTTTTAACATATGTATAATCTAAATATTCAAGCATCAATTAAATAAAATCAGGTCCTCCTTATATAAATCAAATCTTCAAAAAGTAAGGGGGAATAGTTTAAAAAAAACTTTTTAGCATAATAAATTGTCTTCTCAAATATAGCAAAATAAAATCAAGGTTATCGCCAAATAGCTTATTATATAAACACATTTGTTAAACCTTTAAACAACAATTTCAAATTTTTTTAGCAAAATCTACCTCGCGTGATATTTATACATTGCTTTCTATGATTATCCACCTACGCTCCCCATCCTAGATTCTCACGCCCGAATATATGCAATGGCCTTTTGATTTGACTCATTTGTATATACCCTTGCTAGCCGAGGTCTTTTGATACTCCGGCAAGCAAACTATAATAACAAAAATCAAGTTAAAACAATTTTTTCAACTTATTTATATAATTAAATTTGAGTGCACTGAACCCTGTTAACAATTTGTCAGCCGCATGTATTGGTTTTCCTCCTACGCAGGCAGGATGTTTTTTGTCTTGGGACTTAAAAGGGGTAAATTAGCCACATTTGCTACTACATCGATTAAAATCGGGGGGTAGGCGTTCCGCTCGAAGGAGTCTGTATACACATTTCTCTTTTTTCATTTCTATGAATTCCAGGAATAATCACTATTTCATCAAATTCAGTTCAAATAGTTTGTCTTCATCACGTTTACGGAACTAGGTTTTTTTTTAGATTTTTTCAAAACAGTATATTTTTCGCCATTTCTTGGAAAAGGGCCAATTTTTTTTAAATAATTTTGTGGCACAAATTAGGCTTTTTCCAACAATAATAATTGGCAAAAAGTATAAAAGAGGTTATCCTTTTGTATCTATGATAATATGTGATAATTACTATGTTATTATTTCCGATGAGTCTTTTTATTAAACAGAAAACTGAAAATTTTTCAAAATTTCAAAATGGTAAACAAAATGATCCTAGGTTAAAAATAACCTCTTATCTTATTTAATTGGTATACTCGTATTGTTTTCCCAGAAGTAGTGCAAGAACTCGCCCTACGAGTGATTGTAAATCTATGTTCAGCTGCTGGTGCCTAGTTTTAGCAGGTGACGTAAGGTCCGTCGTCTAAATGAGTTCTGATTTGGCGCATTCCCACTAAATGGCAACAGCGCAGTAAATAATGCTTGGATCGGATGTCGTCGCTGTTCTGTGGCTCGTCACGCAATTCCTTCGCATCCCCTTTGATTCACAGAGTATCCTCTGCCAGTGTTCGTTTTCCACAAACTTTTTCCCACAAGCCCCCTTTCCCTCTAAAATGATTGCCAAACCAGTCATTTCCCCTTCTTTTGTTTCAATCAAGTTTTAGATCCTTGACAAAAAACTTACATTCAATTTGTGAGAGTACCTAGACTATAATTTCAAAATGGAAATTGCTAGTTCAGGAGTGATTCTTAGCCCTGAATAGTCCTATGTCACCCCCTTTAATAAACCATACTTTGGGAAAACCATGACAAAGTGCATTTGAGGTTTGAATCCATAAAGTCAAAGTCTTGCTTCATGAGAATCGGGAGATACACTAAAACATAACTCACTTATAATTCCGCCCTACTACAATCCTCGGCCACGCCTACAAAATAGATGCGCCTGGCTAGTGCGTATATCGCCAGCGGCTAGCGTATCTCCTCTCTATCCTTTTTATACAAAGTCTACTATATGTTTTATTTATACATTTAATATATCATTCATAATATCAAGTACTCATAATACAACGTTACGTTTTATACTTCATGTAGTCTCGGATTTGATTTTTCTGCTTTTCAAAGACCATGGTTTCCTATTTTCTTCCCATATCAACTAATTTTCCATTTCAGGTGTTTGAAATGATTTGCACCCAGAATGTAGAAATTTTTGTAACTGTGGTCAATACAACTGTCTCTGTCGCCATTATATTGTTCTTCGTCTTTGTGGTTTTCCTGTTGCTCTCCTCCAGAAGGGTGTTTCATCCCTTCTTTGTGTAAGTCTTCTTTTTCTGCAAATGTTGCTGTTTCATGACGTTGTCCTTCTGCAGAAGGACGACCGGAAGCAGTTTCTCTAAGGAATTTACATACGGCGCGCATGACAGAAAGAATGGCAGCAAACGAATGCCCCAGAAGCAGTGACGAGCTAAAAAGGAAGAGGGTGTTAGACAGCAAAAGCCCCAATTTTCTGACGTTTTGCTGTTTTCTGGGTCTTTTGATTTCAGTTCACAACAATTTGTGAACCATCTCTGTCGCAAGAGTGAAATGCCCCGATTGGAAAATAATTAGAAATTGTGGCTGTGATCCCTTCTTTCCGCCATCTGATGCCTGAGAAATCGAACCCTGTTTGCTTCAATTAAGGCAATTAACGGGAGTAAAAGCTTCTGTGGAAAACAGAACCTCAGACTTTATTTTTCTCGGCATAAGGTTGAAAAATTTGAACGTCCTTAAAATGAGAATTAAGTACGTGGTAAAGTTGTAAAATTTAGAAGAGGGTGGGAAAGGGAACCAAAAGGCACAGGAAACTTATATGTTTTGTGCTCGACAAAATTTAAATTTAAGAAAAACATTTTCAGGGGGCATTAACTAAAGTGGATAATTACAACATAAAACAGCTAACAATCGTTGCAAAACAAATTTTTAAAAAATTTCAATACAAATAGAATAGATACAAATTTGTCAATACAAAGGTTGATTAACAATAAAAGCGCTAAAAATAATTAGAATTGCATTTTTTAGCCTTTGAGAATTTAAAAAAAAATACAAATCATTATCCCCGATCTAGAAAAAAATGTACAATACAGACATTATCATTAATTGTATATAATTCACACTTATTATCCAAAAACAAATTAAAGTAAAAACACAAACTTTCTCAATGGGAATGATTTTAAAAACAAGCTAAGTGCACATTTATTTCATTAATTAGGAAACTGTTTTGTTGAGTAACCAAGTGAGAGTTTTTTGTTCTAAATCTGAGGCGAATTAAAATGTGTTTTTAAACTTTAAAAAACTGAAAAATACAGAAAATCAAAAAAAAACATAGATTCTTTCGTTTTTCAAAAGTTTTAAACAAGTTTTACACCTTTCAGGGTAGGGATGCTTGGCTTCAAGGGTTTACATCATATTGAATTTTAATATTTTAAAATGCAAAGAAAAATTGAATTATAATGTTTTTTTCAGGGTTTTATTTGTAACTCTTCTGTTGTCCTACATCCTCACCGACACCTTTGTCATCATAATGAACGTCTCCCAATGTGCCGGATTCAGCGACAACCACCCCCTACCTAGAACCGCCGATTTCTTATCAACCATATTTTACCGAAACGTGACTCCAACTATCATTTTCCTCCTTTGTGAACGAATGTACGCTACAAAATATTGTGGCTCTTACGAAAAGGCAAGACCTTGGACTTGTCTCTTTCTACTGCCTCCAATCGGAGTAAGTGGAACCGAAGCGTCATAAATTGAAACGTCATGTTTCAGCTTGCCCTTTCCATTACAGACGCTTGTCTTCTCTTTTTCGGGGTAATTTCCGCAACTACTGAGCAATATTATCTTGGAGGAGTGTACATTTTCGTCTTCCTCGTGAGCGACCCTCATTTTCCGCCCTGATTGGCCGCCATTTAGATGTTATCGTTGCTTCTCTTTGTGAACAAACGTCTGACCTCCCAATACGCGGGGCAGGGTCTGAGTTTAACTGTGCGATACCAGTTATCCGAGAATATCCGGGCACTCCGAGTTGTAATTCCGGTAAAAATACAGGTTTAAATTGAAAATAATCATTCAGGTGGTAGTCTTCGATGGATTAATTACAGCTGAAAACATAGCCGGCCGGTTGCTCTTCAATATTTCCAAGCAGTTTCAAGTGGAGAGAAGTGAAACCGAAACCACATATTTCCTATTTTTCGTTGTAGTTCAATCGGTAACATTTTCCTTAAAAACAAAAAGGAAAAAATTTCAGGTATCGGCTTTGATTGAGTGCTGCATTCCTGCATTAATCATCTGGTCGCACCCCGTCATCAGGCAGAATGCAGTCGTCTGGTGTTGTGGCAAAGAAAACAGTAGGAAAGAGTGGGTTAACTAGCTTCTTTAACTTAGCTGTTTACGCGATTCTGAAGAATTAAGCATATTCAGTTTTAGTTTGCGGAAAATGACAAACGTTTTGGGGCTGAATCTTCCTACGTCTCAGACAACGACAGAATATTTCCAGTCTCTTCAGAATACCTGGCATCCAAAATAAGATTTAAATAAAGAGTTTGCTTGTATGTAGTTTTCTTTTTTGGTTCATTTGAGTTTTCTGGTCAATGACCAGACGTCATGCTGAAAAAAGTGAGAAACACGGGGCTGAATTTCAAAAGAACTTTGCTCTGATTTGAAAAATAATTATAATGACGAGGTTGAAACGTCTAATTTAGCCTTTGTTGCCTGAGTTAAGGTTTTTTCTGTTATATCCAAAACTTTAAATAACGTGACTTCCCAGTGTTTTATTGGTTGGTAGACATGCAATTCATGAACAATAGACCGCTCATTCTAGCTTAATCGCCCATACTTTGAGGCCTAATGTAGTAGAAAATGTCCTTAATGGTCCATTGAGACTCAGCAAAGTCAAAGACTTGCAGAAACATGATCTCGAAAATAGATTAAGAAATTAGAAAGAAAAAAGGTAGAAGCACTGTCATTTTAACGAGGGAAAACAACAAAAGTGAACGGTCACATTTGTAAAGCAGTAAATTTGACAAAAAAAGGTGAAGTTTGATTAAGTTATTTAAAAATTACTTTTTTAAACGAATTCTAGAAGTCTTTCTACTAAATCTGTCATTTGGAAAGATTTTGGTTGAAGCTAACCAGCATTAAGAAAATCTAAAAACTAATCAAAATAGGAAAAAAGTTGTAAAACTTACTTTCTCTTAGTCAAGACAAATAACATTTCGTGCTTCATATTTTTGTCGTGGAAAGATTTCAAATGTTTTTTTTTCAAGTTTAAAAAGTCTGTATTTTTTTGGCAATTTTTGTTTTCTTGATTGTTATACTACCTATGTACCACACCATCGTTCTATTCTCGGAAATAATTCGGCCTAGGAAGAAAAGTTCTAAAAGTACATCAAAACAAACATTAAATACACGACTTCCGGTAGTGGAACCTATTTAAATGAATTAATGAATTTCTAATTGTTTACGAGAAGAAACTGACATTTTGACTGCTTCCAAAAATGCAAGTGAGAATTTTTTTTAAAATTGGGGGTTTCAGTTATGAAACGGAGGGAAGATTTTATACAACCATTTTGTTTAACGAAAATAGAAAAAGTGATTCCATTGAGAAAAATATGAAAAAAATGTTGTTGTTTTTTTCGAAATCATAAACTCGGTCTTGGTCACTCCAAAGTGATTTGTTTTAAAAATCTGAACTTTCTCAATTCAGTAGGCTTTAAAATTCCGATAATCCCGAAGTAGTCGTTTAAATCGGAAGTAGTACCCCTGATGCTAACCGTTTTCACTTTTTGTTTTTATTAAACATTTGTTTAATTGCTACGTCACTTTAATGTTGTTTGAACCTCAAACTTTTGGGGAAAAACAGAAGCCATCGCAGACTATCAAGGACATTTTGATAAACTAGTCAAATCTTCATGGTTTGATTTTAAAGTTAAAAAACAGTTTTTGTCCGCGAAGTCAAAGACGTGCAGAAAATGACCATTAAAGATGTCTAATGTTGATTAGACATCTTCAATATTTACAGCTTTGGTAATTTTAAGAATCAGACGAACCCTTCGCCATGTATGGAGTTTTCAGAAATAAACTGATGCCGCATCAAAATAAGTCGCAATTTTTAAAAAAACAAATGAAAAATAAGTCGCAATTTTAAAAAAAACTTACTAGGGTGTTTTGTTTTTGTACAGTGGCTTGCTCTGTTTTTTTGTTAATTTGATAGTAAGTTCGTCATCATTTGAAAAAATGTTTGGATTACAATAGCAAATCCATGACCACCTTAGTTACAAGTAAATACGTAAGTTTAAATCGGTTTCTTCCTTTGTAGTCTTTGGAGGGTACCCATCGTGACCTGAGCCGAGAATATGAAACAATTGAATAATCTATCCAATTAATCTGTGTTTTCATTTTGTCCGTGTATATCTGTCTGACTCTGGCTCTCTCTCTCTCTTTCTCTCTCTCTCTCTCTCTCTCTCTCTTTCTCTCTCTCTCTCTTTCTCTCTCTGTCCCTGCCTCTGTCTAGCTCTTTCTCTGGCTCTTTTTCTATTTTTTCTAGCCCTCTCTCTCTCTTTCTCTCTCTCCTGTAACGCTTCCTAGAAATATGGCATTCCTTCCTCCAGCTAATCCGAGACCCTAGACGATTCCTGGAAAAGTGACATTTCCAGGTGACACAGCGGAGTTCAGTGTTGCCCATGTTAGAGGTTCAACCATAGGAAAATGAAGTAAGAACAAGAGAAACGTTGAACAAAAAGCTTAACACGTTTCTTACTTTGAAGGCGTCCTTTAAAAATCGACCACGATTGTTTTCGGAACTATATAATTCACTGAGATATGAACACTGATATTGAAAGCGTTATAGATGGATTCAACATTTAACGAAAAACGGTATGAGACCCTCTGATGCTGGAAACATTCCGCTTTGAATCATGGGACGCTGATCCCGTACGGGAAAGAGAACATCTAATACCTTCCAAACAATAACTATAATAGTTCTTTAGTTTTTTCGCAGATTTTTCTCTGCTCCAGGTTGTTAATTAAGAAAACATGGCTCTTCTAGCTTTACACCCCTTTCAATCCGACATACTGGATGAACTTTAGTATAGCGATTCGTATCTATATACTTGAGCAATCGTAGCACATGCGCAATTAGAATCACTTGTATGATGTTGCAGTTTGAAAATTGAACTGCAATTGATAATCATACTACAACTTGGCGGAAGACCTAAAATAGAAATTGACTATCGTATGGTGTACATTTATTTAAATGTTCAAACCCCGCATAAATTTTTTGAACTAAGCAGAATAGATTTATTTCCTTGCCAAACAGATTTATTTTCTAATGTGGAAAATATTTTCCGTCTTTCAACATATTGAGTTTTTAACAACTATTTAACGTGATAGCATTAACTGATTTCCCAAATTCATCGTCGTTAGAAAAAAAGTTAAGCGAATGGACAAATACTGTTATAATGAGAAAAAAGGCAATCCAAGGCCGCTTGAACCGCGTTTTGGCATCCGAAGGCCGCTTGGGTCGCTTTTTGGTAATAGAAGGCAGCGATGACTGTTTGTGGCACCCGAAGCCGCACAAGTGAACAAAGACCGCAAACATGTATTCTGCGATTTGCGAGGTTCACGCTATTTTTTGGCAAAACTAGCGTAATTTTGAGATAGTAAAGTGAGGTAGTGAAGGAAGCATTTTCCTCTATCGAATTTGAAATCGATCGCATTTTATTAATTTAATGACTCAAATTCGAATAGATTGAATTTTCCTTCAAATCTTCTTTCAATGACATATCATGATGTTGTCCACCCACATGCATCCTTAGACATGTGCTTCTTAATCAGAATGCGATTAGCTCAGTCTAAGGAGATTGCAACTAAAATCTTAGATTACAGCGATTCGGAAGTGACCGGCGCTATGTTATCTATAATTCAAGGATGTTCACAAAGCAAGGTTTTCTTTTTTGTAAATAGAATGGACAAAACTGTAAATCCCAAAACAAAAGAAAATCAGGCACATAAAACATTTCGAAAGCTGGTTTTATCATATGCTAATCAACCCCTTTTTGAAAAAAACGTTGCTTGGAGTGGTGTTGGAAAAAATTATCTCAATTGAAAAGATCTATTTAGCATATGGTTTTTTTCCTATTTTAAAAAGAGGCTGATGGTCCCCTTAAAGAGTTGTTTAACGTTTGCACATAACTTGCACGTTACAAAAATCCAAAGAAAACCTTAACGGACAGTTTTCTTTTCGTCATCCAGTTACAGCCGCACACAGTCGGCGGCTTGGCTCATTCAGTTGCACCGTCGAGACCTTACGGGTGAACGCAGGAGCACTCCTTGCCCAAATGCTAAACAAATCCCACTGGTTAAATAAGGTATACACCCAAATGAAAAGCATTCAAATTTCAATCGCGTAAACACAGGACGCCAAATATCCTATGTCTGACAAATGAGAAATTGTAACTCAGAATATTTTACGTCTTCTTGATCTCCGTTGTGTACCAAATCCAATAAAACAAACTTGTAAAAATCTGATCGTCCCTGTGATAGCAACTTGTTAATATGAAGCAAATGCCTTGGGATCTGGCTCTAATTTTAGAATAATCTTTTTTCTTGTGCGAAGTTCACATAAACTCAACAACATCTCCTATATCATTCAAGGAAGATCAATTCTCCTAAAGGATATCCTTGTTGAAAACATTCAGCTAATATCGAGGAAATCCTAAAAGCCTCCAATAACAATATTGCCTCAACAGACTCCCACACACAATAATAATATATTTATACTCCAGATTTGACAACCCATAGGAAGTACACCGGATTTTGTTTCTTCGGTGTACAAGACACGTACAATGAGACCAAAAATAAAGATTCTGAATCGAAGGTTCAAGGCTCTTCTCCAAAGGCTTCGTCCAGAATTCCCATAGGACCAACCCGAGAGGCTGAGATTTTCTGTTCTTCGTGGGGGTTGACGGCGTTTTTGGCAGCCGACTAAAAAGCGTTTTTTAATGATTTTTTAATAAAAACAAAACCTGCACAAGTTGCTTTTGAAGCATCACTACTGAAATCTGCTGGTTGAAGAGGAACTCTTTCAAGGAGAGAAGGCCATCAGGACAATCGACCGAAGCTCGGGAAGAAGTGCAATCATACCCTGAAAGCGGATGCTTATCTTTATCGTGTTTTGGAGGATGTCTGAAAAGTTTCGCATTTACATCTATTTGCGATTTCCTAATCCGGTTTATCCCCCAAGCCCGCGTAGCAAGCAATCCAGAAAACTCTGAAATACCTTTTGGTGGGCGAAGACCCAATCCCACGTAGTGAGAGCGACGGCTTCTGAAGCAGCACAGGCCGTTGTCTACCTTGACGTCCATTTTCTTGATGGCCCAGTTGAGCAATTGTCTGAAAGTGGTAAATATTCTACGTTTTTTCCGGTATGACACATTCCTTCAAACACCGGCGCATACGGGGAATATTGCATTTTTTCACCTGGCATGACTCTCAAATAACAGGTGGGAACGAGTAATGTGACGAAGAAAAAACTCACCGGACTACGATAGATGAGACGTTGAAGAGGCAATAGAAGCAGCAGGCGCCAATGGTTAGAAGGGCGAAGTTGAGAACTCTGAAAAAAAATAGAAAGTTTTGGGTATTTGGTGGAATTATAGATATCGTCTGACACTGAAATGGATAAAGAAGAAGAAAAAACAAGAAAAGCAAGGATACAAACTGAGCAAATGAAAAAAAAAACTTTTTTTTCTCTTTTTCTCTTTTCTTTCTTTCACTCTCTCTCTCTCTCTCTCTCTTCTCCTCAAATAAAATATCAACATCTATAGGCACCAAAGTTGAAAAACTGAATATGAAATGAACAGTATTTTTCTCCGTTCAAATTTTTTCCGTGTCTTTTTTTCATTTTGAATTCCATTTAAAATTTATTTACAAAGAAAACCGCGCGTGTTAAAATTATCAGTTTTTTAAAACAATTTCTATATACTCACCCGTAGATATCCTCGTTGACCTTTGTGACAGCCTTCTGGTTAGAAACGAAATCTCCGAATCCAATTGTGGCAAAACTAAACAAACTCTTCTTTTTCAAATCTTAGATGACAAACCTAGTGAAGCAGAAATAGAGGGCTTCGATATACGGCCAATCCTCCATGTGAGAGTAAAGAAGAGCAGCGATGCTAATTAGAAGAGCAGAAAAGCTGAAGAAACCTAATAATCCACATAATATGTGAAATCACCTAAGAAGGCAGAAGAAGACTTTGTACACGGATGGTCGCCAGGCGTCGTGGACTCCAGCGCAGGAACTTAAAAGAAGTTTTTGGTAAAAAGAATATATGGTTACCTGGCCGATTCGACCTCGTCGTTGATGAGAAGAGTTACGGGTTTGCTACCATTTGCGTTTTTCATCGATCGACGCTTCAATTTTTGTTCATGCCAGTATCTGAGATTAACCTTGGGTAAAAACAAGATCTGCCCTACCTGAGCAAATAACTTAGAGCAGTTATGAACCGTTCGAGGAACAGATTGAAAAACAATACACAGCAAGTGCATCCAATTACTCCGTATAGTATTGTACATAAACGACCGAGAGTGGTCCTGGGGGTGGAAGAACCAAAACCTAAATTTCAAAATATGGTTTGAAACTTTTGTTTAAAAAACAAACCGATTGTGGATATAATAGTTCCAGAAAAGAAAAGAGACCCGTAGAAATCGAAGCGTGGTCGATGGTTGAACATACCGGCAGCTACACCCTCTTGGATGAGTTCGATCGCCTCATCCATTATGCATTTCTGAAAAAAATTGAATTTGGTCTTAAAAAAGCTTTCTTTAAATCTTCTGTAAGTTTAATTAGCTAAAAATAACTTTGGATTCAATTAGACTTTGTATCGCAATTTGGGATTATTCAAACTTTCTTCAACTACAAAACAAACTTTTCCCCAAGTAGGGTAAACGAAAAATAGATTTTCTTGTTTTAGCGACAGTGTAAACTAAATTTCAGTTAATCTCCAAGGAACTTTTGTTATAAAACTGTAGTTTGTTCGACTGTACTACAGTCACAATAGTGAAATTGATCCAATTTCATTATTTCATTTAATCAGAATCATCATTCTCCTTCCCTTGACGATCTATTTCTCAAGCAAATATAGTGTCTGGAAAACTAGTTGTTTTCCAGCCGCCTGTGTGATTGCCGTCTTTGTACTTGGCATATTTCTGGCTTACAGTATGCCGGCCATGCCGGTGATGTTTTGTAGAAAATCGTACTTTGTTATTTGTTGTGTTCTCCGTAGGGCACATCCTCCTTCGCATCGCCGCCATCTTGAGGGCAAACTGAAATCAAACATTTTCATCATCTCATTTCTTCCACTAAGGGCATTAAATCTGTTATTCCCTTTGGATCAGCCGTACTTTCTAAGAATTCCAGACACGAGAAGCCATCCTCGTACTTTCCGGCTCCCTCGGATCGGCGATTCGATCGGCTGCAGGTGCAGCGCCGTTTCCCCGGCGACGCCCCGGTGTTCAGATCAGCGGGCCGCTTCAACTGATTAGCTACGACTCAGAGACATTCAGACTCGCAATTTAGAAAAAGGGAAAGAACGCCATAAACATGTATTCTACAGGTTTCCTTTGACCTGAGTTAATCGAAAAGAGGCAGAGCGTGGGAAGTCTTAAATTCGATCATGAAAATTTTCTCAAAGGATTTCAATTCCCTAGGAAATTCAATAGCTAGAAAAATCGATGGGTAAAACTAACCGCTTCTCTTTCTACTAATTCTTGTTCTCGTTCCAAATAGCTGAAGATAACTGCCCCAGCCATGAGATAAATAAAAACCAGGAGGGAAAGGAGGATGAACCGGGCATTCTCCTCGTAGATCTTCAATCGGGCAAAACAGCCAACCTGAAAAAGAATGTTTAATTTTAATTTTCAACAACCATTTTCATGAGTGTTTTACCAAAAATGCTAATTCGAATCATGTCTTGAAAGAGTTTACAAACTTTGAGTGACATCACTACGGTAGAAATCTGGATTTGACCCTTCCGGACGCCCCCGCCAAACCTTTCCCCCGGAAAGTCTGCCGCCAGCTGGTATTATAACTTCATCTTGTTGTTGACACCATTTAATTTGTTCTCGGCGGGAACCGACAAAAAGAAGGCCACCAAATAAATTAGTTTGATCTGACATATGGGTTAGTTACTGACCTATAGGAAAATGGCGCAGCACCTGTCCGCCTCGCTTTCCCGCGTGACTCACACGAATGAAGCAATTCCCACCCCGCAAATTAGAAATCTTTGTTTGCTTTGTTTGTCTGGATGACTAAAGGAGAAATCCAAATAACGTATTCATGAGAGCAGTAGTCCTATGTTAACAGAGACCTCCTCAGAAATGTATTGAGTGCGCGGGTGTCATCTTCGACCTCGTTTCCCGGTTCAAGAAAGGCCACCACTTTATGAATATGTTTCTGGCCGTGAATGATACTAATCGCGATTGATTCGCGACTTCCGCTACCTTTAATCTACGATATTGAGCACGGCGGGAGGCTTTGGCGTCTTGCGAATCCCCTCTACACCCCCTCTAAATACCATGGTTGCCGTCATGTTCGGCTACGTAACGCTTGAAATTTCCTGCTGATCTTCTTGGCGGAAATGTATTATTAATCACTGAATCGGCAACGAATAGAGAGACCAATTGTCCTTCCCTGCAGGTTCAGACGAATCAGGCAAAGTGCAGGCTCGACAACATTGGCTGCCCAGCGACGGGCGACAGACCACAGTCCCACTGATTTTGAAAGTAAAGCATAAAATTGAAATCAATTTAAATCCCAAGAAATGTTGTGTTTTAACGTTTTACTATATGAAGTTGGCAAAGGTACCGTGATGGCATTATTACGAATACATTTTCCCTTTTTGAATGGCTGCATAGAAACAGAAAAATGTTTTTCTTCCCTTCTGTTAATACAAAGCTTTCACATAGCAATCACCATTCGGGCATTTTATGTGATAATTATGTACCTACAGGTTAAATGAGCTTTCGGAGACAACAATCATTGAGGAACTTCCCTTAACTTCAAAACCTCACCTTTGCTCTTGTGATGGAGGGCAGGGTGTTGGCTCGCAGCATCTCTCGAGTGCCGATACCTCGGGAGAACTGTAGTTTGTGCATGACGGCCCTTGTTAAGGGCATAGCCCGCGGCCGAATCCAGTTCGCGCAAAAATGGGCGGGTCAAGGGGCGGTACGGGGGGCGGAGCTAATCACGTGCATCTGATTCACACCTGCCACCCTCACCGCCTCAAATCGAAAAAATAACAGTTCCTTGTAGGAAGGAAAGGGTTCGGAATAGAAAAGTGGAACTTTTGAACAAGCGGAAGAGATGAGGCAGAGGAGGCGGAAGTAAAGCCTCATGGGAAGTAATCAGGGACAAATGAAAAGTGGGTGTTTTGTGGAGGAAGGACAATTATTATGTGATAATCGGTCTATGAGTCCAATAACAAAGAACAATAGCAGTCGAAACATCAGAATTTGCCCTTTAAATCCTCTGAAAACAGGCTTCAAACTTAATAGTGCCTTTAGATATAGTATGCCATTAAAAGATGAAATTGAAGTTAGAAATAGAATGTTTTCCAAACTTTGGTGATTTATAAGCTTCTAAGGTCCAATTTATAAAATGAAAGAGAACATCAATTGAAAAACAAAGAAAAGGAATATTAGAATGTGCCTTTCTGTGAAATCCATAAAATCTGGTGAACATACAATTTTGAGGAAACTTTGATGGAATTTTAGGCAAACGTTTAGTCAAAGTATTTAGACTTGCGTTTTTGAGCAACTTGTTGAAAAATGTGAAATAAACAAAATTGCTGCAAAACAAGACGTTACCCTTTTGACGACTAATCTAAAGATGATCCTATTTTCGTATATTAGTGTCCGATCAGTGGGCCTCGGGAAAATGCCAGAAAAGGACATTGTCATGCACTCGGTAATCTGGATCTAGGCAAAGTTTCCGAGAAGACGTCAGGGCGAGAGCCTGCAAGACTGCACGAAGGCCATGGGAGAGTATGTGGGGGCGACCCAGGGATCAGTATTATAACCAAGTGGGGTTGAATACGCTTTGCGGGTAGGGGGAAATTTGAACCGCAAAACGCACCTGATCGCATGGCAAACAGCGTTATCCACAAAGGGAATAGGACAAACTAACTGCCCGGGTACGGCTCAAGGAGTAAAGTAGACATGAGAAATCACAAAGTTCTACTTTCCAATCATCAGGGAATTTTAGATTTCAAAGACGCTAAAGGGCAAATCTCAGAAGGGAAAGTTTTCTGATACAAGAATGTTTTACAAAAAATGTTCACAGCAGCCTTGTCACAGGAAAACAATAAAGATGCTCCGGAAGATTGTCTGCCACAGACAGATTCGCATTAGAAACAAAATTGTTGTTTCCGGCGTTTGATTTCTCCAAACAGAAATCTCCAAGGCCGTCATGTTTGCTTTCAGATCGGTTAAGATGGTCATATCCTGGTTTAGTGGCTTTGATGCAGCTTTGACGCAGGTTGGCAAAAATAGGTTTCTTCTCAGAAACAAAACGAACTTTGATCAAAAAAAGGTTTCAGTGAGTGAAACAAGAAAATCTATTTTTTGCAGGTTGTTAAACAAAAAAAGTAAAGTTTGCATATTTACAAAACGCAGTCAAGACGAAATTAAAAATAATTTTAGTTTGTTCTCACGTTTGCCCTTGTTCTTTTTTCAAACATTATTGCGAAATAATATGAATCCATAAAAAAACCTTGTTTGTTATTTTTGCTTATCACAAACACGAAGCCATCCATCACAATATCTGCAAAATGTTTTCCTAATCTTTAGTAAATAGCGCCTTAACACTTCCAATGAATAAACAATGTTATTTTAACTATTGTCTTTAAGTCAAAGCGTGGTATACCGTAACTGAAGCGGAGTATCGAAAGATTATTGCGTACGTGGGCGCTCGATTGAGAAGGGCTTATGAACGGGGATCGCGACTGATTCTGGCTAAGTTGAAGACTGGCCCTTGATTAATCCATGCGATCCTTGCCCCAAGGGGGAGGAAAAGTGAAATAACAGAATGAAATAAGCAAATCTTTTCAATCAGTGTCATTCATATAACGGAAGTACTAAAGCTGTATTTTATAATTTTTCATGCGGAATGTGAATTTGTTCAAATAAAAGTGTAATAGAGTAGTTTCAAACTTTTTTGCACGTTAGCAACTGAAAATATTTAGACCTAAAAGTTCTTTTTTACCTAACTAACATAAGTGGAATGTTATTATGCAAATTACAGTAAATGTTTAGTTAAAGACGCAGTTATAGGGGTTTTCGCGTTTTGCCGCACCTACCAGATCCCCGCGATTTGCTTACTGCAGCGCAGCCGATACTTTACGGGTGCCGGCCGCAGTGCTCTATGCAAAACAGATGGCGCGGGTTCAAATGGTAAAAGAGGCCAGACCATCAAGGACAATTATTGAAATTTGAATTGCCGGAACCGAGGACGTTTAGATCGTAAGGCAGCCAGAACCTTAGACATCTGTCTTCTGAAAGCGTCATTTTGACCAATTTGCGATTCGATATCTGATGAACGAGGCATTTCAACCCCAAACAAAAGAAAACACATTTTCTCACTTTTAAGATAGTTTAACGGCAAAAGTAGGTATATACAATTTTCACACGGAAATCAAAAATCGCAGAGGTTGTCATTTTCGATTCAAGTAGAAAATGTCTTTTCCTCGGATTTGCTTTACTGTATTATTTTAGTAATATAGCTTATTCTAGAAACTTAGTAAAAAAATTAATGATCGCAAACTGTTGTTCTCACCGACCAGCTGTTAGTTTCCAGAAGATTTATCTCTATCTGCTCTATTCTCTTTGCTATTCCTGCAATCACTACTTTGATAAACTGGTGTCCCATTTCATTCTTCGACAATCATTGGCTGTTTCAATCACTCTTTTGTCAACTTTTCGGTCCCTCTTCCATTTCCCCATCAATATCAGCGCCATGTGTTGCATGCTTTTCGGCGCGCTGTCAGTCGTTTGGCCCTTCCACTACAAGGAGCCCTCGCTGGCAGCTCTTTTTGCCATTCACGCGATTCCACAATTCGCCCACAGTATTCCCCTTTTTAGTTGATTTTGCGTGTGGTTTCCTATATTTTGTATCTAATCGCGTACGTAGAACCACGCGATTACCACACACTTCACCTTTCAGATGGCCTCTTTTATAAAGAAATTGGTGGATGGGAGGAATAGGTCAAAGTCACCAACAAAACAGGTAAATTTGAATGATTGTTGAAAGAAATGTATTGCAAAGCAGCAAATCTTAGGTTTTTTTGGAATAAAAAACTTTGCCGGCTACAAAAGGAATGTTTATTATCACAGCTAACTACATTTCCAAGTTTCCGAGATATTTGTGATTGCGACTACGAGCAAACACTGTTTTAGGGCTATTTCTGAAAAATTGTTAGAATATTTCACATATGCGCTGAAAAAGTGTGTTTTTAACAAGAAAAGGACAGTCTTATAGTTACGGATTTAGTCACCTAGCAAAAAACGCTATGATATTTTTTTCGTTTCATTTTTCCGAAAGATTCTGAAAAAAACGACCAAAAGTTTTTGTTGTTATTAAAAACAGCGTAAATTGACATTCAGGCGGCTTTTTGGATGGTCACTCCAATGTTTCAGTCTGCGTCTATTAGTTTCAATAACTGTTTTGTGATTTCCGTAAACAGCGGGCACGCGTGCGGTTCATATTTAGAGCTGGAAACGAACAAATTTGACCACTTTGAGAGGGAATTTCTTAAACATGATCGATTTTGGACCTTTTTCTCTTTTTAATACTGAAAAGATTTTTTTGTGCAACTGATTTTTCTTTTTCATACAAACAATATTGCAAAACGGCCTGACTGTCAATTAAGAATAAAATCAAATAAATTAATTTCAATGAGTAGTGCGCAAATTTATATTTTTCTATTTTTTTAATTGTAAAAACTCATTCAGGTCGCATCCCATCATCATGCATCTGGATTCTACTACGGTGCTCCTTCTCCCAACGGCTACATGCGGATGGGTTCCTCCTACGGGTTCTATAGGCCTCCTCCTGACTTTATCAATGATTACGTGAGTATCAACATGTGGCCCCTGGGTCCCAGTCTGTTGCATTGTAACTCATCCCGCGGTCTGTCGAGCGATCGGCTACTCTTAATCAAAACAAGTTGAGCATGTGGCACCTGCTGAAAAAGCGAAATCTATGGGATTTGTTCGGCCATCCGCTATAAAACTCGGTAATGACGAGCACGCCTGTTGTTATCCATCTTCCAACGGCCGCGGTTTCTCTGATGTTACAACCTCGTGGACCCACTTGCCGTTGGCAGACTGCCACGGTTGGCGGACAAAAGAAACTGAACTCATAAAGTGGTGAACGGCCGCCCACGGTGGATTGGAGCCTTTGTACTACATTTCGGCTCATTCACACTGGTTGTAACGCCTGCACTAAACACTACAAATGACTTGTAACATTGAAATGAGGAGATTGGATTTCCAGGGTTCACTGAGATAATCAGATTAGAAGGGAAACCCCCAAATTCAAGTTTGTGCAGATGTGAAACTTACGCTAGTTATGCAAACAAAAATAGATTACGCATATCACACGACTGTCTGCGTTAATCAACAAATTATATGGTTGAGTGACGCCCGAGCCAAAGTGCAATGACGTCAACAATTCCATGATCCTCAAATCAAAACTCAATTTGAAAGTCGTCAGGGGATTACAGTCGGTGGCTATAAAGAATTTTCACTAATGATAAGAGAGAAAGAGAGGAAAGCATGCCAAACGCTTGTTCTGGTGTTTCTCTCTCTCTCTCTCTCTCTCTCGCTCTTTCTCAGTTCTTTACTTAGCAACAAGATTGGATCCTTGTTTGATCTACAGCATTTTGTTTGTTGAACATCCTCGAACAGTCAGGGACCGCTAATCGACTTGGATTCGATGTACCCATGCCGCTTCCGCCGATCTCGTGAAACTTGCGGGGGAACTTTGCATGCCAGAGTTTTCATCGTATCTTGCTGCGAGAATATTGAAAATTCAAAATGTTACGGCCAAAAAAGGATATTTTGGATGCAAATTTCTCGAGAATGAATAAACCAGAAAAATGTTAAATATTTTCTTGAATAAATTTTCAAGCTCTTTAAAATGAGCTTGAGTCAAAAATGATCCCTGGCGGTTCCTTTTTAGATAAACAAGTACAGTTTATTTTTCCTTAAAAAAATGTGAGATAGAGGGAGAGATAAAAGTAAATGAAAACAGGATGAAAACAGGAACTAACTCTTTGGCTTCTGGCTCAACTGAAAATGTGCCATCAAATCATGAAAAGGAAATTGTTCAAATGTATCTTTCGATCACCATACCCGTTGTCTTTTACTTAGTTGTTCATAATTTTTTCTTTAGACCCCTTATCCCAACACTCATCTTCCCTTGCCCCCTTCTCCAATGATGTCACCAGGCCCTATGATGAGGAACAACTCTCGCCACAGTACCCAGCACAGCAACCAGAGCAATGTAAGGCTTCTTCTTGTATTTGTTTCTACCAGGACCAGAATAGCAACAAAGTGGGGGACGAATCTTGACGAGAGGAGTGATTGAGATCATAAAAAGGTGCGCGCATTGTAATGGAGAAACAGCGTGCATCGCTCAAATCTGCTGACAGCTCACACTTTCACTCGGCACATGCATTCTTCACGGAAGCCTGCTTTTCAAGAATTTTACATCATTTTGCGCTTGAAAAATTGAGTTTATTTCAGGAGTCCGTGGGAATCCATTCCTGGAATACGGAAAAGTCTGAGCCTCCCAGGGGAGATAATTGGAGGGATTTCATGAAACCAAGGGCTATTGAAGAGGAGGATCCGTATGCTTGCAGGGTAAAAACGACAAGTTTCCTTTTAGTTGTTCTCAGGATTTGAATTCAAATTTCGCTGAAACTCCAATTTTATCGGGAACGAGTTCGTCCGGAAGGGCTCGGTCCCATTCTCCAAGAAAAGAGAAAAAAGGCCCTATCGAGGAACAAACTTCCAGGTATTTTTTTTGCTTTTAGTATCATTTTCATTTTAAGGTCCAAATCTCCACAGAAAAAGCGACATGTCAGTAATACCCTTGATTATTTAAACAGCCAATGTCACCTGGAAGGCTGCTCCGTGGCTCTAGTCGTTCACGTAAGTCTGGCAAATAGTTTACAGCCAAAAAACGCCGTTTCTGGTCCGTCGCGGTCATTTATCTTCGCCTTGCTTTGACTCACTTTGATCTACGACAATGTCGTCGCTTTTAAACTTCAGCCACCTGTTGGCGTCTGACTTCTTCCGCGTTTCAGGCCACACGTTTTCTGGTCTGTCGTCATCAATTATGCCATGCCTCGGAATACTTCAAGGGAATCCTACTCACACACAGACGACATGAAGACATACATGTAAACCAAGAAAAGGCAAGAAATCTAGAGGTTAATTTCAGGTGGCAGTTTCTGGCCTAAGCCATCCACCACCAACAACACAATTCAGATGGTTCATAGAAAGTTGTATCCCTTGCCCAGCCCTAAAAGATATTGAAGGTAGACAGCTTTGATTTTAATTTTACAAAAGTATTAAACAGATGACACTCTCGAAACCTGCATGCGACTATCGAAACGATTTCAAGCCGGTGGTCTGGAAGTACGATGTGGGAAATACATAATCGAAAGCGTAATAAACAATTTCAGTAACAACACTAATTGATTTAGGCATGTAATCGACAACCTATTGTGGCTTTGTGCTGGCTCAATTGGTGTTTGAAGCATAAATTCGATCAGCAGGTACGATTTAAACAAATTCAGTTAAAGGGGTCAAAGAGGGAAGTTCTTCTACTTTTGCCTATTAGAAAAAAGAAATCTTGCTTACCAGAACGATAAACAGAATCGAGTACCCTTGTTACTATTTTTCGAAACAACTTGCATTAAAATACCTTGTTACGATACTGTATGTGGCAGGACTACCCTTGCCGCGGCCTCCGATATCGTACGGGTGTAAAACCCATGGTTCATGAAAATGCAGGTTATCCACAGAAATTGTCCCCTGGAATTTTTTTAAAATCAATCGAAGGCTCTAAACGATTTCTCTAATTTAAAACGTTCTTGCGTTTTTTTTAAACTTCTGACGTTTCATCTACAGTACCCCGTTTTCCGTAGGTGTTCACTACAAATCCCGTCGGCTATCACGAATTCGTGCGTCCGCATCCGATTGCCCGTCCTTCTTTTGCGTCAGTCGCGTGATGGTTCCCCTGATCGCGGAAACCGCTCATTTGTACGGAAATTGAAAGGGGTGCTCTTCCCAATAGAATCCATCCGGGTATCCAGATTACGGTGTTTAGGTCATCACCTCGTGCCTGCCCTGTGTGGCTCGATTGTCACTGGCAAGTCTTGAACAACACAGACATATGATGAGTGAGAAGGTGTTTGCCGACATTCTGGCGGCGAAACTGAGGGGATGTTATGAGAAGGCGAGACATTAAAAATCATTTGAAAACTGAGCTTCAGGCAGTTCATGTGTTCCGGACAATCCACAGGATGGATCATTTCTCTGTAGATGTTGATCATTGCCCTAGGTGCAATAGGAGTAAAGAAGGAATGAGGATACGGGTAAACGCAGATCCTTGCAGGTTACAAACTTCTCAAATACTTGAAACTGTCGTTTTAGGAAACAAATTGGATGCGACCGCTGCCACCATTCAGGATGTGAAATTGAGCAGAAAGCCGGCGAAGATCTTCAAGTAGGTTGCCTTCAAAAAGCTATATATAAAAACAAACTTTTTGTTTAAACAAACTCAGTTTTTTTAAGTAATTTCTTTAATTGTTTAATTAAAGATAAGATTTTTCTAAGATTATGAATTTTTTTAGTTTGTTTATAAAAAACTTACTTTTCTAATCAAAAGCCTAAATTATCTTTTCCCAAGCCCCACAAACAAAAAGAGGAAGTACGCAAAGTGTGACCTGGAAAATCACCCATTTCTCACAATCATTTCTATTTTCGTTTGTTTAAACAGGTACGTGGGAATTGCATATGTTCAAATGACGGGTGGCCTATATACAATTTAGTATATTTTCCCACGTCCCTGCAACCATGCAGAAACGGGAATATTACCAAGTACAGCAATGTGAAAAAGTTTTCCTTAGAAAAAGTAAAAGACCAATAAGCCAATGAAAGTGTGACTTTTAGAGGGGATTTTAGAGAACAAAAAAGTTTTATTGAAAATATTCAAATATTCTGTGAAAACAAAATGATTTGCTTAAATTTTGGAGGACACAAAATATACTGCGTTTTGATTTAGTTAACACTTTCTTTCTTTGGTGTTCTAAGTATCTTAACAATCTCAAATACAGTTAACAATATGCTATTTTTCCACGCGATGACGTCATTTTCCCCGTATATTAAAAAAACATCTAAAAATACGAAAAAAAACATTTATTACTGGAAATCAAAGTTTGAGCCAGTTTGAATACGTTAAAATTGGCATCGGGTTTAGCAACGGTTTAATTGGACTTATTTCTGTTAAAAACTAATCTCAAAAGAAAATTAGAACTATTCCGCCTAAAATAAAAAATAAGGTCCTAAACATAAAAATTCTTAAAATTGTTTGACATTTTTTCTTCAATCAGTCATCACCTCATGTAGACTTGATGGGCAAAGTATAATAATTTATTATTTTAAGTATTTTCCGTTAAATTAATTTTGTATTCCGTGAAATTCATTATGTTTGATTTTAGGCGTTCTACCAGTGTCCCCATGCTCTACTACCCCTCAATGATACAACGGATGAGTGTCATTGTCAAACTCCTTCACTCGCTATTCACTTAGGTAATTTTAAAAATCTAAGTTTTACGCGCATTTTATATTCCAGGTGCTGCTCGTCCTCCTCAACGATTAGACGTCCCTGTTCCAACTGACAAAACCAAAAAAGAGAAATCAAAGTCTCTGGAACGAAAAAGTCGGCGTAGGGATAAATCACATAGCGAAGGTTGACCTGATGATAAATAAACTTTTTTCACTTAAAATTGTTTTATTATACAAAACAGTGGCAGTAAGTAAAGGCAGTTGTTACCAAAGGCAGTGAAAGAACGAGAGCATTGTCAGTAGGGTGAGCTTTTCAATCAAAGCGGAGGTGTTGCAGAAGGGTCCTTTGCAGAAACACTCGGTGGCCTTGATTCTAAACAGTTTGGTAATGATTTAAGCAGAATGATAAATACCCTCTGATTCCAACTTCTCGGCAGCCTTCCGAATGGTCGTCGCTTTTTTCGGCACACCTCTTCTCGACATAGAACGTTCCGTCCTGAAAGTGGTTTATTATGCATGGGTATCCAGCCTAGAACACACATTGACTTTTTGCGGCGTTTCTCGCATTTATCATCATATTTAAAAATAAGTCATGCCTAACAGAAAACAGTTTTTAGCAAAAATTAAATCACGAAATACAAATTTGGTAATTCTAAGTGTTTTACAATATCACAGTGTATATTTTGCACACACTGTTTTTTATATAAAAGTCGGCACAGTTCCTTTAAAAAACTTTTAAATAAAAAATAATTTTATTGAAAATGAATAAATGAATTTAGAAAGCAAAATGGAAATGTTTGGTTAATTATGGGGGGGGGGGTCAACCCTCTTATCAAACAAACATCGATGGTTCGTATCTGCTCAGACACATCCTTTTAGCATTAATTTTCTTAAAAATTTGTAATTGCAAAGAGTTTATATTATGACAAAATATTTCTTTAAGTATGTTAGTGCAAAAAAACTATATTTCTGTGAGCGGATCCGAACCATCGATATGTGTCTGTTAGTACTAGCGGCCCGGGTGCAAATAATGAACTAGTTTGAACTACGTGAGGTGTGCAAATTGGATTTTTTGTTGATAAACACAGTCTGCCCTTTTCTTCAACTCATGAATTGGAGCCACTTATCTTTTCGCCCGACAGCGCGATTTTCTGCAAGAATGTCGCTCTATGCACATCAAGTAAAGCATAAATCGAACAGGAATATGCCATTTTATCTTGAGTTGTTTCAATGATCGTGGGGGAAATTGTGTACAAAGAGTAAAACATGCTAAAGTTAAAAAGAAATGCATTTTTTGTATTTAAACTTTTTTATAGTAAACAACAAGAAAACAAATAAACGTGAAAGATGTCTTTTGATTGATTTGTCATTTTTAGGCGTATCTCAAAACCCACCGAATTCTGTCCGATAATCTTAATGCAACCAATATTTTCGGGTGCGCAGGAAGTGTTCGTCGGAGGACCACGGCATTCCGGAGAGTCGGCAGAAAGAAAGACTCCACAGTTGAAACATTCCAATGATAAGGTAGAAAATACCAAACATAACAAAATTAGTAATAATCGCATCTGAAAAATCGATTTCAGGGAGTTCTAAGGTAGTAGACGATGGGCTAATTCCAGAGATCTCAAGTGAAAAGGTGTTTGATAAAGTTCCAACTTTGCAGTTGTTTTCAGGGGGAAAGTTGTTATCGATGCGATTGACATGAAAGAGCTGTGGTGAGCAACTTGACGGATGTGCTACACAACAAGAAGGCAGAATGATCATCCCACGAGAGAAAACTTATCTATTTTGATAAGAGAAGGAAAACAAGCGCTGGCAGAGACGAAACAAAAATTCAACGTGGGGGAAGGGATGCTATTTCACAAGGTTCAAAACAAATACAATCGAGGAATGTGGCCGAAAATAAGGGAAACGCAGAGCGGAAGTCGGCCGTCGCACTCAATAGGGAGCGCCTTTGACTACGGACCTCGGCACTTTATGAATAAGAGTGGCAAACTCGGAGACGTTACCTGGCCTTGGTTCAATCACGAAAACATTTCAACAAACACTGCGAAGGCTTAGGCCACAATCAGAGGCTGAGGATATTTTGTAAACTCTGATGAGCAAACTGGAAAACGACAAATTGTCAAGGCGTTCCCACATGACCTTGTCCCTTCCAATCAGGCTTTCCCGCTTTCAAAAAGTATGCAACAAAATTTCTTTTATAAAAGAGAATAATGTCGAGTTTTAGAATTTATTAAAAATATAGGAATAAATACAATTCCATTAATGAAAAGTTTAATAGTGAGAGTCGAACCGAAGATGCTTACAATATGAAGGCGACCGGTTTGGCTTTGCTTTTGCTTTCCTCAGAAACGCTTCTAAGGTAATCTACACTTCTAAGATAACACTAAAGTATTGAGGATCATTCATATCTTTTTATGCACGCTCTAACGTTCAAAAATAAAAAATGTTTGTTGGGGTCACAATTGTTTGGACGGTTGTCCAATACGAAGGGACCTCTCTTATACTTATATTAATACTCATAATACAACTAGGATTACATAGGTTTATTGAGGATATAGAGACACGATACTATAAAGAAGATAGAGAGATCAAGGAGAGAAAGACCGCATGGCGGGGATAGATATAATGCTACTGACTCATCCCCTCTGCGGGGCGGATGGATATGTCGTATCATGACATGAGTCATGACACTCCGGGCCTATTAATGATAGATCCCAAATTCCGCTCACTGCTGATACAGTTCTGGAAGATGAGATAGTCTGATGGTTCCTAATCCGAAATCCCGCTCGCAGCTGATACTGCTCTGGAATTACGGAGACTACACTCCGAGCTACAATAATTGTAACTCAAGATTTCGTCGGAACAGACAGTAAGTATAAGGATTAGGCCTCGGGGGAGTCAAGAATGAGAGAGAATAAGAAGTACCAGAAAAAAGAAACAATGTGTATCGTGTGTAATAGTGCTTGTCCGGCAGAAATCTTTTTTCTTTAGGAGTCGTATGATGAGGGGTCCAAATGTAGTTTTCCAGATAGATGATTGCCGAAAAAACTAAACCTGAACGCTGAAAGGAGATTAGAGAGAATGCCTATTTTAGCAAAATATTTAAAATTTATGGATTTAAACGGCATATAGCGCCAAGTTTTTTTTTTCAAAGATGGAAATAAAAAACAAATGAATTCAGAAGGAAGCATGATCTTCAGTTATAAACATGAGCGCTTATTGAGAATAAATGATATTTTTGCCTATATTACATGGTCTCTTGATTATTCTTGCGATATTCCGCAAACGATTGATCAGACAGAACGTGATGACTCACAATCTGTTAAAGAAAAACAAAATGCATCGTATGAGACTTAACGTTTTGTCTTTTGCTTGTGTTTGTTACACTTTTGGCATTCACTTAGTGGAATAAATCCAACCAGTGTGCCTTGTGATTTCGATAGCTCTAATTCTGAGCAAAGAAGGTAATGATGGTATTTAGAACAAAAGTGACAAGGTTTGCCGTTGCATTCCTTGGTGGGATGTCTGGTACTAAAACAAAGGCGGCAAAGATGTAATTGTGCCACTCGTTCTTTTCGCTTCTCAGCGTTTGGATAACGATAACAATCGACAATTGTATGATTGTCTGATTGACAAACAACACATGAATTCTTAGATAATGTAGGATTATTCACTAATGCAATGCTGTCGGAATGCGTTTTCCGGATGGTTGGAGTATATGGGGTGTGTTTTAGTTTATCCAATTCGGATAGTTTACATAAATGAGCTTCTGTTTCAATTAGCTGAAATAATACTTGCAGATCAAATTTGTCTGGATCTTGATGTGTTTGAAAATTGAATTCAGCAGTAATCTTATGAGGAATTTTCTTTAAAAGTTCTTGAATGATTAAATCCTCTTTATAAATGTTTCTTTGCCCAAGTTCACAAAGTGATGCACATATAGAACGGGCTTCGTATAAAGTGTGATATAAAGTTTTACTTCGTAAAGATGCCTTAGGTAAGGTATTTAGTCGTTGCATATGATGCTTCCGAAGAAATAATGGATTCCCAAAATGACTTTTTAATTGACTTAGTGCATCTTTATAAAAGATTCCTTTCATAGGAATGGATTGCAAACATTTGGTTGCTTGCCCTTTACAGCAGTTGAAAAGGGCGATAAACTTTTCTAAGTCATTCAAAGAATGATCTTTGTCAATACATTCAGTGAATAATTCAATAAAAGTTGCATAGTCTTCCAGATTACCGTCAAATGTAGGTAATTCAAACTTTGCGGTAGTTTTATCGCTATCTAAGTTACATTTAACCGATGAATTGTCATCAATGGATAAAACTGATAATTGTTTTAATTGGAATTTTGTTTGTTGATTTTCCAACATCAAAATGCTATTTCTTGCTGTTTCAATATGAGCAGCAATTTGAATTAAGGCGATTTCTTGATTCCAAGAATTGTTAACAAGTTCTTCATTGAAGTTTGTTGAAGGATGGGAATGTAACATTTCTAATGCTGATAACTGTAAATCGTCAATATCTGACATGGTTTCACTTATAGATGTTTTAAGTTCTTTCAATTGAACAATGTGTTCAGAAATGAATACTTTCATTTGTTCATTATCTTTTGGATAATCGGAAATGTTCCCTAATGTTTTGCATTTAGATGAATAATATTCGAGATCTTTTATTTTACCCATTATTTTGCCTAACATTAAATGGACTTTGCTTTTCAACAAAGGGGGAAAAGTATCCATTTCTGGAAATCTTTTGAAAGCAGGAAAAGTCCCTGCGAGCAAAAGCGAGCGAATGCTTTTCGCGGATCAATCTGATCCATTAGTGATATGTTATATCGATGCGATAGGATATAAGAGATAAATGTTTTCTCAGCGGAAGTGATGATAAATCACATTCCAAGAGATAAAGGATACAGCAAAGAAAACATCCTTTTCTAATTCAACTGTATACTCGAGTTAACAGAAGAATCAATTATGGACGGACAGAAAGACACATGGAAAAAACTAAGACAAAAATAGACAGAATGAGATCAATGAAAAAAGAGGATGAGATCTTACTTGTGGATGATCAGTCCACTTTACCCAAGTTATGAATTCAAATTTCCGGAGCCCACCGTTTGCGGGACTTACGTACGACCCGCCAGGACGCACCTGTTTCAACGGGATATATCAGTCCCATGCTGTAAGCAGCAGGAACCCTCCATTTCGGAGGCGCGGTCGGCCCACAATTAGCCTGCTCACCGCGATTCAACGTTGTTTTTGTAGTGCACCTCACCGGCATGCCTGCGAAAACAGGACTTTCCTAGGGCCCGGTCCCAATTCCGGGTCTTTCAGTGCACCTCACCGGCATGCCTACTAAAAAGTAGGACTTCCATGGGCCCAGTCTCAATTCTGGGTCTTTGAGTGCACGTCACCGGCATGCCTACCATAAGGCAGGACTTTCCATGGGCCCAGTCACAATTCTGGGTCTTTTGAGACAACACATAAAGAAATATGAAATTAAAAACAAAAATAGGATAGAAAACAGTTAGAAAGAACTAGCTAAAAACCTAGAAGAAGTAAAGAGATAGCATAGTGATATTAATTAGATAATATATGTATAAATGATAAATTTCATAAAAATGGATGTTTGGTGGTTCGATAGTGGGTTCGGTTTGATGTACCGTGTTAAATATACTTATAGTGATAGATTGAACCATGGGTTCTTAATTCGGTCCGGTGCACCATGTTTGGTGGATCGTCAATTTAAAATGTATTTTCTATATGAAATAAATGAATCATGGTTTCATAGTGATAGAATATACCATGGGTTCTTAAATCGGTCCAATGCACCATGTTTGGACGGTTGTCCAATACGAAGGGACCTCTCTTATACTTATATTAATACTCATAATACAACTAGGATTACATAGGTTTATTGAGGATATAGAGACACGATACTATAAAGAAGATAGAGAGATCAAGGAGAGAAAGACCGCATGGCGGGGATAGATATGATGCTACTGACTCATCCCCTCTGCGGGGCGGATGGATATGTCGTATCATGACATGAGTCATGACAACAATTAGATGTTAAAAAACTAGATATTGGTTGTCTTTGTTTTTCGATCTTTGATCAGGAACCATTTATTACAGTAAATCAATAAAAAAAAACTGTTCGCTGATTATCTTTCTGAGAATGACACCAAAATTCTCTAAATTTCAACCATTTAGGACAACGAAGAAAAAGTGAATGCTGCAATAAAAATGGGCGGGTTTTTCCTTTAGAAAACCCGATGATCGGAAGAATAAAATTAACTACGAATCATTTCAAATGATTCATTGAAAAAAAGAAACATTGTTTGAAAAGTTTAAAAAAAAGTTTGTCTCGTTTTGAAATTAATAACATATTTTTAAAAAAGTGTTATTCTAATAAAAACACGTAAAAGCGTGAACATTAAGTTTCCGGAATATTTTTTGTATCTATTCCTTTAAAACAAAAACAACGTGCTCTCCGTTTTGTCTAAATTAATTATTTGTTTGAAACACGGACAAACATATGCGAACCTCAAGTGGTAGTGGACGCGCTAATGACCGCCTGCTAGCCGTCGTGGCTCATTTGGCATACATAAGCACAAGCCTCCTCCAAGACCCTTCCCTCAGGGGTCACTAATCACTCCGAATACTCGTAGAATACTACGAAAACGACATTTAGGACACCAAAACAGCGTTTTCGCAAGTTGCACATATCTTTGATTTGGTTTCATGTTAAAACATCAGAGTGATATGAAACGGCCTCTTGAAAGGTGTAGCGTAAAAAACACTGGGACCCAAATGGTGTTGATCAATATGGCGCCGTGGAGAACACAATTTCCACCAATTACTAAACGAAATGGGTCACCTTCCAATTGGAGTGGAAGTTAAGTTTCCTGGAAATTGGAGATTTTTCCACGTTAAAATATTCTTATTATTAGTCATAAACCACATTTCACAGATCCCAATGGTTTGATTTTCCATTTCACATTCTGCGGGGGCATTGGCTTTGCTTGTTTAGACGTTCGAAAATGCTGATTAAACATGAAACAATGGAGTTAGTGGCATTGGACTGTGTGGAACAAACCACATCCCAAATACCACAAAATATAAAAATGAATGCAACAAAGAAAATTGTTATTAACGGCGCCATAATGAATATTTGTTTTAAGTAACTTAGAATATTAAAAGGTCAAAAAAGTGAAGCATTCGAAAGCAGCTGGTGCCAGTTGCGAAAATTTAATTTAAGATTTATTTTACAATAAATTGTTTCAGAAAAAACTGAATTTATTGTTATTGTGTGTTTTCTGATTTCTTATTAACTGTTGTAAAAATGACATGCATGAGGATGATGATGACACTTTACAGATTAAAATTTATGAACCTTTTTCAACAAACGAGTACTTTAGAATTGAGGCAAACAGCACAAGACCAGCTAAAAGGCAAGACTGAAACTGACACTCACTAAGGAGCAGGTGTCGTACCAGCTGCATTCTCCAGGATGCAAAAAGATGAGAAGAAACAAAGGAAAAGTCGAACATCTGCTGCAAAAAGTCTGCTCGGCGCTGACTTCTGCGAGAAACTACTGGATCGTCAAAACGCCTTCTAACATGTATTTTGTGGTTCGCCTTGAAAAGCGGAGTTCTCAATTTAGAATCAGATGAAGGTAAAGACTGAATTAAGGATAGCAAAATGCAACAGTGTAAAATGCGATTTTTAGAACCAGGTTTTCTTGATTAAGCTTTTGCCTCATAGCTGGATTAAAAGGACCGTCAGAGACCACTTTTCCACTTGTGTTTGCCTATGGTTCTAATTACTGTATGTGGCGGGACAACCTTTGGCGCGGCCGCCGATCTCGTACGGGTGTAAAACGGGCAGAGCTCCCAGGTCCGGCAACCAGAGATTTCTTCTTTTTTTTCAAGCGGGGACATTTAAATTTCGAATGTAACAACTAAATGACGGTTATCCACAGGGGCCTGTTTCCTGGAATAGCCAAAAAGGTATTTTAGATGCAGATATCTCAAAACGCCGAATCTTAACCCCAAACTGTTACAGATTTTCTAATGGATCCACAAGGAAAGCATTTAAAACCCAAACTTGAAAATGTAGAATAGACGTGTTCACTACGATTTATTATTATTAACTGTCTTTGTTCTATAGAGAATTATCCACTGCAGCGATTGCAAGTCCTTGGGCACTGGTCAGTCATCAACGAGTAGTACTAAAGGAGAATTTCAGAAACTTAAACAAAACTAACAGATGCGTTGTTGCAATATGAAGCCATACGAGGGCAGTCAGACACTCCAGTGTTAGGGTTTACCTTATCAACACATGTCGCTAAAAGAGTGTTTTAAAATCATTTTGTTTACTTACCAGGTGCCGATGTGACAGATGTTCCACCGCTAGTTCCACTGCAACGGTTGCATGTCCTAGGGCATTGGTCAGTCATCAGAGAGTAATACTGAAATGTTCAAATACTGAAATGAACTGCGAAAGGATTGCATACTGCAGAGTTGGTACAATAGGATGCCATTCTTGGGCAGTCTGACACTCCGGTACTCGGGTTGACTTTGTCGACACAAGCTGAAAAGGCACTTTGGATGAAATGAGGTCATCCTACTAGATGGAGCTGCAGTGGCACCACCAGTTCCGGTTCCAGTTCCACTACATCTGTTGCACGTTTTGGGGCATTGATCAGTCATAAGGGCGTAATACTAAACAGGATTCCGTACTTTTGAAGTCAACTTACAGCAGAATTGGTGCAGTATGAAACCATTCTGGGGCAATCCGAGACTCCGGTGCTTGGATTTAGCTTGTCGACGCAAGCTAAAAATTTTGACTGATCTGGTCAAACTACAAATTACAAGCTGGGGCTGCTGTGGGGGCTGCTGTGGGAGCAACAGTAGCTGATCCTGGGCAACGGCCACAGGTAACAGGACATTGGACTGTCATAAAGTCATAGTACTGAAATACCTTGAATAGCTATTTTCATTCAGCCTTACCTGGGGGTTTGTGCAATAGGCTGCCGTATTGGGGCAATCGGACCGCCCAGTTTTTGGGTTGATGGAGTCAGCGCAACCTTAAGAAGCAAAATAAATAAGAGGCTGAGCGCCAGACCTCCAGCAGGGGAACCTGCAGTGGCACCGCCTGTAGGACCAGCAGTTGGGGCAGCAGTTGGACCCGCGGTAGGGCCTGCAGTTGTGGGAGGGGCTTGAGTGGTTGGTTGAACAACCTATAAATAAGTTACATTTTTGTCAAAAAAAAAGTTCCTTACTTCTGCGGCAGGACAGCAAATGTCTTCCGGCTGGATGCACTGATCAGTAGAAGAAGGGTCGCATTGTCCGCCTTGGCATGCTTAACAAAAACTATTTAAACTCAATTGAGTCAAAAACGAACATCCTGTTCCGCTCGGTGTTTGGCAGGTCTGGGCCGCGACCGCAGTCAGAACCAGGAAACTGATGATGATGTACATGGCTATGATTTCTGTACTGATACATCTCCTTTTATGTTGAAAATCAGCAGCTAATTAGACAACTTTTATAGAGGAAGTAACATCAGGGCAAACATTCCATCGCTTCAAACCGCGTTTGTCATTGTGGAATGAGCAAAGTGAATTCAAAGCGCAAACATCATAAACATCCATCTACATACTTTTTTTTAAAACTGCACATTAATTTAACATATTGTCCCAACGTTTATCATGTTTATGTTCCCGCCTGAAAAGACATATAAAACTCTGGTTGTGCCGCAAGTTTCACACCCGTACGAAATCGGCAGTCGAGGTAAGGGTAGTCCCACCACATACAGTAATGAGCACCATAGGTAAATAGAAGTCGAAAAAGAGAAACTATGAATACCATAACGCAGACTGCAATTTTTCTTGATGATTAAAATAAACTACTACGATTGGGTGCTTTTGTGGAATTGGAATTTTATTGGAGGAGGCGTGATGTGTATCTCTAGTAGAACCTGACGTAGGGTCATCGGTGTCAGCTGTATATAGATAAAGTACTTGGGTAAACCAAATATCATGTTTTTGTGGTGTCTAACACAAAAACATGTGGAAAGATAGGTGTTTTAATCAACCAAATACAAACGCCCATCACAGACCCAAATCAGCTCAGCCCAGAGCAGCAATGAACTGAAAACCATTGTTTGATATTACTTCAGTATTGATTAATTTCTTTTTATGCAGATGATTAGAAGCAAACTACATATATTTGTTAGAACTACAACATAAAAGCAAACATTCCAGCGCGGCATGCCAACCACTGGCGTTCATACATCCAAACTGAACACACGAATCGAAAAGGCACGTAACATGTGTTTGAAGCATTAAAGGAAACGCCAGAGCCCTCTTTAGGAGTTTTGTTTATCAATGATGCTAGCAGGACCACGCTTGCAGCTCCGGCTGATCTCGTACGGGTGTGAAACCCAAGACGTGTGAAACCCAAGCAACAATGTCATATAACTGTTTTCTGCGTCCTTTCAAGCGGGACTATTTAAAAATCTAAAGTGACGATCAAAAAATCGATAAACTGAATGGTCGGATGGGCGCGTTTACATCGTACACATAGTTCGTTTAAATGCCGGTTATCCACAGGTGCTTGACGTGTGGAATACCCAAAATATGGCGTTTTGGATGCAGATTTCTCCAAAATGACGCATTTACTCTCCAAACTGCTATTTAGTTTCTTGAGCAACTCTTAAAAGGTCAAAAAAGTTCCCTGGCGGTCCCCCTAATTCTTTTTAAAGTTTCTAGAAAAGTTCATAATTGAAACAAAACTATAACATTTACAAAGATAAAATTGAATTCAAAGGGAATGTGTTCAAAATTGGTATCTTATTTTTTAGGGCCGTTTAAAAAATAAGAGGTTTCCTGAATTTGCGATTTTGCACCAAATTATGATATCCAGTAAATATGAATTTCGTTAGGACATATCAATGAATTTAGCATCAAGTTTTCTCTACTTCAGCGTTTTTTCAAAGAAACCACACAAAATTATGTTTGAAAGAAAACCATCAAAATTCAAAAATGAGTTCTTAATCTTTATTTCCCTCATTAATCTTGGTGTCTATTGAGTTATCCGCTGCATCGGTTGCAAGTCCTAGGGCACTGGTCAGTCATGAGGGTGTAGTACTGTAAATTTGTAAATTTTATATTTATATAAACAACTTACAGCCGAGTTGTTGCAGTATTGGGCCATTCCAGGACAATCGGATCTACCGGTGTTTGGGTTTACTTTGTCAACACAAGTCGCAGCTGAAATTATACTTTGAATTCATAAAAACTATATATTAACTTACAAGGTGCTGTTGTTGCAACTCCTCCAGTTCCACCACATCTTCCACAAGTTCTTGGGCACTCGTCGGTCATCAGAGTGTAATACTAAAATAAGATGAAATAGTAGTACATCAGTAACGTACTCCAGAGTTGTTACAGTAAGCAGCCATCTTTGGGCAATCAGACACTCCAGTGTTGGGGTTGACTTTGTCGAAACAAGCTGAAATTATCGATTGATTGAAATTTTTTAGTTGTCTTACTAGATGGGGCTGATGTGGATGCACCAGCTCCAGCGCATTTTCCGCATGTCTTAGGACACTGATCAGTCATGAGGGCGATATACTGAAAAAAACACAGTTAGTTTGTTTGTCTAATTCCTTACCGCAGAGTTAGTACAATAGGCGGCCATTCTTGGGCAATCGGATACTCCAGTGTTGGGATTGACCTTGTCAACGCAAGCTAAACATCAAGATTGGCTAAAAACCAGGTTTCACAAACTGCTTGGAGCTGCGGTTGGTGCAACAGTTGGTGCTGCAGTAGCGGGTGCCCCTCCTGTGCAACGGTTGCACGTCAGGGGACATTGATCAGTCATAAGGGCGTAGTACTAAATTTAGCTTTAGTAATATGGATAAGGTTTTAGGTACCGCAGAGTTTGTGCAGTAAGAAGCCATGTTGGGACAGTCAGATCTTCCTGTTTTTGGGTTGATCTTATCAACGCAGGCTGAAAATATGTAAAATTTTGTAAAAATAGTTGTACTACCGCCTGGGGCAGCGGTAGAGGCTCCTGGTGCAGCAGTGGGTCCGGCCGTTGGAGCAGCCGTCGTCGGGGCGGCTGTAGTAGGCTGGGCAATCTAAAAAAAACCAGTTTTAGAAATGTTTGGACGAACGTCAGTGTTAGAGCAGCAAATTCCGCCAGGGGTACCATCTTGAAGGCAGGTTGCATCCGGTGGGCATAGTCCGTTCATACATCCTAATTTCATTGTGAGGTTAGAGGGATGGTAATCTTACCTCCATCGCCGCCAGGTGTGTTGCAAGTCTGGGCGGCGGCTGAAGCCAGGAAGACTAGGCCGACAAGGACGTGCATGATAGTGACATTTGCACCACGTGATCCCCTTTTATTGGGATCTGCTACAGCTAGTTACATAAGTTTTTGAATGTACTCTCTTCCATCATGACGAACATAGCCGAACGCACATCGGGAGCGATTTCGGCAAATGCGGATTTGATGAAACAATAGAAAGTACAAAGTTTAAGGGCACTGCTTTGTCTAATGCTGACTGTGGTCTGTGCTGTATGACTAATACGCTCATCGAGAAAAATGTTACATCACAAACTCTTACACTAACAATAAGTGTTAATTTTAAAGGTTGTGAGAAAAACTTGTAAGAATTTTATAAAATTTAATTGAAAGTCAACAATTTTGGTTTGGTTTAGATAACATTTTTTCAACGTGATTTAATTTTTAATAAATATAATAACTCCAATTTAAACTCTTTCTTTAAAAACTGATAATTGTTCCAATAATTTGATTTAATTCTGCTTCATTGAAAACAAAAAACAAAACAAACTTTGCGAAATCTTTTTGGAGTTGCCAAAACAAGGCTTAGTGAAAATTGATATTTAATTTTACTCATTTTTAATTTTACTCAACTTTACATTTCTGCCAATTTTGTTCACAAAAAGAAAGTTAGAACTACCCTTAGATATTTTTCCGCTTGAAAGAAACTAATGTGGTTAAAGTTCATTTGTTTTACCAAAAAATTGTTTTTTTTTTCGAAAATACACACGGCATACTTTTTTCTAACTTTTCAAAATGTTTGTTGCATCGGACCTTTGCTTGCACGTAATCAACAAAATGAGCTAACAAATGTGTCGCTAATTTGTTAGCGTGTAAGAGCATGCAAAAAAAAGGAGTGCGCAGAGAACCGATAAAAACGGCGTCATGTATACTTTTATCCAAGGGCAAAAATTCCAACATTCCTTTGAGTGTTGTTGTATTAGTGTGCGCAACTCTTTTTTCTTGTCTATTTGGTCGCATGTGTTTACCTATGCATGACGTGTCGGCTCAACCGCATATTCTGATTGTGTTGTGGGTGCAGCCGCCACTCGGCTTTTCGGCTGAAGCTGTTGCATGTTTACTTTTCGCACGACCGGGCCTTCCTGGGGATGATTGAGGGTATAAAAGAAGACTTGGCCAAGCTGAGACACACTCCTTCTGCATTCTGGCATCAGATAGTCCACACTTTCTGAAGATGAAGCTTTCTTTACTTGTCCTGTGCATTCTCCTGGGCGTCACTTTGGCAAAAGAAGTGACCAGGTCCAAACGTCAGCTGAACGTTTACTACATGTGCGGAAACTACCCTAACTCCTACGTTTCCCAATTCCGTAAGTTACCGAAGCTATTCGTTTTTACTGTAGTTTTTAGCTTGCACTACGGCTGGTAACGGTTGTGGCTACAGTAGCTGTAATGGATTCTCATCTAACGGAATTCTACCCAGTTCTTTCTACTACCCATCAAACAACTGCAATACAGGGTGCAGTAACCTCAACTGCAACCAGTACAATGGCATGTACGTCAACAAGTCAGTTGAATAATTTACTTCCAACATAAAAAATACATTTCAGCCAATATGTGGCTTATACTTATGGATCTAACCAGTACAGTCCCTGTGCTTCCAGCTGT